>JBBCBC010000001.1:33728890-34328890 GCA_037126765.1 Stenogyne calaminthoides | reverse complement strand
AAATACACGCATATATTCGAAGAGTGTTCTACCCTAGATCTAAGCACAAATGTAATATCCTAAGCTTAGAGAGATTTTCCCATCCTTAGCATTGAGACTAAACAAATGTAAGGGAAAATCTCAACCTAGTTGGAAACCAAACAAATCTTTACCCAAACCCAAAAGTTAGGTTAAGTTTGTTCTGCAAGATTTCAGACTAGGGTTTCTAGTTCTGATTTCTGGGCTCGGTTGAGTGTGAACTCGGTAAACATCTAGCAATCCCGTGAGGGAGATAAGTCCCATTTGAGTGTGAACTCGGTAAACATCTGTTGGGTGTTGGACTAACACGTTAAACTAAGTCCAGCCGGTTAAGTTGGTGCCCCTTGTTATAGGGAAGAGTGGATGTAGGAGTTGGACTCCGAACCACTATAAAATTGTGTGTTCTTTACTGCTTTATGTTTATACTTGTCATATGCATTTGATTATAAGCAAAACAACTAACATGAGCTTAAAAAAAAATAGTAATCACTCTGCCCTCACCCCTGTTTTATATGCATTGCATGACATGTTTGCTTCCGCATGCACAAAATGGGTTTTTCGACCAGAATTTGGGACCATCACATGTCCATGCCAAGTGGATCCTACTAATGTACCTCTCCCAATCTCTAGTGACTCAATATCAGATGAGTATGATGATGTCCAAACTGATATAAACCAGGAAATAAGGACTTGGTTGAAAGACCATCCGATTGACCAGATAATCGGTAATCCTAATACCCGAGTCCAAACTAGACATCAGATTGGTGAAAGTGCTATGTATTGTTGTTATCTGTCTTTGAAGGAGCCTACCACACCAGAAGAAGCTCTACAAGATGCCAGCTGTGTTATACCTGGTTTGATATTCCGGCCAACAAGTTAATTAAATGGAGAATTATTCAACATAAAACGATAAACAACTCCGTAGATTTGTTGACCCAGTTCATCTTAAAAAAGACTACGTCTGGGGGCAAACCAAGCATGGAGTACTTTCACTATCTTCTTAGTTTTAATACTGAAGATACTAACAAAATTCCAACCTCCTTCTAGTATGGCCATGGTGGCCTATTTATACAAGGATTCCCGCCTCTCGGGCGGAAATTTACATAAGGAATGTACAATAAATGTGGCTTCAATCCCGCTGGCCAGGAATTCCACCTCGCTGGGTCATAGGTCGCTGCATTTAGTGTGCGTCAATTGCGGGATGGACTTCGGGGGCAGATCTTGCGGCTTATCACGCATTTTCCAAATGTTGACAGGATCTGCGACCTCTGGCAGCCTGTGGGCTACCTGTGAGCTACCTACGACCTGCGACCTGTGACCTGTGGCCTGTGACCTATGGCCTGTGACTTCACGACCTACGGCTCGCAGAGTCTTGTTCCGAGTCGCTCTTCCTAGTCGCCTGTAGCGACTTACAATCCTTGCGACCTCTATGCAAGTCAGGTTTATTCTTCTCACAACAATTACCCCCAAGAGCGGACTTCGACTTCGTTCAGAGGTCAGTCTTGATCTCTGCTTCAAATAAAACTTGCCTGCTTTTCGCGCTTGAGGTCACACTCTTGGTATTAAGTTTGGATCTTCAACTTCAGATTTGACTCGTCTTAGCGGGCTCAATTCTCCCTCGTGCCCCCAAGTCTGGGGTTTGATCATCTGAGATTGTTATTTATCGGGATTGAGCTCGTCGAGGGGCTGGGCCTGTCGAGAATCTTGGTCGGTACTCACACTTTGAGGTGAACCCCTTAGTGTGAGTCTTATTTGTGCTCACACTTTGAGTTGAATCTCTCTTTGCGAGACTTATCTGTGCTCGCACTTTGAGGTGAACCCCTTAGTGCGAGTCTTATTTGTGCTCGCACTTTGAGTTGAATCTCTCTGTGCGAGACTTATCTGTGCTCGCACTTTGAGGTGAACCCCTTAGTGCGAGTCTTATTTGTGCTCGCACTTTGAGTTTAATCTCTCTGTGCGAGACTTATCTGTCCTCGCACTTTGAGGTGAACCCCTTAGTGAGAGTTTTATTTGTGCTCGCACTTTGAGTTGAATCTCTTTGTGCGAGACTTATCTGTGCTCGCACTTTGAGGTGAACCCCTTAGTGCGAGTCTTATTTGTGCTTGCACTTTGAGTTGAATCTCTCTGTGCGAGACTTGTCTGTGCTCATACTCCGAGGTGGCGAGCCTCTTTGTACAAGTCTTTTCTGTGCTTGTACTCCGAGGTAGCGAGCCTCTTTGTACAAGTCTTTTCTGTGCTCGTATTTTGAGGTAACGAACCCCTTTATGTGAGACTTGTTTGCGCTTGTCGATGACCATTTATGGACGAGCGGTTCGCAACTTGATGTGAGTAGCCTTCGGGCTTTCCGTCAGTAATGAAAATCATTTCTTTTTCCTCCCTTTATTGTGCCGACTTGATTTCCTTATGCGACTTTAGAATTGCATGTGTTCTTGCCGCCTTATTTGGATGCGGCTTATTTATGAACTTTGAATAGTCGTCTTACAAAGTCAGGGGAGGATCTCGTCGCCAGTATGTCAAAAGTCGTACCTTGGGAAGGCGTTGTATATTCACGCTACGTCCTTCAGTTTAAACACATAGGAGTTTTGAAAAGAAAGATGACATTTCATTTGACTTGGCTAAACTAGTACAAAAAGGCGATCTCCGATCTACTGAAAATAGTTCTTCGGGTGAGTCACATTTCATGGGTACTAGGTCTTTGTGCCATATGAATTCTCGAGCTCGTAAGCTTTAATAGGTAGACATCTTTGTGTCTTCAATGGTGGAGAGACCTTTCGGCCAGATCTTCTCGTTTGGGACGGTTGGGTGATTAGCAATCTCAAGGCTCTGGCTCTTTGTCCGTTTGAGGTTGCTTGACGAACTCATTCAATAAACCATCCTCATATAACCTCCAAAGTTGTTTCAACAAGTCCTTACATTCACTTGTATAGTGGCCTACCTGGTCGTGGTAGTGGCAGAACTTGTATGAGTTCTGCTTGTTCTTATTCTTCATTGGGTGAGGTGGGGGAAGTAACTCCCGACCCTTGATCTGCTTGTAGACATGAATGGGTGTCATGCCTAGGACATCCATCAGCTTCACATAAATTAACGCTTCGAACGGCTTGTAGTTGTTGGGAGCTTTTTGGTGGCTCCCAGTTCCCTTGGAACTCCTCTTTGGTGCCCCGACTTCCTCTGTGTCGGAGAGTCAGGACTTTAGAAGCTCTATAGTAAGTATCAGGTCGCCAACCCACTTTCGGAAGACGGCGGTCATGCGCCGCCACATCTTGGTTCCCTTTCTGAGGCCGCCAATGGCCCCGAGCAGTTTTGCTTCATCCCCTAAGGGATCTCCTTCAAGGATGAGCTTCTCGATCCTTTTAATATAGGATCTATCAGACTCATTATTAAGCCTGCGTGTATTCATCAGCGTTGCTTGTTCGCCGGGGGGGAGCCATTTAATAGAAATGTCTCAAGAATAGTTTGGCGAGCTGTTCGAATGTGTCCACCGAGCATGAAGGCAGTGAGGTGAACCACATATGAGCATGGTCGCTCAAAGTCAATGGAAAGAGCCTACATCTGGTCACGTCGGTTGCACCCATAGATGCCATGTAGGAAATATACCTCGATACATGAATCCTTGGGTTTGAGCTCCCATTGTAGCAATCTATTGTCGCTGCGTCGACTTTCCTCTGAGTGGGTGCTAAAGTAATTAACGCACCAAATGGTGATCTCGGGATGACGAGGTTGGTGTTTGTCCTCATCATCCCGTTCTGATCTTCAATCCGTTCAAGCAAAGCTTGAACAACGCCAGTAAGTGTGGCGACTCATGTGTCCCGAAGATGTGAGGTTGGGAAGGTGCCCCTGCCTGTTGTTGTGATGGGCGGCAGAACCCTTCGGAATTTCATGGTGGTGTATAGCCAGTGCAAGGTCATGATTGAGCTGCTCGCTATTCGGGAGATGAGAGTTGGCCACATCCCCCATATTTGTTGGAGTTTTCGATGCTCTGAGATTTCTGAGGTGGTTGAACACGCTGTTCGAAACCACCGGTCTATCCGTTCGGTGGAGCTGGAACTCCCTGGTGTTGGTGATTCTCGTCACCGGGAAGGCCAGTTGGCCTGCGGACTGCCCTTTTGAGGTCAGATGACCCTTGTCTTTAGAAAGGCATGCCCATTGGGAGGTCTTCTTGTTCGGGAGTTGTTCCTCCTGGCCGGAGGTAAGTTATCTCTTTCGGATGACAACCATAACGAATTTTTTATCTTCGGGGGTCCGAATGAGATTGCCCCAGTCTAGAGTGGCTATAACGGCTATTTGATGGGTGTGATGGGAGCTCAGGGAGGTTTCTGCCCCATCACGAGCGTCAGCCTTACGTCAAGCAGCTTCAGTCTGGTTGATGGCCATTGATGATGAACATAAGGTGGGTCTTCTAAGAATGATGAACAATCAGTAGAAATCTTCCCACAGACGGCGCCAATTGTTGTGCCCGATTTGATATTTCGGCCAACGAGTTAATTAAACGGAGAATTATTGAACATAAAGTGATAAACAATTCCGTAGATTTGTTGACCCAGTTTGTATTTAAAAAGACTACATCTGGGGGCGAACTAAGCCAGGAGTATTTTCACTATCTTCTTAGTTTTAGTACTGAAGATACTAACAAAATTCCAACCTCCTTCTAGTATGGCCATGGTGGCCTATTTATACAAGGATTCCTGCCTCTCGGGCGGGAATTTACATAAGGAATATATAATAAATGTGGCTTCAATCCCGCTGGCAGGGAATTCCATCTCGCTGGGTCAGAGTTCGCTGCATTTAGTGCACGTCAATTGCAGGGCGGACTTCGGGGGCGAATCTTGCGGCTTATCGTGTGTTTTCCAAGTGCTGACAGGATTTGCGACCTCTGGCAGCCTGTGAGTTACCTGTGAGCTACCTACGACCTGTGACCTGCGACCTGTGACCTGTGGCCTGTGACCTATGGCCTGCGACTTCACGACCTATGGCTCGCGGAGTCTTGTTCCGAGTCACTCTTCCTGGTCGCCTGTAGCGACTTGCAATCCTTGTGACCTCTATACAAGTCGGGTTTATTCTTCTCACAACAAGCTGGATTCTAGCCATACAAGAAGAACTAGAGCAGTTTGAGAGAAATCAAGTTTGGGAACTTGTAGACAGGCCAACTCATCAAGATGTGATTGGTACTAAGTGGGTCTTCAAGAACAAGAGAGGTGAGAATAATGTCATCACCATAAATAAGGCAAGACTTGTTGCGAAGGGGTATTCACAATCAGAAGGGATTGATTATGATGAGACCTTTGCACCAGTCGCACGCCTAGAAGCCATTCGGCTGTTTCTGGCATATGCTGCCCACAGAGGATTTACTGTGTATCAGATGGACGTAAAGAGTGCATTCTTAAATGGGGGTACTAGCGGAGGAAGTTTATGTCGAACAACCTCCTGGCTTTGAATCAGGCAACCAGGTGTACCGTTTAAGAAAAGCTCTTTATGGCCTGAAACAGGCTCCCAGAGCTTGGTATGATACACTATCTCAGTTCTTGGTAGACAATGGTTTCTCTAAGGGTACTATAGATAGAACACTGTTCAGAATTGAAGACGGAGATTTCATTTTGATGGATCAGATCTATGTGGACGATATCATTTTCGGATCTCCCAATCAGAACTTATGTGAAAAGTTCAACAAACTGATGCAAGGGAAATATTAAATGTCCATGATGGGTCAGATGAACTATTTTCAAGGTCTTCAAGTCAGACAAGGAACATAAGGGATCTTCATATGTCAGGCAAAGTATATAAGAAACTTGCTGACTAAGTTTGGAATTCAAAACTGCAAGACTGCCAGAATTCCCATGATGACTTCCTTCAAAATGGATCCAGACGAGAATGGTCAGAAAACTAATCAAAAAGAATATAGGGCTCTCATTGGATCATTGCTATACCTGACTGCCAGCAGACCAGATATAACCTTCGCAGTAGGTGTATGTGCCAGATTTCAGGCAAACCCAATGCAAAGCCACCTGGAAGCAGCTAAGTGTATTCTTAAGTATTTGAAGGAAAATGTAAACCTTGGTTTATTCTACCCATCAGATGATAATCTAGAGCTTAGTGGGTATTCTAATTCTGATTATGGAGGTTGCAGGATAGACAGAAAGTCAACCTCAGGTACCTGTTAGTTCTTAGGAAGTAAACTGATCTCGTGGTTTTCAAACAAACAGACATATGTTGCCACATCTACTACTGAAGCAGAATACATGGCCGCAGGAAGCTATTGCTCCCAACTACTCTGGCTTAGTCAGCAGCTGAGGGATTATAACATTGTAGCTACAAATGTGCCTATATTCTGTGACAGTAATAGTGATATTGCAATCACACAGAACCCAGTTCTACATACAAGATGCAAACATGTGGACATCAGACATCACTTCATCAGAGATCATGTGGAAAAGAAGAATATCAAAATGGAAAAGATCCATACTGATAAGCAGAGAGCAGATATCTAACCAAGCCACTGGCTGAAGTTAGATTCAGGGAACTATCAGTCGAGCTAGGACTACTGGACTTAGGAGAAAACACAGCTGATTTATTTGGTGGATTGGTTTCTAAGACCATTTGGTTAAGAAACTGACCAGGTAAGGGATATCAGTTGAAGGGGGAACTTCAACTGATACATAATGATCAGTTGGGAACTGATCAGAAAAGAGGAATATTGTTGGGAATTTTTTTATCAAGGATTAGGCAACAATCATAAGATCAACAGACTTCAGTCAGATCTGATCACACTCCATGTGGTATTGACTGATTACGATATCAGTCAATCAGATACACATTTATGATCTCTTGTCTTTCTATTTACTGATGCTTTATTATTTGATCTTATCTGGTTTTAAACTGTGCTCAAGTATATATGACGCACGCCCTGCAAATATTTAATGCGGACGTGGGGAACATGTATTAAATTGCATTTATTGCGAATTTTTAAATCCAAAAGCTGCCGCGATAAAATCCTTGATCACACGATTTGTTTTTTAAACAAACCGCTTAATCTCAATCGTCCATTCCAATTAGACGCTGGTGTAGGTCCCGAACGGGTTTTGTGAGGGCAGAAGTCTAGAGGGGATGGGTGAATAGACTTCTGAAAACTTTTCGTGCAAGATCAGGTGTGATGGCAGGTTGCCTGATCAAAGTACGAGTGAATCAGTTTGGACTGATATCCAACTTACTGATTGCCTGTTGGCAGATCAGTTCAGTGTCTATTAGTTTAACTGATGTGCGGAAGCTAGTTTATACCCGTGTGAAAAACCAGTTTTATCAAATCAGATTCTGAAGTCTGTTTTCAATCAACTGACTAAACTATCAAAACTGATCAGATCAATTGCTTGGTGCAGACTGATCCTAACTCAGAATATGTATGCAGTTTTAAACTCCAGTTGTGTGCAATTGTGTAAAGCAGTTAAGAGCAAGTAAATACAAACAAGATTTTTATAGTGGTTCGGACAACCAGTCCTACATCCACTCTTCCCTATCACAAGGGGCACCAACTTAACCAACTGGACTTAGTTTATTGTGTTAGTCCAACACATTACAACCAACAGATGTTTAGAGAGTTCTCACTCAACCGATCCCAGAAATCAGAGCTAGAAACCCTAGTCTGAAATCTTGCAAAACAATCTTAACCTAACTTTTTGGTTTGGATAAAGATTTGTTGTTGTTCCAACTGGAAATCTATCCTAGTGTTTATGTAGCCTAAAGTTAAAGGATGAGATTTCTATGCTAAGAACTAATGGGATTAACACTTAGAAAATAAACTTGAATTTTGTGTTCTTCGTGTGGAAATTTGCTTATGGCTTGAGTTCGATGATAATTTCCGTGTCTTCACTATGAAGAGCAATCCCATATTTGTAGACCTCGAAATCAAAGAGCAGTTGGAGAGCAATTTGAATTTCAGGCTATTTTTGGTAGGTTGCAGGATTGATTTGACGTGCTTCTGGAACGACATGGCCGAAAGCGTGTATATTTGTCCTTTATAGCCGTTTGAATTTGCAGTGCCGAATCCCGCATTGTCGGCTCCGTACATACGTGTCTCGTTCTCATTTGTTAACAAGTACACTTTTCAGTGTTTGTTCTACCAACTAAAGTTGACATTCTTCTTGTTCTGATTGACAACGTATGGCCTGAGTCTGACTCTGAACAAGAAGAAACTCAGGATGGAAATACTCAGGCTGGTGAAACTCAGAATGATAGTTCTCCACTAAAGGAAAGCCAACACACTGAAGCTGACCAATCTGAACAAACCCCAGTTCAGACTCAGGTATGTAATGCCGATGAAGATGTGGTCACAGCTGAGGCAAACTCTGAATCTATCAACCAAGGGGGAACAAATGTCACTGACAATGTTCTGAATGGAATTTCCCCTGAGGAAGATGATTCCCTCACTCCTTTTCTGTTGTTCCCTGAATTTAATGAATTACCTGAACCTAACATTCCTGATGTTGAGGATACTAATGAAGGAGAAACATCCAGAAGAACTTGGCTAGATAGTCATCCCTCAAGTCAGATTGTGGGTGATCTATCAGAAGGTGTTAAAACAAGAAGGTTCCATGGTGAAAGTGTTTTATTCTGTTGCTTCCTATCTGAAAAAGAACCTACTGAAATTGAAGAAGCTCTTCAAGATTCTTTTTGGACTACTGCTATGCAAGAAGAGCTGAATCAGTTTACAAGAAATGAAGTTTGGGAGCTAGTGGTCAGACCTAAGAGGCACAATGTGATTGGAACAAAGTGGGTGTTCAAGAACAAGAGAGATGAAAATAACAACATTATAAGAAACAAGGCAAAGCTAGTTGCACAGGGTTATTTCCAAGAAGAAGGCTTGGACTATGATGAAACTTTTGCACCTGTTGCAAGACTATAAGCCATCAGATTGTTTCTTGCATATGCTGCTCATATGAAATTCACAGTCTATCAGATGGATGTGAAAAGTGCATTTCTGAATGTTGTGCTTAAAAAAGAGATTTATGTGGAACAACCTCCTGGCTTTCTTTAGAATGACCAAGTTTACAGGCTCATAAAAGTCTTGTATGGTCTGAAGCAAGCACCCAGAGCATGGTATGATATACTTTCTCAATTTCTTACTGATCATGGTTTTACCAAAGGAACTGTTGATAGAACCTTGTTCAGGATAGAAGATGGGAAGGATATCTTACTAGTTCAGATTTATGTGGATGACATCATATTTGGATCTCCTAATCATCAGATGTGTGAGAAGTTTTCTGCCCTGATGAAAGGAAAGTTTGAGATGTCAACGATGGGGGGGATGAATTTCTTTCTAGGACTTCAAGTTAAGCAATCCAAAGAAGGTATATTCATCAATCAGACAAAATACACCAGAGATCTGATTGCTAAGTATGGTGTACAGAATTGCAATTCAGATAGAATTCCTATGAATACTAACTACAAGATGGATCCTGATCCTGAAGGCAAATCAGTTAATCACACTGATTATAGAGGGATCATTGGATCATTGCTATATCTCACAGCAACTAGGTCTGATATCACCTTTGTTGTTGGAATATGTGCAAGATACCAAGCTAATCCTAAAGCTAGTCACATGGAAGCAACCAAAAAGATCCTGAGATATCTTAAAGGCACAACAAATAGACGATTATGGTATCCAGCTGATGATAACCTTGAATTAATTGGTTATTCAGATGCTGATTATGGTGGCTGTAGAATTGACAGGAAGTTTACTATAGGAACTTGTCAATTTCTTGGAAGTAAACTGATATCATGGTTTTCAATGAAACAAACCTCAGTAGCAACCAGTACTACTGAAGCTGAATACATGGCTGCAGGAAGCTGTTGTGCACAGATTCTTTGGCTCAGACAACAATTAAGGGATTATAAGGTAATAGCCAATGAAGTACCTATATTTTGTGATAATAATAATGCAATTGCTATTACACAAAATCCGGTACTGCACACCAGATGCAAATATGTTGATATCAGACATCATTTCATCAGAGATCATGTTGAGAAGAAGGATATCAGGATAGAGAAAATTCATATTGATAAACAAAGAGTTGATATCTTAACTAAACCTTTGGCTGAGTCAAGAATTCAGGAATTATCAGTAGAATTGGGTATGTTGGATCCTGTGAGTGAATTCACTGAAGGGAGAAGTCCTTCAGGTGCATGAAGTTATTTAGGAAAGAATAACTTAGGATAAAATTCTCTCAGGAAGGAAACTGAGACTCAGAATATTTTTTGTTAAAGTCAATATTCAGTAAGGATTATAAATTCAAATAGTCATGAAACAATATTGACACATGCATTAATTCACAGCATTTATTTCACTCAGTAATCATTTGAAATAAATGACAAATGACCTGAACTTTGAGCGGGAATGTTTGGAGCATTTCTATTGGAGGAAAATTTGAGGCGCATATGAAAAGTCATCTCGATCATCGTGAAACATCATTTTGTCACCCTAGTTACTGCTATTTACCTATTTTCCTAGAAATATAGCCAAAAATAGCAAAGCCCTCGAGATTTCTTTTAATCTCAGATTAAATCTCAACCATTCATTCTTTTTTCCTCTAAGATTTAATCACAGCCATTGATCGATAATCTTCAGATCATATATAAATCAGAGTGTTTGCTTTCGATCATTTATCTTACACTCTTGACATCCATCCAAACATTTCAAAACTCTTAAAACCCTTAATCTTCAAACCCTCAAATTCCATTATTCCAAAATCATTCTACAATGGAATTTCCCAGTTATGCGATTATCAAGGATCTTGCCGAAATAGAAAAACTATATTTTGAGCACGTGGTGGCCATGATCGACAACAAAACTACTAAAGTTGAAGAGGAAGCACTCAATATGTTACGGATGGCTCGATTATCACATTTGGTGAGCAATATATGTCAGACTCAGAACTGTCTCAAGAAGTTTTGCAGTTCGTTGTAAATCTTCGAGAAGGAGAAAGGGGTTCACTTGTTTCGCAATTAAGTTTTGGAACTTATGCGAAATCAAAGGCAGAGGTGGTATGCACCAAAGAGATAATATTGTCTCTTAATGATATTAATGCGGTTTTTTAGATAAATGATAGAGGAGAAGACCCTGAATTATATATGTCTGGAAGAGAACAAGAAATCTTAGATCGTTTTGCAGAGACGAAGGCAGAATTGAAAGGGGCTCTGCATAAACGATGTCTGAAGCCCAAATACAGAGTCTTGATAGATATTGTAGCCAAGTGCTTGATGAGCACCTCTGGGAGTTTAGAGCAGGTGAGCCGGAACAAGTTGAGGATCATGGCTGCAATTGAAGACTCTCCTTCAGTTGACTTCAACTGGCTGAAATTTCCCACGGCGGATTGCATTCTGCATCAAAATCAGAAGTTGAAATATGCCAAAGGAGCTTTCACGAAGAATGGGAAGGTACATTTTGGTACAAAGATCAGTTTTCTCATTGAAACATTGCCTAGGGAAAACATGTTCTTGATGTCTGGAGTAGAGTTTTCTCGAAATAGGATCATGTTCTGAAAGCCTAAATCCCAAAGGAGGAAATCGTCTCCTTCAAGAAGTCACGGTTCTATGGTTCAGGAGGAACTAGAGGAACAGGAAGAGTCTGAATCCGATCAGGAAACTATATCTCTTGCAGAAGTGGCCAAACGGAAGGACAAGAATGTTGTGGAAAAATAGCCTGAAGAGGCAGAGAAAAGAAAGAAATCCCTTGAGATGTTGAAGGTAAAGAAAGAGATTGGAGATAAGAAAAAGGCTCAGGATGAGCAGAAATGGAAGAAGAAAAGGCTCAGAACCATTCGAGAGCTGGAGTCTGGGGAGAAATCTCCACTTGACACTCTTGCTAAGGTGGTTTCTCAAGCCACTGAGCAAGATACCACTCAGGAAGTAATCCCACCTGGAGGAGGAGGTGGTGAAGAAGAAGATGTCTTTACTGAGGTACTAGGTACCAGTATTGGCACTGGCCGAATTACCAAAGAGATCTTCACAGGTTCTCAAAAACCTGCTGAAGAAAGCCAAATAACCATCCCAACCACATAACCCTCAGAGCCATATATTTCCATACCTTCAGAGGCTCATTCTAGCTCTGAAGAGGAGGCACATGTTCCTGAACTCAAGAAAGGTGAAGCTGAAGAATGGGAGTGGAGACAGAAGGCTGAACGATTTGTCTTGGACAAATACCCTGAGTTGGTGGAATTTCCTGATATTTAGAATATGTTTTTCAAGTTGAAAACTACAATTCTGATTGTCAATCAATCCTTTGCAATGATGCTGAAGATTGACAACTTCAGAGGGGAAGAATTATGGGCAGAGGAGGTTGCTGATCTTGATGCCTTATTCGGGTTAGGGAAAAGAAGACTTAGTATCAAACAAATTGAGTTTGATGCCTTAGTAAAGAAAAAGATTGTTGAAAGGAGGGTAGATACTCAGATTGAAGGAGGAATCAGCAGCCAAGACAAAGATGATCAAGGGCCTCCTCAGGAGAAAAATGCTGGAGATATTCCTAAAGGAAGCAAGAAAGTTGTTGAGTCAAGTGTTGAGGCAACCATTCAGGGGGAACAACCTCAGGACGTTCCACCTCTACAAATGATCACATTTGGCCAGGTCTTCCAGTATCAGAAGGAACCTGAAGTCACTATAACTGAGATGGCAGATGCTGGAGTTCAAACAGATGCTGAAGTTTTAATTCCTCCACAACCAGCTGTTGATCTCACTCCAATACTTGAAAAGCTTACCAAGCTTGAGCCGCTTGTTGATCAAATGTCAAAGCTTGAGCCTCTGGTGGACCAAGTATCAAAACTTGCTGATGCACAACTCACTCAGAGCCAAACAGTTGACTTGCTAAACACATCTGTGGTAAAGGCTGACCAGGTAAATTCATTATCTACTTCTATTGAAAATAAGTTTGCTGAGTTAGATACTAGACTGGGAGATGTATCTAGAGATGTGTTGGAAGAAATGGAGAAGAAGTTTGAGCTGAGATCAAAAATGTTGGAAGATCTGATAAAAGCTAAGGCTGAAGAGCTAATCAAAGCTGCTGTTGAGGAAATGAGTTCATCACTCATGACCAAAATGCATGCTACTTTTGGTGGTCTGGCAGAAGAAACCTCAACTGGAATGAATGTACTTCAGAGGATGTAGGATGAAAACTTCTTGATTGCTGCTGAATTAAGGTCTGTAGGTAGGGAACAAATGCATATGAACAGAACTCTCTCTGAGATACTTGAAAATTATGATGCCAAAAAGGGGGAAAGTTATGATAGACTTATTCCTTGCCCGCACTAGAAGGAAAACAGCCTGAAGCTGAAGTTATTATTCACATAGGCGGAAAGAGGAAGGAACCAGATGTTGAAATTCATCCAGATGCTGTTATTGAAGTCTTAGAGCAGCGTGCTAAAAGACAGAGAGCTAAGGAGTCAAGCAAAATGGGTGAAGCTCATGTTGTTCTGAACCCAAAACTTACTGAGACTCAGGAGAAAGCAACTGCTTTTATTGAGAAGCAGATTCAGAAGAAGCCAGCTGAGAAACCAATCAGGAGAAAACTATCAGGAGAATTTTCTGAGGCTGAAGTCCAAAGGAGTGAAGAGTCTGAAACCGATGAACTTTTCAAAGAAGGTTTTGGAGAATATGATGTTGCCTCGAAGAGAATCGATTGGGATTGGCATAACTCCGTAAAAGTGATTGAAGCTGAAAAGAAGAAGAAGGCGGCTGCGTTTGTGTCAGGTGTAGAAATGACCAGAAAAGCAAGGGAAGAGGCCAAGAGGATCAGAGGAGGGTTTAAGAGATTTGTCCTAAGGAGGAGAGGCACTAAACCAAGGAAGAGGCAGTGGCCTCATACTGATAAATGGATGCCTATTGAGATGAACGACAAATGGGAGCAAGCCAAGAGGGAATTTGTATTCAACTACGATGTTTTACAAGTTTGGCCTCGCCCTATCCCTGACAGAGATGATGCATTCATTGCATATCTTCTGAGGAACTTTACTGATATGTGTCAAAAATGGTTTGACTTATTTGACACTCTGGGTTATCAGTTGAAGGCTCCAGGACAAATGAAGTATCCTCCACCCAAATTCAGAATTGGGATGATCAATTATGACTTCATATATGCAGATTTTGTGGATCAAGCTGAATATCTCGAGCTGACAGGAAATGATGCAAAGATCATTCAGGAGAGAGAAGAGCTGAAGAAGAGATACTATGGAATGTTCAATCTTGATCCTCCATCAGATGAAATTGAATCTGAAGAAGAATGAAGTTATGTTCTGATGTTCTGTAGAGTAGGATAAATATTATATCATGTACTTATGATTTCCTTATTTAATGAAACTCTACTGATGTTTTTGCTCTGAAAATATAATATCTCATTATCTTATTGATGTTTTGCCATATGTAAATCCTTTTTATTTATATTAAAGAATGAAAACCTGAATAGATGTTTAGGTTCAGTTTTCTTTTGATATTGTAACAAGTTGGTTTTGGCATCATCATACACTATTCTAGTAGACATAACACTTAGTTCACATTTACCAGCATCAGTTTCATCATCAGAATCATCACTTAAGGTAACATTAAAGTTTATCTTTTTCTTAAGCAAGGTATTAGCACATTCATCAGCATAATGACGATATTCAGAACATGCATCAAATTTAACTTTTTTTCCTGTACTCAGGATCAAATCTGAACTTGTTATCCTTAGTAAATTGTCTTGGTTGATTGAAACTTGATGACTGACTTGGAACAAGATTTTTATCAGAGGGTGTTGGGAGACGAATTTAATAAATATTTTGATTAGATACCAAAACCCCTGAGTATGATATATATCAGAACAACTTGATAGATAAGGATCAGGTTTTCTATAGGTGTTAGGATCAGGATTATCTGCACCATGTATAGTCAGCAGATATAGATCAGGATAGTTAGGATTATTTTATTTTGCCTGAAGACTCAGAAGATCCTGAAGATGTAGGGGGTCTAGAAATCTCAAAAGATACTGAAAGATCTAAAAGTCCTGAAGACCGAAGATCCTGAAGACCAAAGATCCTGAAGATTGTTTTGTGCTGACACAATAAGACCCTGAACAGCTACGTTTGTCCTGGTGAAAAACCCATGAAATGCGGAAAAAAACATGAAATGCATATAAAACAGGGGTGAAGGAATGGTGATTCCAATTTTTTTCGTTTTAAGTCCATGTGTTGTGTTTTGCTTATATTCGAATGCATATGACAAGATAAGAACATAAAGCAATAAAGAACACAACAAAGTATAGTGGTTCGGAGACTCAAGCTCCTACATCCACTCTCCCTGTTCCAAGGGAAATTCCTTCAAACTGGACTTATCACCCTCTCGGGCTCGCCTCGGGACTTATCACCCTCCACGGGATAGCCTACAAGCTTTCAGGCTAACTCACTGTAGCTTACTCACTTCTTCTCTAGAGTTTTCTAGCTGACTCACTGCAGCTTAATAACTCTTTACAACTCCACACAAACTACCTAACAATAGGGTTTGGGTTTGGTTGGTGTCTCCAACTAGGTTGAGATTTTCCCTTACAATGGTTTAGCCTCAATGCTAAGGTTGGGAAAATCTCTCTAAGCTTAGGATATATCGTGGGTTGCTTAGATTGGGTTTTAGAACACTCTTGAATATATTTGTATGTCTACAGACTTGTGTTCTATGGTGGGAATACTTGAGTGTATGTCTTCTTGGCTCTGTAGCATCTTTTGCCACAATCTCCACACTCTCCACACTTTAGAATGATGAAAGACCTTGTATTTATAGTGTGGATTTGAATGTTACCGTTGGAGAGAATCACATTCAAATCCATACTATTCTGTAAGTTCTGTAGCTTTTTCAGGCTGGTAGTCTTCCTCTCATTGGTCCACGTCAGCTGAATCTAACGGCTATATTCTTCAGGATCTTCTGAGTCTTCAGGATTCTCTGAGTCTTCAGGTTTCTCTGAGTCTTCAGGATTCTCCGAGTCTTCAGTGTCTTCAGTGACATACTGAGTCTTCAGTGTCTTCAGTGACATACTGAGTCTTCAGTGCTATCTGAGTCTTTCAGGTTTCTCTGAGCCTTCAGGTTTCTCTGAGTCTCAGGTTTCTCTGAGCCTTCAGGTTTCTCTGAGCCTTTAGGTTTCTCTGAGACTTCAGGATACTTCTACTTAGGGTTCTTGATTCAACAGACTTCTCTTTCAGCGGACCTTGTCTGATTAAGCATACTGACACTCAGGCTGACTGAGTTCAGTTCTTCTGACTTCAGACATCCTGACCCTCAGGTCACTTTTACTTACTGACCCTCATATCACTTTTACTTACTGACCCTCAGGTCACTTTTACTTACTGACCCTCAGGTCACTTTTACTCAGGCTATCTGATTTCTTCTTGCCTGGTCTGATCAGCTCGACTGATCAGATCAACACATCTTCAGATCAACATATCAGGATAGCATCAGGTCAGTACATCAGGTTAGCATATCAGTTTATCATATCTGATCTCGATCACGTCTGATCTCGATTAGTCTCATCTGCTCCTCTTCTGATCTGCAACCTTCTCTTCTGATCTTCTGGTCAGTTTCTTTCTGATCAGCTATCTTAGTTTTTCTTCTCATCTGATTTTCCACAGCTCATCAGTTAACTCGGAACTCATCTAACTCATCTGATCTCGATCAGTCTCGTCTGTAGCCTCGTCTGATCTCGATCATCTACTTCTGATTCCGTGAGTTCCCCCTCAACTTGTTCTTTCGTTCCCCCTCAACTTGTTATCTATAAATTAGCTTCAAAAACACAAGTTGATAATGTTTTGGCATAATTCATCAAAACTAAAATATCCCAACAAGTTATTTTAGAGTAAATAGTGTCTTGTTCATTTTTATTACAAACAAAGAGAATATTACACATACGTGGACATTAAGGAACATATCAGATCAGTATAAGTTGACCTACAAGGAGCCATTTTGTTTGTCTCTGTTCAAATGAATATTTCGACCAATGAGGAGGCGACAACAACGTACGTTACTGACACTGAAAGTGACATTTCACTGAGGAAATGTCAGGACTGATATCTTCCAGTTCACAGAAAGTGGTGATTGGTTGTTTGGCTCTGTATTACCCAAACCATGCAAGGGCACGTTCAAACCCTAATTGTAGCCATTTACCACTAACCAAAAGAGGAAACCCTTGATGTTATCTCTTTCAACGGATAGTTTTTCAAGAGTGACCTTGGAGAGTTGCCTATAAATACCAGTGACCTTCACCATTGCAAGGTTACGAGAAATCAAACAACTCCAGAGCTCATTCGTATGCTTGCATTTGAAGCACTCGAAAAACTTAAGATTTTCCAAGTGTTTCACCTTGAAGAGAGCTCATTTACTAAGCCTAGAATCTGTTAAGTATCAAAGCTTAGTAAGAGATATCCTAGCCTTTTAAATCTGTTCTTTTTGTAAAAGGATATCTCACCTTAGTTGGAAACCAACCAAACCCAAACCCTATTGATTAGGTAGTTTGAGTGTGTGATTGTTGGAAAGTAAGAGTTGTAAAGAGTTAGTAAGCTGCAGTGTAGTTCAGCTTGAAAACTCTAGAGAAGAAGTTAGTAAGTTGCTTGTGACAGTCTAAAAGCTTGTGTGTGTTGAGTTAGTAAGCTGCAATGTAGTTCAGCCTGAAAACTCATAGTGGAAAGTTAGTAAGAAACTGAGTTCAGTCTGAAAGCTTGAGGTAGTAGTAGTAGTGAGTTAAGGAATTTCTCTGAGTATCAGAGAGAGTGGACTTAGGAGCTTTGCCTCTGAACCACTATAATTTGCTGTGTTATTTGCTTTCTGCATTGCATTATATCTGTTGCATATTTTCATGAAAGCACTGAGTTTTCTGATATTCAGTTGGAATCAATCCACTGAGTTTGTATTGAACTAATCACAGCCTTAACCACTGATTTACTAAGTGATAAAGATTTTCAGCAAGATAAAACGAGTATAAACTTAGGGCCTACACATTCCGCACATTCTTGTTAAGCTAGAACAGATAGTTGTCAAACTGAACAAACTCAACTGAGTATTCAGTAAGATAGTTATCTGATCCAAGCTTCTCAGGACTCTATTTTAAATCTCAGATCAGTTGGGCTAATCTGAAGTTACTGAAAGCTGCTCAGTGTTATTGTCTCAATAGACTTTGACTCAGAGTAATTTGTGCTTCTCGGGGATGTTTCTCAGGACAACCTGACCCACTGATTTTAGTTTTGTAAAAAGTTTGAAAAATCACTGAACACGTGTATCCCCCCCATACACGTATAAGACTCGTTTACACCGGGACCAACAGATGGAGATGAATTCTGATTAAACTTATCTCTAAATTAAAAATTACCATTAAGCTTCTGAATTTTCCTTTTATAAAAGATTTGAATTACTTAGTAATAAGAGCAAATTGTTCAAAAACAGTTTCATCATATAAATCAGAATCATCATCATCAGAATCAACTTTAGTAACATAAGGATGTTTACCAACATTAGCAGAAGTTTCACCTCTAAAAGAAAGTACTTTCTTATCTTTATCCTTTTTATCATCATTTAACTGATTTGAGTTAAATCTCATAAGTTTTTAAAATATTGATCAACTCATTTTGACTCAATAAATCAGTGTCCTTAGCCTCTTCTATTGCACATATTTTAGCATCAAATCATTTAGGAACAGTTCTAAGAATCTTATGAACTAACCGAGTGTTAGAAATTGGATCACCAGGTGAGTGTGACTCATTAGCAATCTCACTTATCCTTTCATTATATGATGAAATGGTTTCAGCATCTTTCATTCTCAAGTTTTCAAACTTGGTTCCCAACATTCGAAGTCTAGTCTATCAAACATTTTCTGATCCTTCACAATGTTCCTGCAATCTTTCCCATGTAACCTTAGAAGAAACACAGTTAGAGATTAGTTTAAACATAGAATTATCAGTAGTAGTAAAAATTGCATTAAGGGCTTTAGAATTGTAATTGGCCGATGTGCATTCATCATTTGACCAATAAATCTCCTTTTTGACTTGAGATTCACCACCTTTATCATCAATTGTCTTTGGTGGATTCTAACCAGTTAAAACACTACGCCATGCTCTCTCATCTATAGACTTAATGTACATGTGCATTTTAGGTTTCCAATAGAGATAGTTGGATCAATCCAAAATTGGAGGTTTTAAAAGGAGGAGTCAACGGATAATCCATTGCAAAAAAACACTTTAAAAACACAGGACATTTAATTTAGTGTATCAAGTTTATGGCTCTAGCACCAACTGAAAGTGTGTGTGCGTGTATTTTCAGAGTGTTGTTGAAAATGTTGTGCAACATGTAAAATAACATATGACAGCGGAAGTATTAATAGCGCAGTGCAAAGAATTTCAAAATTGTGTATAGCCTTAATTCAAACTATACGAACCTCTTGGTTAAAATCATCACTATAACAAGTAGTGAGATACACAAGAACCTCTTACAAGATCCTAAAAGGTGTAGTGAAAAACCGCACACCAAAAGCAATCTATTCAATCAAGTAACTAGTGATCTTATTCAACCTAAAACTTGATCTAATATACTGATGGGAATGATGGAATTCATTCGACCAGTACCAATAGAATAGCATCGACCCTCACACTCCTAGATGTTACAAATACTCTTGGTTGTGTCTCGGATACTACTCTCTAAAGTTTGGAGTAGAGCAAATGGTATTTTACTTTTCCTCGAACTTGATCTTCGACCAATGTAGTGTATATATAGGCTTGGAATCAACTGCATATTGTTCTATCCACTAGGCATGGTTTGGATAGCCTAGAAAATCTCCACCATCAACTCCATGATCTTGTGGTAACCACTCATGATCTTTCTATTCTCACTCATTCACAATGCAACGGCCTAACAATATAATCGAATTGTCATCAACCTACAATGTAGGAAACATAGAAAGACACATCTATTAAAACAAAGTTAGTGTTAGAAGAAAGGGAAAATTCATGATGTTGTGCAGAATGTTGTCCAACATATGAAACAACATATGTGCAACATCAACAAAGTTTATCTTTGAAACATCCAAACCCTAAAGATTTCTCAAGTGTTTCTTCTTTGAAGAAAGCTTACATACTAAGCCAAGTATTTCATATACATCCAAAGCTTAGTAAGAGATATCCTATCCTTATTATTGTTCTATTTGTAAAGGATATCTCAATCTATTTGTTTCCAAACCAAACCCGAAAACCCTAAGTGTTAGGAAGTTGGAGTAGTTTGTGTTTTGAGAGATGAAGTTAGTAAGTTGAGGGTAGTTCAGTCTAAAAGCTTGTTATAGTAATAGTAGTTCTGAATACTAGGAATCAGGAAGTAGTTCCTAGGGAACTTGATTTTTTCAGTACACCTTGGTACTGTAAAATAAGAGAATTAGAGTGTCGAAGGAATTTCCGTGAGGATCAGGGAGAGTGGACGTAGGAGCTTGAGTCTCTGAACCACTATAATTTTCTGTGTTGTTTGTTTTGTATACTGCATTTCATATGGCATATTTTCACTGAGGGCATTCAAAGGCTTTTCATTCAGATTGGTACCAAACCACTTAGTATTTCATTAACTGAATCACAACCTTAATCACAGTTTTATGAACTAAAAGGAAAAGCATTTTCAGTAAGTAAAACAAGTATAAATTAAGGGCCTACACGTTCCGCACCTTCATAGCGAACAGCTACCCTGAGCATTCACTAAGATAGTTATATGTGCAAAGCTATTCAGGACACTTGCACTCTAAATCAACTGAGCTTATTTGAGGTGCTAAAAGCTACTCAGGGTTCTTATCTCAGTAGATTTGGACTCAGAGTGAATGTGCTTATCGGTGCTTAAACTCAGGTTATCTGACTCACTGATTAAAAGGTTTAAAAATTTTGAAAAACTGTACACGTGTATTTTCCACCATACATGTGTGACTCGTTACATGGGACCAACCAGTTCGTTTTCAACGTCATCATATATTAAATTAATTCTTTTCCATCTTTAATTTAACATTCATATTTTATATAAGAATATAAAATTTTAAATCTATAAAATATGAAACTAATTTTTTTCCCATCTTTTGATGCACGATAGTTTATTGATAATTATACTATGTAAATTATATAATATGAAATCTCTAAGGGTATGTTCGTTTCACGACTATCTCGGCTGGATTTTGGACTTTGCAATCTAAAATCACCATTTGTTTTGAGATTTAAAGTAAGGATTTTGAAATCCTATTAATCCTACTTTATTTTATCACCTACTACTCCTCTACTTTTTATTCTTTCGATACAGTATTATCAATTACTTTCTTATTCTTCCAATATACTAAAAAATAATAATACCACATCAATCAACTTTTCCATCATCCCAACTTATAAAATCCCATAACAAACATACATCTTAGCTATTCACCAAGCTTTTTGAAGTCCTAAGACTTAAAAGTTCGGAATTTTCAATGCCCACTACAATTTCGAAACGAACATACTCTAAAATATAAAAAATTCAAATTTAATAAAAAAATATGGACTTAATTGCAGATATATCACCAACATTAAATGATATTGAGATATAAATAATATATTTTAGCACATTTAAATAATAATTAAATTGTAGTAGTTGTGTGTATTTTTAAAAGATGAGATAAAGGTAATTTTTATTTAATTGTTATTCCTATTGTTGGGAAATTTATAATCTTGATGAAAGTTCCAAAAACACATGTAATAGGAACAGTCGAACCTGTTAGTATTGGGAAATTTGTATTTAAGTTTTGATGGAAGTTCCAAAACAGGTTGTAATAGGACCAGTCAGACCTGTTAGCTGACTGATGACTTAGAATCAGATTAAGATGACCAGTTGAAATGTATAGATAGCTGATGTAAAAGATAGGTCACGTATTGAGGGGGAACTCAATATGTATAGGTCGGGTCGAAGTATCAGATGACCCAAATAAGGTCAGATGATCAGAAGGCTAAGAACAAATCAGAAGAAAAGAAGTCTGAAGATCAGGTGAAGACAGAAGACACTAAAGACTCGGATGAACCTGAAGACTCAGATGAACCTGAAGACTCAGATGAACCTGAAGACTCAGATAAACCTGAAGACTCAGTAACAAACCTGAAGACTCAGTATGACTGAAGACACTGAGGCTCAGAGTCACCTGAAGATCAGAAGACTACCAAAAGACCTGAAGACCTATATCAGCCTAGTCTGCATATTGAGCTAAGACAATCTGCATCAGAAGACTCAACAAGGTAGACTAATCAGTTATCTGATCAAATCAGCTCACACCTGGCGTCAATCAAATGATACACCAGACAAGACGAATCTTCTACAAAAGGAATATCAATCGTCTTAACTGACAAATTACTGAAGTGCCGCCTCGCGAAGCCAAGGAGAAAGCGACATGTGCACAAAAAGAGCTGACAATACAGGATTCGACGCTGCGGACATAAACGGCGCTAATCATGCCTATGGCCACGCCGATATTCGGAGCACGTCACAATCATATCCTACAACCTACCTAATATAGCCTGAAATTCAAATTGCTCTCCAACGGCTCTTTGATTTCGAGGTCTATAAAATGGGATCGATCTTCAAAATTGAGAGACAACGAACACTAAGAACAAACACGGAGACACCGCAAAAGAAGCAAAATCTCCGCTCGAAGAACACCATATTTGAAGATTATTCTTAGAGTGTTCATCCCATAGTTCTTAGCAAGAAATCCTATCCACTAGCATTTGACTGCATAAACACTTGGATAGATTTCCAGTTTGAACCACAAAAATCTTTACCCAAACTCTAAGTTGGTTAAGTTTGTTACCGCAAGATTTCAGACTAGGGATTCTAGTTTCTGATTTCTGGTTCGGTTGAGTGTGAACTCAATAAATATCTATTGGGTGTTGGACTAACACATAAAACTAAGTCCAGTTGGTTAAGTTGGTGCCCCTGTGTTAAGGGAAGAGTGGACGTAAGACGGGTTTCATCTGAACCACTATAAAATCTTGTGTGCATTTACTTGTTTTCTTATTGCTTTACACTATTCACACAACTGAGTTTAAAACTGCATACATATTCTAAGTTAAGCTCAGTTTGCACCAAGCAACTGATCTGATCAGGTTGACACCTTAGTTAGCCGGTTGAAAACTGACTTAAGAATCTGAATTGATAAATTGGTTTTTTACACGGGTATTTACAAGCTTTCGCACTCTTAGTTAAACTGACAAGATATCAAACTGGTCTGCCCTCAGGCACTCAATAAGATTGAACATCAGTCCAAACTGACTCACTAGCACTCTGATCAGGCAATCTGCAAATCACACCTGATCCGCACGAAAAGTTTTCAGAAGTCTATTCACCCCTCCCCTCTAGACTTCTGCCCTCACAAAACCCGTTCGGGACCTACAGTTAGTCGACTGATAAATCTAATAGGAAATCAGTTGAACCTGTTAGTCAACTGATGCTTTAGAATAGGTCATATATTGAGGGGGAACTCAATATATTAGTTTAAGTGTAAAGAAGATCAGAAGATCAAAAGACCCGAAGATAACAAGACATTGAATACTAGTAGAAGACCTGTCTACTGAATATATCAGCAGAGTCTTAAGATTGTTGCTAAGTCAATCTTATCAGATGACTCCAGATCACATCAGCCTAGGAACTGATCTGATGGTTGTTGGAATATAGAGGCACGTAAACACGTAATACATGCGCAGCGAAATAAAATAGTTCACCAACAACAAACATATAATTGCATAATTAAATTACGGGTAAACGTAAACAGAATCCTTAGAGTGATTCATACACGGATTCCTCTACTACGGTATCCACGTAATAGTCGTTTACCAATTCACATCGATTCGCCAACGTTGAATCCCCGAGATGAATTTGCTAGGAAAATTCTAACTAGAGATTTTATGGAGAAATAATTTCTTGTATTAATAATGAATTCTCAAGGACTCATATATACAGGGGAAGCCCATCTTAAATCATAAGCTATCTTTATTAGGAAATAAAATCCCTAATGTTGCAAATCAAATCCAAAATCCCATAGATTTGATTTCCCTGTATAAAAACTATTACGGATTTGATTTTTATATATATCAAATCCTACAATAATATTCCATATATTATTATTGGGATTCTTATTTAATTAAATCTAATTTAATTAAAAAATAATAATAATTAATTCTAAATATAATTATTATTATATTCTCCATAAATTAAATATTAATATCTAATATAATATTTAATCAACCAACTATTATCGGTAAACAATTGTTACTTGTTGTGTGACCCATAGGCCCTCATATATCGAGCGATTAGTTAAACTAATGGTCTTAATTGAACCCTAGTCAAACTAACGATCATTAATCCACACATGTCGTGTGTATTGACCTCAAGTCAAAGGAGTATCGCATCGCTCCCACTAACCGAGACACCCGTAGACACATATTGTGGAATTACATCAAATGGTTTCTCGGATGGGTATACCAATACCCTCTAAGGTATCTGTCCATCCATCATGAGATACCTAGTATCTCGTAGTAAGTGAGATTTTACTACACTCTCTAAGAGTATGATGCAGATCGCACACCAATCTCAATTGCATCATCAATATCTCATTCTTGATGATCCTTGATCGGGGCTATTTGAGAATCATGCTTAAGTCATCTGAGTCCTCACAACCTCAATGACAACAATGACTCATGGGAACACAAATAAGAATAAATGCAAACAATCAAACATAATATTCAAACAAGTGTAATGTTATACATTTAATATTTAATAAACAATAATATTAAAACTAAAACTGAATATTATCTTAGTATTATGTCCTTACTATAGGATTGTATCTAGGACACTAACACTAACAATCTCCCACTTGGACTAGAGTCAATCACCTACATGTCTAACCCCTAGACCATTAAAATGTCTAGTGTGTACATGAACACTCAAAGCTTTGGTGAAAGGATCAGCCAGATTATCTTCTGTGGGAACACGTTCTAACTTTATTTCTCCTCTAGCGATTATCTCTAGTATTAAGTGATAATGTCTCGGTACATGCTTGTTTTCGTTATTGGATCTCGGTTCCTTTGCTTGTGCAATCGCACCAGTGTTGTCACAATACAACTTTATTGGACTGGTGGTACTCGGAACTACCCCTAGTTCACTTAAGAATTGTTTTATCTAGACAACTTCTTTCGCAGCTTCTGCCGCAGCAATGTACTCAGCTTCGGTTGTTGAGTCCTCGGTTGTCTCTTGCTTGGAACTATTCCAACTAACCGCCCCACCATTGAGAGTGAAGACATAACCTGACTGTGACTTGTAATCATCACAGTCGGACTAGAAACTGGCGTCACCATAGCCAGTTGCAACTAGCTCTGACTGTCCACTGTAGACAAGAAAGCAATCTTTAATACGTCTGAGGTACTTCAGAATGTTCTTGACAGCAATCCAGTGAGGTTCACCTAGATTCTACTGGTATCTACCAGTGATGCTGACATTGAAGGTCACATTAGGCCTAGTGCAAGTCATAGCATACATGATGGAACCAATTGTATATGCATATGGTACATTCTTCATGTGCTAGATATCAACTTCTGTGGAAGGACAATCCTTCTTTGACAGCTTTATCCCATGACATGTCGGTAGAGAACCTCTCTTAGAGTTCTCCATCGCAAATCGCTTCAGCACCTTATCTAAGTAGGTGGACTGTGACAGCTCCAATATCTGTTGGGATACGTTATGCCAGGATCTATCGGGATAACCTCATAAATACAAATTTAAATTACCGATTATTACTAGCATGAATTAACCTACGTGAATTCATATAATAATCAATCCAACAACAACATGCAAACAATAATTCACATAAAAGATCCTAGCATGCGGAATTTCTAGGAGTTTACGTAAACATACCCGTTTGGAGAGACAATCAGAGACAAATAGGATTAGGTATCTAGCTACCAACCAAAAGTCCTTCTCAAGTATTCCCAAGTCCTTGCTCAACAACCTTGGTGGAAGGTTCTCCAATGAACAATTATAAAACAAAGGAAAAATAAATAATTTGTTGCACCACCTTTGTGGATTTCTAATTTTTCCAACTCATGGAATTGTTTTGGGGATGAAAAATTCATCCCCTATTTATAATAGAGGGGTGGTCGAAAATTAGGGCCTAATTAGGGTTAGGAAAGATATTTTCTTGATCTCCAAGAAATCTTGAATATATCTAATATATTCTTCTTTCCATGGGTAATTTTTCAGAAAAATCTCACACCCTTATTTAGCCACTATTTTCGAAAATAAGTAGGAGATTTGCAAGATTGGATATTTCTTGAATTTATGAAATATTCTTGTATTCCAAGAATACATATCTTTCTCCATAAAATCTTTCCAAGAAAATCTTTTCTTCCTTCTTATTCTCTATTTTTCGAAAATTACCCTTAAAGAAACCAAGTGGAAGATTTCTTGAATTTATGGGATAATCTTGTATTCCAAGAATACTAATCTCATTTCCATAAAATCTTTCCAAGAAAATCTTTCTCCTCCTTTTCTTTAATAATTTCGAAATTAAGGAAAAATATGCAACAAAAATATTTAATTTATTTTAAACACTTTTTCATTTAATGGACTTTAATTAGGCTACTTGAGTGACCTTTAGGAGAATTAAGATGGACCTCCCAATGGGCTTCTGAATTTCAATATTGAGCCACAATATAATTCAGCACATTAATATTAATTAATTCCACTATATAATTAATATTGCACTATCCATCTCAACCCATATTACGGTAATATAGCTCCCGGTTATTATTTTCCGTGTTTAAGATTATTTTGTCCACTAATTAATTAAGACACTGAAAAACTTTATATTAATTAATATATTTATCATTGGAGTAAGGACAGCTCAACATTATTATACATACCGAAAAATTATTCCACTTACAAGATTTTGTTTGATAAAGGTTCTGAGCCCACCAAGGGGACTAATCATGCAAGACTCTTCAAGCACACAATTCTCTGTATTAATTTAGCAACTGTCATGTAATTAATATTATTGCTCAAGATATAGGGTATTGAAGCGCCAGTGATTCTCTTCCCATTATAAGTCAAAGCAATAATTACTAATCGCACACAGTCCTTATTAAGTGACAGAGATTAAGAAATCAACAACCACTGAGGTCTAACTCTTCATCCCATAAGTCAGTGCGAATGAGTTTATCCTCTATGTAGGTCCGCTTCAGCGCATCAAATGCACTAGTTTAATCTCTCGGTCAAGACAAGTCAATCTGAGCCTTACACATCAACTTCTACCAATATATTGTTCAGACCTATCTAAGTTGTGAAACATGCACTTGTTTACAAGGGACTGTTAACGTGATCTTCTGTGATCTAGTATCACCACGTTATCTACAATGTAACACGTGTTATTCTATGAACGGTTTGCAATAAATATATATAACATTCAATCATATTTAAAGCAACAGTGATAAATAATTTATTTCAGTAAATAAGTGTTTAATACATAGGTTATACAAAGTAAAAGCATACTTTCACGTATAACCCCAACAATATTTTCTTGGATCTATCCCCGTGGATCTTGATCCCTAAGATGTAGCAGACTTCACCAAGATCCTTCATCATGAAGGTCTTTGATAACCAAACTTTCACGGACTGCATAAGCGGGATATTGTTTCCTATAATCAACTATGAAGACAATATTATTCCCGTTGCGTTTACGATAAACACACGGATCTTCTGAATTTCTGATGAAGTCAAAAGATTTGACAGCTTCATCAAATCGGATGTTCCAACTCCTATAAGCTTGCTGATTCATAAATGGATCGTTTAAGCTTGCACACAAGATTAGATTTTGGCTTTGATATAAAACCTTCCGGTTGAGTCATAAGCACTTCCTATCAATGTTACCATTGAGGAAGCTGTTTTGACGTCCATCTGCCAAATTTCATAATCATGGTGTGCTGCAAACACAAGTAAAATTCGAATGGACTTGATCTTAGCAACTAGTGAGAAAGTCTCGTCATATTCTATGCCTTCGCATTGACTATAACTTTTTGCCACCAACCTAGCCTTGTAGGTTTGTACTTTGTTGTTTGCATTGGTCTTATGCTTGAAGACCCATTTGCAACATATGGGTCTAACCCCTTTCGGCATCTCAACCAAGTCCCAGACTTGATTGGTGTACATCGAGTCCATCTCGAATTTCATGGCTTCAAGTCACTTCTCTAAGTTCTAGGATCGTCTTTATCCGGGATCTCCACGTCATCATGTTCCTCTACGAGGAAACCATAACATCTAGTGGGTGGATTACGAATCCTTGTAGACTTATGAAGTTGTGGTTGTTCAGGCTGTACATTCTGATAGTGAAAATTTTGTGGTGCAGCGATTTCATCGTTCACCGGAGAGTCCTCAAGATTGATACTTTCAGATGTCTCTTGGGCGGGAGTTTGAACTATGATGTTCTCATTCAGCCCACTTGGAGTTCGTTGCGAAGGCAATGCAACTCCAATTACGCTCCCACTAGCTGAAAGAGGGTCACTTAGTGATAAACTTCCACCATGAGAGTTGTTGAATGCTCCCACTGATTCTTTATCATGTTGCTTTGACAAATCATCAGTCTCTATGTTAATCTGTGGTTCTTGAACGAAATCTCCGGTTTACTTTTAATTTTGATGGAAGACATCTTTTCAATTTAATGAAAAACCATATTTTAGTGAGAAATGTTTAAAAAGATGGGGTATTAATTGCTTAATCGAGATCCAACATATTAACTACGTCACATTTGAGCAATTATTGGGCGCCGCCTACCCAAACATGACACGCACGGACTAACATATATATTGGGTGCCGCCTACCCAAACATATAACACGGTCCGACATACATTAGGCACCGCCTACCCAAACAGTTATAATGTGAACTATAAATGCGTTAACAAATCAATTAAACGAGCTAACCAAGTGGAATTTAATAATTTATTAAAATCACTAAATAAAATTTAAAAATCTAATTTTAATTTTATTTAATCGATTTTAGTTAACTATTAAAACTTAATTAATCCAATTAACTAGTCCAATGTTGGTCCAACCAGTGTTTTCATAACCGAACCGGAGATCAAACCGGACAGATCACCGGTCAGCGGTTCAACCGGTCGGACCGGTTCAACCGGTGGTTGAACCGTTTAAATAATCCCTATCTAATCTTTTTAATATTTTCTATATAAAAATAAAATAAGTATCCTAAATTTAAATCCACAAACTTATGAAGCCCAACTAAGTAAATTAAAATGAAATGGGCCATAAGTGTAAAATATAAATGGCCCGCTAAATTTTTTCATCCGTCGTTTTTATCTCTTGCAATTGAGATTGCCCTAAATCACTATTCTCTCTCCCCAGGCGTCTGTCTTCCCCAAAAAAAAACTATAAATCGCTAACAAAAAAAGGCCTCTCACGCGGTGTCCCTCGTCAAAACCTCCGACCCCGTGCGTGGAAATCGCCGGCAATTTCGCGCCGGATCCGGAGCAACCTGCGCGCCACAACCTCCAAGCCACCGGCAATATCCGTCTACGGCAGAAACTGCCCCAACTCTCTCCACGAGCTGGTCACCACCTCTTCGACGGCGACGACATGATCACGCCGTTTCACTCACCGGCCGAATTCCGCCATCTATGACGTGCGCCGATGAAAGATGCAGAGATAAGAACCCTAAATTCCTAATTCTGTATTTTCTAATAATTTC
This sequence comes from Stenogyne calaminthoides, assembly GCA_037126765.1. Lineage (NCBI taxonomy): Eukaryota > Viridiplantae > Streptophyta > Magnoliopsida > Lamiales > Lamiaceae > Stenogyne > Stenogyne calaminthoides. The sequence goes on along the minus strand of JBBCBC010000001.1, from coordinate 34,299,105 downwards.
ATGTTTAAAAAAAACTAATAATTTCATATTAAAAAAAAGAACCGGTCGAACCGGTTTTCACCGGGTCTGACCGGTTTTTACCGGTTTTGACCAGGTCTGACCGATTTTTACCGGTTCGACCAATAAAGCGGTTTAAAGGGGTTTTCAGACTGGTCCCGCGACCGGTTCCCGATTAAACCGGTCGAACCGGCCGGTCCGATCCGGTTCTGAAAACACTGGGTCCAACCAACAATCCAATTTTAAATTAAACATATTTTATTAATTTAAAAAATCAGATTTTAATTATTTAGTTGTTTAGGGCTCAGGTGTAATTTCTAAAATTGCACAGGAGGGTCTGTCCAAATCAAATTTGCAAAATAGCCCTCCCACATCACTACCAAAGTCCGACACCATCCAATCTGTAATTCGGGACAACCAATTTCCAAAATCCATCAACAGTTCATCAATCACAATTTCAATTCAGAATTAATCCAATTAACTCATCAATTAAACATCAAACTGTAATAAATCGAAAGGACTAGAGGCAACAGAGTCGACGAAGAAGGCAGCATGTCAGCGCGGCGCGTGCGTAGCGCCGCCACCAACAGAGATGCTTTCGCAGAACCAGAACGAGCCTAAGATGCTCGAGGCTCGACGAATCACCGTCGTGACGTAAGGCGGCTAAAATGGGTCGCCCACCGCTCAGCGCACACGTGCGTCATCTCCGTAGTTCAGAGTCATCATCGGAGGGGCATCTCATCGTTCGGCAAAAGAAGCCTTCGCCGTGCGTCCCCGCCGAAGTGAAAAGACGCATCACAACCGCCGGTTGAAGCGAATCGCGACAAGAACGAGAACACGCTACCGTGAATCGAAACCAGAAGATGGAGCGCCACTGTGATTCATCCGTTCTACCACAAGTTGCGTCGCTCATCCACGAGATCGACGCGAGGCGCGGCGATGCGGGATGCCTTCGCGCGGTCAAGCAGCGAGAAGGAGAGGCGGCAGATGCAGGAGTTTTACACAGAAAACCTAGAAATTGGGAAAGACAATGTGGGCGAGTGAAAACAAAAGCCAAAGGGAAATTTGCAATATATAATACTCTTAACAGGTTGATTTATTTGGTGCAGTCAAAATCAAATTGGCCGTGCCCAATTTTATAAAAAATAAAATAAATTATAAACAAATCAACAAATTCAATTAAGCAATTAAATAAAGAGTCTGGAGCTCTGATACCATTGTTGGAATATAGAGGAACGTAAACACGTAATACATGCGCAGCGGAATAAAACAGTTCACCAACAACAAACATAAAATTGCATAATTAAATTACGGGTAAACGTAAACAGAATCCTTACAGTGATTTGTACACAGATTCCTCTACTGCGGTATCCACGTAACAGTCGTTTACCAACATTGAATCCCTGAGATGAATTTACTAGGAAAATTCTAACTAGAAATTTTATGGAGAAATAATTTATTGTGTTAATAATGAATTCTCAAAGACTCATATATATAAGGAAAGTCCTGCTTAAATCATAAGCTATCTTTATTAGGAAATAAAATCCCTAATCTTGCAAATCAAATCCAATAGATCTAATTTCCCTATATATAAAATCTTACAGAGTTGATTTCCATATATATCAAATCCTAAAATAATATTCCATATATTATTATTGGAAATCCTATTTAATTAAATCTAATTTAATTAAATAATAATAATTATTATTATTAATTATAAATATAATTATTATTATATTCTCCATAAATTAAATATTAATATCCAATATAATGTTTAATCAACCAACTATTATCGATAAATAACTATTACTTGTTGTGTGACCCATAGACCCTCATATATAGAGTGATTAGTCAAACTAATAGTCTTAATTGAACCCTAAATAATAAATCAGACATTCTCAATATATGAGGTACGTTACGGGCAAACGTGCAACTACCTGTAACTGAAACATGGGCTATTGCGATAACTTCCTTTCATTCGAGAATACTCGATTAAATCTTGAACATGATGAAGTGTCTATTCAAATAACTTAATCATATTATCTCTAATCACTAATTGATCACTTATGTCACTCTTGCCACAAATTCCAAGTTGACGTGCATCGGTCGATGACTTAGATCCAATTATGATGAGAATATGAGTATTCTCTCTAAATCCACATTGAGGAATGAATCATATTCTTGGCTCAACTACCACGCACATGCATTTTGTGATGAACCCAATCCAAGCCATATCTACCCATGGAAGGGTGCAAGCGTCGGTCATGGTCAAAGTTCATCACTCCACACATGTCATGCGTATTGACCTCAAGTCAAAGGAGTATCACATCGCTCCCACTAACCGAGACACCCGTAGACACATATTGTGGAATTACATCAAACGGTTTCTCGCATGGGTGTTCAAATACCCTCTAACGTATCTATGCATCCATCATGAGATACCTAGTATCTCGTAGTAAGTGAGATCTTACTACACTCTCTAAGAGTATGATGCAGATCGCACACCAATCTCAATTGCATCATCAATATCCCATTCTTGATGATCCTTGATCGGGGCTATTTGAGAATCATGCTTAAGTCATCTGACTTCTCACAGCCTCAATGACAACAATGACTCATGGGAACACAAATAAGAATAAATGCAAACAACCAAACATAATATTCAAACAAGTGTAATGTCATACATTTAATATTAAATAAAAAATAATATTAAAACCAAAACTGAATATTATCTTAGTATTATGTCCTCACAATAGGATTGTCTCTAGGACACTAACACTAACAATGGTACGAGGACAGTTGACTCTTTCAGAGTCAAACTTAAAGTCATAAACATGTGAAGAATATATTTCAAGTCATACAAAGATCAGACCAGAAGAATGAGAAGAAAAGGTTCTGATTAGTGTCGTTTTAGTATACTTGTCAACCAACCAGAGTTCGACACGTATGTACTTTGACTAATAAAACAAGATATAAAGTATTAGGGATCAACGTCTAGAAATTACAAATTTGAACGCTTTAGGCATGGTCGTCCCTGCCAACATCACTTCATACCTGCCCTCCTACCAAAAATAGACTGAGATTCAAATTGATCTCCAATGGTTCTTTGATCTCACCTCTATAAATAAGGATGAACCTCTTCAGAGTTCATTATGGAAATTATCAAGCATACAAGCTATCAAGCCATTTTCGTGAAGAACACTCGAGCAAAACCCAAGATTGTTCCTTAGTGTTCATCTCATTGCACTTAGCTGAAATATTCTCATATAACTTTAGGCTAAACTCTTGTTAGAGATATTTCATAGTTGGAAAACAAATACAAACCCCCCTAATCACAACCTGTTAGGAAAGTTTGTAGGCAAGTTTTTGAGTTAGTTCATCTAGCTTGCATTCTGGGATAGAGTGAGAACTCTGTAAAAATCTGATTGTATTGTTGAGGTTATACGTGAAAGTATGCTTTTACTTTGTATAACCTATGTATTAAATACTTATTTATTGAAATAAATTATTTATCACTGTTGCTTTAAATATGATTGAATGTTATATATATTTATTGCAAACTGTTCATATAATAGCACGCGTTACATTGTAGTTAACGTGGTGATACCAGATCATAGAAGATCACATTAACAGTGCCTTGAAAATGAGTGCGTGTTTCAAACTTAGATAGATCCGAACAATTTATTGGTAGAAGTTGATGTGTAAGGCTCAGATTGGCTTGTCTTGACCAAGAGATTACACAAGCGCATTCGATGCGCTGAAGCGGACATGTAGAGAGGATAAACTCATTCGCACTGACTTAAGGGATGAAGAGTTAGACCTCAGTGGTTGTTGATTTCTTAATCTCTGTCACTTAATAAGGACTGTGTGTGATTAGTAGTTATTGCTTTGACATATAAATGGGAAGAGAATCATTGTGACTTCGATACCCTATATCTTTGGCAATAATATTAATTACACGACAGTTGCTAAATTAATACAGAGAATCGTGTGCTTGCAATGTCTTGCTTGATTGGTCCCCTTGGTGGGCTCGGAACCTTTATCATACCAAATCTTGCAAGTGGAATTAATTTTCAGGAATGGATAATAAAGCTGAGTTGTCCTTACTCCAAGGATAAATATATTAATTAATATAAAGCTTTTCAGTAGCTTAATTAATTAATGGACTAAATAATCTTAAACACGGGAAATAATAACCGGGAGCCATATTACCGTAATATGGGTTAAGTTGGATAGTGCAATATTAATTATATAGTGGTATTAATTAATATTAATGGGTTGAATTATATTGTGGCTCAATATTGAAATTCAGTGGCACATTGGAAGGTCCATCTTAATTCTCCTAAAGGCCCCTCAAGTAGCCCAAATTAAAGTCCATTAAATAAAAGGTGCTTAAAATAAAATAAATTATTGTTGCATTATATTTTCCTTAATTTTTCGAAAATATTAGAGAAAAAGAGGGAGAAGGATTTTCTTGAAAAGCTCTTTATGGAAAGGAGATAAGTATTCTTGGAATACAAGATTATCCCATAAATTCAAGAAATCTCCCACCTTGTTTCTTTAATTGTAATTTTTGAAAATATGTAGAGAAATAAAAGGGAAGAAATATTTTCTTGATTCGTGGAAATATTTTATGGAAGATATGTATTTTAGGATACAAGAATATCTCATAAATTCAAGAAAGATCCAATCTTGAAAATCCCCTATTATTTTCGAAAATATGAGCTAAATAAGGATGTGAGATTTTTGTGGAAAAATACACATGGAAAGAAGAATATATGGGATATATTCAAGATTTCTTGGAGATAAAAAAAAGATACTTCCTAGCCCTATTTTGCCTCTATTTTTCGTCCACCCCCTCTATATAAATAAGGGGATGATTTTTTTCATCCCCTACAGTTCCATGTGTTGGAAATATTAGAAATCCACAAAGGTGGTGCAACAATTATTTATTTTTCCTTTGTTTGTAAATTGTTAATTGGAGGACCTTCCACCGGGGTTATTGAACGAGGACTTGGGGATACTTGAGAAGGACTTTTGGTGGGTATCCAGATACTTGATCCTGTCTGCCTCAGACCGTCTCTCGAACGGGTACGTTTACGTAAACTCCTAGAAATTCTGCATGCTAGGATCTTTTACGTGAAATATTATTTGCATGTCGTTGTTGGATTAATTATTATTTGAATTCACTTAGGTTAATTCATGTTAGTAATAATTGTTAATTTAAATTTGTGTTTATGAGGTCATCCCGATAGATCCTGGCATATGTTATCCCAACAACTGATATTAGACCCCTGGTTCGGGCTCTGATATTTTAAACTGTAATTTAAATTGTTGTTCATTAAAATTAAAATTGGATAGTAGAACTATTAGATCTGTTTTGTAGGTATCCAATTGTCATGGTATTTTAATGTGTTTATTTATATCCAAATAAATTATTGTTTTTTAATTCGATTCGTTCGAATTCGTTTTGTCTCGTGAGAAAATCCATGAGTAGATTAGAATTTGTATGATTTGTTCAATGTAATAGACTAGACTAGATGTAGGTTTATTTATTTTTCGTAAATAAATTGTAATCGGATCGGGAACGAAAATGGAGACGGAGATTAAAAGACGGACATCTAAGTGCCCGGATGTATACATGCCAAGGCGGAACACGCGGGCTAGGCCGAAGGCCTGGAGACCGTGCGCACCATCGGGTGGACGCGCACGGGGCAGGCCGATTGCGCGCACTGGCGAAGCTTGGAGGTCGGGGAGGTGGCATGGGCGCGCGGAAGACGCGCATGCGGGCTGGGCTATTTCGGACGCTGGGCAAAGGACCTCGGACGCGGACACAGACGCGGATGCGGACGGGCAATGCTCCGCGTGCATGTGCCATGGGCGGCGGGGCCAGATGACCGATCCGGACCGGAGCATGCGCCTAGGCGCACGCGACTCGCATTCCGGGTTGTGAGCTACTTGTGTTCCGGACATCATCCTAACCCGAAACGGAGGACATTCATTAAAGAATTGTTGCGGATTCAGTGGGAGCCTTTCGAGACAAACGATGAAGGCAAAAGAAGAGACGATTTCTCAAGATCAAGATTTGGAATTTAAACCATGACAGTTGGATATATGTGCCCAACTTGATTTATTTTGTCTTGATGCTTGTTTTAAATTCGTGCAATTTTATTTGTTAAATGTGTTTGCATGATTTAGAACTGTCTAAAGAAAATCTCACTTTCGAAAATTACTAAGTATGTTTTATTGACAAATTTTATTCTGGATAATAAAATTACGTCAAATTTGACCTCCATGATTTATTTATTTGTGAATTATTTTGGAGAAATTTCCCCAACGGAACGGCCAAAAAATGGTTTTCACATGAATAAATTCCCAAAAGGATGATTGTGAATTATTATTAGTGGCGATGATGACCCTCCCCACGAGGCTCGTACAAAGCGAAGTAATAATTCTGTATTTAATCATGGTTATTACTTAGGTATAAAATTGATATGCATATACTTCCCCGAAGTCCCTGTCAATTTTATATTGGTCAAGTGGGAGCCGGCTATTAATTTTGAATTAAAGGTTTGTAAGGGTATGTTTGTTTCGGGATTTAGGTGTGCGGGGGAAGTCATGACTTTAAAATCCTATGGATTTGAAAGTCTTGGTGAATAGTAAAAAATATGTGTTTGTTTTGAGTTTTTGATAGGGTGGAATTTTATTTTATGTTAAATCAATGTTTAATAATGATTGATGTAGTATTATTATATTGTGTTGAGAGTGAGAAAAATAGTGATGTGATTGTATTGAATTTTGTGAAAAATAGGGGTGTAGGTGTACATTATAGGATAGGATTTTGAAGTTTAATTTTAAATCTCAAAATATAATGGGACGTGGTTTTCAAAGTCCTAAGTCCATCCAGGTGAGTCCCGAAACAAACATACCCTAACTGTTCTTGTTTGTAACCTGTTTAAATGTGTTTAAATAGACAGTTCACCCCACGTGACCTATTTAAACTGTTTTGAGATGTCGGTTGATGCATGTTCATATTGTTTTGAGATTTTGATATGAACAATGTGATCGAATTAAGTGATATTTTTGTGCTCATACAAATTGTTATTTATTTCAGTTCAGCATGTCGCAACCTTTTAATCCACTGTATGCTATACTTAAAGACCATAGGTTAACTGGTGAAAACTATGTTGATTGGAAACGTAAATTAATGATTGTCCTCACTGTTGGGGAATGAGTTGCACAGATCTATTCGGGGTGAATATTTAAATACAAATTTAATTCTTTAATTATTACTAGCATGAATTAATCCTATATTAATTCAAATAATAATTGCAACAACATATCATGCATATAATAAGCCACATAAAACCTACGCATGCGGAATCTACGGGTTTACGTGAACGTACCTCTCGGGATGGCAGTGAATTCGGTTGGACGGACTAACCAAAAGGACTTCCCAAGTATTCCCTTAGCCCTTGCTCAACTATCCGGTGGAAGGACACTTGTCGAACAATTAACAAAAGAAAAAAAATAAACTTTGTTGCACCACTTGTGTGGATTTGCTAATTTTTCCAGCACATGGAATTGTACTTGAGAATGAAAGAATCATCCCCTATTTATAGGTGAGAAGTGGTCGAAATTTTCAGTAGAAAACCAATGTGGGAAAAGACTTTTCTTGATCACCAAGAAATCTTGAATATATCTCCTATATTCTTTTTCCCATAATTAAAATATTCCACAAAAATCCCACCTTCTCAATATATGGAATTTTCGAAAATTAAGGGTCCTAAGATTCCAAGATTTGGATCTTCTTGAATTTATGAGATATGCTTGTATTTCAAGAAATACATACCTTCCATAATATCTTTTCAAGAAAATAAATAAAATCTTTCTTGCCCTTTATTTTCAAAAATTTCGAAATATCCCTTATGAATAACCAAGTGGGGGATTTCTTGAATTTAATGAGATAATCTTGTATTCCAAGAATACATATCTTCATTCCATAACAAAATTCAAAGAAAATCTTTCTCCCTCTTTTATCCATAAATTTCGAAAATATCAAGGAAAAATAAGCAACAATATTTATTTTATTTTAATCACATTTTTCAGTTATTGGACTATTTGTTGGGCTACTCAGGGGGGCTTTAGGAGAATTAAGATTTGACCTTCTAATGGACCTTGAATATCTAATATTGAGCCACAATATAATTCAAGCCCATAAATATTAATTAATCCCACTACATAATTAATATTGCACTATCCATCTTAACCCATATTACAGTCAATATGGCTCCCGGTCATTATTTCCCGTGTTTAAGATTATCTAGCCCATTAATTAATTCAAGCCACTGAAATAGCTTTCCATTAATTAATATCTTTTATCCTTGGTCAAGGAACGGTTCAACATTATTATCCATACCGGAAACTAATTCCACTTGCAAGATTTGGTATGATAAAGCTTATGAACCTCCCAAGGGGGCAAATCAAACAAGCGTACTTGCACATGATTCTTCGTATTAAATCTTAGTAATCACATGTGACTAATAATATTGCCCAAGATAAAAAATATTGAATCTCTTTGATTCGCTACCCATGATAAGTCAAAGCAATAGTTACCAATCCCACGTGATCCTATTTAAGGAACGAAGATTAAGAAACAACGAACCACTGAGGTCTAATTCTTCCTTGTTCAGTTCTGAAGAATTTATCCTCCTGTAGGTCCTATTCAGTCCATCAGTCATGCACTAGTGTAATCCCTTGGTCAAGACAAACCAATCTAAGCTTTACACCTCAACCTTTCGCGATGGGTTGTTCATTTCCATCTAGGTCGTGAATGGCGTACTTTTAGTTACAAGGGACTGTTAATTTAATCTTCTGTGATCTAGTATCACTAAATTAACTACAATGTAACACGTACGAATTATTGAACAGTTATGCAGTAAATATATGTAACATTCAATCATATTTAAAGCATCAGTGATAAACAATTTATTTCAGTAAATAAGTGTGAAAATTCAGTTTCGATTATACAAAGTAAAAAACATACTTTTCAGTATAATCCCAACAATCTCCTACTTATACTCAAAGTCTGCTTTTAAGTATACTACAACATGTCTCGCTTAGTCCGTGGCATCTAATGTCACCTACACGAACCTAATAATTTCTCCCACTTATACTCAAAGCAGATTGGCAAAGGTCTTGACACCCATTCCACCCACATGTCTCTCGAATGTATTTAGAGGCAGACTCTTTGTGAATGGATCTGCTAGGCTGTCGTCAGACGCTATCTTTGCCACATCTATATCTCCTCTCTTAACGATTTCTCGTATAAGATGTCTTTCCTTTAGTGTGCTTGTTTGACTCGTGGACTCTTGGTTCTTTTGAATTTGCAACTGCCCCTAGCAGATATTGCTAGACAAATTCAGAACACCATCCAAGTCCACTAAGAAGATCTAGAGCCTAATCGGTTCTTTCACTGCTTCACAAGCAGCTACTTACCCGACTTCCATGGTTGAGTCAGTGATGCATTTCTGCTTCACACTCGTCCATTTGATGGCTACATTTCCCAAATGGAAACACACTAACTGAGGCAAATAATTTCTGGAATCTAAATCTGATTGGAAATCCGAGTCCGTGTAGCCGATGGGGATTGGAGTATCTGACTGATAAATCAACATTCTATCCCGAGTTCTTTTCAGACACTTCAGAATGTTTTTAACTGTCGTCCAATGCGCTTTCCATGGGTTACTTTGATATCTTGCTACCATGCCTACGGCAAAGCAGATATACGATCTCGTACACAACATTTCATACATAAGGTTTCCGACAGCCGAAGCACAAGGAATGTCTTTCATGTCATCTATCTCCTTTTGCGTCTTAGGGGAAATTTTCTTGGATAGATGGATTCCATGCCTGAAAGGTACGAATCCTTTCTTGGAATCATGCATGCTGAATCGTTTCAAGACAGTGTCTATGTATGAAACTTGCGATAACCCGATCATCCTTTTCCTGTGATCTCGAGTTATCTTGATCCCAAGGATGTGTCCGGCTTTCCCTAAGTCTTTCATATCAAACTGTTTTGAAAACCATACCCTTACGTCTGATCACACCTTCACATCGTTCCCTATGATCACAATGTCATCTACGTATAGTACTAAGAATACCAATGCAGTTCCGACACGCTTTTTATACACACAACTTTCAAACTCATTTTGATCAAACCCATAAGACTTTATAACATGATCAAAACATTGGTTCCAAGCTCTGGATGCCTGTTTGAGTCCGTAAATGGACCTCTTGAGCTTACAAACTAGGTGTTCTTGACCTGTTTCAATGAAACCTTGGGGTTGTTGCATATAGATCTCTTCATCAAGACTTCCGTTAAGGAAAGTTGTCTTGACATCCATTTGCCAGATTTCAAAATTGAAATGCTCAGCAATCGATAAGAGAATACGGATGGACTTAAGCATGGTTACGGGCAAAAAAGTTTCCTCATAATGGATCCCTTCTTTCTGAGATAACCTTTCGCCACTAGTCTTGCTTTAAAGGTTTCAACCTTCCCGTCCGGTCCTCTTTTCCTCTTATATACCCACTTGCATCCAATGGGTTTGACCCCATTAAGTGGTTCGATTAGCTCCCACACTCTATTATGAAACATAGAACCCATTTCGGCTTTCATTGTTGTTTGCCAAGAAACTGCATCCTTATCTTGGAGTGCCTCGTCATATGTCCATGGGTCTGATTCTACTTGTCCGGGAATCAAGTCCGAGGACTCTCCTATTCCCATGAATCTCTCGGGCTGTCTAACAACCCTCCCACTACTGAGGAGCTCTTGGTTGAAAACGTATCGTTTGGTATATCATCTAATATGATTAGTAATCGAGGTTTGCCCTCTAAGCTCATTTAAGGTAATCTCACTTCTGGGTTTTCTTTGGTTCATATAGTCTTCTTCCAAAAAATCTAAAGTGGGTGCTCATGACCACCTTTCGATCTTCGGGACTATAGAACATACACCCTTTTGTTCCCTCGAGGTATCCTACAAACACCTTTTTAATTACGATCGAGGATCAATTTACGGCTTCCTTGTCCAACACGTGGGCGGACACCCCCAAATTCTCATGTGTCTCATACTAGGCTTGCGCCCGGTCCACAATTATTTGGGAGTTTTGGGAACCTATTTGGATAGCAACAAGTTCAGAATGTAAGTCGCTGTTTCCAAGGTATGACCCCAGAACGACTCGGGAAGATCCGCATAACTCATCATTGATCTAACCATTTCCAAAAGAGTTATGTTTCTTCGCTCTGCAACCCCGTTTTGTTGAGGGGTTAAGGTGCGATGAGTTGGGATACAATCCCTTCATCAGATAAGTAGTTCAAAAACTCATCATTTGAGGTATTCGCCTCCACGATCGGATCGTAGAGACTTGATACGTTTTTCCCTATGATTCTCTGTTTGAGCCTTAAATTCTTAGAATTTCTCAAAGGTCTCAGATTCATGCTTCATAAGGAAAATGTAACCGTACCTTGAGTAATCATCAATAAAATTACTCATAACCTCCTCTTGCTTTGGTTGACATTGGACCACATACATCTGTCTGAACGATCTCTAACACTTCTTTGGCCCTATTCCCCTTGGCTCCAAATGCCCTCTTGGTCATATTACCCTCCAAACATGATTCGCAGGTTGGAATCGGTTCATCTTGGAGAAGCCCTAGTGAACCGTCTCTCACCAAACTTTGGATCCTCTTTGGATTTATATGACCCAATCGTAGATGCCAAAGAAGTGTCTCGTTCACGTTTGATGAACATTTTCTTTAAAAAAAGCTTGATTGATGTGTTATAGGATACTTTTCGTGAGTGGTGTGCCACGATTAATTGTATAGAGATCATTCAACAACGTTCCATGATGAGATAAATTTATCAAAAAAAAAAATGGTAACAACTTTATTAAAAAAGTAACCGAATATCCATCATAAAAAGTTTAGAAACCGAAAACAAATTCTTTCTAAAATTAGGAATGTAAAGAATATCTCAAAATTAAAACTACTGTCTTCAAAAAGACAGTGCACTTCTCCCATCGCCACCGCCACTCGTAGCATCGCCCGGTGTGATGAGGACCCTCACTCCCACTAAGTTGTCGGGTCCGCTTGAACCCCAGAATGTGAAACAAACATGATTAGTGGATCCCGTGATCCACCACCCACAAAATGGGAGGCATACGTCACTAAACAAGTTTCAACAACTAGTGCGTGAGAATTACCTTTCTTTCCATCCCTTTTGGGTGCAGAACAGTCGACCTCCAATGTCCTTTTCACCGCAGGTTGAAGCACTTCCCTTAGTGGCTTGTTCACTCCACCACCCTTCTTCACCTTATCTTTGCCATTGGCAACACTTGAGTTCACTTGCTTGTGGCCTTTGTTCCTTTTCTTGTTCTTACCACCCCTTGGTCTAGAAGAAGAAGAAGGTCTGTTTTGCCACCAAGGCTTGGCTCTTTCGCCTAATATCGCCTCTGCCGAGACTAAAGCTTGCAACAGATCGCATCGAGAACTTCGATTATTCATCCGGTAGTTCAACCTCGAATCGTTTCAAAGCTTTTCTAAGAAAGAATGGACCACTTAAATCGATTTGGGTCTCGATATCGTATTCAGCGCCAAGTACCTCAAGTTTATTAAGGTGAGCCATCATCTAGAGAACATTCTCCCTTACGGGGCGTTCCCTCCACTATTTTCATAGAGAGCAAGTCCCTCATGGTGATCTGACGAGCCACACGGTTCTGATGTTGAAACATCGCTTTAAGACTAGTCATGATTTCCTTGGCCGGTCTCAACGTTCGGTGTTGGTGTTGCAACACATCGACATAAAGCCAAGATGGTACACTTTGCCATTTCGTTAGACCGCTCCCAGTCAGCATACTCTTTCTTAACCGTTTTAGTGGACTCATCTGATGGTTTATCCGGCTTAGGTGTGGTCGGAACCCAGTTATGGCTTTGTGCAGTGAGGACAATAGTGAGTTTTCGATTCCAATCAACAAAATTTTCTCTAGTGAGCAAATTGTCTTTTAGTATATTGAGCAGTGGATTAAAAGGTTCGATGACATGATGAATGAAATAAATAATAATATGCATAAGCACAAATATATCACAAGGTTCGATCACATGCATCATATTAAAATCTCCAAAAAAAATATGAACATGCATCACCCAACATCTCAAAAACAGTTTAAATAAGCCATGTTGGGTGGGTCATTATTTAAACACATTCAAGCAAAGTGTTACAAACAAGAACGATTTACAAACCTTTAATATCCAGTTAATAGTTGGCTCCACTTGACCAATATAAAATTGACAGGACTTAGGGAAGTATATGCATATCAATTTTATACCTAAGTAATAACCATGATTAAATGAGGATTATTATTTCACTTTGATCGAGCCTCGTTGGGAGGGTCATAAATCGCCACTAGTAATAACCCACAATCATCCGTTTGGAATTCATTCATGTGAAAGCTATCTTTTGACCGTCCCGTTGGGGGAATTTCTCCAAAATAATTCACAAATAAATACATCATGGAGGTCAAAATTAATTCAATTTTATTATCCGAAATAAAATTGTCAATTAATTGTTTAAACATACTTAGTAATTTTGAAGGTGAGATTTTTCCATTTGGCAACCCTCATGCAAACACATTTAAACAAATTAAATAAAGCATAAGATAGCACAAATAAATCAAGCAAAACAGAAAAATAAACATATTGGGCACAAATTATCAAATTGTCATGGTTTGATTTTTCTTGACTTGATCTTGAAGAAACACGTCTTGAATTTCTCCCACTCGTTCGTCTCGAAAAAATACTTCGTCTTGAAACGCCACGCCCAGTTAGCTTTGCACCGGATGCAGAACTGCAGATCCGCCGCCGCTCAGCCTAGACCAAACCAAGACCGCCGGCCGTGGCTGGTCGTGCCGTTCGCCGGGCACTCTAAGACCGTCGGCAGTGTCGGCGAGCGGCGCACAAGATCCACAAGACGCGTCGCCACCAGCCTCCGCCTCGCCCGCGACCTCGGCAAATTTCGAAGTCCATATAGTCCGCGTCGGTCGCCCATCCGCTGGGGTTCGATGGGCGACGGTTTGAGATCACAGCGCGCTTTGTGGTTCCCGTGCCGCATCGAGCTTTTGCTCCTCGTCTTGGCCTTTCGGCCGGCCCGACCTCGCCTAACGCCCGTCGTGCGTGCCGGTAGCAGCGCCTTATGTCTTATGCGATTCTAGATTTTGTCCTTTAATTCTTCGTCTCTTCGTTTCGATCCGGTTACAATTTATTTAAAAAAATAAATAAACCTAGATCTAGACTAGTCTATTACATTGATCAAATCAAACAAATCCTAGTCTACTCGTGGATTTTCTCATGAGGTAAAACAAATCCGAACGAATCGAATTAAAAAAACCACAGTTTATATGCATGCATAAATAAACACATTAAAATCCATGACAATTGGATACGCAAAAGCAGATCTAATGGTTCTACTATCCAATTTCAAATTTAATGTCCATGAATTAAATTACAATTTAAAAATTGAGCGTAAACCGTGGCTCTGATACCAGTTGTTGGGGAATGAGTTACACAGATCTATTCGGGGTGAATATTTAAATACAAATTTAATTCTTTAATTATTACTAGCATGAATTAATCATATATTAATTCAAATAATAATTGCAACAACATATCATGCATATAATAAGCCACGTAAAACCTACGACGACGGAATCTACGGGTTTACGTGAACGCATTCTCTCTCGGGACAAAGTGAATTCGGTTGGACGGACTAACCAAAAGGACTTCCCAAGTATTCCCTTAGCCCTTGCTCAACTATCCGGTGGAAGAACACTTGTCGAACAATTAACAAAAGGAAAAAAATAAACTTTGTTGCACCACTTATGTGGATTTGCTAATTTTTTCAGCACATGGAATTGTACTTGGGAATGAAAGAATCATCCCCTATTTATAGGTGAGAAGTGGTCAAAATTTTCAGTAGAAAACCAATGTGGGAAAAGACTTTTCTTGATCACCAAGAAATCTTGAATATATCTCCTATATTCTTTTTCCCATAATTAAAATATTCCACAAAAATCCCACCTTCTCAATATATGGAATTTTCGAAAATTAAGGGTCCCAAGATTCCAAGATTTGGATCTTCTTGAATTTATGAGATATTCTTGTATTTCAAGAAATACATATCTTCCATAATATCTTTTCAAGAAAATCAAGAAAATCTTTCTTGCCCTTTATTTTCAAAAATTTCGAAATATCCCTTATGAATAACCAAGTGGGAGATTTCTTGAATTTAATGAGATAATTTTGTATTCCAAGAATACATATCTTCATTCCATAACAAAATTCAAAGAAAATCTTTTCTCCTCTTTTTATCCATAAATTTCGAAAATATCAAGGAAAAATAAGCAACAATATTTATTTTATTTTAATCACCCTTTTCAATTATTGGACTATTTGTTGGGCTACTCAGGGGGCCTTTAGGAGAATTAAGATTTGACCTTCTAATGGACCTTGAATATATAATATTGAGCCACAATATAATTCAAGCCCATAAATATTAATTAATCCCACTACATAATTAATATCAGACTATCCATCTTAACCCATATTATATCAATATGGCTCCGGTCATTATTTCCGTGTTTAAGATTATCTAGCCCATTAATTAATTCAAGCCTTTGAAATAGCTTTCCATTAATTAATATTTTTATCCTTGGTCAAGGAACGGTTCAACATTATTATCCATACCGAAAACTAATTCCACTTGCAAGATTTGGTATGATAAAGCTTATGAACCTCCAAGGGGCAAATCAAACAAGCGTGCTTGCACCACGATTCTTCGTATTAAATCTTAGTAATCACATGTGACTAATAATATTGCCCAAGATAAAAAGTATTGAATCACTTTGATTCGCTACCCATGATAAGTCAAAGCAATAGTTACCAATCCCACGTGATCCTATTTAAGGAATGAAGATTGAGAAACAACGAACCACTGAGGTCTAATTCTTCCTTGTTCAGTTCTGAAGAATTTATCCTCCTGTAGGTCATATTCAGTGCATCAGTCATGCACTAGTGTAATCTCTTGGTCAAGACAAACCAATCTGAGCTTTACACCTCAACCTTTCGCGATGGGTTGTTCATTTCCATATAGGTCGTGAATGGCCTACTTTTAGTTACAAGGGACTGTTAATTTAATCTTCTTTGATCTGGTATCACTAAATTAACTACAATGTAACAAGTACGAATTATTGAACAGTTATGCAGTAAATATATGTAACATTCAATAATATTTAAAGCATCAGTGATAAACAATTTATTTCAGTAAATAAGTCTGAAAATTCAGTTTCGATTATACAAAGTAAAAAGCATACTTTTCAGTACAATCCCAACACTCACTGTACAAAAGCACAAGTGGATCCTTGATACTCCAAAACCTGATGAGCAAACTAGCGAATCGAGTAAGGCGAAAAAGAAAAAATATGATGACTCGGAGCATTGCAATGATATGGCTAAGTGTACCATCCTGGCATCTGTGTCGGATTTGTTGCAACACCAACACCAAGAATTTGCAACTGCTGCGGAAATCATGGAAAATCTTAAGAAGATGTTCCAACATCAGAACCGCACGGCTCGTCGGATCACCTTGCGAGAAATACTTTCGCTGAAAATGGTGGAGGGCACGCCCGTAAGGGATCATGTCCTTAAGATGATGGCTCATCTAAATAAACTTGATGTTCTGGGTGTAGATTACGATCTGGAGACTCAGATTGATTTGGTACTTCACTCTCTGCCTAAAAGTTTTGAGCATTTTCAATTGAACTATCAGATGAATAATTAGAAGTTCTCTCTAGCTGACTTGTTGCAAGCTTTGATCTCGGCGGAGAAGTTGATGGGACACCAAACTCAAGCTTTGACGGTAAGTGGACCATCTTCATCTTCTAGGGCAAAGGAGGGTAAGAAGAAGAGGAAGGCCAAAGGCCAAAAGCAATCGAACTCAACTGTTGCCAAGGGCAAGAGTAAGGTGAGGGATGCTGGGGTGTCAAGAAGGATCCAAATGGGAAGTGCTTCAACTGTGGTGAAAAGGGGCATTGGAGGTCTGCCTGTTCCAAACCCAAGCGGAATGGAAAGAAAGGTAATTCTCATGCACTAGTTGTTGAAACATGTTTAGCGGCTTATGCTACCCACTTGTGGGTAGTGGATACGGGATCCACTGATCATGTTTGTTTCACATTACAGGGGTTCAACCTGAACCGTCAACTTAGTGGAAGTGAGGTCCTCATCACACTGGGCGATGCTACGAGAGTAGCAGCTAAAGTAGTGGGAGACGTGCACCTATCTTTAGAAGACAAGATTTTAGTTTTAAGAGATGTTCTTTACGTTCCAGTTTTTCGCAAAAACCTTATTTCAGTTTCTAAACTGTTTAATGATGGATATTCTGTCCAAGTTACTGTTTACCGTAACGATGTGTTTATCTGTCATGGAACTTTACGGAACAATCTCTATACTATTAACTGTGCACACCACTCACAAAATGCATTTTATAACACATAGATTATTTCATGCAATAAGAGAAAACGTTCAGAAAATGTGAACGAGACACTTCTATGACATCTAAGATTAGGTCATATTAATCTAAATAGGATCCAAAGGTTGGTGAAAGTGGTTCACTGTCAGACCTACAACTAGAACCACTTCCAACCTACGAATCATGTTTGGAGGGTAAAATGATCAAGAGGGCATTTGGAGCCAAGGGGAATAGAGCCACAGAAGTGTTGCAAATCGTTCACACTGACGTGTGTGGTCTAATGTCAACCAAAGCTAGAGGTGGTTATGAGTATTTCGTGACTTTCATCGATGATTACTCAAGGTTCGGGTACATTTTCCTCATGAAACACAAATCGGAAACCTTTGATAAATTCAAGGAGTTCAAAGCCGAAGTGGAGAATCATAGGGAAAAGAGTATCAAGTTTCTAAGATCTGATCGTGGAGGCGAATACCTCAGCGATGAGTTTTTGAACTACCTATCAGACGAGGGCATTGTTTCCCAGTTAACTGCACCCGGAACCCCTCAACAAAACGGGGTTGCAGAACGAAGAAACAGAACACTCTTAGAAATGGTCAGATCCATGATGAGTTATTCAGATCTACCCAAGTCGTTTTGGGGTCATGCCTTGGAAACGGGGGCTTATGTTCTGAATCTGGTGCCATCCAAATTGGTTCCCAAAACCCCTAAAGAGTTGTGGACCGGGCGCAAGCCCAGTCTGAGACATCTTAGGATTTGGGGTGTCCGGCATACGTGCTAGACAAGGAAGCTGATAAATTGGACGCACGTTCGGAACTAAGGCTGTTTATAGGATATCCCATGGGAACGAAAGGGTGCATGTTCTATGGTCCCGAAGATCAAAAGGTGGTAAGAAGTACGCACTTCAGATTTTTGGAAGAAGACTTTATGAACAATCGAAAGCCCAAAAGTGAGATTACCATAAATGAAATTAGAGGGCAAACTCCTATACCAACTGTACAGATTGATATACCAAGCGTCACACTGACACAATTGGAACCTCGTCATAGTGGGAGGGTTGTCCGACAACCTAAGAGATTCATGGGGATAGGAGAATCTTCGGATTTGATCCTCGGGGATAGTGAATCAGACCCCAGGTCCTACAAGGAGGCGGTCCAAGATAAGGATTCCGAATCCTGGCAAACTGCGATGGAAGCCGAGATGGGCTCAATGGATCATAATCAAGTGTGGGAGCTAGTTGAACCACCCAGTGGGGTAAAACCCATCGGATGCAAGTGGGTCTACAAGAGGAAAAGAGGACAGGACGGGAAGGAGGAAACCTTTAAAGCTAGGCTTGTGGCAAAGGGATACACTCGGAAAGAAGGTATCGATTATGAAGAAACCTTTTCGCCTGTAGCCATGCTTAAGTCCATCCGTATTCTCTTGGCAATAGATGCGCATCTAGACTTTGAGATCTAGCAAATGGATGTCAAGACAGCTTTCCATAATGAGAGTCTTGATGAGGAAATCTATATGCAACAGCCCCAAGGTTTCATCGAAAAAGGCCAAGAACACCTTGTGTGCAAGCTAAGGAAGTCCATTTATGGAGTGAAGCAAGCATCTCGGGCTTGGAACCAATGTTTTGATCATGTAATCAAATCTTATGGGTATGATCAAAACGATTTCGAGAGTTGTGTTTATAAGAAGTGTGACAGAACTGCCTTGGTATTCCTAGTACTATACATAGACGATATTCTGCTAATCGAAAACGATGTAAAAGTTTTATCAGACTTAAGGGTATGACTGTCAAAACAGTTTGATATGAAGGACTTAGGGGAAGCCGGTCATATTCTTGGGATCAAGATCACTCGAGATCGAAACAAAAGAATGATTGGCTTATCGCAAACTTCATACATAGATACCATTTTGAAGCGTTTCAGCATGCAAGATTCCAAGAAGGGTTTTGTACCTTTCAGGCACGGAATCCATCTATCGAAAGACATGTGTCCTAATACACAAAGGGAGATAGATGACATGAGAGGTATTCCTTATGCGTCGGCAGTAGGAAGTCTCATGTATGCAATATTGTGTACGAGACCAGATATCTACTACGCCGTAGGCATGGTAGCAAGATATCAAAGTAACCTCGTAAATCAACATTGGACTGCTATTAAGAACATTCTAAAATATCTGAAAAGAACTCGAGATAGAATGCTGGTTTATTAGTCAGACAGTTTATTTCCAGTGGGATACACGGACTCGGATTTCCAATCAGACCTAGATTCCAGAAAATCTACCTCGGGTAGTGTGTTTTGTCTTGGGGAGGAGCTGTAACATGGAGAAGCATTAAGCAGAAATTCATCGCCGATTCTACCATGGAAGCCGAATATGTAACTGTTTGTGAAGCAGCGAAAGAAGTGGTGTGGCTCAAGAACTTCCTAGTGAACTTGGACGTTGTTCCGAATTTGCCCAGCACCATCACGATTTTCTGTGATAATGCCGGGGCAGTTGCAAATTCAAGGGAACCAAGAGCCCACAAGGCTAGCAAACACATTGAAAGGAAATATCATCTTATATGAAAAATCATTAAGAGAGGAGATATAGAGGTGGCAAAGATCGCGTCGGAAGACAACCTAGCCGATCCATTCACAAAGGGTCTGCCTCAGTTAGCATTCGAGAGACATGTGGAAGGAATGGGTGTCAAGAGCGTTGTCAATCTGCTTTGAGTATAAGTGGGAGAAATGTTATTAGGTTGATGTAGGTGACATTAGATGTCACTGTATAATACATCAGATATGATGTGGTATACTTAAAAGCAGACTTTGAGTATAAGTGGGAGATTGTTGGGGTTATACGTGAAAGTATGATTTTACTTTGTATAACCTATGTATTAAACACTTATTTACTGAAATAAATTATTTATCACTGTTGCTTTAAATATGATTGAATGTTATATATATTTATTGCAAACCGTTCATATAATAGCACGCGTTACATTGTAGTTAACGTGGTGATACCAGATCACAGAAGATCACGTTAACAGTGCCTTGTAAACGAGTGAGTGTTTCACAACTTAGATAGATCCGAACAATCTATTGGTAGAAGTTGATGTGTAAGGCTCAGATTGACTTATCTTGACCAAGAGATTACACTAGCGCATTCGATGCGCTGAAGCGGACCTGCAGAGAGGATAAACTCTTTCACACTGACTTAAGGGATGAAGAGTTAAACCTCAGTGGTTGTTGATTTCTTAATCTCTGTCACTTAATAAGGATTGTGTGTGATTAGTAGTTATAGCTTTAACTTATAAATGGGAAGAGAATCATTGCGACTTCGATACCCTATATCTTGGGCAATAATATTAATTACACGACAGTTGCTAAATTAATACAGAGAATTGTGTGCTTGCATGTCTTGCGTGATTGGTCCCCTTGGTGGGCTCGGAACCTTTATCATACCAAATCTTGCAAGTGGAATTAATTTTCCGGTATGGATAATAAAGCTGAGTTGTCCTTACTCCAAGGATAAAGATATTAATTAATATAAAGCTTTTTAGTGGCTTAATTAATGAATGGACTAAATAATCTTAAACACGGAAAATAATAATCGGGAGGCATATTATCATAATATGGGTTAAGTTGGATAGTGTAATATTAATTATATAGTGGTATTAATTAATATTAATGGGCTGGATTATATTGTGGCTCAATATTGAAATTCAGTGGCTCATTGGAAGGTCCATCTTAAATCTCCTAAAGGCTCCTCAAGTAGCCCAAATTAAAGTCCATTAAATAAAAACTGCTTAAAATAAAATAAATTATTGTTGCATTATATTTTCCTTAATTTTTCGAAAATATTAGAGAAAAAGAGGGAGAAGGATTTTCTTGAAAAGATCTTTATGGAAAGGAGATAAGTATTCTTGGAATCCCATAAATTCAAGAAATCTCCCACCTTGTTTCTTTAATTGTAATTTTCAAAAATATGTAGAGAAATAAAAGGGAAGAAAGGTTTTCTTGATTCTTAGAAATATTTTATGGAAGATATGTATTTTAAGATACAAGAGTATCTCATAAATTCAAGAAAGATCCGATCTTTAGATCTAGGATATCTCATAAATTCAAGAAAGATCCAATCTTTAGATCTAAACACAAAGATATATGTGTTCCTTAGGGTGAGATTTTCCCTTACATTTGTGCTTAGATCTAGGATAGAACACTCTTGAATATATGCGTGTATTTCTTGCTCAGTGTTCTATGGTGGGAATGCTTGAGTATATGGATCTTGGCTCTGTAGCATCTTTTTCCACATTCTCCACTCCGAATAATGAAGGAAGAACTTGTATTTATAGTGTGGATTTGAATGTTACCGTTGGATGGAGTCTCATTCAAATCCATACTATTCTGTAGCTTCTGTAGCTTTTCCAGGCTGGTTGTTTTCCTCTCATTGGTCCACGTCAGCTGAATATAACAGATATAATCTTTAGGATCTTCTGAGTCTTCAGGTTTCTCTGAGTCTTCAGGATTCTTCAGAGTCTCAGGATTCTTTTGAGCCTCAGGTTTCTTGATTCAGCAGACTTATCTTCAGCGGACCTTGTCTTATCAGGCATACTGACACTCAGGCTTACTGAGTTCAGCTCTTCTGACTTCAGACATCCTGACCCTCAGGTCACTAGCACTCAGGTTAACTGATCATCAGTAGCGTTCTGATTCTCAGCGAACCTGACTTCAGATGACTTCCCTTCAGGTGACCTCTCGCCTGATCTGGTATGAAGATTTTTGGTTTTCTGATATCTGATTTCTTCTCACCTGATCTGATCAGCTCACATGATCAGATCAGTATAACATCAGGTCAGCATATCAGTTTATCTGCATCAGATTAGTACATTAGGTTAACATATCAGGTTAACATATCAGGTTAGCTTATCTGATCTCGATCACGTCTGATCTCGATCAGTCTCATCTGCTCCTCTTCTGATCTGCAATCTCCTCTTCTGATCTGGTCATCTGATCAGGTCATCTGGTCATCTGATCAGCTAGCTTAGCTTTTCTTCTCTTCTGATTTTTGCTCAGCTCATCAGTTAACTCCGGAACTCATCTTACTCATCTGATCTCGATCAGTCTCATTTGCAGCCTCTTCTGATCTCGATCGTCTACGTCTGATTTCGTGAGTTCCCCCTCAACTTGTTATGTGTAGATTAACTTCAAAAACACAAGTTGATAATGTTTTGGCATAATTCATCAAAACTAAAATATCCCAACACCCTCTATATAAATAAGGGGATGATTTTTTTCATCCCCTACAGTTCCATGTGTTGAAAATATTAGAAATCCACAAAGGTGGTGCAACAATTATTTATTTTTCCTTTGTTTATAAATTATTCATTGGAGGACCTTCCACCGGGGTTATTGGACGAGGACTTGGGAATACTTGAGAAGGACTTTTGGTGGGTATCCAGATACTTGATCATGTCTGTCTCAGACCGTCTTTCCAACGGGTACGTTTACGTAAACTCCTAGAAATTTCGCATGCTAGGATCTTTTACGTGAAATATTATTTGCATGTCGTTATTGGATTAATTATTATTTGAATTCACTTGGTTAATTCATGTTAGTAATAATTGTTAATTTAAATTTGTATTTATGAGGTCATCCCGATAGATCCTGGCATATGTTATCCCAACATGTATTGTGTGCCTAACACAAAAAACTAAGATGTTTGTTAAGTGATCTTCCTGCTGATAGGGAAAATGGACGTAGGAGAAGTTCTCCGAACCACTATAAAATTATGTGTTATTTACCTGTTTACACTTGCACTGCACTCTTAAAACAACATGGATTACTTAAGCTGATCAGACTAGACCTCAAGTTTACTGATCAAATCAGTATGACCGTTTGCCTGCTGATCTAGGTCAAAACTTAAGTAGTTTGAAAAATGTTTTCACACGGGTTAAAACTAGCTTCCGCACATCAGCTAATCTGATAGACGTCCAACTGATGAGCTTCCCAGCTATCAGTAGGTTGGATATCAGATCAGGCTGATCTCACTTCGCACTCTACAACATTTATCTGCTATCACATGATGTTCACAGGAAAAGTTTGAAAGTCTATTCACCCCTCCCCTCTAGACCTACTCACGAAACCCGTTCGGGGCCTAACCTATAATATTTGGAAAAATTTTATACAAAATATTTCACGGATCTAGGATTCGTGAAATATGATTGGGAGGTCAGAATGAGAAAAACCTAAACAAATAGTGAAATATTTGCGGATCATGTGCGGATTGAATTGGGTCAAAAATATTGTTGAATAAAATTTGCGCAAAGACAGAACAACAAAACT
The DNA here is from genome assembly GCA_037126765.1 of Stenogyne calaminthoides. NCBI lineage: Eukaryota > Viridiplantae > Streptophyta > Magnoliopsida > Lamiales > Lamiaceae > Stenogyne > Stenogyne calaminthoides. The sequence continues at coordinate 34,275,220 of JBBCBC010000001.1, read as the reverse complement.
ATCTCTGAGATCTGTATCACTATAAAGACAAATATGTGTTACTGTAAGGAAGGATTAGTGAAATATAACTTTTGGATCGAAAGGAAAAGCGCATAAACATTAAACACATAGGGAAAATTTTACGGATCATGTGAGGGTTGAATTGACTCAAACTGGTCTTTTCTATAGAATTCGTGCAAAGACAAAACAACACCGAGGTCTGTGTTAATATAAGGACATACATGTGTTTCTGTAAGTATATGTATGTATTACAGTAAGGACAAATAACACACTTATTTTTTTAGTACACATATTTGTTTGTAAGTATTGAAAATATTGTTACTATACACATATAAATGTGTAACCGTAAAGAGAAATGTGTTTTACTATAAAGAGAAATGTGTGTTACTAAATGAACAAAACGACAATCCCTCTATTTTCGTCTGCTTCCCCTTCTGTTTTTTATATGCTTCTCTTTTCTGACATATGACCAACTGCCTTAAGTAAAGGCCCAAACTACCATATTACACCATTGAATTAGTAAACATATATTTTTTTCCATCACCACGTAGCAAAACATATTGCCTTTACAGTAATACATACTTACCTTTATAGTAACACAGACTGGGAGCGAGTTTTCATGTTTTGCCTTGCACGAATTTAAAAAATAAAATCAACTTAACCCGATTCAACCCACACTGGATCCACGAATTTTCATTTCCTTCCCATTTGAACTAATATTTCACAGTGAAATATTTCACTGGAAAGTCCCCCATAATATTTAGGTGCAAAATATCTAACCAATAGTTAACAACATACTATAACATTTAATACTATGATTTCAGTTTATAAGTATAATGATATCAGTTGATAAGTGTAGTAGTACTAATTTGTGTGTAGTAGTACAAATTTCATATTATGAACAAGTTTCACAGGAGACCTACTCTAAAAATTTAAGATAAATTCGTGTTGATATATTGTATCATAAAGGACTTTTACAATAAGTATCGTAACAATTATCATATAATTATTAATACATATCCTTAAAATTTAAATAGATACTTTCAAATTAAATTACAATTTTTGTGGAAAAATTTATTATTCAAATAGTTTTCAAATTTAGAAAATTTTATGTTATTATATATATAGAATATGTAATGTAAAGTATAGAAAATATAGAGATAATTAAGTTATAATTTTTGTATGAAAATTCAATACTCAAATAGTTTTCAAATTTAGGTTGTTTTAAATAGCCCAATGTAAAAGTAAATATTTGCTGGTTCCAAAAAAAATAATTTAATTTTATGAAAAAGGGAAGGGGGAGAAATGGTGATTTAATTTTTTTTTCTTTTAAACGATGTGTTTTGCTTATAACCAAATGCATATGACAAGTAAGAACATAAAGCAATAAAGAACACAACAAAGTATAGTGGTTCGGAGACTCAAGCTCCTACGTCCACTCTCTCTGGTCATCAGGGAAAATTCCTTACGACGACGACTCAAGCTTTCAGACTGAACTCCTGCAGCTTACTAACTTTCTTTTATGAGTTTTCAGGCTGAACTACACCGCATCTTACTAACTCAACTCACACAAGTTTTAAGATTGTCTCAAACAACTTACTAACTTCTCCTCTAGAGCTTTCAGGCTGAACTCAACCGCAGCTTACTAACTCTTTACAACTCCAACAATCACACACAAACTACCTAACAAGAGGGTTTGAGTTTGGTTGGTGTCTCCAATTAAGTTGAGATTTTTCCTTACAATGGTTTAGCCTTTATGCTAAGGTTGGAAAAATCTCTCTAAGCTTAGGATATATCATGTGTTGCTTAGATTGGGTTTTAGAACACTCTTGGATGTATTTTGGATATCTACAAATTTGTGTTCTATGGTGAGAATGCTTGAAGATACGACTCTTGGCTCTATAGCATTTTTCCACACTTAAAATGATGGAAGAGCTTGTATTTATAGTATGAATTTGAATGTTACTGTTGGAGAAAGTCACATTCAAATCCATACTATTCTGTAATTTCTGCAGTTTTTTGTCAGACTTGTTGACCACCTCTGATTGGTCCACGTCATCATTCAGGCCTTTTGAAATCAGCATTCAGGATTCAACATTCAGCATTCCAGAACTCATGATTCCAGCACTCAACACTCAGGATTCCAGCATTCAGGATTCCAGCGCTCAGCACTCAGCACTCAGCACTTCTCGTTCAGGCCATTATGACATTCAACGGTATTTGACTTCAACCTTCTTCCATCCAGGTCACTTTTCTTCAGGCTTATTTTCTCAGGAAACTTCAGATCAGTTCCCCCTCGACTTGTTCACTTCCCCCTCAACTTGTTACCTGTAGAAATGAACTTAAACAATACAAGTTGACAAATACATAATTTTTGGCATAAATAATCAAAACTAAAATATCCCAACAATATTCTTTTATGTCATTAAATTTTAATTTGTTCTTTTCTAGCAAAGAGAATTATTATTTAGACTCTTATACCCCTATTTAATTAACCAAAAGAATTAAGTAAAATAGAAAAAAAAACAGTTGCATTCTTAAAAAAGAATGTCTTATATGCTCCTGTTGGGAATTGAACCCTTGCCACTCAGGCACAAAACAACACCACCTACCACTAAAGCTACAACAATACACTATAACAAATTTTGCATTGATTTCAATATAAATGTTCGATGCTTAGTGAATGTTATACTTTTGACATATTTGTCGCTCTTTTTTCCTTTTGTGAGTCACATCTTCTCCTCTCATGCTGTCATTACTTATATATGTTTAATAAATTATGTTTTTTCTTTTAATCAAGTATATATGTTTAATAAAGAAAAAAAATTCGACTGCGTCGCCTATGGGGACGAACTCGGCTCTTAATGGTAAGAGGAAAGATTATTTTCCACTATACTACAACCCATTAAATATTTTGAGATCGAAACTTTTTTAAATAATAAATTGTGTTTAACTATTTTAATTAGATGTGTATATTTCAATTATTTGTAGATTACATTCACAATCATTGATGAATAATAAACAAACCTAAAAATATTAAAGAAATATTTTTTATTAATAATTTTGTTTATAAATTGTACATATAATACATTCAAAAATTGTACTTTTTTATTGTAATAATGTTATATTTTACATATAATGTTGTTCATTTTTTATTAGATATCCTTCATAACTTACCTTAATTTTTCTTATGTTTAAATTGTAATATTTTTATCTTTTTGCTTGTAATTCTATTACGTTTTGTTTGTAATACTGTTATGTTTTTGCTTGTAATACTGTTTCAGTTTATTATTTGAAATCAAAATAGGAGGCGTTGATGGTTGCTGATTATGAATTTTAATACTGCTTCAGTTATGCATTTAATAAACTTCAAAATTTTTGTTTTTCTTAAGTTTTGGATGCAATACTTTTATATTTTAACATGTAATACTGTTATGTTTGACATGTAATACTGTTTCAGTTTTCCATGTCCCCTTCGTAAATTGTAATACAGAGCAATATGCAGTATATATACACAATAATTATTTTTTTTATCAGTAAAGAAAAGCATATTAAAAAGGGGTAAAGAAGTACCCAAAAAAATTACAAAGAATCAAAGAATGAGGGTAGATGACCGGAGTAAAGGGTCAGCACCCAAGGACTAATCTAGGGCGATCAAGTGAGTCAGAATAAAGATATATACACGATAATTATTTAGGTAAATATATTAGTGAGCAAATAATTTAATAAATAATTAATGTGTTATAGTGGTGAATTTACTTTTAAACTATTATGGTGGCCAGGGTTCGAATATAAAGAATAACTTAATTTTTAATTTTTTTGATTTACAATTTTTTTTTTTTATTAATCTATGACATCCAGAACTCAATCCCGAGTCTGTCAACACTAAAGACAAGCCACAAACCAACAGGCCACAAGGACTCGTGTTATTTACCTCATCCGTTATTCCTTTTGCCTACTATCTAGGTCCACAAAAATAAATTTTTTCACATGTGAAAATTTTCACATAAGATCTACTCCTTAAAAAAATATCAACGACATTTTCTCATAAAAATTAGAACAACTTTCTCTCCCCCTCATCCGATCAACACTCTAATACTACACCATATTCAAATATTAATTCATCCCGTATCATATTTTATTAAGCTCGTACTACCATTAATTCATCACGTACCACACTTTGTTAAGGGTGTATCATCATTAATTTACCTCGTACCACACATTATTGAGGTCGTACCACATTTTATTGAAGCTCGTACCACAATTTTTTCACCCGTACCACACTTTATTGAAGTCCGTACCACCATTAATTCACCTCGTACCACATTTTATTTAAGCCCGTACCATCATTAATTCACCTCGTATCATATTTTATTGAAGCTAGTACCGCTATTTTTTCATCCGTACTACACTTTATTAAAGAATGTACCACCATTAATTCATCTCGTACTACATTTTATTTAAGTCGGTACCACCATTTATTCATCTCGTACCACATTCTATTGAAGCTCGTACCACCATTTTTTAAAAGAGTGACGTGAGATGTAGTAGCGAAAAAGAAATTGAAAAATGAAAAAAATTAAAAGAATTGGTCTTTATTAAAAAGAGGGATGAGGGTATAGTTGGTAAAAAATATATTCTCTTGGTTAGAAAAAAATAAAATTAAAATCATTTACCAAAAAAAACTTTTTAAAATAAAATTGGCTAAAAATTGGGGTTCGATTTTATGCTATTATTATATATATTGAATATATAGAAATAGATATAGATAATTGTGATGAAGTATATTTTATTATATTAAATTTAAATTTGTATACCATTTTAAATGCTCCACGCTACACAATTAACATAAAATAAAATAATTAGGCAAAGAAAATTAGTATTCTCAAATCTCACATTTTTTGTTTGGTAAAAAATGGAGTATCAGAATAAACGATAGCGGGTCGAGTCCGACAGAGAATCGGAGGAGCAGAAAAAAGCAAAATCAGACGGCCAGGAAATAAATTACTCTCTCTCTCTCTCTCCACTCTCTTAAATTCCAGCGACTTCGTAATCGGGGTGTCCGATTTCGGAGAGAGAGAAGATTTCCGGCGCTATGATTAGCTTTATCTTCCAACCGAAGCTCTGCGTCACAGTTTGCATCTAAAGGCACCGCTTTTTCTTTTTCGTGTGGAGAGAGAGAAGATTTCCGGCTGTTTGCCTCTCTACCTCCGGCCTCCTCACTATTTTTAAGGAAAGTAGTCATCACTATCGCGGACGTGAGTTACTTGCCCTCCTCTTTTTTGCCTTGATATTTATGTTAGTAGATTGCCCTCGTGTCTTGTTAATTTTAAGTATATTTGGTGTAATGGTGTTTGCGTTAATGGATTTTGAGTTTTCTGTATGAATATGTTGTAAATTTAAGTTATAATCCAATGTGTGATCCGTGTTTTGATAAATTGATGTTGTAATCCATGGTTTGATAAATTGTAGTTGTGCCCATATTTCGATAAATTGAAAGTTGCCCCAGATAAACATCAGTCTCTCATTTTCAAATCTATGATAGGAAAAGAGAGATTGAAACGAGTGAACACTAGGGAGATAGCGAGTGAGAACATTTTCCTCCCAAAATCTGCAAATATGTAATAATGAAGCGAGAATGAGAGAGCTAGTATGTTCTTTTCCCCCCTTTTCTCTGCGTTCATAAAATTATAAGCAGGTATGCCAAGTGATGATTAATGCGGGAGTTAGAGAAATAGAATAGCAGAATGTTGAGTTACCTTTCGTATTTGATTTATGATGCTTGTTCAATTAAATTGATGAGTTGGTCCTAGTGTTCTTCAATTTCTAGTTAGTGTTTACCTTCTTTTTCTTCCATGTGTCTTAAATGTGCATCATCTTTTCCGAGCTGACAGTTTTTTGGGGTTAATTATATAAGTTTGATGAGATTTGATGGATTTGTAATGACTATTTGTGGATTTTAGCTATTGAATTTGATTACATTGAATTGAATTAGCTACTCGAACAGGCTTTGCATTTGAAAAATTGTTTTTGATCAGCATGTAAAAATGAGGAGGGACAGGCCTACCTGTGCAGGCTGGGCATGGGACTCAAATCACTGCCCTTAGCGGGAAGGCTGGGCAACTGGGTATATGCGTGGGGCTGGCCTGGGTATTTAGGTACCCGCCTTGGCCTGTTTCATTACCATTCCTAGGTGTCTACAGTTTTCCTCTGCCCCCCCTCTCTCTCCCACTTTTTATCATAAGATATCACATATTATTCGAGTGTATGTGTACATTGTCTGTAAAGAGCCCCATGCATCTGTAGACGTTGATTCTTTTACCCCTTATTGTTTGAGTTTTCAGTTTTCTGATGTTTAGTTCATTAGATTTTTGACTTGGTTAAATCTGTGGATTTTAGTAGTTGTCCTTATATTATCTAACTTTTCTTTTCATTTTATTTTTATCTTTTGGTTTTTCTTTTTTATGATTCCCCATCTTGCACTAAATTGTACTATTATTTTGACTGAAATGCAAAATAATAAAGGATTTATGTTGGTAATTTTTATTTGTTTCCAGAACAAATTTAATGTTTTGGATCAATTAGTTTTTTGACATATTTTTTAATCAGTTACGCACTAGAGCAGTCTTCAATTTCTAGTTTTTCTATTTCTCTCTGTTTTTTTTTTTTCAATTCTATATTCTATTTCTATGGTATGAGTTCTGTTTTCCTTACTGTAAGATTTAATTTTAACCAGTTACTTATAAGTGTGCGAATTTTTTGCTTCCATGATTACGTAGTTCTTTAATCTATGCTTGCTTTTTTTTTTTTTTTTCTTTTTCAAATTTGTCTCTGATCCTTTGTTAAAACTCAGGAGCTGTATTACGCTGCTTATTACCAGTTATCTCTCTGAAACTTATATACAGTTGGATGGACTTGCGTTACAATTGACTGGGCATTTAGGTTCTTATGTTGGGATGGTTTTGATGATGTGTTGTAGTGTTGCCTAAGGCATTGGAGACAGTAAAATTTAATTTCTGCCCCCCCCCCCACAGATGGGCTGTTTTCAATCTACTTCAAGAAAGCAGTTTCCTGGACATGAAGATCCCATTCTACTAGCTTCCCAAACGGCTTGTAAGTTGGTCTTTAGCTTTTCTATCTTGATAGATCTCTTTTCCTGTTTAAGGTGATAACAACTCTGTAGCTTTTATTTATGTGAATGAGATAATTTTGTTGTTCTGGCATTTTTGGTATCTTATTTGATAAGAATGTTAAAAGATGTGCCTAGCAAATACATACTTGGTCATTCAGGTCGGGAGATGACTTATTTGGTAGCTGAAGTGCCTGGCAAAAGTTCTTTAGTTTGCTTATTTGGTACCTGAAGTACCATATGGGTTGCTTTAGGTCTTGGCCAATCTGAGTGAGGTGACACCCATTTTTCTGAGTGAGGTGACACCCATTTTGTGGGAAACTGGGAGGTGAGAATAGACAGTCACTGAATTGAAACTGGTGACCCAATAAGATGAACGAAACTAGGGTTCCCGATGTGAATTCTAGATTACTTGGGCAGCAGAAGAAAACTAAAGAACAAATGTTAGGGTCGAACCTGTTCCTTTGGTACCAGAGAATATGAGAGATATTTTGTATATAATATATTGATAGAAAGAGGACCAATTATTTATACAGTTTCTAGGGCAACTAATAAAGGAAAAAAATCTAATTCCTAACATCATTTTTCTAATTAATCTCCAATAATTAATCTTTACCAATATATATTTACTTACACAACAGAACAGCTGTTCAGCCAAAAAATTTCAGAAGCCTAGGAGAAAACGGACCTCCTTGCTTAATCCAGAAGCTGTAAATGATCCAATGAGGGATCCCATTAAGACTTAAGATTTTAATAAGATTAACAAATGAACCAGAGAATCCCATGAGCTGCAAAATCTTGTATAAATAGACCCATTCCACTTATGCATGTGCCTTTTGAAAGTCAATTTTAATAGTCAGTTTACTCTCCTTAGCTTCCTCATTCACGAACCATGATGATACTGTCAGTTATATTTCTTCTGGGAACGGAATCACTTTGGTGGAGAAAGATGACTTTGGGCAGAAACCTAGCAAGCCTGTTGTTAAAAGTTTAGTCAAGGTATTATATGAACCGTTGCAGATGCTTATAGGCCTGAAATCAAACCATGTTTTAGGGCCATCAAGCTTTGTAATTGAGGAGGTAGTCGTGCTGGGTAAACGTCTTGGTATGCTCATTTCCTTAAAATATTTACACAAACACCCAAAGTATCAACGATGATTTTCTAACATGATTGATAGATAAGGGCTGAAAATCCATCAGTACTATGCACACCGTCCTTATCAAGCTCAAACACAACCAAAAAGTGAAAACAGACCGCTTCACTCCTTTCTTAATCACTTAATTAAATCTTGCTTTTGTTTCCAAACGGATTTCTCCATTTTAAAAATTGCAATGGCTAAGGTAAAGTCAGCTTCTTTTTTCTTTTCTTTAGGAGGACTAATTGTTGATCGGAAGGATCATCAAAGTACATATCCTCTTGAGCAAACATTTCTATTTCCCTTTCTATGTCCATATTTTCCCTGCACAGTTCTGTGTTGCATTTGTCCAGTTATATAATGTTAGAGTAAAGATGAACTTATTGAAGATGAAAGTGATTCTAACCGTATTGTTCAATAAGAAAACACAGAACCGCGAGAAAGGCACGGGTAAAGGACAGATGACCGATCGTCTTAGGCCAATGGAATTGGAAAGACCAAAGTCAAGGGGCTTCGAAGCCTTAATGAAAGCTAGAAATATCGTATCGCTAGAAAACTAGCCATATCAATAACGGTAAGAAAACAGAGAAGTACTTCTCTTCCAAGCGCAAGCGACGAATCCCAAATTCCAGAAATCAAAACCTAGATGGCTGCTACTGGGAACTAATTCCCTTTTATTAGATCTACACTAGCAAAGCCCATGACCCATGTACAAGGCCCACAACTTAATAATTCTAATAACCCAATTATTAAATAAAGACCTAACAACTAATCACTAATTAAGTAGAATAAAGAACGACACTACTCCAAGAAATCTGTCCGTAACATATAATTGGAAAGTAAATAATTCACGCATCTTGCATGCTAGCTCATTGACCTTTGCTTGAACTTCTTGAGCATATTATAATATGTACCTTCAAATGAGATTTAGATTATTGTGCAAGTCTTGGTTTGACATGTTATGTAGGATTTGATTTGGTTCTTGCATTTCCATTACTTCCCTTTCCTATAACATTCAATTCACTCTTCTGCTTTTGCAGTTAGTGTGAGTGAGGTTGAAGCACTATTTGAGCTGTTTAAGAGCATCAGCAATTCAATCATTGATGATGGGCTCATTAATAAGGTAACTTGCAACATTTTGTTTACTTCTGGGTGTTAAAAAGAAAATGTGACGCATTAAGGAAAAAAACACGAATATGTTTGGCTGTATTTAGGGGAAGAATTGGAGAAGGAAAATCTTGCTGTTGAAGCCAAAGCACATAGCCTTTCTGTCTCAATTTTCAAACTGCATTAATGAATCTGCAGAATAAGTTACTGTGAAAGGAATGCAGATAGTTCTCCAAGTTATGCAATCTTCCCACATATTACAACTTAAGTGGGTGTGGCCTGCCATTTTGTGTTAAATTTGGATTAACTGCTTGAAACCCCCTCATGGTTTGGAAATTTATCGCAAAATCCCCTCGTGGTTTGGAAATTGCATGACCCCCCCCTGCCCCCTGTGGTTTATTAAATAAAGCGAACCTTTTCTTCAGAAACCAGCTAACGGTTTTGTCTATTTTCTCTATTTCCCGTTATGTCCTTCAGATTATAGTTTCAAAACTTTAATATTTGGAATAACAAGATACAAGAAATATAGAAAATATGTAAGGTGGTTAACTCATTTTTGTAAAAAGGCCGCTTTCATGCAATTTCCATACCACAAGGGGATTTTACGCAACATTTCCAAACCACGAGCATTTCGTGCAATTAACCCAACAAAAATTATCAAACAAATATTACAATAGTTGGTTAGTTGTCAGAGCCAACACCATCTCCTACAGTCCTAGCTAGCACCAGCAATTCTCCTTTGACAGTGTTATCTGGAATAAACATTAACATATAAGTTGTCATGGTTTTGCTGAATATTTTTTTCTTGGAAAGAGGATTTTGTTGATGAAGTGAAGCAAGATCCTCTAGACCAAAACAGAAAACCATTCTCATTCCAAACAGAGGGATGAGATGATTAAAAAGAACAACTTTCACCTTTCTGGACTTGCCACATACTACAGTTGCCTTGCTTGGACTTGCCAAGCGGCTTCTCTCAATGAACAACCCCCAACAAAGGTAGGACTAATGCTTTGGAACTCAAGTAGGAAACGATCGACCCACTGCCTTGTGCGAAAAATCTAGCCTATAATTTTTCAAAATCCTCTCTCGTAGAAACCGAACTGGAAGCATTTGGACTTAAGTGAGAATGTAGGCAAATCCAATTAGAGCTTGTTCCCGTGTTTGATCTCCTACGTCACACAATCCTTGGCTATCTACACATATATATATATATATATATATATATATATATATATATATATATAAGTAGAAGTAATGAGAGAAAAAAGTAATGTTTATTGGAGCAATTGAAGTCCACTTGCTATGACTTGCAATAGTGAGTGATTTAAGTTTATCAATCCAATTTTTTTATTTTGCACTACTAATTTCAATAGTAATTTTATTTTAAATTTATTTTTAACACACTACATGGCAAGTTAATTGTCTTTTAAATATTTTAAAATTTACATATATATTGCACATATAAAAATAAAATTCATAGTTAAAATATTTATATTATTATTTTTTTTAAAGTGTTTTTTTTTATTGTAATTATATGAATTGAATCTAAATAATTTTAGTTTAGATTATATAAGTTTTTTGTTGAATTTTAATATTTTATACATTTTAGTATTTGTGGTGAATTTAGCACATAATTAAAAGTCACGCAATTAATGAATAATTGCGCAACACCCATATATACACATATATAATCTTTATATATTAATGAAAAGTAGTAGTTGAAGAAATTAGTATAGATTAATGAGTAGGTGAACAAAATAAATTTAATTTCAATGTTTATTGCAATTCGTCTCATTACACAATTTCACGTTTAAAAATCAATAATATTCAATCTGTGCATTGCACGGGATAATTACTAGTTGGACTAAAAGCTAATGAAATTTATCATAATTAATAAGCTGCCCTAAGGCTATCTCATAAAGACGTGAGTACTTGAAGTAAATTGCGCTGAGTAGCTAGAAAGAAAAGTAGGCTGTCATCTAGAAAGAAAAGATGGGGCATAGCCGGTCTTTAAGAAGCCAAAATAAGAAGTCCCTGCGCAACCGCCTCTGACAAAGGCGAAGAGAGTCCTTCCAGACATGAACAAATAGATATGACGATAACGGGTCCCCCTGATGAATCCTTCTTGCTGGCATAACTCTACCCACAACTGTCTCAATTAAACTGAAGGAACACGCCTCATTATAAGAGCTACAACAGACTCGTCAAAACCAATCTTTAAAATGAACCGGATAATGGGCCATTCAGCATGACGGATGTATTCGCAGCCATCAGGGCTGCCAGGTGGATTCAACTGGCCCATAGGCCACCGGAAGCCCAGAACCACTCCATGTTCAGCTAAGGGTTTCTATTCTCGACCCCTGACATCTTTCTGTGGTACCGGTCAGCAGTCATCGGCCACCCACACTTCAAATGGGCCTCCTCAATTTGGGGTGGATTTTCCCAGCAGTCGAACCTGAGAAGGAAATGCTCAGCCCTGAGTCAATCTCAGAATTCTCAGTAGGCTCATCAGGCCTGTGGCCTACTTGCAACATCCGCCACCTCACGGCGGATGAAGCTCAAGAATACCAGGCAATGGGAAAGTGCTAAAAGTGTGGACCCCTGCTTAAATGTCCGTCTAAGTCCTTGAGCGTGATGCTTGAGTGCGAAGAGGAGGAACCAGAAGAAACGGGCGGTCAGGAGGGTGGGGATGATCCTTGAAACTCAGGTTTTCCGACGGTGGAGCACGTGGGAGGATGAAATCAGTTTCAACCTTAGTTACTTTCTTCAACCTTGAGGACAAGGCTGTTTGAACAGGGGGAGAATTGACGCGCCTCTTATGTTTATCTTTTTGCAATTATTGTAGTTGGGCTTTTAGATTAAGTTGGGTATTCTAATTAGTCTAGAATAAATTGTCCGTGGGCTTTATTTCTTAGGGCTTAAGTTAGGGTTTAGCTTTGAGTCTATTTAAATAAGGGTTTCACTAGAGTTAGGATTATCTTTGGGATCATTAAAATTGTTGGCAACTTCAGTTGTGGCAGAGAGTCAATATGTGGCCCCGTTTGAGGAGTTATTTTTTTCAGTAAATTACGTACTCGAGTCTCATCGTCTCCACTGTATCAGGATGGGTGCCAAAGTAGCAAGCCGCGGCAAGAAATTATAATGGCTCTGTGATTTGATCCATAGAACCACCCCAAACTTTCCACATTCGCGCACACTATCCCTCATTAGCAAGAAACCAAGCAAGTTTTTTCTATATTCCCCGCCTTTTGTAAAACGGAGTAGAGAAATCTACTCTGCCATGTAAATCCTGCAAATCACAGTCAGAGACGCCAATTGTGAACTATTCATTCTGGTCCTCTCCGAGTCAGAGAAGATTTCACCAACAAGCCACAAAATAGTGCTAAAATTCACCTGTTATGCCAACAATCAAAGTATCTCCCAAGATTTAGAATGCAACGCCGAGATACCATTCCCGGAGAAACCAATTTTACTGCCAAGTCTCGATGACACCAAATCATCAATATGTGTTGAGGAAAAAGAATTAAGTGATACAGAAACAGAAGATTACCACCGCTGCACCCCTCAGGCTCGACCACAAACAAACCAAATTTGTTGAAAGAGCAGACCATCGTTAACCTTTAGAAACCCCGAGGTACAACTCTCTATACACAAGCTAGGCTCCATGTCTCTCGTCATCAATTTAGGGATTATGTCCCATAAAGTAACCAAATGAGTTCCCCCCTTTTCTGGTCCTCCCCGTTATTAACCCATTTGGCCAAACCTTGAACCTGGATTTCGCTGCAGGCTCAATAGTTTTCCCAACAAGAATCGAGAGAAAATTCTGCCTACACTCACCACAAGGCTAGACTCTCCAACAACTTCAGTGCTTCCACCTCTGTTTACGCACTGAGACACTCTTTACAATAAGTCAGGCATGATCCTGAATCTCCACAAGACCTACCCCCCAGCCAGACAACCCGTTGCACAAGGCTTGATCAACAAAAGAGGAAAGATTTTGTGGAGGGTTGTTGTTTCGGTTGTCTATTGGTCTATATGGTTAGAGAGAATTAAGAGGATTTTTTGAAATAGTTCTGAACCAATAGAGGATATTTTGGATAGGATTAAATATAAAGTTGCCTCGTGGTCTTTTAAGTCGGAAAACTTTTTAGGGGCTTGTCTTTGTCAGATGTAGTTAGGAATTGGTCTGTTGTTTTGTAATTTTGTTCTTTGTACTATTGGGATTTCACATTCCTAATTATTGCAATAAAATTTCTGTTTTTTATCAAAAAGAAAATACATATGCTAATTTAAACTGTCTTTACTGTGCAGGAAGAACTTCAATTGGCTTTGTTCAAGAATAGAAAAAAGGAGAATCTTTTTGCAAATCGGGTAAATAATCTAGTATTGGCATTTTCTTGATGTTCTAAGTTCTAATTGTTGATGGCAATACATTAACTCTTGGCTTGCTAGTTTAGGCCCTGGAGAGTAAGGAGTTTCTCTGAACTGTCTTTAATGCGTTGTGGATGCTTTTTATTGTTGGAACGTGATGACCTTCATACATTGAGGTTATGTTGAAAAGGAAACAGTCAGACTCCGATGATAAAAAATACTAATCGTGTCGTATTGTATTGATAAGGATTTGGGTGCTCCTCCACTCTATCTTCACCTCGGCTTTGGTGCAACTCTATGGCCACAACATTTAGAATGCTGCCCACTATAAGTAATAAGAGAAGATAGCTGCTTAGAATTGTAATATAAAAGGCTGCTTAGTAAATAATTATGGCATGAGACATTAAAATGAAGGGAATATAATGAAAAACAATATTTGGTGAATATTATTAACTTTGTAATCTCTCAAAATCTAAAAACCTTGTACTCTTTCTCAGGAGGAACTTAAGAGGATCCTTCCATTTGCACCTGTATTTATATTTGTTAGATTTAGTTTCAGCTTGGTTTAGACTTTAGCGAGAATGACATTTTTCATCAACTAGGGTTTAGACTGGTGACATTCCTTCTTCAACTAGGTTTAGGAATATCTTTTCTTAACTAATAATGTTATTAAAAAAGATACTCTAAAGCTTTGAGTTTAGCAATCAAATTTAGATTATCTGCTTTTATTTTCTTCTTCCAGCATAAAATGCTAAAGGCTGTTTATCCATGTGATAGTCTACTTCTCTTTTCTATTTTTAAACTTTACATTTAATAGTAGTCTATATGGCCAACTTTCAATAGCAGGTTTTTGGTCTTTTAGCTTTAGGTTTTTTCTTTTTATAATATTTCCTTTATTTGTTCAATTGCAGATTTTTGATCTATTTGACGTGAAGCAAAAAGGAGTAATTGATTTTGGTGATTTTGTTAGATCACTCAATGTTTTCCATCCAAACGCACCACAAGAGGACAAAATTAATTGTAAGATAATAATATATCTTTTAGCTAATAGCCTTATATTACTTATTCTGTTTGTTTTATTCATTCCGAGACTTATAGCATGATGAAATTGTTCTAACTGTTAAGTTCTTTCTTGGTGTTGAAGTTTCATTTAAGCTATATGATCTGGATGGAACTGGATATATTGAGCGACATGAGGTAATTTATGTGTGTGTGTGTGCACGCGCGCGCTTGAGAACATAAGTTTTTAGATGGGTTATTTTCTAATGAGTTCATGCTGTTGAAAGTTGGGCTAGTTTTGCCTTTCGGTTTTTGGTTGACTTCAAATCTCAGGGTTCTTCACACTTGTCAGGTTAAGCAAATGTTGATTGCCCTTCTCTGCGAATCTGAGATGAAGCTTGTGGACGAAACGATAGAGATAATACTAGATAAGGTAAAATTGAAGACATCTTCTATTACATAGTCCTTTGGCCTTTTCTGCTTATGTTGCTTTTGGCACCAGAAAAAGATGGTCTTCATGATTGATTCTTGGTAATTGTTGACTTGTATGTTCCCCCGGAATGCAGATAATCCCAAAACCAATCCTTGAGGGTATGTTTGATTCGGACTCACCCGAATGGACTTAGGACTTCGCGATCCACGTCCTATACCAGTTTGGTTTTTCCACATCTGGATTTCAAATTTGATCCTATAAAAATATACCTATACACCTATTTTCACAAAATTCAATACAATCACATGACCACTTTTCGTCCACCCGCTCATTCTCTCTCCTTTTCTCTCACTCAATACAATATAATAATGTAACATCAATCACTATTAAATATTGATCCGACATAAAATAAAAATCTCAAACAGACACATACTCTTACTATTCAATGGGATTTTCAATTCCATAGGATTTCGAAGTCATGACTTCTCCCGCACACCTAATCCTCAATCAAACATACCCTGAGGTTTGCCCTAACTAGACAAACTATTGAAGTTTGTTTTCTTACAAATACCCCCTTAAAGTACAACAAACAACCCTTTGGATGTTTGTATTTTTAAAGTTACAAACCTTGTGCAATTTTTTTTTAAATAATTTGGTTAAACCTCAGAGGCAAGTCTTTTTTAGCTATCCCATTCCTTTAAATATAGGGAAAAGGGTCAAATAAGCCCTAATCTTATACATGGAGATCAAATAGGCCCTTGAACTTTTTTTTGGTACATATAAATTCTTTTTTCTTTAACATTGAGTTCTAATAAGCCCTAATCTTTAATGTGGGGATCAAATAGACCCCCGAACCTTTTTTTTGGAACATTTAAACCCTTTATCTTTAACATTGGACATGGAAATCAAATAAACCCCTAATCATATATATCATATTTAATTGCTATTATACAACTTTTGTGTTTATTATTTTGGATAAATTTAATTTCATTAAATCTAATAAATATAACAATGAATTTGCTTTTTGGTCGGTTTATTTCGTTAATGATCTAAATAATTAAAAATTTCAGAGAATAATAAGAAGCAATTATCAGAAGAAATGATACCCTTTAGTTGTTTTAGTAAACATTAACACAACTTTTATTTTTATAATTCTTTGGGGTTTTTTTTTTTTTTTTTTTTGTGGATAATAATTTTTTTTCATAAAATATGTCGTGCTTGTATTTTAGAGACTTATTTGATCTTTAATGTTAAAGATAAAGAGTTTAGATGTTCCAAAAAGAAGTTCAGGGGCTATTTGATCTTCACGTTAAAGAATAGGGGCTTATTTGATCTCAATGTTGATAAAAAAGGGTTTAGATGTTCAAAAAAAAAAGTTCAGGTGCATATCTTTTCCTCACATATAAGATTAGGGGCTTATTTGATCCTTTTCCCTTAAATATACTTTTACTTTGTAGAACTTAATGCCTTGTCAATTGACGGGTGTAGTTGTTATTATGTAGTTACGTATGTTTAATATTAGGCAATTATTCATGTCTTTTTGGAATAGTATTCTTGCTTGTTCTTTTTCTTTTTTGTTTTTGAATTTAATATTCTTGCTTGTTTTGGTAGACGTTTGAAGAGGCCGATTTTGACCGGGATGGGAAAATAGACAAGTCAGAGTGGCACAACTTTGTGACCCGAAATCCTTCCTTGTTGAAGATTATGACACTCCCATATTTGAGGTACTTTTTTTGTTTTTTGGTGTCTTTTATGCACAACGGAAATGCGGAGTAGTCAGATTTACGCAATTGATCCGTTTCCTGATTGCTTGTAGGGATATAACTACGACATTTCCTAGCTTCGTTTTCAACTCAGCGGTCGATGAAGTTGCTACGTAACTAAAACTAAAATATTTGATTGATTGATGCGACTTTGTGAAGCTTGTTAATTTAGAGACAACAATGTTGGAATTTTGAACAAGATGGAGTATATTTTTGGGTCTCATCAGATCAAATGGCTTGCGGATTTACTTAATTGTTGTATACTGATTCGGTGAGTGTTGTACCTGGTGACGAATTTATCACCTTTTGCCCCTCCCCATTTCTAGAATGTAAACTCTCTTTTCTGCCCTGCCACTATTTAGTTACTAGTTGCATCTATCATTTACAGTGAGGAAAATTTAAAGTTAGTTGTTATATTCTGTAATAATATGTTAAAACTGGCTTGCCGTTAGAAATTTCTCTTTGGACCTTGTCAATTATTTACAATTGAAAAATATCTTACGTAATCGTTAGTATCATTAAGAGTGGGTTTCATTTGCACCGTGTACTAATAGTTCATTTTAAAAATATGTAACTTATTCGATTGAGAGATGTAATTTATTAGATTGAAAGATGTAATTTATTTACATTGAATTGTGCAACTGTTTTTTTATATTAATAGTTACACAGTTTAGTGTAATCAAATTATTTTTCGGTATAACAAATTGCATATTTTTAATATGCACTATTAGTGCACTATACACATGAAAGCATATACACATGAAAGCATACACGACTTGGCCTAAATTTAATGTTTGCGCTTAATAGACTAATAAAATGTTTGATCACTCATTGAATATTTCATGGTGACTTATGTTCTATTGATTTTAATACAGACAATACAAAATTAACAAAATATACTTAGAGCAAGTCTCGGTGAAATTTGTTCATAGTATGCAATTTATATCATTACAATTATAAAATAATATCACTATATTTATTAACTAATATCATTACATTTATAAATTAAAATTATAATATTAAATGTTATTGTTATTAGTTTATAAGAGTATTGATATCAATTTATACGTGTAATGATATCAATTTCATACTATGAACAAGATTGTGATATGTTTATTCTGTAATATACAAACTATTACCTCCGTCCCAACTCTTTATTCATTTTTATTGTTTTATCGTGTTTTAGCGAATGAGTTTTTCATCAGTATTTAAAATGATAAAGTAATTTTTAAGGAGACAAATAATAGAAGAGATGTAGGTCTATCATACTTCTCCTTAAAAGTCACTTTATCATTTTAAATACTAATTAACAACTTGCTCGCTAAAACATGAGAAAAAAAATAGGTGTGAATAAAGAGTTGGGACGGATGGAGTATAAAAATGAGCATCGTTCGTATATGGGGTCAGTTTCCAAAACTACAATGTGCACTTTGACTTTGTTGAAAACACAAAGTCAAACATTTTCAATACTAATAACTACTAACTCCGTCCCGAAAGACTTTGCACAGTTACTGTTCCGCTCGTGTTTTAGCGAACGAGTTTTTTATTACTATTTGAAATGATAAAATAATTTTAAGAAATGCGTATGAATCGGTATGACAGAGGAGGAGTAAGACTATCATACCTCACCTTAAAAGTTATTTTATTATTTTAAATACTAATAAACAACTCGCACGCAAAAACACGAGCAAAAAATAAGTATGCTAAGTCTTTTGGGACGGATGGAGTATAAAATTAAAATTGAATTACCTGTTTTAACCTTACTCTCTAAAATTACTATTACTGTTATTAATTTTATTAGTTCCCCAACCCACCCTACAAAAAATGCGTCAGACGGAACAACCGATCCCCCCTTCTTGTTTTCCTTCTGGTTTTCCCTCGCATTATTTGTTCATCTTTGTTTTTACAAATTAAGATCTGCGCGTGGAGGAGGAGGAGCTTCGTTTTCACAGTTCGCATCATGTTTTTTGTGGGTTTCCTCTTTGCGCACTAAAAGTGGAAATCCTTTCCGCAGGAAAAGAAAAAGATTTCAAGATTAATTAATTCAAAAATAAGAAAAGAAATAATCCAAAAAAGTAAAACACAGAATTAATTACCTCTCAAACTCAGAATCTTTTATTCTGACTCCTTCAAAGCACCAGGAAAAATCACAACAAAGCAGGAAGGCAACAAGGTACCAAGAAAATTCAATTCAAAGCAAAGCAAATTGGAAAATTCTCTGCACAAAAGGACAAGAATTTAAGAGCATTCCCAACGGGGAAAGGCAAATTTGCCTCCAACTCACCCAATTTGCCTCCAAATTTGCCCGTAACAATAAAATCATCCCCAGTCATACCACTCAAATTTTAACTCAAAGGGAATATTCTCTTGGAATATCCTTAATTTAATTAATTTATATTTAATTTTATCTAATATTTGTATATTATCAAATTTATAATTTGACAATCAAAGTTCAATAACACAATTTATCACAATCACATATTAATATTAAAGAAAATTACATATTTAATACCACATAATGCAAAAAAAAAAAAAAAAACAACATAATACAATACTAAAAAATATAAATTACATATCGATAGTCATTAAGTTTTATTATTCTATTATTGTATTTTGTAATTTAATATGTGGTATTTTATTTAATATTGTTGTCTTATTATATTTCAATTAGTTACAAATTATATTTCTATTAAATTAATACATTATTTTATTCACTCAAAAAAAGACCTAATTAAAATTAAAAAGAAAAAAGAAAACAAAACAAAAAACCTAATAAAAAAAAAAAAAAAAGGAAAACTGAGTTGCCGGGTGAACAGTGTTTCGGCTAATTTGCCTAACACTGTTCACCTCCATCAAATTTGCTTCTATAGTTGCCTCCCCATTGGAAGGGTGTTTGGAGGCAAATTTGCCATTGCCTCCACATTTGCCTCCCCATTGGGGATGCTCTAAGGGACCCAGAGGTCAAAGATGGAATCTTTATACTGTGTTTCCGACGGGGTTGCTTCGTTGCTGGTGGCTTCGCCTGCAAATAGTCTCCCCCAATTTCAACTTTTGGGACTCGATTTGCAGTCGGTGTTCCTCGTTCACGATTTCTGCCCACAAGAGTTTTCCGATCTGTTGAAGGGTTTCGAGCTTCTTTGCTGCGACGGCGGCTGTGACTGGGATTTGGGGCCAACAGCTATTAGGATTTGGAGCTTTGTTGGAATTTCTCCTTTTTTTAGATGAGAATGTGTGCAGATTTTTTTAGAGAGAGAGATGGTGAGAAGGTGTGCAAATATTTATTAAATTCAATTATAAAATCAAAGGAAGAGTATAATTGATAACAACATGGCGAATAGTGGTGTTTTAACAGCGTTTTAACAGTGTTTGTAGTTATTAGCAAAAGGTGAACAGTGTATAGTAGCTCCCAGTAATTATCCCATATATATATGTATATAAATATGAGAATTATTTTTCAGTCATTTTACTCAACTTAATATGTGACATCCATGGGATAATTTGGATGAGATATCACATTATATTATATTGATGTGTTATTTTTTTATTGGTTTATAGTTTATATGTGACATCTATGTTACATTTTAATATGTGGTTTAATATTATTTTTTTACAATAACTAAGGTATGAACCTTACACCTCTTAATAAAATTTATGTTACTTAACAACTACGTGAATCTATAAATATTTAAATATTTTGAATATTTTTTTTATTGTGCACTAGCTTCTTTGTACTAATCTTTATTATATATCTAACATTTTATCATACATCGATTTTTTAAACATCCCTCAAGCCCACTAATATAAAATTTCTACTGCTTACGTGTCACATTATAGTGCATTTTGATAATGCGTTGTCTAATTAAAAAGTGAGAATTATATGAAAAATAAATAATGATTTTGGTTTATAGATAATGATGAAATATAATTAGTTTCTAATTATTTAGGTATTTAAAGTACATATGAATATTATAAAATGTGTAATTAATATTTATTACTTTACATTGTATTTATTTAATTTTATAATATTATAATTTATCTCTTTTTAGTTAATTTTTATTTGACATAATTTAATATAAGTAAAATATTCCGTCTATATGTATTTTACATTAATGTGAATTATATTATTAATTTTTTAATAATTAATTTTATTTTATAATTGCTCTTATGCATATCTTAATATATTTTATGTATCAAAATTATTTTATATTATAATTCATTCAATTTTAATTTTTTTCATTATTACATATTAATTAATATGTTAATCTTTTTAAAAAATGACTCATATTTCTCCATTTAAAATTTTTTTCTTAATCGATTTATTTTGTTTTGATTTGAAGGTTTCAATGTCGACGCAATAAATTCATTTCAAGGTTTAAACAAATTTACTAATATGCATCTTAAATAATTATTAATTCATGTTTAGTGTATGCATATTTATATTTTAAATTATTAACATATATTATTTACTGGGGATATTACATTTTTTAATTAAAGAACCCGTGCACTAAATTAGTACTATATAATAACCTGTGTGAATATGAGCATTAAAAATTCAAGAAAAAGACATTAGTTTGCACATTCATGCCACATTAATCCATCTGCATGAAGGAGAACTTATTTATAACTTCTGGATAATAACTAGCTAACTTAATTAGAGGAATTAATATGGCTAAATTCGAGGATAAAAACAAGATGGAGTCATCTGGGTCATCTGGGAACAAAGTATACATGTCATGAAACAATTTGTAAAAAGAAAAATAGATTCCCCAATAAGAGCACGAAATGAACTTCATGTATGAGAGAAGCAAGGAATCAAAAGGGAAGAATGGATATTTAGTCAAGCAAAGGGAAGATTAATACAGTAAGCAAGGAAGGACTATTTAGTTGTAGCTTGATATAGAGGCAAAAGGAAAAATGTAGCCAACGAGAAATTTGATACTGGTTATTTTTTTTAGAAGAACTAAAATGATGTAGTTACCGGTGAATTTTTTTCGAGAAGATCTCAATTAATCGAGCAAATGGTCCCCGAACTACTATTCTGACTAAACAATCTTAGTTTTTCGGTCTCAAAACTTGTTTTTTATTTTGATCTCGAATTTCAATGTATATTCTTGTAGTGTAACAGGACTAGAGTAATGCAGATAGCAATGATTTTTTTCGAAAAGAACTCGGTCAATTGAGCAATTTGACCCGAAACTTATATTTTTACTAAAATATTAGTATAAGTTTTTCGGTATAAAAAAATTTGCAATCTTTTTACAAACTTTTGTTCAGAGTAATTTGAAATTGTTGCTCATTTACGTGCTACATTCAGAGAGTTCTTATTTGAATCACTTGTTTTGGCTTAGTTGCAAATTGTGTGGCATTTTTGTTCTCACTTCTGGGTTCATCTTGCCTTTTTACAGAATTTGTATCCCCCTTTCACCCGTGTGACTAAATCTTATGTGTCTTAACTTAGTCAAGTCGTCTTTATGAACTTCTGATGATGCAACAACAACAGAGTCAGATAGTATTGAACCTTGCAGAAAGTATAGAGTTTCCCGCTTCACACCTTTAAGGACCACATTAGAACGTACCCTTGTAGATTGTTGGTCCCGAAAAATAATATAATACATGAAAAAGGGTGAGGGAATATTTTTTTTTTATTAAAGGCGGGAAGTGTTTTGCTTATAAATATTTGAATATGACAAGAACGTACACGTTCCTGATTGGACATAAACATTCCTTCCACTCTGGAATTCCTTTATTTAGAGTGTCAAGGTGCACTGATCAAATTAATCTCTCTAACGTGATTTGATCCCTATGAAGAATGAGCCCTAGTACTAAACTAGACTTATCTCCTTCCACGGGATTGCCAATCAACTGGACTTATCTCCCTCAATCGGGATCGCCACTCAACTACCTCACTTAACCACTAACTCTCAAGAAAGGGGTTTGGGTTTGGTGTTGCTTCCAACTAGGTGAGTTTTTCCTTTACAATGGTTTAGCCTTTATGCTAAGGTTTGGAAAATCTCTCTAAACTTAGTATATGTCATTTTTGCTTAGATACGAACTAAAACACTCTTGGATATATTTGGATATCTCATGGTTAGTATTCTTCGATGAAAATGCTTGAATATTTGAATCTCTGATTTGGTAGCATTTTTCCATATATTATAATGAAGGAAGAACTTGTTTTTATAGTGTGAATTTGAATGTTACCGTTGGAGAAAGTCATATTCAAATTCATACTATTTTTGGACTTCTCAGCTTTTGTCAGGCTTGTTATCTTCCTCTTATTGGTCCACGTCAGCTAATTCCAATGGCTATTTTCTTCAAGTGACCTTTCCTAATGACTCTTTTCTTCAGGTGACTTGTACCGGGGTGAACTGGTCAAGGCTTCTTGTCCTCATGCTTCTTGTCCTCAGACTCCTTGTCCTCAGGCTCCTTGTCTTCAGGGGACTTGTCCTTTAGGGGTCTTGTCCTTCAGGCTTCTTGTTCTCAGGGTCCTTATCCGACGCTTCTTGTCCTCAAACTTCTTTTCCTCAGGTGATTTGTTGTGTCTTCATTATCAAAACTTCATGAACGATTTCTCAGTTGATTTGACCGAGTTTCCCCTCAATTTGCCACCTGTATAGACTAAGACATAAATAATACAAGCTGACAATTTCATGATGTTTTGACATAAATCATCAAAACTAAAATATTCCAACACAGACACACACAACTCCACCTTCACCTCTGAAACAGAAACTCATACTGTCTAGAAGACTGAGTGATATCAAATTCTTCGTCATTTGTGGAACATGCTTAACTTGTTCAATGTGCAATATTTACCATCACGTGTCCGTAATTAAATTTGGCCTATTCCAACCGTCATGCAAACATAACTATTGGCCATAGAGTGCTAGAATTGTGAGCATACTTTCTTTTGGGAGGGTGTGTGGGTCGGGGAGAGGTCTTTAAAATCTGTTTTTCCAAGGTTGTTTAAGTTATGTACAAATAAGAGTGCTAGAATTGGAGACATGGGACGGTGGAGAGATGGGGATTGGGAATGGGCATGGAGTTGGAGGAGGGGTCTTTTAGAGAGGGAGCTGGTTACTTTTAATAATTTTTAATAGCTATTATAAATAGTTACTCTTTAAAACAGGAAATAGAGGACGTTTGGCAGTGGCGACATTCACCAAAAGGAATGTATACAACCCGTGAGGCTTATGAGTTGCTGCTACAACAAAAAGATCACAATATAGGCAAGGAGAAGGAAGAATTCAAGCTGATTTGGAGCAAACATACTGTTAGTCTTATACTGACAAATATGCTTTTACTTTGTATACCAGACTGATTCTTGCACTTATTTTCTAAAAATAATTTTCTTATCACTGTTGCTTTAAATATGATGGATATTAATTATTTACTGCATGCTGTTTAGTATTACTTAAAGTTACATTGAAGATAATGTGGTGTGTAGAAGATCACAGAAGATCACATTATCAGTTCCTTGTAAATAAGTACAATATTCACAACCTAGATGGAATTGAACAATCCGTTAATTGGTAAAGGTTGATGTGCAAGGCTTGGATTGGTTTGTCTTGACCAAGAGATTACACTAGTGCATTATGATGCGCTGAATAGGACCTACAGAGAGGTAATTCTTCCGGACTGATTTAAAGGATGAAGAATTAGACCTCAGTGGTTGTTAATTTCTTAATCGCTGTCACTAAAATAAGATTATATGTAATTAACATTTATTTCTTTGATTTATTATGGGGTAGAGAATCAAAGAGATTCGATACTTTGTATTTTGGGCAATATTATTACATGACAATTGCTAAGATTTAATACAGAGAAATGTGTGCTTGAAGAGTCTTGCTTGATTATGTCCCCTTGGTGGGCTCAGAAGTTTTATCATATAAAATCTTGCAAGTGAATTAATTTTCGATATGATAATAAATTTGAGTTCTCCTTACTCCAAGGTAAAAAATATTAATTAACTAAAGCATTCAGTAGCTTAAATTAATTAATGGACAAAAGAATCTTAAACACGGAAAATAATAACCGGGAGCCATATAATCGTAATATGGGTTAGAATGAATAGTGCATTATTAATTCTATCGTGGATTAATGGGCTGAATAATATTGTGCCTCAATATTGAATTCACAGCCCATTGGGAGGTCCAATTCTAATTCTCCCAAAGGCCTCTCAAGTAGCCCAATTAAAGTCCAATAACAAAAGGTGATTAAAATAAAAGAATTTATTGTTGCAAGGAAATAATATATTGGGAGATATAATTTTTGGAAATTATTGCTTGTAGGTCCCGAACGGGTTTTAGTGAGGCAGAAGTCTAGAGGGGAGGGGTGAATAGACTTCTGAAACTTTTTCGTGAGATCAGGTGTGAAAGCAAGTTTCCTGATCAGAGTTCGAGTGAATCGGTATGGACTGACATCCAACTTACTGATCTCTTGAGAGCAGATCAGTTCGGTGTCTATCAGCTTAACTGATTGAGCGGGAGATAAGATTAACCCGTGTGAAAAACCAGTTTACCAAATCAGATCCTAAGTTTTCTGAAACAGATCAGATAACGAAGTGCCAAACTGATCAGATCAGCTGCTTGATGCAGAACTGATCCATACTTAGAATATGCATGCAAATTTGAATAACAGGTGTGTGTACAAGTGTAAAACAGATAAGGCACACAAGATTTATAGTGGTTAGGACAACTTATCCTACGTCTACTCTTCCCTATCAGCAGGGGCACCAACTAAACCAACTAGACTTAGATTAATGTGTTAGTCCAACACAATACAACAAATGTTTCAAGAGTTCTCACTCAACCAATCCCAGAAATCAAGACTAGAAACCCTAGCTCGAGATCTTGCTAAACAAACTTAACCTAACACTTGGTTTGGGTATAAGATTTGAGTTGTTCCAACTGGAATTCTATCCTATCTTCTGAGTAGCCTATAACTAAAGGATAAGAATTCTTGCTAAGAACTATATGATGAACACTTATAAATATTCTTGAGTTCTTGGTGTTCTTCGTGTGGAAATAGCTTGTGTTTGAGCTTTGAATTATTTCCGTAACCTTACTCTGAAGGTTTGATCCCATATTTACAGACCTTGAAGTCAAAGAGCCGTTGGAGAGCAATTTGAATTTCAGGCTATTTTTGGTAGCTTGCAGGCGTGATTTGATGTACTCAGGCAGCCCATGCCGTCTTCGTGAATATTTGTCCTTTATAGCCGTTTGCCATGATACGCCATATCCTGAATCGTCAGTTTATGTACATATGTGTCGAGTTCTTAGTGGCTAGCAAGTACACTGATTCGGCGCATTGCAAAGCCAGCTAAGTTGACATTCTTCTTGTCTGATTTCCTTTTATATTTTGGATACATGGGCAAGTTTATCACGTTTCTGACTTATCTTGATTTACTGATCAGTATTTTACTGATCAGGCTACCTTGAGTCTTCTGATATAGTTGTCTTAGCTTCAACTTTATCGACTCTTCTAATATCCTAGATGGAAAAGGTCTTCTTGCTGTAGTGCCAATGTTCTTATGATCTTTAGATATTTTGATTCTTGTCATTTTCTGATCTAGACTTCTGATAGCTTCTGCTGATCTTGTCTTCTGATCTTCGGCATCTGCTGATCTTGTCTTCTAATCTTCGTCATCTGCTGATCTTCGGCATCACTCTATACATATTGAGTTCCCCCTCAGTATGTGACCTAATCTATTTCGTCAGCTGTCTAACATGTTCAACTTGTTTCCTAACTCATCATCAGTCGACTAACAGGTTCGACTGGTCCTATTACAACTGTTTTGGAACTTCCATCAAAACTATAAATTTCTCAACAATTTTCCCCTTTTTGATGGAACCAAAACATTAAATAGAAAGCATGCTGAACAAATAATAGTAGAACAGAGAAAAAGCAGTAAATCAGAAGACAAAGAGATTTTGTCTTAAGATCAGAAAATAGGACATTTCATTGATATGACATGAGTATTACAAGTACTTGTCTGAAATATTCCTAATCTGATCTTACAGAAGGTCTTCTGATTTCTTCAGTCTCTTTCTTATATAGGTATTCCACACATCTAGTGGAGCCTAGCCTTGACTGCTGCAACCTTGTCTTCTTCATAGATGTCATCTTGAGCAAGACACATGTTTAAAGTTGCATTGAAAGAAATCTTGTCCACCTTCCCGTCAGGAGTCTTCTTGTACTCCATTACCTCAACTTCAGGTGCAACAGAAATGCAGCTCAGAATTTTCGCTTCTCTCATTATGCAGTCATAGAACGCTGGATGATTGTTACTCAACCAATTTCTGAACATTTCATCCTTGTCATCAGTAATGGGAATGATCTGGTTTATGTAAGCCGTTATGTACCATTCGCCTTTGATCTTCTTCCATTCCTTCACCAGATTCTTGTCCGGCTTAATAATCACATCCACGTCTCCAGGCAGAATTGGCTTTGGTCCACCTGATCCTTCTCCAGATCCAGCAACTAACCCTTTCTTCTTCTTGATCTGATAGGATCTGTCCAGACTTAATGCATCTTCAAGTTTCTTCTTTCTGGTGAGCTCTTCAGCTTTTCTCTTTGCATCAAGTTCTTTCTTCTTCTTTTCTACAACAGTTGTTTTCTTGATCTTCTTTGCCGGTTTTTGCTTTTTCATCAGACTCGGTTGATGAAGAAAAGACTTCTGCTTGTTCGAGTGCTGCAGCTGCTTCAACATCTTTCTTCATTCTCTTCTGATCCAGCTTGATCTGGATCCCATAAACATAGTTCTCAACCTGGTTCAATCTCCCCTGAACTTCATCATCTTTCTCCTCTTCCCCCTTTTTGGTTCCCTCAAAAAGAGTTTTCAGTTCAGTACTGAGGTTACCAATTTGATTTGTCAGTGATTGCTTTAGCTCTTCAAGGGCAAGAGACTTGATCTCAGTATCAGGTTGTGCGGATTCAACAATAGCAAACATCGAACTTTGAGCTTGATCAACAACTGTGCTTAACCTGGTGTACACATTTTCAAGCTTGTCTGCATAGTGATTGACCCTCTTCGTAGCTTCAGCATGATCATTCTGCAGTTTTGTGAGTTGAGCTATCTTCTCATTCATCATCAGTGTGAATTGTTGATTTCTTCTTTCTTTAATTTGAGTCAATTTCTCATTTACCTCAACCATTTTGTCAGCAGTGTTGTCTCTGAAATCCTAACTCAGTCTCATGCAGTGAGTAGAGACATTCTCTCCTTTTGTTCTGATGGCTGTCTCCAAGGTTCGTGGAACGAAAAAACGAATATCATCTCTGAACATTTGAGCCATGTTCGCACGAAACGTATTCTTGATATACTTGATCAAATTTTCTTCAAAATTTGGAGAGGTTTGAAGAATTTGAACTACGTGACCTGCTGATGTTGAGGGGCCTTCGACCTCCATTTCTTCAGCTTGACTCCTCTCAGCAGTCAGGTCTATCAATTGTTGGGAAATACGGGGTGCCCGGATCTATTTGAGGTGTATTTAAATACATATTTAAATTATTCAATTAATTACTAACATGAATCAATCCTAAATTTATTCAACATAATAATTAAATAAGCAACAACAACATGCGTACACGTAATTCACGTAAATCCTAAGCATGCGAAATCTAGGAGTTACGAGATTACATACTTCTTGTAGAGACAACCGTTGAGACGATGGATCAACCCAAAGTGCCTTCTCAAATATGTCCCAAGTCCCCGAACATAATCCGGTGGAAGGATTCTCACGAACGATTTTAATAAAGGGAAAACTAAAAATATTTGCCACCACCTTTGTGGATTTCTAATTTTTTCAACACATGGAATTGCTTTGGGAATGAAAAGTTCATCCCCTATTTATAACATAAGGGGTGGCCGATTTTTTGGTGTTGAAAAATAAGGAGAAAATCTTTTTCTTAATCTCCAAGAAATCTTGAATATATCCCATATATTCGTTTCTCCATAATTAAATTTTCCACAAAAATCCCACTTCCCTTTATTACAAGATTTTCGAAAAATACAAGGAAACAAGAATCAAGATTTGATTTCTTGGATTTATGGGATAATCTTGTATTACAAGAATACTTATCTTTTTCCATAAAATCTTTTCAAGAAAATCAAGAAAATTTTTCCTCTTCTTTTTCCTACAATTTTAAAAAAAATGAGGAATAATTAGGCAATAATATTTTTTTCTCCTTTTCATTAATTGGACTTTAATTTGGGCTATTTGAGGGGCCTTTAGGAGAATTAAGATTGGACCTCCAATGGGCTATGCAACTTTAATATTAAGCCAAAATATTATTCAAGCCCATTAATATTAATTTACTCCACTATAAAATTAATATTGAACTATCCATCTTAATCCATATTACGATGCTACAATAATATGGCTCCCGGTTATTATTTCCCGTGTTTAAAATTATCTAGTCCACTAGTTAATTAAGCCACTGAAAAAGCTTTATATTAATTAATATCTTTATCCTTGGAGTAAAGACAACTCAACATTATTATCCATATCGGAAATAAATTTCCATTTGCAAGATTTTGTATGATAAAGCTTCTGAGCCCACTAAGGGGACAAATCAAGCAAGACGCACTTGCACACGATTCTCCGTATTAAATCTTAGCAATCGTCGTGTAACTAATAATATTGCCCAAGATATAAGGTATCAAATCACGTTGATTCTCTTCCCATCATAATTCAAAGCAATAGTTATTAATTTCACACGATCCTATTTAAGGAACGGAGATTAAGAAATAACGAACCACTGAGGTCTAATTCTTCTATATTCAGTGCTGAAGAATTTATCCTCCTATAGGTCCTATTCAGCGCATCATAATGCACTAGTGTAATCTCTTGGTCAAGACAAGCCAATCTGAGCCATACACTTCAACCTTTCACGATAGATTGTTCATTTCCATCTAGGTTGTGAATTTGAACTTAGTTACGAGGAACTGCTAATTTGATCTCCCGTGATCTGGTATCACCAAATTAACTACAATGTAACACGTACTATTTATTGAACAGGTATGCACTAATATATATATATATAATTCAATCATATTTAATGCAACAATGATAAATAATTTATTTCAGTAAATAAATAAGAAATTCAGTTTGGTTATACAAAGTAAAAAGCATACTTTCCAGCATAACCCCAACATCAATTGCTCGGCTGATTGAGCCTTGGCTGATGGGGACTCTGCCACATCTCCCACAACAGCTTCATTGGCAACTTCTTCAGGCTCCTCAATGATCCTCATTTCTTTGGTTGTCTTCTCTGTATCAACCATTTGTTCAAATATTTCCTCTATGCTTATCGGACCACCATCATCAATCTCTTCTTCATCATCAGATTCCTTCATATGCTGCATTGCTCGACTGTATTTGACCATCTTGTGGGTCATCTCCTTGTGCATCGAGGTATCTGGCATGCCCAATTGCCTTGTGATAAGGCCAGTTTGACAAAAGTAGGCTTGTATGTTTTTAGTTTACGCAAATTTAGGTCTATAAATTTTAAGGTTCCGCAAAAGTAAGCCAATAAGTTTTAAATTTTTGTAAATTTAGGCATGTCGGTTTGAAAAAAAATGACCTATATTTGTCAAAATAAAAGTAAATGTCCTACTTTTACCATAAAAAAAAGTTAATGCCCTACTTTTGCTAGAAATAAATGATTAATATCCTATTTTTTCAAAATTGAAATTTATTGTTCTTAAATTACCATCTCCCCTAAATTGCGGACCTTAAAATAATAATTTACCATAGTTGATCCCCTATGTAAAATTGGCTTGGAAAAGTACATACCAACCGTGATTGACCTTGACTTTTATTTATCGTTATTGGAAAGCAGGAAAAGATTGAAAACCGTATAACTTGAAACTTAATTGATGATGTTTGATATGAAGTTGTGAAGGTCAATCACGGGATACTTCCGAAAATGGTTCTTGCCTCGAGTACATGACTTCCTGCTTAGTAATAATCAATCTCGTTGCATAACCCAACCTTTTGATCAATATTTATTAAAAGCATTACCAACACACACACATTCAATACCAAACAATGATTAGAGAATCATATAATAAAAAATAAATTTTACAAATATTATATTTCATGATGGACTTTTATATTTTTATTTTATCTATATATCGTTTCATTTATACCATTACAATATCAAATATTACACATACGACTAAATTTATGAAGTACTTTTTGAACCCATTTAAGAAAAATGTGGTTGATATTAATTTATATTCAGGAAAAAAATAGCCTAATCAGACTTCATTCTAAAACAATAAAAAAAGATGAATTTTTAAATATTTTACATTGAGCTTGGAAATAATGTCTACATAACATAGATGAGGATTTCAATACATTACAAATCTAAAAGAATAGTTGCATTCAAATGAATGAGAACATAACATACCAACTTTATTTTCCTATCAACATTCTTAATCATTGTTGACTCAGTCATGAAGAGGCCAAGGATTTTCAGTTTCTTAAGTAAAATCCAGAAGATAATCTTCTGGAACCAGAGGCGGATTTAGATGGTCCAATGGGGTATAAGTTGAACATTGACACTTTAACACTTTGGGAGGTATGAGTGGATTTGTGCTAAATTGTACTTCCTCTCATGCATGAGACCATCTCATATGAGCTTTTGTCTTCTTAAAAATGACAGTGTGTATTGTAATACTCGAAAAAAAGAGTTCACGAGAACCCGGATTCAGAGGAGACATAATTTTGTATATGTTACTCATTTTTTAGGAATTATTTTACATTTTTAAATTGTATGATATTATTTTTTTATTGTTCCCATAATGGGAAAAAGTTCTTTTTAGGCTCATAACTTAAGGGATTGTGTTTTAAGGGTAATAATTTTTCAATTTGGCAAAAACAGGACATTAACTTTTATTTATTTATTTAAATGTATGCTCATAAAGTTTGAGTGTTAGCAAATTTAGACCTGTAAATTATTATTTTCCTTACATTTTGACCTATCAGAGCTATCAGAGTGGGAAAATTGGTCTGCCTTAAAGTTACGGGCATAAAAAAATATTTATCTCTTATAGTGCATACCCTGTTTAAAATTTCTGGATCTGCCACTGTCTGGAACCTTTCCACACTCAACACTTAACTTGCCTTTAACTGCATATATTTATATGTTCTTATCCTTTGAACACATTTATAGAATGAACGACTAACGTTAAGGCATATAGACAAAAAATGAGACTGTAATTTGTTTTATTAATTGCATTCACCATATTGTGTTCATTGACATATATATACATATGAGGATGGTCTATAATGTTATACATATCGAGCTAAATAATACTCCCTCTGTCCCTTAGCAACTTGCACCTTGAGATTGACACACATATTAAGAAAAAAGTAACTTTTTAGTGTTTTGTTGACTTTTCAAAGAGAATGAAGGGTGGAGATTGTGAGGTGGAGATATTGAGGGTGGAGATTGTGAGATTCTTTGTCATTTTAAGGGGTGCAAATTGGTAAGGGATGTACCAAAAAGGAAAGTGTGCAAATTGCTAAGGGACGGAGGGAGTAGAACCTTCTGTCCCTCAATTCTAGTAATTTATGTGCAAAAAATCTACCTAGTGTAGAGTTTTCTCTACTTATAACTCATCTTCTTCTTATCCATTTTCTCACTCATATTTAGTTTGTGTTCTCCTTGTTGATTTTTCTGTTATCCAATGCATAGTAAATCATATAAGAGATATATCAAAATTGACATGGTAAGTCATTTTAAACTAACTAATTGTATACTTTCAGTTAAGTTGAAGCAAAATCAATAATTCATCATAAAATTTGCCAACACTTTAATGCTAAAATTTGTAGAGCTAAACTATCTAGTTTTATGTTGTACATTTGATTGAGTTTTAAACTTTAGTTTTAATCGAGTAAAAAATATAATAAATATAATTCTACACATAAGAGAAAATGTATATTTTTATATGACATATAGTATTTTAATACTAAATAGCAAATAAAATGGTCTACTTTTGCACAAAAAATAAGTTAATGTCCTTATTTTTTTTTAAAAAAAGGGTAATGTTCTACTCTTTACCATACTAACCAATATTTATTCCAATATTTTTATGTAAAATATATTATTCCAACTTTATGTATGTATGTAAAAACTTTAATATCCAGCACTTTCCATTTATCAAAACTAATCGTCTGTCGATTTGATATTATTTACACATTATTTTGTTCTTACAATTATGTATTTAATTAATTATCAATAATGAAATATTGAATTTTATAACACACATATATATAGTATTATTATTGTAATAATTCAGTATTTTTTATAACAACATTCACACTTGTAATTAAATAATTTCATGGTTTGTTTATCATAAAATATTATTTGATTGAAGAATTTTAAAGGTTTAAAATAATTTTATTCGGACAAAACCACATCACTTAATTGTTCATTTGGTCAACTAACTACCATCCAAAAAATTCGCTATATATTGAGTATGAACTTTAACTGCATCAATTAAACATTTATTATTACACGATTAAGAGTTTCATCATATTTGTAATATATATTCATTAATTATATACAAATTTCATTATAAACTGAAAATTATTTTTTACTACATAAATTTAGCACAACTAATAAGGATGAGCTTTAATTAAAACTAACGAAAAAATATATTAATAATGATGTTGTTATACATTGTTAATCAATTTGGATATTTTGTAACAACATTGATGAAACACGTTTATATAAATAATAATTTTGAAACGTACAAATACACCATTTAATTGATTATTTGCTAAACTTATCACTATCCAAAAAATTCTGCTTTTACAATTACTCAATTGATGAGGTGCATTATCTTTATAAAGTATAAATCTTAAATGTTAATTTAGACAATTAATATAAACACCATATTTTTTGGAATTTATTGAGACATATTTAAGAATAAATATGGGATAAAATTATGGAAAAGCTTAACCCCGATTTTTTTTAAAAAAAATTGTACAATTTGAATAAATTAAGAAATTATATATTCATGTATTTCGTAAATAATAAAAAATAAAACCTAAAATTTGGTCAACTAAGAACTATCCCAAAATATCGAGATATATTTAATTCAATTTTTAAACACATCAATTAAATATTTTCAATTACACAATTGAGAAGGTGCATCATCTATGTAACTATGTATCTTAATTGTTAATTAAGTCCCGCAATTTTTGCTTTTTATTGAGACAAATTAAAAAATAAGTTCCTTATCATATTTGTGAAGAAAATACGAAATATTTTCAAATATTTCAATTTGACTCAGGAATACGTATTTCTTTCCAAAGTGTAAATAAAAAAAAAAAGTCCTCTAGCATAATTGAATTTATAAGTATTAGGAGTACTTTTTTAAGTCTAAAATTATATTTATAAATCCAAATAAAAAATGATTGACATGATTATAAAATGTGATTGGTTTTTCATTTTATATAAATCTATTATTAATTATATCTTAATATAAGCATTCTGTCAAATTTTTACTATCTAAAAAAATCAACTAAGCCGAATTTTCAAATTTAGATGATTTAAGGTTTGATAAATTAATAACACATTTAAGAGTTAAGATTGATTATATTACATGTTCATTCGATCAATTAGAAAAAGTATAAATTAATTTTTTTAAAAATAATAAATATGTGGAGTTGATGTATTAGTTAATACACATTTAAATATGTAATTATGACATAACGACTCTATATATTTGCATAATTAACGGGACATGTTTCTTGCCATATATACATTATTAGACTATTTTAAAATTTCTTGTCATATTATCATAGTAATAAAAATTCTCCTAAAATTTTAAATATAGAATATATATATATATACCATAAATTAATAGTAATAAATCTTCTCCTAATAACTATACTACTCTATTAAACACATAATTTTCTATAGATCTTCATTAATTGCCATTAATTAAAATACAATAATCAATCTTCACTACTTAGTTAAGTTGAATGACTTTAGGAAGTTCGATCTTCATTAAGTACTGTTAATTAAAATATATAGATTTGATTTCCTGGTCCAATTACATTTGATTATTTGAGTAAAAGAGGATTTTTTTTTTCTAATTCTATATGAATCATACATATACCTTGAAATGATTGTTGATAGCTAGTAAAATTGGATTAATTGTGTGGAATATGACTTTGTAGTAACTAGCTAATCAAACAATGAATCATCAAATGATTGAAAGTTATGAACTCAAGTATTGAAAGCAGTAAATAAAGTGCACGAGACTAGGGCAAAATGTTTGCCTCTTGTATTGATTTTTCGGACCATTTTTGGGTCTTAAGTGCCCATATTTATACTACATGGGAGAGGGCATTTCACTCTCTGTTTTTCTTGTCAGGACATCAAATGGTCAAACTTTCATTTAATGCCTGATACTTCATTTTACATTAATTTCTGACATCTCCTGAGAGCTCTTGAGAGCTTGGCTTGGTTAGCGGTGTGACACCTGGAAGGTCCTTGAATCCTTTGCCGAAGTTCTTTGACCTTTCCCCAAACTGCGTAACCAATGTTGTCGTCTTGTAGCTCAAGCCATTGACTTAGTACCGCACTATGACATTAATTCCCTTATGTACAAGTGAGCTCCTAGCGGACATTGTACCTGTTGTACCTTCCGGACGAGCTTGGATAAGAGATCTTCTGAAGAGAGCTTTCCGAGCGAGTTCAATGAGAGCTCATCGAGCGAGCTAGTTGGTGAGCTCTACGAGCGAGCTCAACGAGAGCTCATTGAGCGAGCTCATAGTGAGCTAGTTGGTGAGCTCTACGAGCGAGCTCATAGTGAGCTAGTTGGCGAGCTCTACGAGCGAGCTCATAGTGAGCTAGTTGGTGAGCTCTATGAACGAGCTTAACGAGAGCTCTATGAGGAGCTCATAATGAGCTAATCTGAGCTCATTGAGCGAGCTCACAACAAGCTCTTGACCCTTGTTGTTTTCATAAAACTTTCTAAGAGCTCTATGAGCGAGCTACTTGGGGGTGGCGACCTCGGCCTCTTCTTGGTGAGCTGGAGTCCATCTCAAGTGCGAGCTCACTTAACATGACCGAGCTGGGCGAGCTCGGCCTAGTTATCTAATTGGGCTTCTTCATATAAACGGATGAGATATCAATGGGCTTGGGCTGGATTAATAGTGATACAACAATTGCCCCTTGGTTCGCTGCTCGTAACATAATGGAGCGAGCAACGAGCCGATCTTCCTTGGACTTTAGTAATGAGGTGTGACACGAACTGTGAGAGACTGGGCCTTCAAAATTTTTCCAACAGCTCGCGATATCCTCTTCGTCCGAGCTGCAAACTCGCTGGCCCTCATGGAAATGTGGACCGAGTTTGCGCGACCCCCACTTCGTCTGAGCTGCGAGCTCGTTGTCCTTAGCGGCATCGTGGGCCGAGCTCGCTCGACACCCAATCCATCTGAGCTGCAAAATCGCTGGCCTTCATGGCACTGTGGGCCGTGTTGCGCGCGACGAGCTCGAGAGGTATGGGTCCGATGCCAATCGGGCGAATTGACGAAAACCAGGGCGAGCTCGGGCTCATTTGGGCTGCGAGGTGGCTTGCGGGTTGAGCTGTGAATTGCGAGGTTGGGCGAGCTGTTGTTTGAGCGAGATGGGTGCGAGCTCGTCGAACTTTGCGAGTTCCGCGAGCTCCGTCCAGCTGTGAATTGCTTACTTTACCAGACTTGAGCTCTGAAATTTGAAACTTAAAACAGAGACTTGCTTACTTTACCAGACTTGCCGCCTCTTTATTCCACTCTCTTTATTTTCGAAACGCGAGTCCCAAGAAGCCCAACTTCCTCTGTTCTTCTCAAACAGGGCCCGCCTGCGAAATAGTCCGCTCGCCGAGTTCCGTTGACCGGCGAGTTTGGGTGAGCTGCGAGGCTGAGGGACGGTCTTGGGCGAGCTGTACACGAACAGTGCACGAGCTGCACGGGGACGGAGGTCCCGCGCGTGGGGGTTGATGGCGAGGTCCGTGGTGACGCGCTCGGGCCTCGATTTCTGGGCCCAACTCCAAATTTTGACTTAAACCAAAATGGGTAACTGACTTCCCAGATTTTATTGTACTTGAAGATTTCTTCTTCTGTTGCACAGACGAGTTCCAACATAGGTCGTACCATAAAGCTGCACATCATCTTTCGATTCTTTCCAACCTTCCCTTTCTTTTCTTCCTCGTCCCTTTGGCGTTCCTTCCCGATTTCGTTGCTTAGAGAAAATCTTCCACACCGTTGGCGCTGATGGCGTTCTGGTCATTGGGGTTCCTTCAAGTGAAACTGAAACTGAAATTCAATGGCTTTCCTTCAAGATTTCGCTGCCTAGAGAAAATCGCACAGCATCTCACTGCAACGTCTCACCAAATACTCCTATATCTCTCTCTTTTTTTATTGCGAGTGTATTCTGGGCGAGATGGGCGTCGACGAATGCTGCCGAGCTCGCCCGTTAATCGCCGAGGTGGAATAACCTGTGGGCCGGTGCGCTGATGGCGAGCTGGGTCGCTTTCTCTGTGATTTCTCTTGGGCCGCGACGCAAGCGATGAGGCCGAGCAGCGAACTCGTGCGAGCAACACCAATCATTTGGGCCTTAGTGCTGGGATGGGGCGAGTTCCTGGCGAGATGGGCGAGCTGCTATGGGAGCCTTGGCTAGATGAAGATTGGGCGAGCATGTGAGCTCGCTCGCTTGTCGAGATGGGGCAGCCAATTAAACTGGCGACATGGTGCGAAACAAACTCCTTCCATTTTTTAATTCCAGTGAAGCATGGCTTTTCTGTGGGACCAAGGTAAATAATGTTGCTGCTTGGTTTTGGTTGAGGAGGTCAAGAGTTGCGGCTGAGATTGATAGAAAATTGGGCCGCCAATTTGGGCAAAGTAAATTTTGAGTTGTTGGGCCTCCATTTGTTTAGTTCATAACTCGAGTTCCCGAACTCCGATTGAGTTGATTATTTTTTTGTTGCGATCCTCATTTCAAGGAGCTTCACATGGTTTAACCCCCTTCTCAAATATACTTCTAGATCGAATTAGTTTTTTAAATCAATTCTTGCTCGTTAAATCCTTTTTTTTTTACCTATTTCTGGGCGACATGAGGAGAGCTCACCTGGGCGAAATAGGGCGAGCTCCCGGGCAAGATTGGACGCGGGAGATCTAAGATGGCAAGGTGGCGAGCTGCGACTCTGGCCGAGATGGGATGAGATCCCATGTCGACCATCATCTTGGTCTCTCGTGGCGAGATGTTTTTCTTTGTGGCTTACCCGGGCGAGGTGGGCTGAGTTGTGACTTTGTCCGTGACGGGGACGAGCTGCAACTCTAGCGGGGGAGCTGCGACTCTAGCCGAGATGGGGGCGAGCTCGGTGAGCTGCGATTCTAGCTGAGATGGGGGCGAGCGAGCTAGGGTCCATTCAAACACATACTTCGGATATGAGTTTTGAGTTCGGCCCTTCTAACACAATATGTTTTTCACCATTAACTCTTATAAGATCGCCTGTCTTCTTTTCATTTTCCTTCTAACATTTCGCGGTCATTGTTGAGGTTGCCCATCTGGCGGCAATGTTGAGGTTGTGCAGGGGGCGAGGTGGTCGTTGCCCCTAGCGAGATTGCTGGTGAACCTGTTTATGTTCAAGAGAAATCCTGCTACTTGATGTATTCTGAATGTTTCCTCTGTTTCAGCCGTATGTGGGCGCTTGTACTGGTTTTGTTCCTGTGGTAACACGTTTTTCTTCATAAGGTAACACTTTTTGTTCACGTAGTAACACATATTTTTTTAGTAATATGTAACACTGTTCATATATCGTCGTAATACTATGTGAATACTCATGTGTTACCATATGAATAATAATGTGTTACCTTGTGACCAATGTTACCTTATGAATATTTATGTGTTACGATATATTTTATTACGTGTTACGTAAGATATGAAGTTTTTTCAATATAACAATTTTGTAACACTTATACATAAATGTAGTAACACACAAAAATTTGACAAAAAATAAAAAAATATGTGTTCAGTAGGAATCGAATCTGCGACCAAATTTATTAACAACAAACTTGAACCACTAGGCTACAACACATATTTGATAAAAATATCATTCTATAAATACATATGCGCCCGCCCAACCTGAAGCCCACAACCCACTCTCGCGCCCGACCCGCACGCCGCGTTGACCTGAAATTTGGACCATTTTTGTCTTATTTATGTTGTATTGCACATAACACTAGTGTACAATATTTCACACAAGACATTCTCTATAAATATAATCTTGCTCTCATCTTTTTAGTAGAAAAATATAATCTTCATATAACCGCATTCTTATCGACATGTAATATTATAATTTTTTATTCAACCTGCAAACAATGTATATAAAAATTAAATAAGATTGATAGTCTAATTATCTTTTTAGTGTAATTATTAGAAAATTATTTTTTGCCATGATATGAGGCAATCGGAAGATATATATATTTTTTAGTGTTATGATAAAAAAATAAATATTTTTTCCATATCTACAATTGGAAGATAATTATATTTAGGCTCCATTTACTTTGAGGGATAATGTTTGATTACAATTAATTATTCACCCTTATTATCTATTTACTTTGAATGATGATTATTTTTTTATTATCCCATGATCCGGGAATAACTCGGAAATTTTCAGTTTTTTGTGGATAATAAATCCCACCAAAAGAGGTGTGATAATTTATTTCATTGTGGGATATTATTGATATTACTCAAATACCCTTCCACAATAAAAATGGAACCACCCCTAACTTCCCTAAGAAACGAAACCCAGTGATGGAAATTGGTTCATCTAATGCCGTTGGGAATCGCCGGAACAATTTGTTGCTTCATCGTCACCACCACCTCCACTATTAATCTCCGTATTTCTCTACACATAATTTTTGGAATAAAGATTATAAACCAAGGCCGCAGGCCCGCAGCCGTTGTCTTCATGCGGATCAATTTCAGATCCATCATTTTTCATAGGATCTTTTTATATGATTTCTAAAGTTATGTAATTAATTTATTTTGCAGATCCCTTTTTTTTTTTTTTTTTTTGTATTTCGGAAATAGATAAATTTTTATATGACTACTATTATTATGTAATGGAAATATTATTGCACTCTGGTGCTTGCAGTTCGGTGAGTACAAATTCTGGGTATTTGCTTTTGTTTTACCTTTTGATATTAATTTTACTTTTATTAATCTTTGAGTTTTGAAATGTATGTGCCTCTGTGTTTGAAATGCATTCATATGCCTGCTACAAAATATAAACTTTTGAGGAGAGGATGAAGGTGGAGGCGGGATGTAGGCGTAGGCGGAATGAGGGTATTTCAGTAAATGAGTAAATTGAAATGTATCAACTTAATTTAAGTAAATGATGGATGAGATTAAAAAGTTCAATATATATCTCCTATTTCATCTCACCTTATCACATCCGCTCTAATCCTTATTTTTAAAGTAAACGAACCCTTAGAGTGTTATTACAAGAAACAAATCTTTGTTACTTTTTGGCGTGATATGAATGCATCTGCAATTGAAAGAGATTTTCTTTTTAAATAGACAATGAGCAAACGCTAGTCTGCATTTCTAGTTCACCTCTAAATCAAGATAGGGCAAAAACCCCCTATTCTTCAATTTTCTAGATTCTGAGTCCAATTTTTGCAGATGAAAGAATACTACG
Organism: Stenogyne calaminthoides; assembly: GCA_037126765.1. Lineage (NCBI taxonomy): Eukaryota > Viridiplantae > Streptophyta > Magnoliopsida > Lamiales > Lamiaceae > Stenogyne > Stenogyne calaminthoides. The sequence continues at coordinate 34,234,572 of JBBCBC010000001.1, read as the reverse complement.
TACTCGGTTGCCTTCAACGTGTTTGAAACTATGTGAGTCTAATGAAATCATCAGGAAAGAAAATGTCTTCCACAAAATGTCTACCTTAGCGATGGCGAGCGGCGGAGAGGAGAACTTGCCGGCGGCGGCGGCAGTGATTCCCAATATTGGGGAATATAACAAGCATTACGCCGAGGTTAAAGAGAAGTTGGATGATGCGGCGGCGGAATTTGTGGATGGGTTATCAATAATCAAGTGGATGTGTACGAGTACGATGAGTTCGGGCAAGGGCATATTTGAATCGACTCGATTAGTGGTAAATTTTACATGCTTAATATATAAATAGGGTTTCGTGTTTTCTTAACATAGAGGAAGAAATGAGTTTAAAAAATATTATAGATACCCTTAAGTGGAGCATCTTCTTTTCAGTATTATAGATATAATATACCAATCGAAAGCAATGCAAGATCTTCTAAGACATGCCAGTAAATGCAATCCAACTAAAGACATCCCCTGCTTCTACCTCAAATACCCATTCTTTATTGTTGCAAAGAATCTCCCCTCTTAATTTCGTCTAGATGGGGAGACTTTGCCGGTCATAATTTTAAAATTATGTGAGTCTAATGAAATTTGCCGACAAGGATGGAATAGTCGTGCACTTTGAATTCCTTGTATGTGGTCTTTAGCTTCGGGCCTAACCTTCGGGAACTTGATCCCTCTTGCAAAGCTTAGCAGGGATGGTGATCTAAAGTGCACATTTGAATCAGTTTGTTGATAATCAATGTTTGGTGTGATAAGAATTATGTAATTGCGGATTTCATTGAGGTAGATATAGTATCAGAATCATTGGCATAGATGTAAATTTAATTTGCTAACCTTTTTTTTCCCAGAAATAACAATTATTTGAACTGGGAGTTGTATTATTAGATTAGTTTTTATGAGAATTTGATTAGCATGGATTCTAGTATCCCATAGAATTAAGGATTTTTGTGAATGATATTAATGGATTAGCTTTCGGAGTGTTCTGTACTGTGGGGGACTCATTCAAAAAACCAATATAATGTTATCTTCTTTAAGTTTAAAGTGTCATATATCTCTTACTATGGTGCAGAGATATAGTGTTTTAAAAGCATTTGACTTTTCAAGTTGAGAAAGGTTTTTCAAGAATGTACTGACTTTACAATGAATATTATTTTTCACATGTTTCCTTACATATGCCATTACTTTACTCTTGTGCACGTTGTACTATTAATGCGTAATCTTATCTTGTTAACCACAATTTGAATCAGGATCAACATCGAATCGGAGGCAACTACCGAGTCATATCATATTTCTCCCAGACGCCATACAACTATAATAATCTCACCATGGATCAAAGTTCCCTTGCTATACAGCCCTACGCCCCTACGTACCTGAGAAGATCATCTCAAATTCAAGTTCATCTTGGAGACCATCCTTCTAGAACATTATTTGTACCCAACATCAACAGTAGTGTTGAGGAACCAAAGATTAGATCTCTTTTTGCGGTACTTGTTTTATCCATTGCAGAGTTTTTATGGTTTCTCACCTTTCATATGCTAACTTTGCTTGTTATTTGTCGGCGAATGAAACTATGTATTAACACTTGTAAATTAAATGACTAACAAAATCGATCTCGTTATTTTGCTTCATTGTTTTCAGGATTAATATGGTACTATCCACTGCATGTAGAAGTAGGGGCTTTGTGATGATCTCTTACTATGATATTCGTGCTGCTCAACATGCTATACGGGGTTTACAAAATCAGCTACTCCGCACAAGAAAATTAACCCAATGGAAGGGACATAAACCAAGGAACTTTGGTACTCTTAAATTTCCAACGATGAGCTTCTAACAATTTTATATTATAGCTAGATACCCTCCAGTTTTAAAACTATGTGAGTCTAATGAAATTTGCTGACAAGGATGGAATAGTCATGCCCTTTTAATTCTTTTGTTCAGGAAGTGAACAATTGTACAACATTATCAATTCTTTTATTACTGAAATAATAAAATTTACTATTACGCTTTAGTTTGATTGGGTTTTATTTGTGTCTGACATGAATGTAATTAATAATCTGGTTTGATCGTTTAAAAATCGAAAGCATGCTTGAAAAAAGAAGAAGAAACAGAGTCGTCATTCTGATTACATAATGGGGGAATCACTAGGAGTTATCAAATGCTATGGAGACTCACAGTTTAATTTTGAAGTGGGCTTCGGATTTTAGCAAGTAAAATTAACATGAAAATCCTCAACGAATAGCCAAAATAATCCCCGAAATAAAAGTCTAATACACCATGTAAACAAGCAGCAAAAGTGATGATACTTTTTGCTAATACTTTTCTGCAAAAATATAGCGTTTATGCCCTCCAACAAATGACAATACACCTTGTATGTGATCTTTAGGCCGTCTTGATAATTTGAATGCAGTGAGGACGGACCCTGTTACGAGACACTACAAAAAATTGAGAGTAATAGCAAGAGGTGAAATTGTTGCTATATGGGTTTGACCCCCTTGCTATTAGAATTAGCAAGAGTTATTCCTTGCCATTGGTTTCTTGCTATAAGTGGCGTTGCTAATGTTATTTGCAACTGTTATTAAATGTATAGCAAGAGACAACACTTGCTATTATAGCTTCTTGCTAAACCTTGAGACATTAACAAGGAGTAGCCCTTGCATTTAAATTCTACCCCACTTGTCCTGCCTTTTATTATTCAGGACAATATTTGTTATTCTTATACATAAAGCAAGGATCAACCCTTGCTAATGTTTTGTTTGAGGGACTAAAATGAAATATTTGCCATTTCTTTTATAGCAAGGGCTGGCCCTTGCTTTTAGTTATTTTTTTTATAAAAAAAAATCAAATTACATAAATACAATTTTAATAATTGAATATTAAAATTTATTAAATAACAATTTATTGACAATACAAAATACATATTTAAAAAGTTATTATAATATACAAATATAATTACAATTACAATTTAAGATATACAAATTATAAACAATAAAATTGGAATTCATAAAACATACAAAAAGAAAGGAGCCAAAATATAAGTAAAAGATACATTTAAAATTGAATATCTTCCACATGTAATTTTAGAGTCCTGCAAAAAAAAAAAACATGAAAAAGAACACAAATTTTAATATAACACAAAATTATATAATATTAAAATGAAAAAAAATTAATAAAAAATAAAAAACTACCTGTATTGTAGAAAGAGAACACTGGAATATGTAGAGAAGAGAACAAAGTTTGTGGCATTTTTCAGTTTCTTCAAAAAAAGAAATCAAGGTCAATTTTTAAAATAACATATGGATAATAAAAAACAAGATGTAAAAATAGATGCATATATATGAAATCGATATAAAGTACTTACTCTTTGGAGGACCTAAACCAAATCTGAAACTAGAAAAAAGAAGATGAAAAGATCTTATCATAGATGTATATTTTGTAAAAGAAAAAATTGGGAGAATTTATAACATACTTAAATATATATCTACAAAAGCATATATAAATCACAAATAAAATACTACAAAAACTATATAAATAAAATGAAAAATGAACTGTGTGGAGAAGCTGCAATGGCTCGATGGAAAGATGAAGAAGTAAGTGAAGGATGAAGGGGTTTAAAGATATTGACAATTAATAGCAAGGGTCTGCTCTTGCTGTTTGCTCAAAATTAAATGTCATTTATTTTCGCAAGGGGCGCCCCTTGCCATTGTTTCATGAAAAAATCAATTCTCCCGCTAGAGAAGGATCTAGAATATATTTGGTGCTTATAATTAAATTAATTGATATTGATATAGCAAGGGGTATCCCTTGTCAAAACTAAATATGTCACAAGCCATTGTTTTCTCAAGGAGCACCCCTTGCTATCGTTTTCTGAAAAAAATTAATTCTCCCGCGCGGAAAGAATTGGATTTCATTTGGCGCTCATTCGCTCATTCATATTTTAATTAAATAGCAAGAGGCATTCCTTGCCAAAATTAAATATGGCACAATGTAAGAGACGCCTCTTGCCTTTTTTTTATAGAAAAATTAAATTTATATTCAAATTATATTTATGTAATTAAAATTAAAAGATAATTTAATTATAAATTAATGGCTAGATCTTGTATGCACCCGGTGTACCGTGCACTCATAGTGTGTTTTAGAAGCGTGCTACTTGTTATGCTGAAAAATGCGACTTATTTACACATAAAAGTGCAACTGTTAATATGGGAACATAGTTGCATGCTTTTGTTTGGAATAGTTGCACGTTTCTATTTTGTATAATTGCACGTTTTTAAAATGCACTATGAGTGCTCGGTGCACCCGGGTGCACATGAGATCCGCTCTAAATTAATATTGATATAATAAGAAATATTCATTTACAAAGGTATAATGAAATATTACTTGGTTAGTATTAGTAGTTTTCACTTAAAAATGTTACTCGTTTTCATTTCACAAGTATTATTTGATTAGTATTAGTAATTTTCACTAAATATTGTTACTCATTTACATTTCACATCTATTACTTGATTAGTATTACTTATTTTCACTGAACAGTATTGAACAGTGTTACTTGTTTACCTTTCACATATATTACTTGATTATGATTAGTGAACTTCACTTAAAATTCTTACTCGTTACACTTTACAAGTATTACTGTAACGCCCCGAATCCAGAATGTCGGCTCTTGCACATTCGACAATCTAAACTCGGGACTCCACTTAGTGATTGTAAAATCTGAGCTTAAAAATTTCTTTTTTAAAAATATAACGACAAGCATAAGTATTACATTTTGCAGTGGAAAGCATTAATGACAAATATAAGTTATGAAAAAGCAGTGTGAGCCCGTTTATTAAAACAAGATCATTGACATTATAATAAAATCAGTCATTTACAAGATAGCATATATTTTAATCATCGAGCAATATTTAAAAGAGTTTGTTGCTCGGCATAAGAATAAATTCACCAATCATAAAAGCGAAACATTTATTTAAAGAGTCATATCTATATATTATTATCATTAACAAGGGGAAACTCCGTGTCATCCCTGCTGCAGCTCCGACCCCTCTCAATCATGTCCTGAAAATATCAAACGGGGGGGGTGAGATAAAAATCTCAACGGGTAACTTGTACACTGTTACTCATACTGGTCGCCGAAATATAACTATCTTGGTATTTTATTAAAGATTTATTCATACGCTTTTGCATAGATAATTTTTGGAGGGTTGCTCGAAGTCATCGTATAAACTCGTTCGTAGCTTGGTGTCTTATGGTAATCTTATTGGTAGCTTAGTTTCTTAACATTGATGATATTCATAATGATCATTTGATCATAAACATTCATTGGGACACTGGTTGCTCCGACCACATGCAATCCCCTTTTCGCTTCCAACCTACATCTCATGATAACCATCATATGGGACACTGGTAGCAAACTACCAAGCGCAATCCCCTCTTGCATCTTCCCACCTACTTCGTGAAATTGTATATTATGTATCTCATAAGATACATATCATATTATTCATAAGCTTGTCTATTATATTAATTGTTTACTTGTGTTCTTAGTTATAGATTTGTGTTTGTTTAGTCGAGTTCAGAATACACCAACAATCACTGTAACATAAACCACTGCATACAAATAGTGTCACCCACCTTATTAACTTTTAAGAAAAGTTACAAACTTTGAAACCGGTTTGAGAGTTTGAGCGTGACGGTGATCGTCCGAGCTTTGATTCGAGCAACACTTCCCCTAGTACAATATTTTCATGTTCTCGTCATTAATTACTCTTGATTTAAATAAATTATTCGTAAGTTTATCGAGGACGTTAAACTCTATTCTTTAGATTTCCTTACTCGTGAGTTTTTGTCGAACTTTTACTTTAAACGGCTATTGAATTTTATTAATGAATGTCCTAAATTTATTTATCGAAAATAGATCTTAAAGGACTTAAAGTTTGTGGCATAAAAGAAAATGAAACACGTAAGGTTTTTGGAGATAAAATTATTCAAATAATCATAATACTATCCAATAGTCTTTTAAAAGTTTCAGTAGTTAGTTTTGACATTTTTTGGAAAGTTAGTGTCCCAAAACTGTGTGATTTTCTTCCATTTTTGCGAGCTGTTTCCCGTTGATTCGCTTATCCGATCGAGGTAAAACTTTAGGACTTTTAAAGGTTGTAATCTGAAGTTTACTGGCATGAACAGTCGTTGGAAAATAACGAACATAAGTTGGTTAAAAGTGTCATGAAAATCAGGTGTTTGAAACACATTCCTTGTTCACAGAAAACACCCAGTTTTTGTCTTACTTTTAAAACGTACATAACTTTTTATAAAATAAACGAAATGACTCAAATGTTCATATTTAGAAACTATATTATGTACATAAGTTATGTAGAGACGTACATAAGTTATGGACGAGTGAAGTTACCTCCTCCACACAAATTACAGAATTTTTCCAGAATGTCACACTTTTCGAAATAAATCATAACTCCAATTCTACCTAATGAAAAATTACGAGATTTATACGAATATAGTAGACTCGATGAATTTTAACTTGCCACTAGTTTCATCTCAAAATGATATCTAGAACTCGAGATATGAATTTTTAAAATTATTATTTTGGAATTTCGAGTAGCAGTTTTTCTAGAAATTCTAGTTTTCGAGCGACCATGTTTAATCATAAAAACGAGCAGCGTAACGACACCAAAATTGAGTACTGAGACTACGATCACATATTACACATATAAGGGGGAACAAAGGTGTTTTAAAACACAAATTTCCAGTACAACAAAGTACTCGACGGCGTAGCCGAAAATCAGTCGGAAACAGTTTTGACGTTTCAACTTGATATATTTGAGCGTAAATTTCAGCAGCATAATGGTACAATTTTTGAAAACCAAAAACACGGGCATGAAGTCTACACTTCAAACAACACGTACGAGTTCTAAATTAGCAATTTCCAACACGTTCAAACACCAAAATACTTCACCGAAGATCATACAAGCACCAAGTTTGAGTTTTGTTCGGAGGTTACCTTTGTCGTTCCTTCTCCTGTTTTCTACAGCCGATCAGAACTCCCTTGCTTCTTAACAACTTGGAGCCCCTTGATTTGGGTTTTAGATGATGTCCTTGAGCTCAAGAATGAACATGAGTATGAGTTTGAAGGAAGAATGTGTGTGTTGGTAAGTTTTAGACCACACAACCTTGTGGTTAAGAAGTTCCTTAAGAAGATATTTAATTAGCGCGATGTTTATTACTCGATATTAATCACACCTCATATCTGTATTATAAATTTGTGGTTTCGCTAATTAAAATTCACCGCTTCGTTGGAATTAATTGTTTAGAACTTTTAACAATTAAATCGTCACGTTCTGAGACGAAAATTATTTATTTAATTATTTAATTAAAAATTCGATTTTTCTTAAAGTTTATCTAAAATTCTAATTTAGTTAGACGAAGTAGATTTTTCGTCATCGTATTTATTATTCATCAGATTTTCAATTTTTATATCGAAAATCCTAATTCGTTGATAATATTGAATTTCCTTTCTTTATATTGAAATTAAATATTATTATTAAATATTTTATGATCAAACCTTAATTAAATATTTTATTACAGTGCTAGGAGTGCTCTCGGTTCGAAATGCTCGTCAATTCTCTGAAAAATCAAAACCTTTGCAAATATATACGCTCTAAAATCATTAGGAAAAACCTTAAATTAAATATTTATTTTATTAAATTCGTTTCTTTAATATTCCTATTAAAACTGGGATGGGGTATTACATCCCTATCCCCTTAAAAGAATTTCGTCCCCGAAATTCGTCTTACTGGTTTTCTTAAACGTAGCGGGTATTTCTCTAAGATCATTTCCATTTTCCAAAATAATTCTTTCTTATTTTCCATGTCTACAAAACCCAAAAATTCTCGATTCCTATAACCATGAAGCGTCCTTCCTAAGTTTTTCATGTGTACTTCCTCAAAATAAAATCACGTCTTAATTCTAAGTTTCTAAAACTGATCCAAGGTACCTCTATATTAATTTCATCGTCTAAAGTATGAAACACGTTATGTACTCGTGACAGCTCAGTTGGTAAAGCTAAATGATAGGTTATGTCTCCATCCTAAATGAAAAGTTGAGTGGTTTTACGTAGCGAGACTTCATCTTGTCTCTCTCCTCATAGCAAATCGATCTCTTCCTCGGTGAAATCCTAAGAAATACTTTCTCGTCAAGTTCGAAATATAAATCCTTCCTCCGAGTGTCGCCATACGGTCTCTGATACTCTTGTGCCGTCTTGATCATTTTCTCGATCTTAGAAATGATTTCCACTAATCTCTGTACAAGTTCTAGTCCGAGAATCTTACGATATCCAACTTCGTCTCAACGTTAAGCAATCTTCTATTCTTTCCATAAAGTGTTTCAAATGGTGTTCTGTATATTGTTCTTTGACAGTGTTGTAGATGAATTCCATGAGTTGAAAGTGAGATTCTCAAATCACGAGTTAGCTAATTTGTTGGTACGACTTTGGCCATTGTGATGCATACAAAATTGTCTTCTCCATGTTGCATGATGTCACATCCTTGTTTGGTTCAGGTGCTTTGTCGGCATATCCTCCTCCACTCAAAAGAATTTCGTCCCCGAAATTCACTTATACTGAACCCTTTGGTGTAAACGAGGTGGTCAACGTAGCGAAAAAAGTTTAATTCTATTTTAAAATCATTCGACTCTACTTCTAAACATTCTACCCGATCTTAAAATCTAATGGCATTTCTAAGAAAAAGTAACTATGTCAATACTCGTCTTCCTATACTTATACTTACGTGTCAAAACTAGCTCATTTAAATTTATCTAGGAGGGTTCGTCTTAAGAACGTAAAATTTGGTATTTATTCGGTGTCTAACCAATTCTAGCTTCGCTCAACCTTCTTGATTTTGTATTTTGATGGAGTATTCACTTTAAGAATGTCCGTCAATACTTTCTATTCCCGACTCCCTCGATCCTTCAAATACAAGAGAGTGGGATGCTCATGTATCAAGCAATACATGAAGAGGTATTTCAAGCACAAGTAATGTACCTGCTAGGCTTTCATGTTGCTCGGGTGGTCCCTGATACTCGTGTAGCATTGATTCTTCACTCTCTTTCCCGTCTCCGAAGATAGCATTTTCATAGGCTCGTTCTTGCTGGTCTTGGTAGGACAGACCTCTTCTCGACCGAGTAGGTGGTTGTTATGTACATGGAGTTGTCGAGCTTGAAAGTTGCCCAATTGATACTGATTGGTTCCCATTGGTTGATGATTAGGATTGCTCATCATTGGGGGTCAAACATTCGGTGACATGGGGCATTCAGTGATTTTATGCCCCGTTTTATGACAACGATAACAAGTTCCGGTTCCACGGAGGCATACTCCCTGGTGTCTCTTTCTGCACTTGTGGAAAATTGGCATGGTTCCCAAGGCCTTGAAGTTGCTTCCTATTGGTGTTGGATTAGGATTTCTCTTGAAGTTAGACTGCCAATTGCGGTTGGCAGACACAGTTGTCGGAGCTTGTTCAAACTCTAATCCCAAACCAATCGAGACAGTCAATGCTCGATTAAAAACCTCTTCTTAAGTTGCCAGTTTTAGTCCTTCTATGATCTCTTTGACCTCGGGCCTCAATCCTTGTTCAAATCTTCTTGCTTTTTTGGCATCAATCTCCATCGGCTCCATTTCCTCGAGCATTGTTTTCTCTTTAGCCCTTCCACATTCCCTCTGGAGTTGAGTATTTTCTCCAATTATCTAAGTTGGACGATTATCCTTCCTTGGTGGTGGTCTCACCAATATGTTTCCCATTGGTTGTCCTTCAATGTTTGATTCAGGGCAATCAACTATTCTGTGACCGGGTTTGCGGCATTTGTAACATATTCTTTTCCTCTTTGAGTATATCCCTCCATGCCTTTTGCCGCACGAGGGGCATGATCGTATGATCCGTGGTCCTGTAGATGTAGCTAGTTGTTTATCAAGCTTCTTTGGTTTGTCCTCCCAATCGATATCCTCCAATGGAGTAGCATACATGGATAAGTAGTTGAAATGACGTTCACACTCCATCATAGTGAATATTTCTTGGCGAGGGTTGACAGTTTCCAAATCCTCGCGGATGTATAGTGTTTGAGAGAAGTAACGTGCCAACACAGTTCCCTTAAAGTAGCTCCAAACTCGGGATTGTACTCCTTCTATTCCTAAGGTACGCACAAACGAGTTCAACCATTGAGCTACATCCTCTGTTAGTTGGAGCCGAGCACAAAAGACTTTTTGTTCTTCAGTCAAGTCCATGAGTCCAAAAATTCGCTCGATCTCAGCTGTCCATTCTTCCGTTGCTACATGCCCTTCATTTCCTCTAAATCGAGGTGGCTGTAGACTTTGAAATTCTTCGATGACTATACAGGTTCGAGGTCTGGGTTGAGGCATCGATATTAGAGGTGATTGTTCTAGTTCAGCATTCGGATGTCGTCCTTGCTCAACACGACCTTTTAGAGGTTCTTGGGCTTTCTTATGAGGTAGTCCATGTTCACGAGGTGGTACCATTCTAATAGTTAATGAGGGTCTGAAGAGAGAAGAATAAATATAGTTATAACGAATAGGTATGAGAAAAATTATAAAAACAGAACCCAATTATCGTAATTAACACGGTACTAGCACAAGTTATACATTGGAATACGCAGAACATTGGAACACACTGTGTGCACCAGTGGCACAATTACGGATCGACAATTGTAATTTTAGGAACCATTGATCGCATGTCAATAGCGATAATTTGGGTAAAAATATCGGATAAAATAAAACAAACTCACTTGAAGTAAGTTGTAGAATAATATATATAACCGTTTAAAACATGGAGTGACCTCCATTTAAACAACCAACAATCCCAATAAGATAAAATAATATTATAAGCATCTAGTGCCTTCTAGACTATACAGTGATATTGGGACTGTAGTTCAAGTGATGGGAGTCATTCTAGGTCCATCTTATATTCGACCATTCATAAAGATCAGGATTAAACTTAAGTGTGTTCGGATGATACCATGAGTATCGTGAATGCATGTAAAATATTTCCATAACTTCCACTTGTACCATGAGAAATGAGTAAATCATTTCTTAACATTTCCTTTCATTTCACAAACATGTTACATTTCCTTTCATTTCATAAACACGTCTTATCAATGCATGGCTTGATCTTTTCTCACTTTCGTAACTTCCGTAAATTATGCAAGTCAATGTCCTTGAAACATTTCTAAAATCATAACTATACTTGAAAATCTTTAAAACAAATACATACCTCGAGGTGCTTCGGCTGCGGCAGGAGACACATTTTCCCACAAGTAAATTAGTTCAAGTAGTTCATATATTAGCATTATGTTTCTATTAAACATTTTATATTCAACTTTTAAGAATTTCTGATTACTAGTATATTAATACATTAAGGCAAGTTCTTTTATGGAAACTTTTTATAAAAAGATTTTAATAAAAAAAATTATATTTTAGATTTTGTCCGAAAGTTGAACCTAGGCTCTGATACCACCTGTAACGCTCCGAATCCAAAATGCCGGCTCTTGCACCTTCGACACTCTAAACTCAGGTCGCCACTTAGTGATTGTAAAATCTGAGCTTAAAAATTTCTTTTTTTAAAAATATATCGACAAACATAAGTATTACATTTTGCAGTGGAAAGTATTAATGACAAATATAAGTTATGAAAAAGCAGTGTGGGCCCGTTTATTAAAACTAGATCATTGACATTATAATAAAATCAATCTTTTACAAGATAGCATATATTTTAATCATCGAGCAATCTTTAAAAGAGTTTGTTGCTCGGCATAAGAATAAATTCACCAATCATAAAAGCGAAACATTTATTTAAAGAGTCATATCTATATATTATTATAATTAACAAGGGGAAACTTCGTGTCATCCCTGCTGCGGCTCCGACCCCTCTCAATCATGTCCTGAAAATATCAAACTGTGGGGGGGGGGGGGGGTGAGATAAAAATCTCAGCGGGCAACTTGTACACTGTTACTCATACTGATCACCGAAATATAATTATCTTGGTATTTTATTAAAGATTTATTCATACGCTTTTGCGTAGATGATTTTTGGAGGGTTGCTCGAAGTCATCGTATAAACTCGTTCGTAGCTTGGTGTCTTATGGTAATCTTATTGGTAGCTTAGTTTCTTAACATTGATGATATTCATAATGATCATTTGATCATAAACATTCATTGGGACACTGGTTGCTCCGACCACATGCAATCCTCTTTTCGCTTCTAACCTACTTCTCATGATAACCATCATATGGGACACTGGTAGCAAACTACCACGCGCAATCCCCTCTTGCATCTTCCCACCTCCTTCGTGAAATCGCATATTATGTATCTCAAAAGATACATATCATATCATTCATAAGCTTGTGTAACACACCGATTTTTAATTAAGTTAGTTATTAATATTATTTATTCACGAGACGCTACTCAATTGAAATAATGCAACCCGAAAAATTCGATAAGAAAACGAAGTGTAATTTTTTTTTTTCTTATTATATTTTATTATTATTATCTATTTATTTTTTTTTATCTATTTTAGTAAATTAATTATCACGTAATTAATAATTAATAAAAATTTAAGCAACAATATTGTAAAGATACAACAAAATTTGTTTAAATATTTCATAATATCCATATGAAAATATGGTATAAATTCTTTTGGCATTACAATAAGAAAATTAACTTAAATAATTTTATAATTCCATTCTTTTATTTCTTAACCTTAGCATCATGGATCATCCTTCTTTGTCAAACTCCTGATCTGAAAATGGTAAAATAATTGGGGTGAGTGTGTGAAAGACACCCAATGAGGTAACTTCATAATTGCACAAATTAAATAACAAAACGTAATTAATATAAATAATGTAGGCTGATGCCTAAGTAATGGTGCTGGTTGAACCAAACTGAGTATAATGATTCCGCATTGGCAGAGCCAAATTATCGGAAATGTAATTGGTGCTGGCTGGGCCAGTCTTAGTATAATGAATCCGTGTTCGCATAGCCAGACTGTCGGAAATATAAATGTAGTGATGCTGTCTGGGCCAGACATGACATAATATAATGGTGCTGGCTGTGCCAGACTTATCATAATATAATGGTGCTGGCTGGGCCAGGCTTAGAGCAATGAATCCGTGTTGGCATAGCCAAACTGACGGAAATAATTGTAATGAAGCTGGCGAGGCCAGACTTAATTATATTGAAAACATAATGAAATATTAATAAGACAATTATAACAATTGTATTGTTAAAACTCAATAAAGAGTTGAAGTAAAATCCCCACCTTAAGTGATGTGGCGTATTAATTATGAGTTCTCCGAACCTTCAAAACCTACAAAGTAGTTATTTAAATTATGTAAGCAATTATTAAAATTGTTTATTAAGTTATTTGTGTTTAAATGGATTTAAAATGATGGTTTTAGGACTTAATTAAGGCTAGGGGCAAAACTGTAATTTTACAGAAATATTCACTGCTCGATTTAGTATCAATGTGTAGATTTTTAAATTTAGGATCATTTGCCGCTTGTTTGGGTTGAATCGGATGTAAAACGAAGATTTTACGAGCATTTAAAATGTAGGAGCTAAAATGTAATTTCGGAATGTTGACTGACTAAATTTTTAATTGACCTGGACTTGAGGTTTTGGAGTTTTTCAATTTAATCCTTACTATTCATCTAATTCTCTTTAACACCCCCTATACTTCCAAGCAAATAACAAAATGACCCTTCCCGGAGTTTTACAACTCCGATTGACGAACGGAAAACACCGCTGGAATCCTCACGACACAAGGAACAGTTTACACCTAAAATTCGAGCAAAAGTGACACTTTAAATTTTCCAGAATTCGAGTTACAGACGCTGCATGCTTTCTTTACGTGAAAAATTTCAGTTTTTCCGGCGAGGCTCCATCCCTCTCCGTTCTCTGACTCAAAGGTAAGATGTTAACCCCCGTAAACACCACTACCCATGAACGACCTTAGTTACTCTAATCTTTCATATTTTCGAAACAACACACCCATCTACAAAACACGACGCCGGCATCGGAGGTACATATACCTCCTTTCATGACTGTTACTATCTAATACAACGTAAAAATGCTCCTCTAACCTTTGTACATGACTAAACAGTGCTTAAAGAAAATGAAAGAAGAGTTTTGGAAATTTTTCGGTTTTCCGACGGATTAAAATGCTAAATTTTAACATAAATTACATGGTGATTAGAGGGTCGGTTGTACGATTTGAAGGCATATCGATGATCTATGCTACGAGGCAGGGGCGGATCCAGGACTTAATATTGGGGTGGGCTGAAAAGTAAACGCTTCAAACATTTAAATTAATACATAAACATATTTTGAAGTTCACTTAAGTTAGTGTTATATGAGATTTTTAAAACGCAAATTCATGAGAGCGTATGCCTACATCTTTAACAACATCTCTCTCAGTAAAAATGGTTAGACAATCTACAAATAAATCATCCCGTCTTATTACGACATGTTGTTTTCACATGTTTAAATTAAAGCAACACTAATTATACTCAAGCAGTGTTGTCATTTATGATTTAATTATCACAAAAATTCATATTGACGGGGTTCAAACTAGCACAAATACACAATTCAACACCTACCTATTTCAAATCCAAATTATATTTTGTCTCACACAAATGTGACTCTTTAAATATATAATAACAGTTTCTTTCAAATTATTTAATCTGTGATCCCCCAACATCTAATCCCTAAGGTTTTAATTGTTTTTAGACAAAGTCTAGAATGAAAATTTTCATATATACATGAAAAAACTTTAATTTACAACAAAATTCTGTAATTGGTGAAGATAAGATAAACTTGAGTGGTTCATGGTTTACTCGGCCCAAGTGATTCATGGTTCACCCGGTCCGAATAGGTCATAATTTAGGGTTCGTTATTTAGTGTTTAGGGTGTAGATGGTTGATTTAGGGCAATTTTATAGATTTTCATACTTGAAAATTTTCACACTAGACCTACTCTTGTTTTTATTATCTGACTACTTCGTGAAGTCTGAATCTAATAATCAATAGATTAAGTATGTGTATATATGTCAACAATTAGAAAAGAAACATTGTTAATTAGGTTATAAGTTAGAAATATTATACTAACTATGAATGTTAAATGTAAGATTTTTAATACACATTCAAAATTTCAAGAACGTTGCTCTTGTATAATATATATATATATATATATATATATATATATATATATATATATATTTTTAATCTCAATACATTATTCTTTGGTGGTTAAATAAAAGAGGAGGCCAACTCCCATTTGTAGATAAATATTACAAAAGGACTTGTTGAGAGAGATGGATTTTAGTACTGTTCCAAGTTCCAACTATCAATTCTAGTACATTTTAACTTGGGGAGAGATGGGCTAATTAATTAGGTGTGGGTTTTGAATTTTGGTGGGCAGTGTACAATTAAAATTAAAAAGGAAGTAACATTTTTTTGGGCTGGGCTAATACTTACAATATAAAATATACAACCCATATATGTATAGAATTGTGTTGGATCTGCACTGGGCTGAAGCCCAGCCCAAGCCAGCTGAAGATCCGCCCTTGCTACGAGGGGATTACATGGATGCCAAAAGTTGGATAGTCGGCTTATTGAAAAGTGATTTCGGCGAGTGATTAAATAGGCGGATGAGTTTTTTGTGTGGACAACTTATGAAGGAATGATATGCATGATAAAACTTACCTGCTTGCAGTAGGCTTAGTGTGTGTTTTATTCATGATAGAAGTCCTATTTATAGCGGTGCATCATCTTGTTAATGATTATTCCTATAAGCAACCTAAGACTAACTACTTATTATTATAATGAAATTTTGTGGTTAAAAGATTTGGAACATGGATCTCAAATATTTCCGAGTCTTGTTGCCCAAGACTACTACAGTAAGTATATCTCCTTATTATACCTTAAATTGTAGAAATATCTAGATACATACATAAGATATAGTATTGGTACACACATAAAAATTTTATAAACATCTTTAACTATAATATACATATATATATATATATATATATATATATATATATATCATGTTAACTAGATTGATTAGTTAAGTCATACTAGTTAGTTTATAAATAATAATAATATATATGTATCCTGCGCTAACTATAATAACTAGATTGATTAGCTTAGTCACATGATTAATAAATTATATATATATATATATATATATATATGAATAAATAAATTATATATACATTATTTTATTTTTGGGGTATTATATCCTCCCCCACTACGAAAAATTTCGACCTCGAAATTATAATTACCGTGATAATGAAGATTTTGATATTTTTCTAAAATATCGTCTTCTCGTTCCCACGTCGCTTCCTCTTGACCATGCCTATTCCATTGAACCTTAATTAAAACGATGTCGCGATTTCGTAGTTTCTTTACTTTCCTATCAAGTATAGCTATTGGAATTTCTTCATACGTCAAGTTGTTATCAATTTGTATCACTTCCTGATTAATGACGTGGCTTGGATCAGGTACGTATTTTCGGAGTATGGATATGTGAAACACGTTGTGTACTCCATCGAGCTCCGGCGGTAGAGCTAATCGATAGGCTAGTTCACCTACTCGTTCCAATATCACATACGGCCCTATAAACCTTGGTCTCAACTTCCCCCGTGTTCCAAAATGGATGACACCCTTTGTTGGTGATACTTTTAAGAATACTTTATCTCCAACCTCAATTTCCAGATGTTTACGCCGTTTGTCAGCGTACGACTTATGTCTGTCTTGAGCTGCCCGTATTCTTTCTCTTATTTTCATGATCACTCCTGCAGTCTCTTCTACCAATTCGGGACCCAATACTTTCTTTTCTCCAGCTTCATCCCAATATAGAGGTGATCTGCACTTTCTTCCGTAGAGTGCTTCATAAGGCGCCATACCAATTGTTGCTTGGTAGCTATTGTTGTAAGCAAATTCAACCAAAGGTATGAACTTCTCTCAGTTTCCACCAAGATCAAGGGTACATGCTCTCAGCATGTCTTCCAACGTTTGTATGGTTCTTTCTGACTGTCCGTCTGTTTGAGGGTGGAATGCAGTGCTGAAATTTAACTTAGTTCCCATGGCATTCTGTAGGCTTCGCCAGAATTTTGATGTAAAACGAGTATCTCTATCTGACACTATTGAGATGGGTACTACGTGCAATCTGATGACCTCCTCCAAGTATATTTGAGCCAATTTATCTAACCCGAAAGTCATTTTAATTGGCAAAAAGTGGGCTGATTTTGTTAGGCGATCTATTACAACCCAAAATAGATCTTAAAAGACTTAAAGTTTGTGGCATAAAAGAAAATGAAACACGTAAGGTTTTTGGAGATAAAATTATTCAAATAATCATAATACTATCCAATAGTCTTTTAAAAGTTTCAGTATTTAGTTTTGACATTTTTTGGAAAGTTAGTGTCCCAAAACTGTATGATTTTCTTACATTTTTGCGAGCTGTTTCCCGTTGATTCGCTTATCAGATCGAGGTGAAAATTTAAGGATTTTTAAGGTTGTAATCTGAAGTTTACTGGCATGAACAATCGTTGAAAAATAACTAACATAAGTTGGTTAAAAGTGTCATGAAAATCAGGTGTTTGAAACACATTCCTTGTTCACAGAAAACGCCCAGTTTTTATCATACTTTTAAAACGTACATAACTTTTTATAAAATGAACGAAATGACTCAAATTTTAATACTTAGAAACTATAGTATGTAGAGAATATAATCCTTTTTGTCTCAGTTCAAAAGAAGTTTTTATCAGAAAGTTATAGACGAGTGAAGTTACCTCCTCCAAACTAAAATTACAGAATTTTTCCAGCACGTCACACTTTTCGAAATAAATCATAACTCCAATTCTACCCGATGAAAAATTACGAGATTTTATACGAATATAGTAGACTCAATGTATTTTAACTTTACGCTAGTTTAATCTCAAAATGATTTCTAGAACTCGAGATATGAATTTTTTAACTTATTATTTTGGAATTTCGAGTAGCAGTTTTTCTGGAAATTCCAGTTTTCGAGCGACCATGTTTAATTGTAAAAACGAGCAGCGTAACGACACCAAAATTGAGTACTGAGACTACGATCACATATTACACATATAAGGGGAGCCAAAGGTGTTTTAAAACACAAATTTCCAGTACAACAGAGTAATCGACGGCGTAGCCGAAAATCAGTCGGAAACAGTTTTGACGTTTCAACTTGACATATTTGAGCGTAAATTTCGGCAGCATAACGGTACAATTTTTGAAAACCAAAAACACGGGCATGAAGTCTACACTTCAAACAACACGTAGGAGTTCTAAATTAGCAATTTCCAACACGTTCAAACACCAAAATACTTCACCGAAGATCATACAAGCACCAAGTTCGAGTTTTGTTCGGAGGTTACCTTTGTCGTTCCTTCCCCTATTTTCTATAGCCAATCAGAACTCCCTTGCTTCTTAACAACTTGGAGCCCCTTGATTTGGGTTTTAGATGATGTCCTTGAGCTCAAGAAGGAAGAATGTTTCTTTCTGGGCAGACGAAGACGACGATCGTGATTAGCTTGAAGATGGTGATGATGAATTTGGTGATGAGTTTTGATGGTGGTGGTGGGTGGATTTCCGGCAGCGTTTGGACGGAAAACGTTCCGGCAAGGCTTCGCCGTGTTATGTGGAAGTGGTGTTTATGATGAAGAAAAAGGGGGGGTATATATAGAGGAAGGAGGCGTGGTTGTTGGTGTATGCTGGAAGGGGACTTAATTTTGTTTAACTTTTCTTTTTGAGCTTCTAGCTTAAAATGAATAGTAATGTGTGTGTTGGTAAGTTTTAGACCACACAACCTTGTGGTTAAGAAGTTCCTTAAGAAAATATTTAATTAGCGCGATGTTTATTACTCAGTATTAATCACACCTCATATCTGTATTATAAATTTGTGGTTTCGCTAATTAAAATTCACGGATTCGTTAGAATTAATTGTTTAGAACTTTTAACAATTAAATCGTCACGTTCTGGGACGAAAATTATTTTTTAATTATTTAATTAAAAATTCATTTTTTCTTAAAGTTTATCTAAAATTCTAATTTAGTTAGACGAAGTAGATTTTCCGTCGTCGTATTTATTATTCATCAGATTTTTGACTTTTATATCGAAAATCCTAATTCGTTGATAATATTGAATTTCCTTTCTTTATATTGAAATTAAATATTATTATTAAATATTTTATGATCAAACCTTAATTAAATGTTTTATTACAGTGCTAGGAGTGCTCTCGGTTTGAAGTGCTCGCCCGTTCCCTGAAAAATCAAAACCTTTGCAAATATACACTCTAAAACCATTAAGAAAAACCTTAAATAAAATATTTATTTTATTAAACTCGTTTCTTTTATTATTCCTATTAAAACTGGGACGGGGTATTACAATTACTTGGTTAGCATTAGTGATTTTCACTGAGTAGTGTTACTCATTTCAGTTCACAAGAATTACTTGGTGAGTATTAATGGTACACACTAAACAGTGTTATTCGTTTACACTTCACAAGGATTACTTGGTTAGCACTAGTGGTTTTCACTAAACAATGTTACTCGTTTACACTTCACACGTATTAACTTGGTCAGTTTTTGTGAATTTTTTTTAATAGTGTTACTCGTATTCACTTCACATGTATTACTTGGTTATTATTGAGAGAATTCTGTCTCATTTAAAAGCTCGAGCTTGTAGAGAGGGTCGGGAATAATCTATTTATTTAATTTCCCTCAACACTCCCCCTTACTCATGGGCCGAATCATTGCCTCTGCCCTCTGGAGAGGAGGCCCAACAGAGTGGACAATTTAAATGAGTGGAGTGTTTCCACGGGAATCGAACCCACAACCTGGGCTCTGATACCATGAGAGAATTCTGTCTCATCTAAAAGCTCGAGCTTGTAGAGAGGGTCGGGAATAATCTATTTATTTAATTTCCCTCAACAATTATTAATTAGTGATTTTCACAAACATTGTTACTCATTTACACTTCACACATATTACTTGGTCATTATTAGTGGTTTTCACTAAACACTGTTGCTCGTTTCATTTCACAAGTATTATTTTGTGAGTATTTGTGGTTTCATGACTAAACAGTGTTACTAGTATACACTTCATAAGTATTATTTGGTTAGTATTGGTGGTTTTTAATAAATAGTGTTACTCGTTTGTACTTCACAAGTATTACTTAGTCAGTATTAGTTGCTTTCACTAAACGATGTTACTCGTTTATAGTTTACATGTATTACTTGGTGAGTATTAGTAGTTTTCACTAAACAGTGTTACTCGATTACACTTCACAAGTATTACTTGGTCAGTATAATGGTTTTCAAAGAATAATGTTACTTATTTTCACTTCACATATATTACTTGGTCTGTATTAGTGATTTTAAGTGAACATTGTTACTCGTTTACACTTTACACGTATTACCTAGTCAGTATTAGTGGTTTTCACTAAATATTGATTCTCGTTTGGACTTCACAAGTATTACTTGATTAATTTTAGTGTTTTTATCAGAATGGTGTTACTCACGAGTATTACTTAATCATTTTTAGTGGTTTCCACATAATAGTGCTACTCGCTTTCACTTCACAAGTATTATTTAGTTAGCATTAATGATTTTCACTAAACAATGTTACTCGTTAATTTACAGTTCACAAATATTACTTGATAATATTAGTGAATTTTCCTGAATTGTGTTACTCCTTCCGTTCCAAAGTTATTTACCTCTTTGCTTTTGGCACGGGTTTTAATGTGAGATTTGTTTATTAGTATTTAAAGTGATAAAGTGACTTTTGATTGAGGGAATTGTAGTATTTTCTGCTATATTATTATTGTAGATGACTTTTTGTGGGTAAAAGTAATGACATGAGATGTAATTTTAACATGTTGGGAGGAGATAGTTGACAAAATAGAAAGCTAAAGACACAATCGACCACATATTACATAAAATATCCAATTTAAAATTAATTTTTAACTGAAAAATCTAATATAAAGATATTAAATTAAAGGAATTTTAAACACCAAATTTTACGATAACTCCATAATATAATAAAAAAATCAATTAAATAAAAATATTGACTCACATAAAAAACACATTTTTTAATATTTTAAAATATATATAATTAAAAAACTTTAATCCATAAATAATTTTTTTGTAACTCCTAATATGAGAATTCAATTTAAAATAAATAATATATTTAAAAAATAATTGAAAACAAAATAGAATGTCAATTTTTCTCTTTTTTTTTCTTTCTATTTTTATTAAATGAAATAAAAACATGTTTCGTGCAAGGAACAACTCTCTCAGCAGTACTTGTAAGTAAGTTGGCAAAGTATAGGGTGAACAAGTTTCACGTTGAAACTGGTTAAGGAGTGTAACTTATATTACTAAAGAGTGTGACTATTTACTATAAAGAGTGTGACTTTTTACTATAAAGGGTATTACTCATAAAAGTGAAGGGTATGACGTATATTATAGCAGAGGGTATCGTAGTGATAACTGAAGGGTGTGACTTATATTACTAAAGGGTATGACTTATATTACTAAAGAGTATGCCTGTAAAAAAAAAAAACCAGTTTCACGGTGAATAAGTTTCACAGCATACCAACTCAAATAAGTTTTATTTTTATTTATTGATATTATTTTAATTTAAAAAAATTCTATTTAGATACTATTTATTCTTTTTAAAACAAAAAGGGTTAATTGCAGAAGTGGTCCCATGTGAATTTTGTGTTTGCAGTTTAAGTCCCATGGTAATTTGCTATCCTTTTTTGTGCAGAAATGGTCCTAACCGTTAAGTTTCTAACGGTTTCCGTTAACTTTTTCAACTAATACTAGCAAAATTAATTTATATAATAAAATAAAATTTTAAATTAAAAATTAATTGTAAATTTATATAGTGAATTTAAATATGATTATTTAAAATTTGAATATTAAAAAGATATATAAAATCTGTATATAAATACAAATAACATTTTTTCCAAATCAAATAATAATTTATATATATATATATATATATATATATATATATATATATAATCAGTAAATAATATAAAATACACAAAAATAAATATGTTTAAACTAATAATAAATTATTTATAATCTAAAAAATTTAAAAATATATAATTTATATAATTAAAAAAATCAAACTAAATGAATAATAAATGTAACATGTAAAAGAAAATATAAAATTTGTATATATTGTAAATACAAAAAATAATTTGTTTCAACTAAATAAAACCTTGCTAAATTTTTTTTAAAATGTAGAATTTGTACATAAATACAAATAATATTATTTAAAAAAAAATTATATAGACTGTAAATAAATTTAAATACAAAAAAAATATTTCAATACCAAGTAATAAATATAATCTAATATATATGTATGTGTGTGTGTATTTGTGTAGAATCTGTAAATAAGTTAAAAAAATCAAACTAAATGAATAATAAATGTAACATGTAAAAGATAATATATAATTTGTATATATTGTAAAACATCAGTAATTCAAACATCCGAAACAGCCTACCTGCTCTAGCTTCGTCAAAACGTTGGGATTCAAAGCCCCTTATCAATTTCAAAATTTGATGTTATTCATCTATAATGTTTTGTGATTTTACGAGATTTTTGATAAAATTTTCATACTCTATTTTCTGAGTTTTGGAATTTGGGTTTGTGCTTGAGAGTCAGGTGTAGGGTAGTGCTGGTGACGATAGGGTGGACGGAGATGGTGGCGGTGATGGGTTGCTCGGAGACGGTGGAGGCGATGGGTTTGACGTTTTCGATCGGCTAATCAAATCAAATAAAATCCGGACACCACCTGCCCACGCTGCCATTACCAAATCAGGCCACAAAATTCGACGAGCTTACCCACTTCGTCGCAACGTTTCAAAGCCCCTTACAAATTTTAAAATCTGATCTCAATGTGATTTTTGATAAATTTTCTTGTCAGAGTTTTCTAATTTATGGAATTTATATTTGTTTGCGCTTGGGATCAGGTTGGTGGTGTAGGGTAGTGGTGGTGGACGGAGATGATGGCGGTGTGGGTGGACGGAGACGGTAGTGTCGCTGGGAAGACGTAATATTTTTTCAAAATTCCATTTTTAAAATCATGGATATATAATTTTTATTAAAAAAAATGAATTAAAAAAAATATATTTAGAATTAACGGCGCGTGGTGCACACGCACTTTATCTGTTAGTTTTTTTGATGGAGAAAAGATACGGGACTACTTTTGTTTAAAAAAGGACCGTTTTCGTCGTGAGGACAAATTCACATGGGACCAAAAGTGCAATTAACCCAAAACAAAAATAATTTGTATATATCTTAGTTATTTGACGTACTTTTTTTCTACTCACGTATAAGTATTCTTACATATATTTAATCAATTTAAATTGGCCAATTTTATATTCATTAATTATTTTGGACCGAAAAGTTTAATCCCAAATAAATTATTCCTCAACAACAAGGGAAACTCTTGCTATTTTATTTTATTTCAACCACTTTTCAATATCAAGGGAGAACCCTTGCTATTTTATTTAAATAAAATTTAATTCAAAATAAACTCATGACCAATAGCAAGAAAAAACTCTTGCTATTTAACTTTATTCCAACCACACTTTAATAGCAAGAAAGAACTCTTGCTATTTTATTTTGCTGTGACTTTGTCTTATACGGGAAAAGTTTTAGCAACAGTTGGCCCTTGCTATTACATATTTTATTTTATGTTAAAAAAATTAAATTGTCGTCCGCCCTATATATCTTCACTACAAAAAATTGCCGATTTAGCGAGGGTATTTAAAGAGGGAACGAAACCCTCTTTAATTGGCGAGGTTTTAAAGAGGGTAAAGATCAGCGAGAGTTTTAGCTAGTGTATTTAATTGGCGAGGGTTTAAACCCTCGCCAAAAGTCCACGCGCATTTAGCGAGGGTTTGTAACCCTCTCTAAATCTCAAGCGCATTTAGCGAGGGTTTAAAACCTTCGCCTATTTCAAAAAAACCCTCGCTGACCTGTAACGGTCAACACCACGATTCCCGGTGCCAGATGCCCTCGTTTAACGAGGGCAATTTCCGTCGCCAAAACCCTCGCCCCCACTATATATACGCCCAAATCGCCCATTTGTCCAGTTTCGCATTTTTGCTCGGCTGAGAGAGGAAAAGGAGGCGATTCCAGGCGACTTCCGGGCGATTTTTTGCAATTCCGGGTGTGTGTTCTTTTTAAGGTATGTTTTCAATTTATTTAATCATTTATAAGTATTAGTTGCTTTATTGTTTAGTATTAGTTGCATTATTGTTTAGTATTAGTTGTTATATTATTTAGTATTAGTTGTTTTGTTGTTAAATTAATTAGTATTAGTTGTTATATTATTTAGTATAATTAGTTGTTTAATTAATTAGTATTAGTTGCTATATTATTTAGTATTAGTTGTTTTATTGTTTAATTAATTAGTATTAGTTGTTATATTATTTAGTATGTATTTTAATTTAATTATACGTATTAGTTTGTTTTATTGTTTAGTATTAATTGTTTAGTATTAGGTGGTTCATTATTTAGTATTATTATTAGTCTTTTAGCTTAATTTAGTATGTAGCTTGATACGTGTATGTTTAGTATATTATTTTGTATTAATTATTTAGGTAACATGTGTATATTAATTTTGTATAATTAGCTCAATTTAGCTTATTTAATATTAATATAACTAGTTTTGATGTTAAAAAATATATCTTAATTACGTTGGAGTGGAGGGATCGATGTTGGTGAATATTTGTTGGTTATTGGTTGTTGTAGAAGATGTGCGTTCCGACTTAATTAATTTTATTTGATTAAGTCGGAAATGGATGCACGTAGGATCATGATTAACTGGGGAATACGATAAAATAAAACGAAACTCTGCCAAAATTTTTAGGAAATATTAATTATTAATTAGGATTTTGAATATTAATTAATTCGTAAATGTGAAACAAATTGATATGAATTATTCTGGCCGTTTACGTTGGATGTATGGTCCAAGATCAATTAATGGCATGATATCTTCTGAATTTTACAATGGACTAGAATCATTTATAGATTTTGCCACTAGTAATCCGAATTGGATGAATCAGGGAAAGATTAGGTGTCCTTGCAATAAATTTAGATGTCGGAACAAGGAATCATTTCATTCACCTGATGACGTGAAAGGTCATTTGTATAGAAATGGGTTCATGCCCAATTATTGCAATTGGGTTTTTCATGGTGAGGAAATTTAGGGTCAACACAATGATCAACCATTTACGTCGACTTCACATGGGCTGGTTAACATCACACCTGGATCTACCTCGTATCACGATATGATGACGGACTTAACCTCTGGTCCCCACTTAAATGTGGATGATGAGCCCCCTAATGAGGAACCTCCTAATGAGCATGCTGCACATTTTTATAACATGATTCATGCAGCGAATCAGGATATAATGCCTGGTTGCGAATCACACTCACAGTTGTCATACAATGCCCTATTGCTGAACATTAAAACTGAAAACATATTGTCTGAAAGGGGTTATAATCAAATGGTTGATGCGATTCGTGTTCTTTGTCCAAATAGTCTGGTGCCCAAGAAATTTTCTGATAGCAAACAACTGATGAGTGAGATGGGTCTTCCAGTGGAGAGGATCCATTGTTGTGCACATAACTGCATGTTATATTGGGGTGCAGACGGCGAACTTAAAAATTGTAAGTTTTGCCAACGGCCACAGTTCAAACCTGCTAGACGTGACGTAAATGGTCGAGTGAAAAAGAACCGTCCTTTTAAGGATATGTTCTATTTTCCTATCATTCCTCGACTACAAATATTGTATCAGTCAAATGCTACTGCGAAGGATATGACATGGCATGCACGTTGCTCTAATGACCACTCCGATGTTATGCGTCACCCTGCATACTCACAGGCTTGGAAACACTAAGACCAGTCGCATCCTGAATTTGCTTTAGAAATTCGGAACGTGAGGTTGGGATTGAACACTAATGGTTTTCAACCATTTGGGGCGCACGGGAAACAATATTCATCATGGCCAGTGATAGTGACACCGTACAATCTACCTCAATGGTTGTGCATGAAGGATCAGTTCATGTTTCTTACGATTTTGGTGCCTAGTCCAACAAATCCAAAGGATAAATTGGACGTATTTTTTCAACTACTGATCCGTGATTTGCAATTTTATGGGAACAAGGAGTGGTAACGTATGATGTTGCTACAAAGCAGAATTTTTCGATGCGAGATACACTAATTTGGACCATCATTGACTTTCCAGCCTACTCGATGTTGTCTGGATGGAGCACAGCTGGAAGGCTTGCTTGTCCACACTATGCAGATTACACTGAGGCTTCCAGTCTGAGGCTCAGTCGGAAGCAGTCGTGGTTTGACAACCATCGTAAGTTCTTAGATAGACGTCATCCATACCGAAGGAACAAGAATGCATTCAGAAAGAATGTAGTAGTTGATGATGATCCACCTCCCATCCTTACAGGTGATCAGCTCCTCGAGCAAATTGATTGGATTGGATTGATGAAAGTAACAGAGTTGGGTGCTGAAGTTAACAACAAAGGTTTACAATGTGGTTGGAAGAAGAAAAGTATTTTCTGGGATTTGCCGTAATGGAGCTCCTTGTTGATCAGACACAATTTGGATGTGATGCACATCGAAAAAAATGTGTTTGATAATCTGTTCTACACGGTGATGAATGTCGAAGGGAAAATAAGGACACAACTAAATCCAGGGATGAACTGAATGAATACTGTCGTCGACCCTCATTGCAGAAATGTCCACGTACAGGAAAATACCCTAAAGCTCCTTATTCCCTTGATAAAAAACACAAAGATATGGTCTGCAAATGGGTAGATGAGTTGAAATTTCCCGATAACTATGTGTCCAACTTGTCTCGATGCGTAGACTGGAAAAAATTGAAGTTGTTTGGGATGAAGAGTCTTGATTGTCACGTGTTTATGCAGAGACTACTCCTAATTGCTTTCTGTGAGATCTGCCAGCTAAGGTTTGACAAGTTATCACTGAAATTAGCTTGTTCCTCAGGGAGTTAACATCGAGGACCATTACTGTTGAAAACATGACTCGATTGGACAATGATATCCTAGTGATCTTGTGCAAGTTGGAACGAATATTTCCACCCAGCTTCTTTAATTCGATGGAGCATCTACCTGTCCATCTTGCATATGAAGCAAAAATTGCTGGTCCAGTACAATATAGATGGATGTATCCATATGAGAGGTAATCTATTTAACTCATTTTAACCAGTTGATAATTTATTTAATTAGACAATTCAACTGACTCATTTAATCGAATTAGGTATCTTCACAACTTAAAGTTAAGTGTGGGTAACAAAGCACATGTGGAAGCTTCAATTGCGAATGCTTATTTAACAAAAGAAGCATCAATGTTTTGTTCCCATTATTTTGAGGAGCATGTGCTGACGAGGCGACACAATGTACCTCGCAACGTACCTCGTGAAGTATCCCCATCAGTGACAGGTAGTCTCTCGATATTTGTACCTCCTGGTAGTAAACTTGGAAAGAAGGGTAAAAGATCGTTTGTTGACTTGGAGAAGCGAATAACTCATATGTTTGTGCAACTAAATTGCAACGAGGTGCAACTATATATTAAGTAAGTTAATTAATTTGAAATTTACAATTGCAACGATATTAGTCAATTATTACAAGTTCTCATCGCAACAATTGTAGTCTGTTTTTCCAGCAGCTACAGATTGTTCAACTGACTCTATCGAATGTTGAAAAAGATAATTTTCGTCAACAGGAATTCGCGTCGTGGTTTGATCTACTTGTAAGTGATATATATTAATCTGATAATATGTCAATTGTATAATATAAAACACTATATACATTAATCTGATAATACGTTAATTGTATATATATAGGTGAAGAACAATGATATTCAGAATCAGTTTATACGCAATCTTTCGGGCGGTCCTCTTAGTAGTGTCACCACGTACCAAGGATATTACGTGAATGGTTTCAAATTTCACACACAAGCTTATGGCGCCTCTAAAGCCACTATGAACAGTGGAGTTTGCATTAAGGGAACAAACTACGATTCAAATGAAAATGATTTCTATGGGATACTCGAGGAGGCACTACTACACATTTGAGCTTGCACATCTGCACTTGGACAACCCTTTTTTCAAATAGCTCTCCAAGCTATAGCTTGGAGAGCGGTTTTAATAATAATAAAAAAAAGAATAGATAGAGGTTTTCAACCGCTGTCCAAGTTTAACACTTAGACAGCGGTTGACATCCGCTGTGTAAGGGGTTAGACAGCGGTTTCGAACCGCTGTCCAAGGTAATAGTTTGGACAGCGGTTCCAAACCGCTGTCCAAGTGTTCTGAAAATTTTAATTCAAGCCAAATCGCGAACCAGACTTCAATTTTTCCCCAAATTAAATCAAGCTAGCGTCTCCTTCCTCTACCCTAATCGAACTCCGTCGCTCGTCCTCCCATTCCGCCGCCGCCGTCGTCTTCCCATTACCTCTTATATTTCCCCAAATCGCGAACCATGCCCTAGCCTCCTCCTCCCTCTTCCCCAAATCGAACCAGAAGCCCTAGCCGTCGTCTTCCCGCCGTCGTCTTTCTCCTTCTCCCGCTGCGTCATCAGGTAAGAGCCCTAATTTATTTCAAACCAAACCACTAGCATAGTATTAACGTAGAAGACGTTGATAGCATAACTTGGTGTTTGATAGTATTAACGTAGAAGTTGAGGTTGAGGTTGGTGTTTGATACAAACCACTAGCATAGTATATATTAACGTAGAAGTTGATAGCATAACTTGGTGTTTGATAGCATAACTTTCCGATTCATTTGAGAATTGAGGTTGGACTAAATTGGTGATAAATTAACGTAGAAGTTTGATTAATTGGCAGTGTACTTGTAATTAATTCGAAATAATATGTTTGATAAATGAACAATTAATTGTAAATGAACAATTGATGCACTCAAGGTGTTTGATAATATGCTTGTGTGAGGATTTAAGCATAAATTATGATTAATACATTAGGATATATTTTGGTTATATTAATTTGATGATTTGGTGAATGGATAGTAGTGTGTTGCTTTAGATGATTAATGATGGTACATTAGGTTATATACATTGTTTTGAGATGCAACAAATCCTTAGATACATATGCAATATACAAACCTTAGGTACTACCACATTCTATATCCAAGTTTTATACATTAGGATTGTAATACTTTTAGGTTTAATACATTAGGATACATGTGCATTATCTTGAGAAACACTTCATATTGTCTTTTCTAGAGGCATCTCTAGTTCTATATGGATAGAAAGTGGGTTCGAGCAGATCGATTATCAGATGAGTATAGTAATGGGGTGAAAGAATTTTGTA
The DNA here is from genome assembly GCA_037126765.1 of Stenogyne calaminthoides. Taxonomy (NCBI): domain Eukaryota; kingdom Viridiplantae; phylum Streptophyta; class Magnoliopsida; order Lamiales; family Lamiaceae; genus Stenogyne; species Stenogyne calaminthoides. Next base: position 34,205,070 of record JBBCBC010000001.1, on the reverse strand, counting down.
ATCATGCAATTAGACACTGCACCGACCCTCGGTACATTCCATGTCCGTGTTGGAAATGTATGAATGGAAAAACCGTTAGTGGTCGAGAAAGTCCGTTTGACCACTTGATGATTCACGGTATTGATAAAACATATACCGTTTGGACATATCATGGTGAGAGAGGAGATGGATGTAGCTCAAGAAACCTAGAAACTGACTTTAGATTTGAAGATACAGTGGATGCTGATATTTTCGATGATGTACCGACTATTGATACATCAAGTGGGGATGACGATGATCTGCGAGATCACCCTTATATGTCAGAGAAGTTAAGGGATTCTGCTGGATTACCACTGTGGCCCGGGTGTAAGAAGGCAACAAAATTGTCAGCTGTGTTGATATTGTTCAACCTAAAAGCAGCTCACCAGTTGTCCGATGAGTGCTTCACAAGTATGCTGGAAACAGTTAGTGGTCTATTGCCTGATGGAAATGTACTGCCTAAGAGAGCATATGATGCTAAACAAATGCTCAAGTCCATCGGGTTAACACATCAGAAAATTCATGCTTGTCCGGGTGATTGTATCTTATTTCGAAAGGAGTATGCAGACCTCGAGGAATGTCCCAAGTGTGGACTAAAGCGATATAAGAAAAATATATCTCCCGCGAAGGTGATGTGGTACTTTCCAATAATACAAAGATTCAGGAGAATGTATAGCAGAGCTGTGGATGCTAGAAATTTAAGATGGCATCATGATGATAGGATCACAGATGGAATGCTAAGACACCCTGCTGATTCACCCCAGTGGAAGACATTCGATGTCAGGCATCCATAATTTGGCACTGAGCCATGACACTTGCGTCTTGCACTCTCAACTGACGAAATGAATCCGTTCGGTATCGAAAGTACCAACCACAGTACCTGGCCAGTGATTCTGTTAGTTTATAATCTTTCACACGAGTTGTGCATGAAGCGCACTTACATGATGTTGTCTATGTTGATATCAGGACCCAAACAACCTGGTAACGACATAGATGTATATCTGGCTCCTTTGATAGAGGACTTGAAGCTCATGTGGGATGAGGGTGTCGATGTGTATGATGCTTGTAGAAAGGAGAATTTCAAGTTGAAGGCCATGCTGTTTGGAACTATCAATGACTTTCCCGCTTACGGGAATCTATCTGGATATAGTGTGAAAGGGGCCGATGCATGTCCTTGTTGTACCAAGAAGACACATCACATTCGCTTGAGACATTGTAGGAAGACCGTTTATATGGGACATAGGAGGTGGTTGGACCCAACCCATAAGTACAGAACAATGGCCGATGCATTCGATGGCACAATTGAGATAGGTGAAGCACCACGTATATTGTCAGGTTCGGATGTATTGAATGAGATGAAGAATATCGACACACAGTACGGAAAGATCTTCGCAAAGAGTGTCCCCACTAGCGGTTGGAAGAAGGAATCAATTTTCTTTCAATTGCCCTATTGGAAAGAGTTGTATGTTAGACACTTCATTGATCTAATGCACGTTGAGAAGAACGTTTGTGCCAGCTTGCTCAACACTCTCCTAGCTGATAAGAAGTCCAAGGATGGTTACAATGCAAGAATGGATATGATTGATATGGGAATAAGAGTAGAATTAAAACCTATGCCTAGAGAAAGGGGTCAACCGTTCTTACCTCCTGCTGCACACACCTTGTTCAAGAATGAGAGAAAAGAGTTACTTCAGCTGCTAAAGGATGTGAAAGTACCAGAGGGTTATTCCTCCAACATACAGAGACTTGTATCAGATGATGGCGTGAGACTGATGAATCTGAAATCGCATGACTATCATGTCATCATGGAGAGTTTCTTGCCCATTGCAATACGTTCTATCTTGCCTGAAAATGTGCGCATAACCATAACAAAGTTATGTTGGTTCTTCAAGGCAATGAGTAGCAAGGTCATAGATCCTAGAAAATTGCTTGGTTTTTCGAGAGGCGATTGTGGGGACTCTCTCGTGAGCTTGAGATGTATTTCCTCCATCATTTTTTGATATAATGGTTCACCTAACAGTTCATTTGGTACACGAGACAAGGATGTGTGGTCCTGCTCGTATGCGATGGATGTATGGTGTAGAGAGATATATTAAAGTACTCAAAGGATATGTGATGAATATGTCCGGTAGGGAGGGATGCATTGCGTAACGCTATTTAGTAGAAGAAGCAATGAGCATCGGGTCGAATTTATTCGAATGTCGATGCAATTGGACTTCGGTTACCGGTACACCAATAGGATGGATGGTGAAGGCATTACCGGTGGTCAACCCGTAAGTGTTAGCATGGAGGAACTAACACGGATGAACTTGTGCGTATTTCACAACACGGTCGACGTGCTTCCTTTTATTGACCACATCGCGATCACTGGTCGAGAGAAATCCCACCGGAGATAGATCATGGATTGAAGTTGAGCACAATCGCACTTTTGTTGACTGGTTCAATGGTTATGTAGCAAATATGTTGTCACGGGAAGCAGAATCAGTGAATGAAAGAGTTAAGTGGTTATCCAGAATGCCTGATAGACATGTGTATTCATACAAGTGTTATCTTAGCAACGGATACACATTTTATACCAGAGATCATGATGCCACAAGTACTATGCAGAATAGTGGAGTGTCCATTACTGCAACTGCAGTGGATCAATCAAATACTACTTACTTTGGACAGATTGTCAACATTTGGGAACTCGACTATGTTGTTCACCGTCAACCAATCTTCGAGTGTAGTTGGGTGAGGATCCCTAACGGGGTCCAAGTTGAAATTTCTGGGTTCGTACTCGTTGATTTGAAGAATGTGGGATACAGAGATGACCCTTACATAATGGCCAGTCAAGCTCAACAAGTTTTCTATGTCCCCGACCCAGTTAATAAGAAATGATCCATTGTGGTTATGTCAAACAAATTTAACAATAGTTTCCAGATTAGCGACCATGTCGATGAAGATGTTGACATAATTGATGATCCTTTTCAAAACTTCACTCATTTTGTACCATCTTTCGATGATCCTGCAAATCCACACCCATACCAGAGAATAATTAGAGATGATGATGAATATGGCAATCCGGATCTTGTTAACATTTATGGTCATGAACGAGAAAGGTCAACCAAAAAACAAAAAAGAAAAACAAGTGCTAAAAAGAAATGTAAGACTTTATTGAATGTTGTTTCTTCTGCTATATTAAATGTTGTTTCTTTTGATTTATTAAATAAAGTGAATTGTTAATCAACAGGTTCTGAGGCAACGAGATAATGAACATTGTGGACATTTTGTGTGTTGCTCTATTGAAGACATAATATGCGGTTCTCTAACGAACATTCCTCTCAATGTAAGTCAATTTATCGATTTATTTAAATTATTATTAATTGAATAAAAATTCATACTATATTGATTGATTCGTTGTTTGCAGTTTGTTATGAACGTGAGCTCAATTCTTACTCTAAGAAAAGACTGGAGAAATGGAAAAACGATTGGACGTGCGGGGTACCTTTACAATCAATTCTTATATTCATACGATATTAACTGAACATTGTTTGAAATTTTGGTAGCATGTAATTTCTTTTATATATTTGTGATGAAAAAAGGGCTGTCCAAGTGCAGCTGTGCAAGCTCAAATGTGTAGTAGTGTAAAAAGCTAGATATCATACTTTATATGTTACACATATCTTTTATTTTTCCTTTAATATATTACAAATATGTGTACATAATATAAGTTTGTACGGTTACTATATATAACAACTCAAAGTCCTGTATTAATTATTATTATTATTATTATATAAGTATAATTTTGGTTATGATTTTGAAAATATTCTAGATTTTTAAACTAAAATTAGTTCAACTAAATAGCACAGAGAAGTAGTAAAACAATTTATAATATAGAGTGAGTCTCATGTGCACCCGGGTGCACCGTGCACTTATAGTGCATTTTAGACGCGTGCAACTATACAAAACAGAAATATGAAACTATTCCAAACAGAAGCATGCAACTATATTCCAATATTAACGGTTACACTTTTCTGTGTAAACAAGTCGCATTTTTCAGCATAATAAGTCGCATGCTTTTAAAATGCACTATGAATGCGCGGTGCACTCAGGTGCATACAAGACCTAGCCTATAATATAATGTGTGTTTAAAGAGTTACTCCTGACACGTCTTTGTTTGTAATTACACATGTTTACATTGATTTCATGTCACCTTACTTTAGAAATACACGGTTTGTTATTTGAGTGTGGGAATGAACTTGAAAATAATTAATGATAGAACTTATTATAATATTGATATTGTTCACTTTATATTTTAGAAGAATATGACATCTGGATTCTCTCCTGTTTCTGTTATTACTCCTGAAAGGAAAAGCTGGAAACTGAAAGTTAAGATTGCGAGGTCATGAATTGTTCTGTCTAAAGACTCCAAAAAAGATATATTGTTTCTTGAGTTAATGCTGATTGATGAAGAGGTATGTTAATTTATATTTTAACATAATTGATTGTGAGTAAAATATAATGATAATTCGAGTAATTAAGTGATTGTTGGACGATGATGATAAAAAAAATTGTGTCCATAAACTTACTTAGTTTACCTTTCCGTACAATAGGTTAAAACACACTGAGCACAGTTTTGGTGGACGTAGGGAGTATTTACCCATGCTATATTCAAAACAGGGAACTAAAATATAAGCAACTATTTGAAAGTATTTTATTAAAAAATACGAGAAGTTGGTAAAGGAGGGCGTCGGTTACATGATATCAAATTTTGACATTGGACTAAACAATGGAAAAGTATAATCGATAGTCCACCCTTACAAACTGTATTTCAACTTCAAAACCGATGTTGAAAGATCTTCTGACGTCAAAGTGAAAAAATTGAAGTTTGAATATCCATACATTAATATTCTGCTAATTCAATGACATCATATTCATAGGAATCAATTTATAATTATTTTATTTAAGTATTTCTAATTAATACAAATATTTACAAATATCATTGCTTTCGTCGTGAGTATTTATAACGTGGAGATTGGGGACGAAAGAATGGTTAAAAAATTTAACGTAGAGATTGGGGTCGAAAGGTATTTGCATTAATTATTTCAATTACGTATAAGCGTGTCAATATATCCTAATTTGCTAATATAAAATTTTAATGACAATTATATTTATGGAGTCGCATAAGGATTACTTGCACATTATGGAAGGGCTATTACGAACCATTAGTGAGTTACAATAACGAGCACCCAAATGAGCCAATTACATATTTTTTAAAAGAGATTTCTCATATTTTGCTTAGAGGCGTTTTGCATGAGACCGTCTCACGGTGAGACGGGACATAAGTTGGGCATTGACGCTTTAACTCTTTGGGAGGGGTGGGTGTGATTTGTGCTAGGTTGTACCCTGTATCATGCATGAGACCGTCTCATATGACTTTTTTCTTTTGCTTATATTAATATTAGTTGTTTCTCTATACAAGAAAAATATGTCTCTAATAGGGTTTGTTTTATTTAATACCTATTATTCAGTTTTATTAATTGGCTACTGAAATTATTTTGGTAAAATATATTATGAATTGATCCAGACTTGAAACCATCCTTATTAAGATTCCTGCCCCAATAACTGCACGTAAGACCCCACCCATTCGATCATCTGCTTACTATGAATTCGACGAGGATGTTGAGATTAAATGTTGTGGACATTGATGAGATAAAAATGGTATTTCCTAAATTTTACTTAAGATGAAAGATCATCTAAAATTTACAAAAAATACACACAAGAAAAATAATAATTTAAAATTTTTATGTTTGTTTCAAGGAATACTGCGTTGTAATAACGACCTGCCACAACATAGATCATTCATACAATTGGTTCTATCACGCATGCCAAAAGTGTACCAAAAACGTTTCCCTAGAAAATGGACAGTGGACTTGCGAGAATTGTAAATCCAATCCAAATTCAGTTAATACCAGATAATATTTTAACAAATTACGAATTATAATTTTATTTTTTCTTAAATATATTTTGGTATTATACCAATGTACTTCATGTAATACCCCGTCCCAGTTTTAATAAGAATAATAAAAGAAGTGAGTTTAATAAAAGGAATATTTAATTTAAGGTTTTTCCTAATGATTTTAGAGCGTATATATTTGCAAAGGTTTTGATTTTTCAGGGAACGGACGAGCACTTCGAACCGAGAGCACACCTAGCACTGTAATAAAACATTTAATTAAGATTTGGTTATAAAATATTTAATAATAATATTTAATTTCAATATTATCAACGAATTAGGATTTTCTATATAAAAATAAAAAATCTGATGAATAATAAATACGACGACGGAAAATCTACTTCATCTAACTAAATTAGAATTTTAGATAAACTTTAAGAAAAATGAATTTTTAATTAAATAATTAAATAAATAATTTTCGTCTCAGAACGTGATGATTTAATTGCTAAAAGTTCTAAACAATTATTTCTAATGAAGTCGTGAATTTTAATTAACGTAAATGCGACTCTAGAATAGGGATAATACTAGTTGTAACAAATATCGCGATCAAATAAATATCATAAGATAATCGTTTATAACCACAAATGACACTTGACCCACGTTTCGCCACATATCATGTTACTATTCATATTAAAAAAATAAAAATTAATCACCTCATTTTCCTACCCCTCTTCCGTCGTGCCTCTCCTCTCATTCTTCTATAAATAAGCACCTCCCCTTCATAATTTACACAACACTTGATCAAGGCGAAGCCCGACAAAAATCGAAACCCAACTCCCCCAAAATTCACTCTCTTCTCCAAACCCATCGGCCACCATCACCCTCAAGTTTTGATCCTTCTCCTTCCATGGGAGCAACCGATTTTTCTTCACTTACAGCTGCAAGGAGCTTCATCCATCATCTATCAAGGTATATAATCCATACAATTCTTATAATCCATGAAAAAGATAAGAAATCACTTCCATGACTCCATGAAGCTCACGGCTTCATCTTCTCTTTCTCACTCTTCAATTTTTCTTGAATTCAAGCATGAAACCATTATCTAACATGTATCTAAGGAGCTTCAAGCTACTAAACACCTGAGTCCTTGAAGATCCCAGCAAAAACAGAGTAGGAGAACGACAAAGGTAACCTCCGAACAAAATTCAAAACCTGTGTTCGTACGATTTTCGCTGAGATTGTTGAGTGCTTTAATGTGTTGGAATTTGCTAATTTAGAACTCGTACGTGTTGTTTGAAGTGTAGACTTCATGCTCGCATTTTTGGTTTTCAAAAATTGTACCGTTATGCTACCGAAATTTATGTTCAAATATGTCAAGTTAAAACATCAAAACTATGCTCGACTGATTTTCGGTTACGTCGTCGAGTACTCTGTTGCGTTGAAAATGTCTGTTTTAAAACGTGTATGTTCTCTCTTATATGTGTACTGCATAATCGTAGTCTTGGTACTCAATTTTGGTGTCGTTACGCTGCTCGTTTTTACGATTAAACATGGTCGCTCGAAAACTAAAATTTCCAGAAAAACTGCTACTCGAAATTCCTAAATAATAACTTTAAAAATTCATATCTCGAGTTCTAAAAATCATTTTGAGATGAAACTAGCGGCAAGATAAAATTCATCGAGTCTAATATATTCGTATAAAATCTCGTAATTTTGTATCGGGTAGAATCGGAATTATGATTTATTTTGAAAATTCTGTAATTTTAGTGTGGAGGAGGTAACTTCACTCATCTATAACTTTCTGATAAGCACTCATTTTGAACTGAGACAAAAAGGATTATATTCTTTACATACTATAGTTTCTAAATATGAAAATTTGAGTCATTTCGTTTATTTTATAAAAAGTTATGTACGTTTTAAAAGTAAGACAAAAACTGAGAGTTTTCTTTGAGCAAGGAATGTGTTTCAAACACCTGACTTTCATAATACTTTTAACAAACTTATGTTCGTTATTTTCGAACGATTTTTCGTGCCAGTAAAGTTTAGATTACAAATTTTAAAATCCCTAAAGTTTTGTCTCGATCGGATAAGCGAATCAACGGGAAACAGCTCGCAAAAATGGAAGAAAATCACACAGTTTTGAGACACTAACTTTCCGAAAAATGTCAAAACTAAATACTGAAACTTTTAAAAGACTTATTGGATAGTATTATGATTATTTGAATAATTTTCTTTCACGAACCTTATGTGCTTTATATTTTCTTTTATGCTTCAAATTGTAAGTCCTTTAAGATCTATTTTCGAGAAATAATTTTAGGACTTTCATTAATAAAATTCAATAGCCGTTTAAAGTAAAAATTCGACAAAAACTCACGAGTAAGAAAATCTAAAGAACGGGGTTTAATGTCATCGATAAACTTACAAATAATTTACTTTAATCAAAAAGTAATTAATGACGAGAACTTGAAAATATTGTGCTAGGGGAAGTGTTGCTCGAATCAAAGCTCGGACGATCACCGTCGCGCTCAAACTCTCAAACCGATTTCAAAGTTTGTAACTTTTCTTAAAAGTTAATAAGGTGGGTTACACTATTTGTATGCAGTGGTTTATGTTACGGTGATTGTTGGTGTATTCTGAACTCGACTAAACAAACACAAATCTATAACCAAAGAACACAAGTATATAAGAATATAAAGTTTCCAAAATAAGATTATGATTATGATTATGATTATGATATGAGGATATGAGATATATGATATACGATAAAGGAGACGATGGGGATTGCATGTGGTAAGTTGTTACCAGTGTGGTCCTACTATAATGAAAAGGAGACGATGGGGATTGCACGTGGCAGTGTGGTCCCACTATGATGTAACAGATACGATGTGGATTTCATGTTACAAGTCGTTACCAATGTTGTTCCACTACTGATAAAGGAGATTATAAGTTGTTATTATCTGAACTATGAACAAGAGTGTACTATTAGGAATTCAAGCTATGAATGTGAATGTACTATGAATCTACCATGAATACCAAAAAAATTAACTACGCAAAAGCGTAAGAATAATATATAATAGAATACTAAGATAATTATATTTCGGTGACCAGTATGAGTAACAGTGTACAAGTTGCCCGCTGAGATTTTTATCTCACCCCCCCATAGTTTGATATTTTCAGGAAAATGAATCGAGAGGGGTCGGAGCTGCAGCAGGGATGACACAGAGTTTCCCTTGGTTAATGATCATAATATATAGATATGACTTTTTTTTAAAATAAATTTCATCACTTTTAACACTTGATGATATATTTGTATGCCGAGTAATGAACCTTCTCTTAAAAGTTGCTAGATGTTTATTTTGTAAGATATTCTTAAAACTAACTAATACTTATCAATGATCTAGTTTTAATAAACGGGCCCACACTGCTTTTTCATAACTTATATTTGTCATTAATACTTTCCGCTGCAAAAATGTAATACTTATGCTTGTCGTTATATTTTAAAAAGAAATTTTTAAGCTCAAATTTTACAATCACTAAGTGGCGACCTGAGTTTAGAGTGTCGAAGGTGCAAGAGCCGGCATTAGGGATTCGGGGCGTTACAGGTGGTATCAGAGCCTTGGTTCAACTTTGGACAAAATCTAAAATATAATTTTTCTTATTAAAATATTTTTTAAAAAAGTTTACATAAAAGAACTTGCCTTAATATATTAATATACTAGTAATTAGAAATTCTTAAAAGTTGAATATAAAATGCTTAATAGAAACATAATGATAATATATGAAGTACTTGAACTAAGTAACTTGTGGGAAAATGTGTCTCATGCCACAACTGAAGCACCTCGAGGTATGTAGTTGTTTTAAAGATTTTCAAGTATAGTTATGGTTTTAGAAAAGGTTTCATGGACATTGACTTGCATAATTTGTGAAAGTTATGAAAATGAGAAATGGTAAGCTATGCATTGATACGACATGTTTATGAAATGAAATGAAATATTTTGAAATGATTTACTCATTTCCTCATGGTACAAATGGAAGTTTATGGAAATATTTTACATGCATTCACGATACTTATGATATCATCTGAACACGCTTAATTTTAAATCCTTAGATTTCTGTACATTGTGGTACATAAGACGGACCTAGAATGACTCCCTTCACATGAACTACAGTCCCTATATCACTGTGTAGTCTAGAAGGCACTAGATGCTTATATTATAATTTTATCTTATTGGGATTGTTGGTTGTTTTTAAATGGAGGACACTCCATGTTTTAAACGGTTATATATATTATTCTACAACTTACTTCAAGTGAGTTTGTTTTATCCTATCCGCTATTTTTACCCAATTATCGCTTTATTAACATGCGATCAATGGTTCGTAAAATTACAGTTGTTGATCCGTCATTGTGCCACTGGTGGCCGCAGTGTGTTCCAGTGTTTTGCGTATTCCAATGTATAACTTGTGCTAGTACCGTGTTAATTACAATAATTGGGTTCTATTTTTAAAGTTTTCTCATACCTATACGTAGTAACTGTATATTCTTTTTCCCTCAGAGTCTTACTTACTGTTAGAATGGTACCACCTCGACGTAGACGTGGACGACCTCGTAGGGAAATTCTAGAAGGTCCTCTTGAACCACCGAACGCCGGACCACAACAACCACCCAATGCGGCACCCGCAGCCGACATGGCAAGAGAATTCTTCAACTCTCTCCATAACTATATGCGACAACAAGTACCCCCACCGCCACCACCATATGCACCTATGCCACATATGGTGCCGAGAGCCAATGAGTTCGTCGAACAGTTTCGACGGCTGCAACCACCCAAGCTAAATGGGAAAGAAGGCCCTATGGCAACTGAAGAGTGGATTGCCGGTCTAGAACGTATCTATCGTCACATGACGTTGACTGACGCACAAAAGGTCTCATGTGCACAATTCCAGTTGGCAGAAGATGTTGCCCAATGGTGGGAATCCTATGAGCGAACCATGAATGCTGAGGGAAGGCAAGCGCTTTGGAAGAATTTAAACGAGCAATAATGGAGAGGTATTTTCCACAGGCCCTATGTCATCAGAGAGAGCAAGAGTTTGTCAACCTACGACAAGGAACCCTCTCAGTATCAGAGTACGAGAGGAAATTTATTAAGATATCACGATATGCTCCACATCTGGTGGAGATTGATGCAAAGAAAGCAAGAAGATTTGAAAGAGGTTTGAGGCCCGAGATTGGAGGGATCGTAGCAGGACTGAAACTGCCAAACTACAATGAGGTTTTCGATCGAGCACTGACTGTCTCGATTGGTTTGGGTTTGGAGTTTAAACAAACTCCTACAACTATATCTATAAACCGCAACTGGCAGCCAAACATTGAGCCTGGAGAGCTCCACTTGGACAGCCTTTTTTTCGAACAGCTCTCCAAGTGGTCCCTTAGAGAGCGGTTCTATTAAAAAAAAAAAAATGATTAAAAACCACCGTCAAGATCAAGCTTAGACAAATGTTCATAAGCTTCCTTTGTCTTTAGAAGTAATTGGAGAGCGGTTCATAACCGCTGTGCAAGTTAATATATTCATGATCATTAATTAATTCGGCTTGGATGCTTTACACATTGAGTAGTAGGGTAATTCTCATACCCATTATAATATAATTATTCTTTTGCCTTTCAAAAAAAAAAGTGAATTAATATATATATATTTTTTTGTAACGCTTGTATTTTTTGTTTTATTTTTTTGTTTTAATTTGTAAATTCTTTTTAGGTACAACTCAAATATTTTATTCTTTAAATTCTCGTGTTATTTCTTTTTAATATTCGTCTTATATGATGAGATTAATACAAACTCTTATGTAAAACTTGTTCATAATATTACTTGTTTAAATAGAAAAGTATTACTTGTTTAGATAGAAAGGTAAAACTTGTTTAAAGAAAAGTATTACTTGTTTAGATGAAAAAGTATTACTTATATAGATAGAAAAGTATTACTTGTTTAGAAGGAAAATTATTACAAGTTTAAAAGAAAGGTAGTACTTTTTAAAAAAAAAATACAAGTAAAAAATATAATTTTAATTTAATTTAAATTTAAATTTATATAAAAAAATTATTATATAAAAATGTGATTGAATTAATAAATAAGATAATTGAAATAAAGAATTTAAAAAAAAATTGTAAGAAAAAATGATTTTTAGAACATATAGAATTAATTTCATTAAATAAACGCAAGAAAAGTATTACTTGTTAAGATGAAAAAGTATTACTTGTTTAAAGAAAAATATTACTTGTTTAAATAGAAAAGTATTACTAGCTTGTTTAGATAGAAAGGTAGAACTTTTTTAAAGAAAAGTATATATTACTTGTTTAGAAGAAAAAGTATTACTTGTTTAAAGAAAAATATTACTTATTTAGATAAAAAAAAAAGTATTACTTGTTTAGAAGGAAAAGTATTACAAGTTTAAAAGAAATGTAAAACCTTTTTTAAAAAAACAAGTAAAAAATATAATTTTAATATAATTAAATTTAAATTTAAATTTATATAAAAAAATTATTATATAAAAATGTGATTGAATTAATAAATAAGATAATTGAAATAAAGAATTTTTAAAAAAAAATTGTTAGAAAAAATTATTTTTAGGACATATAGAATTAATTTCATTAAATAAATGCAAGAAAGCAAGTGCCCAAGTGGAATTGATCCCCGCTCAGGCGCCCAAGGTCCCGTGTTCGGTCCCCCATGGGAGCGAATAATTGCCTCAATTAATTGGGAGACTTGGTGGCTTATATATGAGATGCTTGGTGGGTCCGTGGCTAAAAATTGAATTTTTTACTTGGACAGCGGTTCACAACCGCTGTCTAAGTGGTTAATTTGGATAGCGGTTCACAACCGCTGTCTAAGTGTCAATTTTACTTAGACAGCTGTTACTTGGACAACACTTATAACCGCTGTCTAAGGTCATTTTTAACAGTTGTCCAAGCCCAAATGTATACTAGTGAAACTTCAAGGGAAATCCTTATCCGTCACCAAGAGGAAACAACTTCAATGCCCCAAGAACCACACCAAACTGTCTCAATTATGGGAAGAGACACTTGGGAGTATGCCTCCAGTGAACTAGAAATTGTTATCGTTGTCATCAGACGGGGCATAAAACCACTAAATGCCCGATGTCACCGAATGTTCATCACTTGATGATGAACAATCCTAATCATCCGCCAACGGGAACCAATCAGTATCAACTGCAATCTGTGGGCAACTTTCAGGCTCGACAACTTCCTGTACACAACAACCACCTACTCGGACCACCGAGAAGAGATCCGTCTTACCAAGGCCAGCAAGAACAAGCCTATGTAAATGTTATCCTCGGAGATGGGAAGGAGAGTGAGGAACCAATGCTACTCGAGTATCACGAACCATGCACCCCAGCAACATGAAAGCCTAGCAGGTACATTACTTGTGCTTGAAATACCTATGCATGTATTGCTTGATACATGAGTATCTCACTCTCTTGTATTTGAAAGATCGAGGGAGTCGGGAAAATGAAGTATTGAAGGACATATTCTAAAAGTGAATACTACGTCAAAATACTATGAGAATCCAAAATCAAGAAGAATGAGCGAAGCTTTAATTGGATGGACACCGAACAAATACCAAATTTTGTGTTCTTAAGTCGAAGACCCTAGATAAATTTAAGATGAGCTAGTTTTGACACATAAGTATAAGTATAGGAAGACGAGTATTGACATAGTTACTTTCTCTTAGAAATGCTATTAGATTTTAAGATCGGGTAGTACGTTTAGGAGTAGATTCGGATAATTCAGAAATAAAATTCAACTTTCCCCTATACGTTGACCACCTCGTTTAAACCAAGGGTTCTTTTGAGTGGAGGAGGATATGCCGACATTGCAGCCGAACCAAACAAGGATGTGACGTCGTACAACATCAAAAAGGTTTTCTGTATGCATCACAATGGCCAAAGTCATACCAACAAATTATCTAACTTGTTATTTGAGAAGCTCGCTTTCAACTCGTGGAATTCATCTACAATGGAAGCTGCCAAAGTACGATATACGCGACACCATTTGAAGAACTTCATGGAAAGAAGAGAAGATTACTTAATGTCAAGCCGAAGTGGATATCGAAAAATGCTCGTACAAAGATTAGTGGAAATCCTTTCAAAGATCAAAGAAAGGATCAAGAAGACACAAGATTTATCGAATATCGCATGGTGACACTCGGAGAAAGGATCTACATTTCAAATTTGGCGGTTATGTATATCTTAGAATTTCACCGAGGAAGAGATCGATTCGCTATGTGGAGAGAGACAAGATGAAGTCTCACCACGTAAAACCACTCGATTTTCTCATTTAGGATGGAGATGAAACTTATCATTTATCTTTACCAACCGGGCTGTCACGAGTACGTAACGTGTTTCATACTTTAGACGATGAAATAAATATAGAGGTAACTTGGATCAGTTTTAGAAACTTAGAATTAAGATGTGATTTTATTTCGAGGAAGTACACATGACAAACTTAGGAAGGACACTTCATGGTTATAGGAATCGAGAATTTTTGGGTTTTGTAGACATGGAAAATAAGAATGAATTATTTTGGAAAATAGAAATGATCTTAGAGAAATACCCGCTACGTTTAAGAAAACCAAGTAAGAGGAATTCTGGGGACGAAATTCTTTTAAGGGGGTAGGGATTTAATACTCCGTCCCAGTTTTAATAAGAATAATAAAAGAAATGAGTTTAATAAAAGAAATATTTAATTTAAGGTTTTTCTTAATGATTTTAGAGCGTATATATTTGCAAAGGTTTTGATTTTTCAGGGAACGGACGAGCACTTCGAACCGAGAGCACTCCTAGCACTGTAATAAAACATTTAATTAAGGTTTGGTCATAAAATATTTAATAATAATATTTAATTTCAATATTATCAACGAATTAGGATTTTCGATATAAAAATAAAAAATCTGATGAATAATAAATACGACGACGGAAAATCTACTTCGTCTAACTAAATTAGAATTTTAGATAAACTTTAAAAAAAATCGAATTTTTAATTAAATAATTAAATAAATATTTTTCGTCTCAGAACGTGACGATTTAATTGCTAAAAGTTATAAACAATTATTTCTAATGAAGCCGTGAATTTTAATTAACGAAACTGCGACTCTATAATACTAATTGTAACAAATATCGCGATCAAATAAATATCCTAAGATATTCGTTTATAACCACAAAAGACACTTGGCCCACGTTTCGCCACATATCATGTTACTATTCATATTAAGAAAAATAAAAATAAACACCTCATTTTCCTATCCCTCTTCAGCCGTGCCTCTCCTCTCATTCCTCTATAAATAAGCACCTCCCCTTCATACTTTACACAACACTTGATCAAGGCGAAGCCCTGCAAAAATCGAAACCCAACTCTCCCAAAATTCACTCTCTTCTCCAAACCCATCGGCACCATCACCTTAAAGTTTTGATCCTTCTCCTTCCATGGGAGCAACTGATTTTTCTTCACTTCCAGCTGCAAGGAGCTTCATCCATCATCTATCAATGTATATAATCCATACAATTCTTATAATCCATGAAAAAGATAAGAAATCACTTCCTTGACTCCATGAAGCTCACGGCTTTATCTTCTCTTTCTCACTCTTCAATTTTTCTTGAATTCAAGCATGAAACATCATCTAACATGTATCCAAGGAGCTTCAAGCTACTAAACACCTGAGCCTCGAAGATCCCAGCATAAAACAGAGGAGGAGAACGACAAAGGCAACCTCCGAACAAAATTCAAAACCTGTGTTCATATGATTTTCGGTGAGATTGTTGAGTGCTTTAATGTGTTGAAATTTGCTAATTTAGAACTCGTACGTGTTGTTTGAAGTGTAGACTTCATGCTCGTATTTTTGGTTTTAAAAAATTGTACCATTATGCTGCCAAAATTTACGTTCAAATATGTCAAGTTAAAACGTCAAAACAATGCTCGACTGATTTTTGGTTACGCCGTCGAGTACTCTGTTGCGTTGAAAATGTCTGTTTTAAAACGTGTATGTTCTCTCTTATATGTGTAGTGCATAATCATAGTCTCGGTACTCAATTTTTGTGTCGTTACGCTGCTCGTTTTTACGATTAAACATGGTCGCTCGAAAACTAAAATTTCCAGAAAAACTGCTACTCGAAATTCCTAAATAATAACTTTAAAAATTCATATCTCGAGTTCTAGATATCATTTTGAGATGAAACCAGCGGCAAGTTAAAATTCATCAAGTCTAATGTATTCGTATAAAATATCGTAATTTTTCATTGGGTAGAATCGGAATTATGATTTATTTTGAAAAGTGTGACGTGCTGGAAAAATTCTGTAATTTTAGTGTGGAGGAGGTAACTTCACTCATCTATAACTTTCTGATAAAAACTCCTTTTGAACTGAGACGAAAAGATTATATTCTATACATACTATAGTTTCTTAATATGAAAATTTGAGTCATTTCGTTTATTTTATAAAAAGTTATGTACGTTTTAAAAGTAAGACAAAAACTGGGAGTTTTCTTTGAGCAAGGAATGTGTTTCAAACACCTGACTTTCATGACACTTTTAACCAAATTATGTTCAATATTTTCCAACGATTTTTCGTGCCAGTAAAGTTTAGATTAAAAGTTTTAAAAGCCCTAAAGTTTCGTCTTGATCGGATAAGCGAATCAACAGAAAAAGCTCGCAAAAATGGAAGAAAATCACACAATTTTGAGACACTAACTTTCCGAAAAAATGTCAAAACTAAATACTGAAACTTTTAAAAGACTTATTGGATAGTATTATGATTATTTGGATAATTTTCTTTCACGAACCTTATGTGCTTTATATTTTCTTTTATGCTTCAAACTGTAAGTCCTTTAAGATCTATTTTCGAGAAATAATTTTAGAACTTTCATTAATAAAATTCAATAGCCGTTTAAAGTAAAAGTTCGACAAAAACTCACGAGTAAGGAAATCTAAAGAATGGGGTTTAACGTCATCGATAAACTTACAAATAATTTACTTTAATCAAAAAGTAATTAATGACGAGAACTTGAAAATATTGTGCTAGGGGAAGTGTTGCTCGAATCAAAGCTCAGACGATCACCGTCACGCTCAAACTCTCAAACCGATTTCAAAGTTTGTAACTTTTCTTAAAAGTTAATAAGATAAGTGACACTATTTGTATGCAGTGGTTTATGTTACGGTGATTGTTGGTGTATTCTGAACTCGACTAAACAAACACAAATCTATAACCAAAGAACACAAGTATATAAGAATATAAAGTTTCCAAAATAAGATTATGATTACGATTATGATTATGATCTGATGATATGAGATATATGATATACGATAAAGGAGATGATGGGGATTTCATGTGGTAAGTTGTTACCAGTGTGGTCCTACTATAATGAAAAGGAGACGATGGGGATTGCACGTGGCAGTGTGGTCCCACTATGATGTAACAGATACGATGTGGATTTCATGTTACAAGTCGTTACCAATGTTTTTCCACTACTGATAAAGGAGATTCTAAGTTGTTATTATCCGAACTATGAACAAGAGTGTACTATTAGAAATTCAAGCTATGAATGTGAATGTACTATGAATCTACCATGAATATCAAAAAAATTAACTACGCAAAAGCGTAAGAATAATATACAATAAAATACTAAGATAATTATATTTCGGTGACCAGTATGAGTAACAGTGTAAAAGTTGCCCGTTGAGATTTTTATCTCACCCCCCCACAGTTTGATATTTTCAGGAAAATGAATCGAGAGGGGTCGGAGCTGTAGCAGGGATGACACGGAGTTTCCCTTGGTTAATGATGATAATATATAGATATGACTTTTTTTTAAAATAAATTTCATCACTTTTAACACTTGATGATATATTTGTATGCCGAGTAATGAACCTTCTCTTAAAAGTTGATAGATGTTTATCTTGTAAGATATCCTTAAAATTAACTAATACTTATCAATGATCTAGTTTTAATAAACGGGTCCACACTGCTTTTTCATAACTTATATTTGTCATTAATACTTTCCGCTGCATAAATATAATACTTATGCTTGTCGTTATATTTTAAAAAGAAATTTTTAAGCTCAGATTTTACAATCACTAAGTGGCAACCTGAGTTTAGAGTGTCGAAGGTGCAAGAGCCTGCATTCTGGATTCGGGGAGTTACACTTCAATATAATACTTCTTTTAGATTCAAGGATCACAATGATCACAATGCATGTTGTTGACTAAACTGGATCAACATGTTTGATTCTATTTGACCGCGACGTGTTCAAATTGATTGAAAAAACCGTTTTTTATATTCTCAATGATATGGACGAGGTAATTATACATTATTAAAAATTTATAATTTCTCTAACAAATTCAATAAAACAACATATCCATGATCTTTTAATTATAAAAAAATAATCTAACCTTATCTCCATGCACCTTATTTCACTATGCATAAAGGATTAGGTGATGTTGAGTTCCCATCAGAGCTAGAAGAGTTGGTTGACATAAAATTCATATTTCGATTCCATATTTCGCAATTCAATTTGGACAACAATTACAAGGTATATATTGTTGTGAAGTTATCTACTGATGAAAATTTGATCAAAAAATAGAGGAGAAAAAAATTCGTTCATCCAAGGTATTTAGTATTATTATTAATTTATTAATTATTTATTTTAAACTTTTTGGTAAAATTAAAAAAATATACATATTATTTATTCTTCAAGTTATGAATATTAATTTATAAATTTTACTTTATAAGACTACTCCTTCATTAATTTGTGACGATCAAATGGTGGAATGTGAAGAAATAACTCCAGAGAACAAGAGGAAGCACGAGAGAGATGAATATCATGAAGATGATGATGGTGGTGTTGAGAATCATGTCTCGACCACTAAGCGACTCTTGACAGTCAAACTTAAGAAGGAATAATACCACAAACTAGAGATATATGACAAACATCAAATAGAATAATATGAAAGTTATTATTATTGTTATAGTTTGTGAATAAGTTTCTCTACTATTTAGTGTACAATTGAGAATAGTTTTTTTTTATTGCTCTTCATTGCTATGTATTAAATTTATCTCTCATTTTGTAATATAAATTTGATTGATCATAAAATTAATATTCGTATTTAGATATTTTAAACAATATTAATATGTACACAACAAATATCAACTAATGTAAACAAAATTATTTTTTATTTTTCTAATAAGAAAAAACATACACAAATAGTATAAAATATACTTAAACCCATTATATCAGATAATAAAAATAATTCAACAATTGTACTATGATATATTTCAGACCTCGTAGCACGTGAGTTTAAATACTAGTATGATAATATTCTCTGAATGCTTAATATCAATTTGTCAAACGCCACAAATATTTTATTAATTTCTTTATCTTTCCTAATTAAATATTTTTAATTTTGGATCTCATATTCGTAAATTTCACTTGATCACTTTTAATTTTCTTTTTTCTACAATGTACTTTGGTTCTATCTTTTTATGTTATTCTTTATTGTTATTTGAGATTTTGAGATGCCTCCTCAAAAATATTTTTTGATCATAAAAAAATATACATAAGAAGCAAAAGAAGGAAAATTGGACATTTAAAATTTTTGGGACGAAAAATGGACAACAGATATGTTATGGGACCAAAATACTTTTTTTCTCCTGTTATAAACAGTGACATTGACACTTAATATGCATAACAATGATAGTATGTATGCATAACAGTGATACTAAAAAAAAGAATTCATGTGAACCCGATTCACAGGAGACCTACTCATTTATTATTGTAATTAAACCTGATACATCAATTAAGAAACATTATCTTTTTAGTGTAATTATTAAAATTATATTTTGCCATGATATGTAGCAATCAGAAGTTTTTTTTTTTTTTTTTTTAGTGTTATGATAAAAAAACAAATATTTTTTTCATATCTGCAATTGGAAGATAATTATATTTGGAGTGTTATTACAAGAAACAAATCTTTGTTACTTTTTTGGCGTGATATGGGATGCCGCTGCAATTAAAAGAGATTTTCTTTATAAATAGAGCATGAGCAAACCCTGGCCCCTGCATTACCTCTGATTCAAGATAGGGAGAAAAATCCCTATTCTTCGATTCTCTAGATTTTTAGACCAATTTTTGGAGATGAAAGACTACTACTTTTTGCCCTGTACGTGTTTAATTGAATTGATGAGATTATGGGTAGTGTTCAGTATTTATTTCTGTTCATGGCCAGAGACAAGTCTGTAAACATCAATACTTTGTGATTCCCTTTTAAATTGTTCTTTTCCATTACACATTTTAAAATTGGAATGTAATTCATAGGTAAATTGGTTTGTAGGCATTTAAGCAATTTATTGGTAGGAAAATTGAGGTATCAAGATGCCTTCCGTAGAAAATTTCATAGTCAATTAATCTTTTATTTTCTAGTAGTGAGAAAATTTGTTGTTATACGTACCCTTCACTCAAAGTAGATTATAATATGAATCAACTAGTTCATCTTGTCTAATAATTTAATTTTTAGATCTCTGAACTGATTTTATAATCTGCTATAAGATTTCGATTTTGCAATCCATCAGCTGGTTTGTTTAATCAAGCCTTAAGTCTGTGATCCGAAAGAAGACCACGTTGCCAACATTCATATATAGAATCCAAATTGAAAGAAATAATGCATGTATCATTCTCTCACAAGCAAATAAATTTGGTATTCGATGAAAGACAAACTAAAATAAAAATGCCTTCAAAATTAATATCCGAAAGGGAAACATTGTCCACGCTAAGTTATATAGCCCTGTCATTCGAAGAGTTGAAGATGTAGGATCAAGCATTTGACAATGATTTCTTCATGAAATAGCAAAGAAAGATGATATCAAATTAATCTACAGTTTGTGATAATCATACCTCATCAGAATCATAATCCTTTTTTTCTTCAATAAGCAACACAACACTTAGGCACAACACTTAGATGTATTGTATTAGAATGTAGGGTGTTTCTTAGAGCAGTTAGTGTACCGTATTGACTGACAATAATAGTTAATTTGAGACATTAGATTTAAAATCCAAAGATTTAAATTTAATGATCTGCAACCTGTTGTACTATGCGTCGTACTGACCATCGTACGAGCTATCGAACTGAGTCGTAGTGTCGTACTGTTATAATAATTTAAATAATTAAAAAATTATAATTAACAATTTACAAATTTACCCTTACAACCCTTTTTATTAACAACTTGTGAATAATTAAAAGAACTCGAAATATATCTCATTTAAAATTTTCTCAATATTTTCTTCCTTTCCACATTGACGTTATTATCCATGCTTTCTTCTTCAAGAAAAAATAAATTCTGCACAAAGTATACTCTGCACCGACTAGGGTCTCCTCTATCTATCACCAAGAAATTTTCTGCACAAAGATCTCTTTGAAAAGGAAAAAAAGATTAGTTCTTCCAATTGTCGTTGCCCCCTCCACCAGCCCTATGCCGTCGCCTCCTCCACCAGCCTTAAGCTGTCACCGCCGTCGCCCCTTCACCCCTTCCCCGCCTCGCCTCGTCGGCAGCCACCCATCTTAGTCTCTCTGTTCATCGGTCTCCCAGTCTGTCGCCGGTCCCAATCTCTCTCTGGTATGTTTGCTTTTAATTCAAAGTGAATTTTAATTGCAAAGTAACCCATCTTAGTATCTCTGTCCTCGTAGAATGCTATTTTTTTTATTTTTGCCTCAGTTTCTTTTTACAGTAATTCCAACAGATTTGAGTAGGAAATACATTGATTAGTTGCAACATTTATGTGCTGAATAAAAGAAATAAAATTCTTACAAGACAATTATATATTCCCGATCTCTTAATTTGTAGAAAAAGTAGGATACATTCAATGAAGCTTTACAAGTGTGGTTGAGAATGAGTTGATTAAAGTTTTTAGCAATGAAATTTGTATCAAGAATTGCTTTGATCCCGTGGAGAAGATTCAAATTTCTGCAATGCTGATGTTTCATTCATAGAGCAAAGCTTAGTTTACTAGTAAACTTTAACCAACATACATTGATCTGAATAGGAGTTTAATCCTTATTGCATCATCGTAAGAGTTCGTCGTTTTTGAAGTCTGCATTTCTTAAGGTTCTTATAAGGTCTGTCATCTCTGATGCATAAATATCTGGTCTGGATCTCCACTGATACTTTCATGGTTATTTGTTATGTTGCCCTTTTGAGTTCAGTTCTCTTTTATTGAAGGTGAAAATCAATTGTTGCTATATATTATTCTCATGCGTTAGATTTAATGCTTTTCTGGTGTGAAATCAGAAAGAAGCAATGTTGTACCTACAATTTTAAAAACTGATTTACAGTTTACTAAAGAACAAATGTGGAACATGAGCTTGGTTTATTCACCACAACTACTTAGATCTGCAGCTGGAACCTTTTTTTGCACATAGAGTGAACAAGGAAAAGGAAGAAGCTAGCTATCTTCCTTAAATAACAAGGTAATTGCTTACTTTGATCTCTTTTATATGAATTTTCAGTCTCTTCTCACACAACAACTAATCAGTTTGGTGATTAAGAGATCCTAATTGCAAAGGCATGTTGAAACTAATCATTTTAATGAACAATCTTCTTTTACATATCAATATTTGAGTTATGTTCGACTGGATTTTGTTAGCATGTAAAATTTAGGGCGATAGTCAGAATCAGGGTTCAAAACTCCATTCCCATCAAGAATTAGATTTAGTAAACTTGCCATTGACCTTAAATGGATTTTTGCTTCTTTTGTAAACTTACTGCATGAGATCTGCTTTCACTATTTGAATGAAGACATTAGAATTAATGCATCAAATTGATTTGTTGAAGATACGATCTTGCAGTTTAATTATGAACTCTTTTTATCCTGTTGATCTCTCCTAGACACCTTATTACTACTGCTAAATATTCTGTAATTATCTTGTACATTCAATGCATAGTTATTATGTTTAACTAGGAAAATTATGAATCTTTTTTTTAATGAATCTGCATTCAAATGTAATCAGTTTTCCATATGAAAGTGGTGAGGCAGATTACAGGATTTTCCAGGGAGCTATAGCTCCAATGAGTTATGGAGAATGAATGAATTACTGAATATTTGACAAATAAGAAACCTTTTTTTTTTCGTACATCCTAGTCTCTGACTTGGTTATTATGGTAAGAATTTTGCTAGTTGCCCAATTGATTGCTGTAAAATGAGAGTGACACTCACTGTTTCCAAATACACATGCTCTCAAAATTAATTAGAAGGCATGTTAATCTGACTTATTATCTCCAAGATTCTTATCTTGCCACAAAAACACAGCAATGCACATTCTTGATGATGATGATCACTACTATTAAACAACCTTGTATTATATATATATATATATATATTAATACTGAGAAATATGCAGTGTAAATAAGAGAAAAAAATAAATGGTGACTATTTTCAAAATCTAATTAATTTTAACTGTTTTGATTACTTATTTGTAAATTTTTATTATAATGTGTAGGTGAACATAGAAACGAAGATGAAGATGAATTATTGGTGGGTAAGTCTAAAATAGGTTACGAACAAGTGCACGAGATTGATGGTACGTCTAATAGGACATTTAGTGAATTTTAATTATTATATATGTAGTTGAGCTTGGAACGGATGGATGTGAATTAATTGTGGAGAATAGAGAATTGGTAGAGGATGTGGGACCAAACTCAATAATTCTGGGTACGTTTAATAGAACATTTTATTATTTATCTTATCTCTTACTTGTGTGTAACGTTTAGTTTCATATGTAGGTGAGCTTAGAACTAGGGTTGGTGAATTAGTTGAGGAAGTGACAGACGACACTATAGAATTGACTAAGGATATGGATAAATATTCAAAAGAGATTGGTGCAGATTTTCTGAAACATTTTCATTATATCATAAATTCATATTAAATAACTATTTTAACTCGATGCTCAAATATTTTTTTTTCGTTGGCTATATGTGAGGCTCAACGTAAATCATTGTTGCGATGAGGTCATAGAAAGCACAAATAATCAATTTATTGTTGTATGTTCAAATAACGACATAAGTTCCGTCATAACTACATTTACATTGTTATTCAAATTTCAAGTGAAAATTATAACCTACTATTTTTCTAGGTACTAATTTCGTAAATATTACAACGTATAATAAAAATCGAATTTAATCTTTAGAGTGAAATTGTGTTGGTCTGAGAAATATTACTTTGAATGAATTTTATAACTACTTTGTTCTAGGTCCTCTTCTTCTTCAAACAAATGAGATGGTAGAATTCAGGTTACTGAAACGTAGCATTGCTGAAACCAAAATTTATAGAATGATAAATGAAAATCATATTACACAAAATACTTGATAGTTAAGAAAAAAAATAGATTTACAACCATGTGAAGAAAACTAACTCCACGTGCATGATTGAAATGCTTTACTTATTAAAAGATATAATATATAGCATAAAATAAAACAAGTATAATAATTGAGTTTGTATATCAATAAATTAAAAAATTGTGGAACACTAAATACAATCCAAAATCATCAAATTCAATTTCAAATATTATGCCAAATAAACCCACTGAGAATTAAGATTTAATAAAAAGCATTAGAGTTTACAAGAAAATTGACTAATTAAACCACAAAGCATTAGATGTTATGTCCATTATGTGCATATATACACATAGTTATTAGAGATGTGAAGGTGCAATGAGGGTATACATAAATCTTTCAATTTGAACTAAAAACTCATGTAAAAAGAAAAAATAGACAATTAAATTATATATTAGGAGACATAAATTTCAAGAAATCTCAAGATTAATTTCATCCTGGGCAAGAACTAATTTACCAACCAAATGCCAGAGAAATAAAAAATACTAAGAGCATCAAGATATGACAAAAAAATCACTATCATTACAAGACAACTCTTTCATATATATATATAGGGATTTAAATCAAAAAAAATTCCAGCTTTCTCAGCTTTTTTAAAAAAAATTAATATATATCACATGTTTCAATTTAGTCTCGTATGTTTTCAATTTGTGCCGATTTAATCTCAAATCGCCGGAGACCGGTCAAACTACCCCAAAGGACAACCAAAATAATACAAGTCAACAATTGTGCTATTCAACTCCATTTCAGGGATACCTTATCTCAAAAGTGATAAAATTATATCCAATATTAAGGTCCCGTTTGCAAACCTCATAGCAAAAGCAAAAGTGCTTCTTTAAAAAAAAAAAAAAAAGCACTTAAAACATGTTTACAACTATTATTTTAAGTGCTTATTACCTCTTTTGGCCAAACAATCATTTCTAACTTTTGACTTCTCCTTAAACACTTCTACACACCCCCCAAGAAAATAATACCCCAATACCCTTATTAAAAGCACTTCGTTTGCAAACACATTTATCTTTAATCACTTCTTAAAATCACTTCTTAAAATCACCTTATTTTAAAACACTCCTTATTTTTCATTTTGCTACAAAAATCACTTAATATCACTGTTTTAGAGATACTAGTGCTTGCAAACACACATTAAGTTTCACAACAGTATCCCACAACCAAGCTAGGACTGGATACAAACTACTGAGAGATGGAAAACGAAACCTGGGCTCGATGCATATCTTAGCTAGCCATTGGATATCCGTAAAAAAAATCGAAGTCCAACTCTTTCAGACATTTAATCAAACATCGTCATCATATCATTTAATCTTCATCTAATCAACTCAAACTCATAACCAATCTATAAATATAACTCTACTCCAGAAACAAATAAGTAACTCAAAAGTATCAACTCTATCAAAACTCAAAATCCGATTTCAAATCATATTAAAACCCAAACAAGTCTTGCAAAAATATGTGTAAAATCCCATGATCAAACAACTTTAGAACTTAGAAGTACACATTGGTGTATGTTGTGTCGAGTGTGCTCCGCAGGCCCTTCTTCTAAGGATTTTCACCAGCTTTGGTGAAATGCGACTTCTTTTCTTCCTCATCTTTGCTCTTCTTATTTGGTCATCCCGTAATTTTATGACTTCGTACCTGAAAAATGCAATTTATAAATTTAATGATGCGCATACAAAAATATTACTTCATAAAGAATTATTAAGCGACATGCAAGAATAATTAAAATGACGTTCATAGTCACATACCCACAAAACCCGCTTTTCTGCCTTCTATTTCTAGGTGCTCCATGAAAATCCTGAGGATATCCACAATACAAATTTAAATATTCATCCGATTCAGCAAAACCTTCAGTGAAAAATCCAAATGCAATGTTAAATTCAGTTATTGAAAGCTTAAATTCTTTCCCCATCAATCTAAACTGAACTGCCTTGGCATGCCTATCTTTTTCCACTTCATCCGACTTAAACTCAAAGGTCGTGTAAAACTCTTTCACAAGTTCAATATTAGCCGGAAGAGTAAACGAAAAGTAACTCGTCCATCGATCCTATGTTCTCAATCAACTCAAACACATCATTCTCAATTTTCAAAGCTTCTAAAGTAGGGGTGTGAATGCACTTACAAGGAATAACACTCTTTTCACATATCAATTTGTATCTATCCTTGTCCTTCTTTTTTAGTGAAGCTAAGATGGCCATTCAAATCAGATTCTGAAATTGGAAGAGAAGGAAGTTGTCACCTAAAATATTAAATAGATAATATACCTTAAAATTATCACTATTATACAAATAGTGGATAATTAGTATCTTCCTAATTGACTAATGATCAATAAATATATCTACCGTAGGATGTATACTGGGATAAGAGATTTGTACATCTAAATTTCACAAGAGTTGTATATATAAAAAGGTCCTGTTCTTATCCTTCATGCATTAATCTACATGAGCAATAATAGGCTAGAAGTTCTTTATCAGATAACGAAAATCATCATATTTTACAATGTTTATACAACTTTTTCTTCTACTATCTTGAGGTGATGATTTTCAGGATTATGTGAAGTGGTATTTATACTTGTTTATACACAAAAAAAAAAATCAGAGCACTCAGTGTTTAATAATGGCCATTCATTTGCAGAGAAACTTGTTGGGCCACACACAACTTCTTTCTTCGATCCGAAAATTCTATTAATATTATTGTGCTTTGAGAAAAAGGTGTGTGCAATTTTTAAATTAATGATGATACGCCACAACATTAAATTACAAAATTACGAGTGCATTTTTTGAGGTTATCTACCAATGGCAGAAAACCAGAGGTCAGAATGCACAACCATAAAAAATCAGTGCCAGTGCCTTTGCAACAAGATAAGCTACTTAACAAGTCAGAGGTGATCAACAATAACCACAACATGGAGGAGAGTAGTTAATATTGGGAAAATTATTTTTAAGGACACTATCTTATGGGGGTCAACAAAACTAGGACACTATCTTTATGGACTTGCAAAATCAGGAAACTCTATTTACGAACTTGCAGAATGAAGACACTACCTTTTAAGTTTGGCAAATTGAAGCCAGATTTCACAAATACAGGTCAAATCGAATTTGGGTTCTAGCAAATCACATAACATGTTGGAAGAAAACAAGACGATGGAAGAATTCATTATTGCTTTATAAGAAGAGAAGGAATAAAAAGTTGCAAACCTGATATCATTGTATGTTGGTTAAAGTTTACTAGTAAACTAAGCTTTGCTCTATGAATGAAACATCAGCATTGCAGAAATTTGAATCTTCTCCAAGGGATCAAAGCAATTCTTGATACAAATTTCATTGCTAAAAACCTTAATCAACTCATTCTCAACCACACTTGTAAAGCTTCATTGAATTTATCCTACTTTTTCTACAAATTAAGAGATCGGGAATATATAATTTTCTTGTAAGAATTTTATTTCCTTTATTCAGCACACAAGTGCTGCAACTAATCAATATATTTCCAATCAAATCTGTTGGAATAACTGTACAAAGAAACTGAGGCAAAAAAAAAATAGCATTCTACGAGAACAGAGATACTAAGATGGGTTAACTTTGCAATTAAAATTCGCTTTGAATTAAAAGCAAACATACCAGAGAGAGATCGGGACCGGCGACAGACTGGGAGACCGATGAACAGAGAGACTAAGATGGGTGGCTGCCGACGAGGCGAGGCGGTGCAGGGGTGGAGGAGGCGACGGTGGCGACGCCTTAGGGGTGGTGGAGGAGGCGACGGACGACGTTAATATTTTTTTTTCTTTACAAAGGGTTTGAGAATTGGGGGAAGAAGGATGTATCAATTTAATTTCATCTTTTAAATTAAGTTATTAATTTTTTTAATATTTTCTAATAATTTGTAAAAAGGGATATGATGGTAAATTAAAAAATATAATTTAAAGATATTAAATTAGTGCAATAAGTGGCGGGTTAATCTGATGATCTGACACCACGTAATGCATGCAATGATTGTAAGTCGATTATTTGTCGGTCAGTCTGACACTATACGACCGACGTAAGTTAAAAACACACTCTAACTACCCAATTCTTTTATAAGAGAGTAATTGCTGGTGAGTGATTATAATATACTAGTACATAATAAAAATATTAAAAAATAAATATAATTAGAATTCAAAATACTTATGATATAACATAGTATAATTTAAATTTATCATATCTATATCTATATAATAACATAAACCACACCAAATTTAAAAATCATTGAATTTTTCCGCCAAAAATTATTGCCAAATTTAGAAATGAATCTTTAAAACAAAAATATTAACAAATAATAATGAATTGAGATCTATATTATTATTATTATTATTATTATTATTATTATTATTATTACTATTATTATTATTATTATTATATAATAGCATAAACAGTCCCGAAACCGTCACAAATTTAGAAACTATTGAATTTTCCCGTAAAAAATTATTGTCAAATTGAGAAACGAATCTTTGAAAAAAAATATTAACAAATAATAATGAATTGAGAAAAAATCTTTGAAAAAAATAGAAAAAACATTTGGAATAAATATTAACAAATAATAATGAGAAAAAAATTTAAATCTTTGGAAAAATATAAAAATCTTTTGTCAAATTGTTCTTTTGAAAAAAATAAAAATCCTTTGCTATATTGAGAAACTAATCTTTGAAAAAAAAATAATGAACTGAGAAAAAATATTTGGTGAAAAATAGAAAAAATATTTTGAATAAATATTAACAAATATATATCTATATATATATAATAACAGAAATCGACCTAAATTTAGAACCCAATGAATTTCCCGCCAAAGTTATTGCCAAATTGGAAAACGGATATTTGGAATAAATATTAACAAATAATAATGAATTGGAAAAAAAATCTTTGAAACATGTATATAGTATACTAGTACGTAACCCCGCAAATTTCGCGGGATTGAAAAAAAAAATCACAATATTATTTTAAATTAAATACTTAAATATTTAATTAATTAATTATAAAAAATAATTTTAATTTTGTTTTTGTCCAGATTAATAATAAGAAATTTTAAGGCATGCTTAGTGAATTGATAAAAAGCTCGTATATATTTCTAATAGAATATCACATATACCTATAAAACATATATTATTAATAGAATTTTAAATTTAATTTAACATATAAACTATAAACGTAATATGGTGTAAAAAATATGATACAATTACTTATTGATTTCGTATGAACTCCAACACTGAAAAGTTTTCGTTATCTTTTTTTTTTTTTTTTTTGAGATTTAATTATTCACTATGAATATAAAGATGTCTTTTTTCCATTTTGTAGTCATCAAAGAAATTGTGCTTATATAAATTATAAATAGATATGCAATTATGATTTTCTTTCCTTTTATAAGGAATTTTTTTGTTGATATAAAATATATTTATTTGGGTTTAGATTATATAAAATTTAAAATTTCCTAACACATAAACTTAATTATATTATAATATCAATATTTATTAAGTCAATCAATAATTTCTTAGTAATTTGTTGAATAATTAATATATAAAACAAAACAATATGTTCGATTAATTAAAAAATCAAACATGAAACAATATATCTGAGGTCAAAGTATTCAATGATGTTTATTTTGATTTTATTTATTTCTTTATGCATGCCAGTAGAAATGATGTGATTATTGATTTTTTTTTTTTTTTGGTTTGTTGAGGTAAAATAGGGTGATGGAAAGAAAAGAAATAATTATGGATGGTATAATTTGATTAGATTATTCATATAAATGATATAATTAGATTGGATCGTAGCAAAAGATATGATAATATCTATTTTTTTCCTTCAAAATTTTAGATACATATAACGTGTATCCCGATTACTTATTTCAAAAATTATTGTTTTGGAAAATATAACTTTAACAATTTAATATCTTAAAAAATATTAAGATTATGTTGAATTTTATATCTTAAATATTTTATATTAATTTAGAATGAGAATCTATCTTTAAAAAATATTACTAAGATTATGTTGAATTTATTTGTTGAATTGCCGATATTTTAAGATAATTTTTAGGAAGCAGAATTCAAGTTTATATTAATTTCCTATGTTAAATTCTGGACAAATTAATTAGATTCAGTTTTTTATTATTCTTAATATGAACTAATTAAATAAATGGTTTGAGCTAAATGTTGAATTGGTGAATAAATATTTCTCAATATTATCAATATATTCAATATCATATTATAAGAATTTATGCATCTATGATCATTTCATAATACTAGGTTTTTGCCCGTGCGATGCACGAACCTATTGTAAATATTCATACAGGTTAGTTACTAAAAGTTTTTTTATCTACCCATTCGAAGAAACAATTAAACGAATGTATTGCTATTAAAAAAGTGGTCGTACAGTGTAGCAAAAATTACATATTATCATTATTTGTATTCTTAAAATATTTATACTAACATAGAAGATTAAACAAAGTACTTAATTAATGGTTCGATGTCTGCTGCTGCCGGCTGCCCTCATGACCTCAAACTCTTTGTAGGAGATCATATTCTTCTGCTAGCTTATGCATGTGAATCCAAGTTTATTTTCAGAAAAACACATACTCCCTCTGTCCACCAAAACTATGCTCATGATTTCGTTTTGACATGTTGTACGTAAAGGTAAATTAAGTACGTTTATGGACACAATTTTTTTTATCTTCATCGTCCAACAATCACTTAATTACTCAAGTTATCATTATGCTTTACTCACAATTACCTTTCCGTACAATATATGTCAAAACGAAATGATCACATTTTCTGTGGACGGAGGGAGTATAATAAGATAGTTGATGCAATATTGAAAACTATTAATGAATGTACCCTGTAGTGCGTGTCATCTTTATATCTTGTTGCCCCAACTGAGACCCTGTAGTGAATGCAATGCTGTGGATCCAATCTTTTAACTACATGATCAACATACTGTAATTGCACAGACAAATATTAGTGCCAAATATATTCAATGCTTAATTTTCCTTAATTCTCCAACTCAATTTTCATTCCTTTTTTTCAAGAGTAATGTATCTTCTAAATAATTTCAGAGCTTCTTCCTTTCTTGTCTCTAAAATCAGAAGTAACAACATAGAAACAATACCAGTAATTTAATATGAACAACGCGACAAACTACTTGCTTTTCTTGGTGTACTATAAGCAAACTGAGAAATCCTTGGCTATCAAAGTTTATTCCTATCAAAGAACACTAAATTAAAAATTCTAATACATCAGTATTTATATGAAAGTAGAATTCAATTAAGAAATTACCGCTTCTGTAATTGCTTTCGAAATATATCGATACCTCTCAAAATTGAGAGGAATGACTTTCATTCTTTTCTATTGCCAAATTCTTCCCTTTCATTCCTCCATCTTCAACCAAGCATCCCTTCAAAAAAGTTCTCATAATTACACATGGCATGAGGTAAGTGAGTGAAAGTTAAAAATTATGTTGGACATACAGTGATGCATAAGATGCCCCACATCTAACCTAACACACTGAGAAGATTATAAATTATTTTTTACCTTGTTTGACTGTGCGACTTTTACTGTTATATATTTTTTGTGTAATGCATAAATGTTTTAAACATATGTCCTAAGTATACGTGGAAGCGTCGAGAAAATGTTGAGAATGTTAAAATTTTCATCCATGCATCTGCTAGAAAACACCCAAAATCATTTAAACACTTTCTTCGCTAAGATTACCAATGAACTATGATGATATATTAAATACACTCATATATGCTCTCATGTTTCAGATAAAGATTCTTAATGCTAATAATAAGCTTTTTTTTTTTCCAGATTTTGGAACTTAAGCATTCTGCCACAATTATGGCTATAACCAACAATAAGAACTTAAATATTTCC
This sequence comes from Stenogyne calaminthoides, assembly GCA_037126765.1. NCBI lineage: Eukaryota > Viridiplantae > Streptophyta > Magnoliopsida > Lamiales > Lamiaceae > Stenogyne > Stenogyne calaminthoides. The sequence goes on along the minus strand of JBBCBC010000001.1, from coordinate 34,172,766 downwards.
AAAATATTGAATCATCTGATTACCTAACCATTTGTAAATTAATCTTCAACAGCAAAAGGTCCATTGAACATGGGAAACTTTATAACGAAAGCATTAAGACAAAAACTCATATGAAACGATCTCATGCATGAAACGGGCTACAACTTAGCACAAATCACGTCTACCCCTTCCAAAGTGTTAAAGTGTCAATGCCCAAATTATGCCCGTCTCACCGTGAGACCGTCTCATGCAAGTGTGTCTCAAGCATTAATAGATCCCTCAAATTTTGAAACTAAAATTTCAGCAATCCTCAGAGGATCAGATAATGTCTCAATCATTGAATTACCTGTCCATTCCACTCGACCTCCATGAAAGAATATTGCATTTGCAGAAGTTACCTATATCACATAAATTATATGAAAACTTTAATTATCTGTTGATAGAAGTGAATAAACATAATTCCTTCATGAAACTCTTGAAACAATAAGATGTCAAAATCACAAAACAATAGATGCAGGTTCAAGCGAAATTTCTCATCCAACATTGAATGATTCATAAATTAGTTTATATACAAATGTAATCTGAGTGCAATTAGTTATTATCATAAGTATAACTATCAAATTCTTATCACTTATCAGAATACAACATTCTACTAATACGTACCTCACAATCCATAAGAGATTTTAGTTTATAAACAAATTTAATCTTAATGCTCTCACTTATTATCATAATTATTAGAACCCGACATTATACTAATATATACCTCACAATCCATAAGAGTTTTTCCAAACCACACATAATTAATTGATGTTCCAAATTAGACAACATCTGAAACTCCAAATTAGCGGGAGGTTTGTTACGACCTACCAATGAAACACAAAAAGAAAAGAGTGTTACTTATGAAAACCTATTAATACACAGGATAGATAAAGCAGAAAATTATTTCATCATATACTTCACATAGATAAGTAAAAACATATTGCAACTGCAAGTAAAACATATAGCCAACTGACCAATTGTTAACCCACACATTTGCGAATGGGTTTTTTTCAAGTTATAAACTAAAATAATATTGCGCAAGAAAAGCAATCGACTGCATAGAGATAAAATGTAGAAGCAATTAGAAATCCAGTCTCTCTAGACCCAAACTACACGAAAATAGACTCAAGCCTTTTCAGCAATACCTGATCAATATGTAGCTCTGTCTCTGACCCAAAATCTGCACACATTTAAAACTCATAAAATACGTTGAAATGTATTTCAGAATACATGTTTTATCTAAAAAGTGTAGATTCGAAGTCACCAATGTAAGATTGTATCTTACTGCTTCTTTACCTGAGGCCGCCGTCTTGAGGGTTTTAGCAAAGCAATATTCTTGATCTTGATTTTAATCTCCTGCACAACCAAAATATGATTGCAGAAAACACAAGAAGAATCTACTTCTAATTTAAACTACTTCACTTCAAAATCACATGATATTTTTCAAGCTTTCTAATTGCACTATGATTTCATAATAGGGGAATTATAGTAGCACTAACAATTAAGTTCAAGGAGATACCCAGAAAGGATCTAGCTTAAAGAATAAAAGCTTAATATTATTGGCTTGCTCAAGGGAGCGAGCGTGACTGAAGTGGAAGAGTTTGTAGATCCCATCAACATACACGTGACGCCGGTTTGGCTCTGCTCCTCATCTACACCACCACTGCTCTCAAATCTGAATTAGTGGCTCTTGGAGAACTCCAGTTTTTGATGAGGCGGATAAACTTCCAATGCTACTTTTTCACTGTAAAAATCACAAATACAAACACATTTATGGTCTTCTCATTGACAATTAGGAGGCATAAAAAAACACTGTAAACTTTTTTCTAAAAAAGCATTGTGCTGAGAGTATTAATTTTATACTACACTTTCAAACTATACTACACCACAAAAATCAAATCTAAATCGTTAATGAGTTGATTAAATGATTAAACTTTACATATAATCAGAATTTTCACACACCATACTTAAGAAAACAATAAGTACATGATTAGTGTTGCAACCTACGTTCATAAGGGTGCATAAATCAACCATAGTCCAATGACATTAGTAATATAGATTGTGGTGGCTACAACCAGATCTCATTATTTATGTGGTCAACAAAACAATTAGGGTCATAGCAAGAAATTTTCCTGAAACCAAGTAAATACACCACCCTGCACACCAAATCGAGATGACAAAATTATTAAATTACTATATATCCCCTTTATTGTAAAACAAAGTTTGCTCCAAATTATGCTACATAAAATGTCATTTGGGACATTGATTACCTTTCAATAGAGGCTGATGAGGGCACCCTGTTCTTTGCATCAAGTAAATTCAACTAATCTAAAATGATCAACAAAAATTGAAAAGATTAGTTAAAAATAATATCAAGTGAGATAAAGTTGCAAGAAACAACATGAAAAATACCAACTCTCTATCGACTATCGTGAAAGTGTAACCAAGATTTTTACAATAAAATATAAATAGTAATTAATAGTAGTCAATAATAAATCAAAATTGTCTTTAACAAAAGGAAAACATAAATTCTGAAAATAGAACTGAAATAACATATATATTAATTGGCGCAACTAACGTGACTCCATCATTTCATCATGTAAAGTACATAGCATAAGAATTTGACATATATCATGAAATATGGTAGTAATTGGTGCATACATATGTTCTGCATACATATATAACAATGCTTCCCACATATATACTATTTAATTCATGAAAAAACTAAAAATTAGTGAATAGAACCAAAATATGGTGGAAAATGAGAGAATCAAAATTGGAACAAAGAACAAAGACACACGAAATGGAATTTCATATATATACTCGTTACTACAACTGATTCACATATACGTGCTACTTTTTCATAGAAATATCAAATAGATGCCAAGGGAAAAGGAAAAATAAAATAACCTAGAAGAGGTGAGATTTGAGGTGGTTTCTTCTGTTTTCTTTGTCACACGCAGCACTGTACCCAACCTCATACAGACACACACACATCATTTGATTCTGATAGACTGATACTCGCCACTGCATCAGTTTTTCATAAAACCTAGCCCTGTTCAGCGCTACAGCACATGAGACACAAAAACACTTAAGAAAGAACCATATCCATATAGAAGACATAGGAGACCAGAATATGGGCATAGTGAGAAACAGAGAATCATAATGCCACATATATCATATATATACATATACACATAAACTCCATAGCACCTAAAAGAAGATCCTCAATAGTGAAAATTATATAAAAATTCTTAAATACAACAACGGAAAGGCTTACACAGAAAATTTCAATGATTAGTTTATAAGCAAATGAAGAAATTGAAATAATGCATACGCAATTTTGTGTCGGCTGGCGTTGGTGAGTTGCAGCGGCGAATTTGGGTTGTAGAAGATGCGGCGATTTGGTGGAGAGCTACGTCGCGGCGGCGCTGCGCTATTTTTGTGCAGATATGGTTACAACGCGACCCAATCGACGGCGGCGGCGCGATTTCAGGAACGAAAAGGCCACAACGTCTCGACTCCATGAGCGAGGCGCAGTTTCTGGAGTCTCGTGCGTGCGGCTTATTTGGGCGTTTGACGGATTGTGATTTCAGGCATGAATTGACGATGTTGCGGCCTTGATGTGGCCGAGTGGGTGGAGGCAGCCGAGCGGGCGTTTGAAACTTGGGAAAAGAGGCGTGAGTGTAGTGAAGGGGGTGTTGGGCATTTTCTTTGATGGGTATGTTAAATGCGGATAAATAATGAGGGGGAGAAATTAATGGACTGATTATAAATTTTTCTTTATCGAAATTGATTAATTAAAATTAATTAAATTAAGTAATATATATTTTTGTTTTGACACATGGCAGGAGCTGGAGGGTGATACTTAGCAGCTTGTGGTGAATACACTTCTCCTTTTATAATATAAGATTTTTCTTAGTATATGTTCATATATTTACCAATATGATCAAGTTTGAAGAAAAATTTACTTGCACATGCAATTGCAGTATTACTAATTGTACTAAAAATTTGTTGGGACAGAAGATAGAGTACTAAAATTAGATATATTTAAGCAATAGTTGTAATCGAAATAAACAAAAATAAGTAGATCATTAGAAATAGTGAAATAAAAATAAAAACAAATCTTCAATAGCAACTCTAAACTAAACTGTCAAAACATGAAACAACTCAAAGGCATATCTTTCCATTTTAATTTACATATTCCTAACAAATTTTCCAAATTCTCCTTCAATTACAAAATTTCCAAACTAAAAGGTATATTTGCTTCCGCCAATTGTTTCTTTCCTCAAAAATATATTGTCCTTTAGAAAAGAGGGTATTCCAGCATCACCACTCATTTGAAGAAGAGAAAAAGAGAGAGATAGAGAGAGAATATTAAACCGGCAAAAAATAACAAAGAACAAAGAAAATTACAATAAAACAATCAGAAAGTGTGAAGGCGATAGATCGTTGAAAAGATCACTAAATACCTAACTCATCTGTAAAAATAAAAAATAAATAATCATGCAAAAAAGTTTAAATTAGAAGATGACAAAAGCAAAAGAGAAAAAAGATTAATCTGCAAAAAAATAACAAAAGCATAAAAGAAAAACAAACTAGATTAATAAATTCTTCATATTAAAAGAATCTCTATGAACAGAAAAAGAAAAAAATAATCCACAATTAGTTTATCACTCAAATTACTCACCTCAATACTCCCTACAATATTTAAAAAAATAATCCTCCCTGCAATATAAAAAAATAATTACACAATTGAATCAAACATTCATAACCAATTCATAGCTCAAATTACTTTCAAATTAGAGGAATCATATCATAGTAAATATAAAAATAAAATTAGATTAACAAATTCATCAAATTAGAGATTTGATCAGAAAAGAAGAAACTCATCCACAACTAGTTAGCACTTAAATTACTTACCTCAATACTTCATGCAATATACAGAATAAAATAAAATTAACAAATTCATCAAATTAGAAGACATAAAATTCAAAACTCGAATTACTTTTCAAATTAGAAGGATTACATCAGATTAAATATAAAAAATAAAATTAGATTAATAAATTCATCAAATTAGAAAAATCGCTATGAATAGAAAACGGAAATTCATTTCACAACTAATTCAACACTCAAATTACTAACTTCAATATTCCCTACAATATAAAATTTTAAATAAGAAGATGACAAAAAAAAAATCTGCAAAAATTTAACAAAAGCATAAATGAAAAACAAAATTAAATATGAACATAAAAGATGAAACTCATCCACAATTAATGTAGCACTCAAATTACTCAACTCAATACTCCCTATTATATGCAAAATAATTACACAATGAAAGTAAACATTCATAACTAATTCAAAACTCAAATTACTTTCAAATTAAAAGAAACGTATCATATAAAATATAAAAATAAAATTAAATTAACAAATTTATCAAAATAGAGCTATGATCAGAAAAGAAAAAACTCATCCACAATTAATTCAACACTCAAAATTAATCACTATGAACAAATTAAACACATAAAAAAAACCCTCATGGGGGCGTGAAAATAAGGAGCTTTATATGAGTGTGTATGGGGCGTTGCCTTTTGAAAACGAAAAAGATATATAGGGCGTCAACCAACCATATCTTTTGAAAATCAAATCTTTTATAAATAAATACGATAGTTAGATTAAAAATTTAATTTAAATAACTTTTAATGAGAATGCACGATTACAAAATGAAATAATCTTATTGAATTGTGTTTTGCATAGATTGACGTGGTTTCGCCACGTAGACTAAAACAAGTTTACCAATATATAGTATTAAGATTAAGATTATTAGTAAAAATCTTTGGCATTAATATTAACAATTAATAATTGATTGGATAAAAATTTGTGGAATATATAGTATAGTATATTATTGAAAAAAATCTTTAGAATAAATATTAAAAAATAATAATTGATTGGATAAGTATCTTTGGAATATATAGTATATATATTTATCTTTGGAATAGTTAAATTGGGAAACAAATTTTTGGAATATGAAAAAGATCTTTGGAATAAATATGTATGGAATAAATATTAATAAATTATATATAACGGATTGAGAAAAATCTTTAAAAAAATATGTAGAATATCTTTGGAAAAAATATGTACGGTATATTTCCATTTCTTCGTCTCTTCAGAATGAAAAAAATACTTTAATACGAATATTAATAAAGATTTAAAATAAATTAATAATGCAATTATAACATTGCATCACATGGATTCAGTTACTAGTAAAAATTAAATAGACACATATTTTTATAATGTATGTATGTGTTGTTAATTAAATTTAATCACATGAATCAAAGTTTTAAAAATCAAATATTAGTGAACTTCGAACTATTTATTATTCGAAATGGTTACTACCCAACATTTTTATTCATATTTGGATAAAGATAGAAAATTGTACGAAAAAATATCATATATAAGACAAATGACATTTACTCTATTATATGATCTGTCGATATATGAGACAACAATTGAAATTTATAACGCCACCAACTTTTGTGAACCCGAGTTCACATGAACACTTTTTTTTTTTCAATATCACTGTTATGCATACGAAGTGTCACTGTTTATAAACAGTAACAATAACACTCCATATACATAATAATGATAGTACGTATATATCCCAATGATACTTAAAAAGAGAATTCATGTGAACTTGGTTCACAGGAGACCTGCTCATTTATCATTGTAAACTTGATACATCAATTAAGAAACACTATCTTTTTAGTGTAATTATTAGAAAAACCGTGTATTGTTTTTTGCCATGATATGACAATCGGAAGACAATTATTTTTTTAGTGTTACGATAAAAAACAAATATTTTTTCCATATCTGCAATTTGAAGATGATTATATTTGGAGTGTTATTACAAGAAATAAATCTTTGTTACTTTTTGGCGTGATATGGGGATGCCGCTTTAATTGAAAGAGATTTTCTTTATAAATAGAACATGAGCAAATTAACCTTAGCCTGCATTACCTGTAATTCAAGACAGGGCGAAAAGCCCCTATTCTTCAATTCTCTAGATTTTGAGTCCAATTTTTGTAGATGAAAGAATACTACGTGTTTGATGGAGTGAGTGAATTGGGTGGGGTTGTTTGAGTTTGAAACTATGTGAGTCTAATGAATTTGATTCTACTGATACTGTCTGAAGTCGTGTATGATTTTGAGGCCACAGTACAAGATGTTGTAAATTTATTATTTAAAGTATTTCAAAAATATATTAATTATCAAAACTTATCCACCAAGTTTGTTTCCTATTTCTTCTCAACAAATATAACCGTGCTTATCTTTTAATTAAAACCACTATGAGTCTGTTCCTATTCTTAAGGTGGTCAAAAACCGTTTTACTTGCAATTTTATTATATATATATCAGAGTGTTTATTGAGAACACATGACAAGAAAAAAAACACTGCGTAAATCATTTTCTTCTTCTATTCTTTTTGTTGGGTTTATTATTCTGTTGCTCCTGATCCTAGGTTTATCCTAGAAGACTTGTTGAATCCTGGGGGATTGCTAAGTGTAAATCCTTAAGGACAGTGCATTTCAAGCACGCCTCAAGTGGTTTTCCTTTGATCTTCGTTTTTTATCTCTTCCTTGTTTTATTTTGATTATTGGATTTTCTAATATTTTCCAACACAAGATACTAGATTCAAGTAAGCGAATGAATGCTTAAATCATGTATTGCATCATCAAATTTCAATTTGTCCCCCCTGCCCCCCTCCTTACTGTGAAAAGATGGTATGGTGTATATAACACTTGTAAATTAAATAAGTAACAAAATCTCGTTATTTTGCTTCATTGTTTTCAGGATTGTACAGTGGCCTCAAAGCCGCAATGAAGCCCTTGGACTGATCAACACGTACAAGGAAAATAAGGAAGATTCTGGAAGCAGACAATTCGGGTTGAATGATTATTTCCATAACAGGGAGAAGATTGTAGAGGACAAGCTTATGAAGCTTCGAAAAAAGAAGATAAGTACCTTACCGACATCAGGGGATTTGAGACAATTCGAGGAAACGTTGCGCATAAAAGCTGAGTATATAAGATCCAAGATTTAATTTTTGAAGGGAAAAGGAGCTGTGGATGCTAATAACTTGATGCATTTTGGTTGGATGTTCCATTTTACCCTCCTCCTCCTCCTCTTCTACCTATGCCTATCCCTATCCCTATCCCTATTCCTATCCACTATCATCACCAACAACTACATGCCTTCAATCAAAACATCGAATCGGAGGCAACTACCGAGTCATATTTCTCTCCGATGTCTCTCAGGACGGATCAAAGTTCCCTTGCTTTATAGCCCTACGTACCTGAGAAGATGATCTCAAATTAAAGTTGTACCTCGAGTTACACAAATGCAGAGTCGGAGTTCTTGATTCTAGTAATAATTTTGAAACTATGCGAGTCTAATGAAATTTGCGGACAAGGATGGAATACTCTTGCCCTTTGAATTCTTTTGTTCAGGAAGTGAACAATTGTGCAAACATTATCAATTCTGTTATCACTTGGAGTTATCAAATGCTATGGAGACTCACAGTTCTATTTGAAGTGGGCTAGCTTCTGATTTTTGCTAGTAAAATAAGCATGAAAATCCTCAACGAATAGCCAATATAATCCCCCAAATAAAAGTGTAATACACCATGTAAACAAACAGAGAAATGAGAAATGAGAAATGAGAATGGTATATTAATTATACAGTTAATTAATTTCGTTTTTGTTAAATTAAAGCCTATGTATTCATTTGCTATTGATGAAGGTTAATTGTAAGTAGAAATATGGGGAGGGCAAAGCTGAAAATGGAACTAATAAAAAAGGAAAAATCAAGAGACCAAACTTTCAAGAAAAGGAAAGAGGGTTTGACCAAAAAATTGGACAGCTCAAAAAAGTTCAAGGGAATATACATTCAAGCTCTTGGAAGTTGGAACACACAATACTATTTTAATCAAATAAATCAACTTTTTTTTTTTGAGAACACAAGTCAACTTATTTAAAAGACGTAATTATATGGGTACGTTCGAAAAAAAAAGACGCAATTATATTAAAAATTTCCAACAATAATAATTTGATCACACAATTCAGACTTTAGAATATTTGAAAGAGATCTAATTTAAGTATAAATTATAAAAAATACGATTAATATAAATATCAAAGATTTTTTTTCCGTTATTATTTGTACATATTTTTCTCAATTCATTAACATTTATTAAAATACCAAAGATTTTTTTTCTATTATTATTTTTTAATATTTATTCAAAAGATTTTATCTATTTTTTTTTCAATTTTTTTTTATCAATTCATCGTTATTTGTTAATATTTTTTTTCAAAAATTTATTTTTCAATTTGGCAATAATTTTTGCCAAAAAATCAAATGATTTTAAATTTGGGGCGGTTTCTGCTATATATAGATAGATAGATAGATAGCACCATGTTTATTGTATTATATATTCTTCTACTTTCGGTTCTTCTAAACTTAATCTACCACCCCAACTTAATTTGTGATTTTCAGAGTTTTATTAAATTAAAATTATTATTTATAATTAATTTTGAACTACACGAATGATATACTCTAAAAGGGGAAAAAATTCTCCAAAATATAAGATAATATTCTCTGAATACCTAATATCAATTTGTCAAATGCCAAAAATATTTTATTAAATTTTTTATCTTCCCTAATTAAATATTTTTAATTTTGGATCTCATATTCGTAAGTTTCACTTGATCACTTTTAATTTTATTTTTCCTACAATTTATTTTAGTTCTATCTTTTTATGTTATTCTTAATTGTAATTTGAGAATTTGAGATGCCTCCTCAAAAATATTATTTGAACATAAAATATATACATAAGAAGCAAAAGAAGGGTCCAAATATTTGTTTTTTCACCAGGCCCCTCAACTCATAGGATCGGCCCTAGCGAGACAATCTTATATATGAGACAAATGACATTTACTCTATTATATGATCTGTAAATAAGTTTGATAACAATTTAAATTTATAATTTCACAAATTTTTGTGAACCCGAGTTAACGTGAACACTTTTTTTTCAAGTATCACTGTTATGCATACGAAATGTCACTATTTATAAGAGAATATTTTTTTTATCCCATAACTTATCTACTGTTCAATTTTCGTCCCAAAAATTTTAACTGTCCAATTTCGAGAAAAATGTCGTTTTTGGTCACATGCAAGTCACGTGTCGATAAAATTAAGTCGTTCTTACATGTACAGATTTTAAATTTTAGTTATGATTTAATTTATTGGGTTATTTACACATGTGTAGTTTAATTGATTAAAAAATATAATTTAATAAAAAGAAAAAAATAGTCAGCGTTCACGTGATCGAGGGCATAGGAATCTCCTGTGACCGAAATTAGACATCTAAATTTTTTGGGATGAAAAATGGAAAACAATATGTTATTCCGTACCACACTTTATTAAGCCCGTACCATAATTTATTTATGCACGTACCACCACTAATTCACCCCGTACCAACATTAATTAATGACATATCACATTTTATTAAGCCCGTACCACCATTAATATATTCCGTACAACACTTTATTAAGTCCGTACGATCATTAATTCATACCGTACCATAATTTATTTTTGCACGTACCACCACTAATTACCCCGTACCACCATTAATTAATGACATATCACACTTTATTAAGCCCGTACCACCATGTACCATATTATTTAAGTTCATACCACCGTATGTCAAGCTTGGACCACCATGAATCACCATGTACTACATCTTATTGAGTACGTACCACCATATATTATGTATGTACCACAATTTTAAATACCGTATAATCATATTTTTAGTCAGGTACCACCATATTAAACCTTGTATAATTATATTTTTAAGCCCGTACCACCTTATATTCAAAAACTAAAACTTAAAAAAAAAAAAAAAGAAGAATGAGTGCCTGTTGATGATGAAGAAAGACGACCACACCTGTTGTTGAAGATAGAGAAATTGGAAGATATTGAGAGATGAAGGGAGGCGAGAAATTAGCGTTAAAAAAAAAGGTGAATAAGATTTGGAGGAGATATATTAGAAGAGGTGGCAAAATTGCCGGGCCGGGAAGGCCCGGCCCGGCCCACCGAGCCAATAGCAAGTTTCGGGCCGGGCCCAATTCTTGGCGGGCCTGCATTTACGAAGCCCAACCCAGCCCTTAGGCGGGCCACCGGGCCTACCGGGCCAAAATGACCATTTTTCTCCAAAAAGCCTCATAGTCATAATATTGCATCAAATATATTTGATCTAGACAAGATAACTATTAGTATCCTAAATAAGTTCAAATAACAATTAAAAAATCCAAGATAAGTTCAAACAACAAACCGTTATAAATTCAAATTACATTTCATAGCAAACAAAAGTAAAGCAATAACATACTACATAAGATATGATCATATCAGCAATCCTCGATAAACAATATCAACGTTCACCCGAAATAATGTTGGAATCTTATGTGAACAATGGAATCTCCTCAACTTCCACTGATGCATCTGTATTTCATAATATAAGAATTGTGAGACTAATATTCTAGATGAGCAAGATAGAATGCATATAACAATTAACAAGTAGAAAATGATACTACTTTTATTATTACTAGGAGGTCCAACTTCTTCGAAACCATGCAACCAATTAGGAGTGCAAATGAGAGCTTGCACATTTTCTGGAAGTAAACAACTTCTATACTTGTGCAAGATTCGACCACTAATACTAAATGAAGATTCTGAAGCAACTGTTGTAATTGGAATGCTCAAAACATCACAAGCCATACTTGCAAGTTTAGGGAAACGACTCTTATTCACCCTCCAATAATCAAGTACATACACAGTGCTTTTAAGATCCGGTATTTCAGCCAGGTATATATCAAGTTCAGATTTGCCATCGGTGGAAGTGAATTGACTCATCTCTTCAGTATACTCCTAAAATGAACAAACACATAACATAAGCAATATAAAAATATCATTTATTGCAAGTTATTAAAATATCATCCAACATTAATATAACACAAACTTACATAGTAAAGGCTCTCAGAGTCTTCATCAATAATTGAAAGTGGTTGTGGACGAGATGGGACCTCTCTTGATGTGCTCGTTGCAACCCCACTTTGTTCATATTCTCCAAAAAGCTTATACATAGCCACCTTTACCTTATCCACCTTTTCTTGATGTGCTTCTGGGTAAAGCCTCTTATAACAAAAGCTCAAAAAGTGTAGCTTTGTTTTTGGGTCAAGAACACTTCCAAATGCAAGAACAAGACAACAATCCTCCCAATACTTATCAAATTTGAGCTTCATCTTCGTTGTCATATCTTTTATCACTTGATCTTCACTAGCCAAATTATCCTTCAATTGCATTTGTATCCTTGCAATTTGCATGAAATATAAATTGGATGTGGGATAAGAAGATCCGGACATCAAGTTAGTGATCGTGTAAAATGGGGCCAAGAAAGAACGCATCTTCGTCCCTCTTTCCCACTCTTCATCAGTTGGACAACATTTGATTTTTTTGTCATACAAACACATATTAGAGAATGCCCAACGATATTTAATAGCACTTTCAAGCATTAAATATGTAGCATTCTATCTTGTTGACACGTCCAACCTCAAGAAACCACCACCAACATCACCCAAATTTCCCTCTTCAATGCATTTTTTAAATAGCTTCAATATCCCCTCCGAAGCCTTAACATACTTGACACTTTCTTTTATTTTATCCACTGATTTTGATGCCTCTTTTAAACCATCTTGAACAACCAGGTTCAAGATATGTGCACAACACCTCAAAGCATTCTTCGTATTAAGTCTTTGTTTTACCAACTTTTGCATAACATCATTAGAAGCGGCATTGTCCAATGTGATAGAAAAGATTTTAGAATTTATCCCCCAATCCTCAAGCACTCTAAGTAATTGTTGAGATAATTCCTCGGCTGTATGTGGACTATCCAATTCACAAAATGCAAGTAACTTAGAGTTTAACTTCCATTTTTCATCAACATAATGAGCAGTCACAGTCATATAACCTTGTACCGTCACAGCAGTCCATGCATCAGAGGTTAAACATATTCTACCAGGAATATTGGCTAACACACTCTTAAGCTTTGCCTTTTCAATCAAATACACACTTCTACAATCAGACCTTGCAGTGTTTCTACTAATAGGCTGGAATTCGGGATTTAAGATCTTATTGGTAGCATTAACTCCAGGATATTCAACATAGCTAAATGGAAGAACATGCATGATAATCCCTCTAGCAAGTGAATCCCTATAAGCCTTCGCATCAAATTTATATTTTTTCAAAAGTGTAGCTTGATTATCTAACTATGCCCCCACATCATGAAACTTAGGAATCTTAAAACAACTAACAATATGACGCCTTAAATGATTTGTGCCTGAGGAAGATTTGCAAGTATATAATTCGTCACAATTATTGCACTTACATTTTGGTACCCCCTTTACTAGACCAACCTTCACAAAGTGATTCCATACGTCAGAAGCAATCTTACGTTTCTTAAACTCTCCATTCTCACCATCATCATCCCCACCATTCTTATTTTTATTACATCCGAAAGAGGTGGTAGTAGTACCTGCGTTTGTGGTTCCAGTGCTCTTAAGAGTGTTAGGATCTTCATCCAACATCTCCAAGTCATCATCATCCCATCTTTTGTTAGATTTCATATCTCTAACTGCATTATAAAATAAGTATTGTTAGATTTTACTATAAGTGAATCCCTATAAGTATTGTTAGATATTAATATTGAGAAAAATGGAACAGGTAGTTAGATGAACAAAAGAAACTGGCTAATGTTTCTACTGGATTATTTGTGAGATCAAGCCCAATTTAATTTGAACATATATTAATGGATTCTTGACAAATTACATTTAAGTAAAATTTTACAACGTATCAGATTTTAAAACATCCCAAAATCAGTAAAATTTATGTAAATTTAGTTAAATGTAATCTTTTTGACCAAAAAATTAAATGTAATCTTGTTTTACAAAATTTAACTAAAGCTCATAAATTTAATTTTACAAAATCGCATAACATACTGTACTTACTGTGGGAGTGGGAGGAATCTATGGTGGTGGTTGCCGGTGGGCAGTTGGCCAGTGGTGTCGAGTGCAGAGGCAGACGCGCGATGGAGGTGAGAAATGACGAGATGGAGGTGCGGGTTGGGTGGTGGATTGGTGGTGGTCGCCGATAGGTAGGCTGGACGGTGGAGTGTGCGAGATGGCCCGATTATGCGGTGGATGGTGGTGAGTGGTGGCGCCGTGGCGGGTGGACGATGGATTGGTGAGTGGTGCCGGGCGGCCGCTGCCTAGGGTTAGAGTCTTAGAGACCTAGATATAACTTGGAGAATGGAGAGCAGGAGAGGAAACCGTGTTTCTGCCTTCTGGAAAGAAACCATATGAATATCATATATTTCTTGGGCTTGGGCCTTGCTGCCTTGGGCTAAAAAAAATAAAAAAATAAATTACCGGGCCAGCCCAAATCCCGCGGGCCAAATAGGCCCGAGCCCGGGTGGCCCGACGGGCCCGACGGGCCGAGCCAAATTGGCCCAGTTCTTTTCAGGCCGCCAAAAATTAAGCCCAGCCCAACCCTTTTCTCGAGCTACATGGGCCGGGCCATCGGGCCAGACCCATTTTGCCATCTCTATATATTAGGGAAAGTAAAAAATATATATATATTGGAGGAGAAATATTAGAAAATTAGCGCAGAAAAAAAATGGAAGCGGGTGAAGAAAAAGACCGGTCAATGTGAGAAAAGAAGGATAAGGGTAGAGTTGGTAAACAAAATATTCTCTTGGCTATAAAAGAATAAAATTAAAACTTTTAACTAAAAAGATCTTTTATAATTAGAACTGGCTAGAAATTGGGGTTCCGTCTATATTATATTTAAAATGACAAAGAGTAATATACAAATTTTAAATTTTGGTCCAGGTGTAATGGATTTTAATAAAAAAAAAATTACACATCAAAATTACTTAGAAGACTACCTTTGATAGCAGGTCATAGTGTGATGGGCTAATGTTATTGGGTAATTGAGTTGGCCCAAGAGTAATTCCTAAAGCTCATTCCATAATTCCACGTCCTCTTTCCTGATACTCCCTAATCTCAGTGATACGCTAATTGCTCCAATCTCAATTAGACTGTTGACTTACCTTATGCATCCCTGATTTCTTGGCAATTGACAACCAGCACATTGTGTCAATCATGTTGATTGCTCCCTATAAAGTCTTGGTGCTAGGGCTGCATTAGGTGTGGTGCGAATTCAAATTCTTTGTGTGAGAATTCAGTGTACGAAATTGAGGGAGAAGAGGGAAAGGGGTGTTCTTGCCTTCACCAGATTCTTTGGAAAAGGATACGGGCGAGTTCGAGATAAACCCTAATTCGTGTTGGAGACGGTGGCCTCGAAATCTAACAGTGGTATTAGAGCCATGGTCCCAGACGAAACGGTGTGGAGTAGTCCCCGGTGTTAAACAAATAAGACGGTGAAGCCTTGGTGAAAAAATGGGAGTCTCTATGAACTAGGTGGTGTTGACCTAGATAGAGCGGGTCGTTTGAGGGGAGGCTCGGTGGTCTTTGTTTGAGGGGAGGATTGTTGGGGTTCAAACAATATCCCACATCGGAAAAAATATGGGAGGATTATGGGGTTTATTAGGATGAACGCTATCTCAATTGGTATGAGGCCTTTTGGGAGATGCCCAAAATCAAATCCGTGCGGGCTTGGCCAAAAGCGGACAATATCATATAAATGCGGGGATTTTGGTCCATCCAGGTCTCTAACAGAAGTATCAGTGTATAGCTCTCACTACTACACATTTAGGCTTACATAGCTGCACTTGGACAACCCTTTTTTCAAACAACTCTCCAAGTTATAGCTTGGAGAGCGGTTTTATAAAAAAAAAAAAAAAATTAGATAGCGGTTCTAAACCGCTCTCCAAGAATTTTACTTGGAGAGCGGTTAAGAACCAATATCTCTTCCACTTGGAATGCGGTTGAGAACCGCTGTGTCCAAAATAAAGATTAGACGAGCCCGATTCAAAACCGCTCTCAAACCCCGAAACCCTTATATCGATTCTGGCGTCGGAGAGAAAGCCCCCCATTTCTGCGATTTAATTTTCTCCTCTTCTAAATCCATTTTTTCTCCCCAACCTCTCTAAATCGTTGCCGTCGCCGTCGACCTCCTCATAAATCATCCCCTACCTCTCGCGTAAATTCGTCAGCCACCATCGCCCTCCCTCGTCATCCCCTGCCTCTCTTTGCCGTCGTCGTCGCCCTCCTCATTCTTCTCGATCCCCTACCTCCGTCGCCCTCCTCCGGCCTCCTCCTCCACTACCGCCGTCGCCTCACTTGCCGTCCTCCATTTATATATAGGTAATTTTCTTTTTTATACACACACACACACACATATATATATGTGTGTGTGTGTGTGTATATATCTATATGTTAGTATATATATATCTATGTTAGTATATATATATGTTAGGATTGTTAATGGTGAATGCTCTTGCTTTAGATATGAATAGATTGTGAGTATATATATATGTTAGGATTGTTAAATATGGTTAATATATATATATATATATATATATATATATATATACATATATATATGTTAGGATAGTATATATATCTATATGTTAGTATATATATATATACATATATATATATATATATATATATGTTATGGTTTGGTGAAATGGATAATGTGTTTGTTTTAGATATGAATAGATTGTATAATTTAGTTTTTTGGATGTGAATGCTCTTGCAAATGTGTGGATTAAAATGTGAATTTATATATTTTTGGGTTGGTTGATGAATTTATATGATTTTTAGGTTGGTTGGTTGGTTGTTTAATTGATGCACTCAAGGTGTTTGATAATATGCTTGTGTGAGGATTTAAACATAAATTAAGATTAATACATTAGGATATATTTGAGTTATTGATTGATGATTTGGTGAATGGATAGTGTGTTGATTTAGATGATTGATGGTACATTAGGATACATTGTCTTGAGAAGCAACAAAACCTTAGGTACATTAGAATTTGAAGTAGTAATCAAGCTATAAACTTTTGTTGACTTGGTTAATCTTGACTTGATCTACCCAATGTCATTTTGTGGATATGAGTTCAATTATTTTACCAATTCATAAAGGTTTAAACTTCAAAATTTGGTATGACATCAATGCATGTATTATCTCAAAATTAGAAAATTAAAATGAATGTAGATTAAGTATGGTTAGGTATGCATTAGGATTGTAATACTTTTAGGTTTAATACATTAGGATCATTATCTTGAGAAACACTTCATATTGCCTTTTCTATAGGCATCTCTAGTTCTATATGGATCGAAAGTGGGTTCGAGCAGATCGATTATCAGATGAGTATAGTAATGGGGTGAAAGAATTTTGTAATCATGCAATTAGACCTTTTGACCGACCCTCGGTACATTCCATATCCGTGTTGGAAATGTATGAATGGAAAAACCGTTAGTGGTCGAGAAAGTACATTTTGACCACTTGATGATTCACGGTATTGATAAAACATATACCGTTTGGACATATCATGGTGAGAGAAGAGATGGATGTAGCTCAAGCAACCTAGAAACTGACTTTAGGTTTGAACATATAGTGGATGCGGATATTTTCGATGATGTACCGACTGTTGATACATCGAGTGGGGATGACGATGATCTGCGAGATCACCCTTATATGTCAGAGAAGTTAAGTGATTCTATTTGGATTACCTTTGTGGCCGGGTGTGTAAGAAGGCAACAAAAGCTAACCGTGTGTTGATATTGTTCAACCTAAAAGCGACTCACCGGTTGTCCGATGAGTGCTTCACAAGTATCTTTGAAACAAAGTTAGTGGTCTATTGCTTGATGGAAATGTCTTCGCCTAAGAGAGCATATGATCTTAAACAAATGCTCAAGTCCATCGGGTTAACACATCAGAAAATTCATGCTTGTCCGGGTGATTGTATCTTATTTTGGAAGGAGTATGCAGACCTCGATGAATGTCCCAAGTGTGGGGAGAAGCGATATAAGAAAAATAAATCTCCTTGAAGGTGTTGTGGTACTTTCCAATAATACCAAGATTGAGGAGAATGTATAAAATATTTGTGGATGCTAGAAATTTAACTTGGCATCATGATGATAGGATCAAAGATGGAATGCTAAGACACCTATTTGATTCACCCCGATGGAAGACATTAGATGTCGAGGCATCGAGAATTTGGCAACGAGCCACGACACTTGCGTCTTGCACTCTCGGTAACGGACGGAATGAATCCGTTCGGTATCCAAAGTACCAACCATATTACATGGCGATGATTACATTGGTTTATAACCTTTCACCCGAGTTGTGCATGAAGCGCACTTACATGATGTTGTCTATGTTGATATCGGGACCCAAACAACCCGGGTAACGACATAGATGTATATCAGCTCCTTTGATAGAGGACTTGAAGCTCAAGTGGGATGAGGGTGTCGATGTGTATGATCTTTGTAGAAAGGAGAATTTCAAGTTGAAGGCCAATTTGGAACTATCAATGACTTTTTCCATTTACGGGAATCTATCTGGATATAGTGTGAAAAGGGCGATGCATGTCCTTCTTTGTACCAAGAAGACACATCACATTCGCTTGAGTCATTGTAGGAAGACCGTTTATATGGGACATAAGAGGTGGTTGGACCGAACCCATAAGTACGTAACAATGGCGATGCATTCGATGGCACAATTGAGGGCAATTGAAGCACCACGTTTATTGTCGAGGTTCGGATGTATTGAATGAGATGAAGAATATTGACACACAGTACGGAAAGATCTTCGCAAAGAGTGTCCCCACTAGCGGTTTGAAGAAGGAATCAATTTTCTTTCAATTGCCCTATTGGAAAAAGTTGTATGTTAGACACTTCATTGATCTAATGCACGTTGAGAAGAACATTTGTGCCAGCTTGCTCAACACTCTCCTAGCTGATAAGAAGTCCAAGGATGGTTACAATGCAAGAATGGATATGATTGATATGTGTTTGGATATTTTAGTTTTGATGAATTATGCCAAAACATTATCAACTTGTGTTATTGAAGCTAATTTACAGATAACAAGTTGAGGGGGAAAGAAAGAACAAGTTGAGGGGGAACGAAAGAACAAGTTGAGGGGGAACTCACGAAATCAGAAGTAGATGATCGAGATCGACGAGGTCATAGATGAGACCGACGAGATCCGATGAAGTTAGATGAGTTCGAAGTTAAACCGAGGAGTCAGGCAAAATCGGAAGAGAAGAAAAGCTAAGTCACCGATCGATCGAAAAAGAAACCGGACCGGAAGATCGTAAGAGAAGGTTGCAAATCGGAAGAGGAGGCGGATGAGATCGATCAAGATCGACGCGGATCGAGATCGATATGAAGAGGAGTAGATGAGATCGATCAAGATCAAACGTGGATCGAGATCGATATGATAAACCGATATGCTAACCTCGATGTAATCGACCGATGCTATCCCGATATGTTGATCTCGAAGATGTGTTGATCGATCGGTCGAATCGATCGATCGAGCAAAGAAGAAATCGATAGCTTCGAGTAAAGTGATCCGAGACTCGATGAAGTAAAAGTGATCCGAGACTCAAGAAGTAAAAGTGATCCGAGGCTCGCGAAGTAAAGTGATCCGAGGCTCAAGAAGTAAAAGTGACACGAGGGTCGGGGATGTCCGGTCGTCAAGAATCGAACGGCCTCGAGTGTCAAGATGTCCGATCGCATAAGGGGTCCCAAGAGAAGTCTCGCTGAATCAAGAACCCTGAGTAACCTGAGACTCAAAGAAACTTGAAGGCTCAGAGAAACCTGAAGACTCAGAAGAATCCTGAAGGCTCAGAGAAACCTGAAGGCTCAGAGAAACCTGAAGGCTCAGAGAATCCTGAAGACTCAGAGAAACTCGAAGACTCAAGATGTCATCAAGACACCGAGACTCGAGAGTATCCTCAAGACTCGTAAGAAATCAAGAACCAAGAGGTTACTAAAGATTCAAGAAGATATGAATACTCAAGATAACCTCAATGTTCCGAGGCTTAAGAAATCAAGAATATAATGTTAGAATTCAAATTGACGCGACCAATGAGAGGAAGACAACCACAAGAAGTTCGCAGAACTTATAAGAATAGTATGGATTTGAATGTGATTCTCTCCAACGGTAACATTCAAATCCACACTATAAATACAAGATCTTCCATCAAATTAAGTGTGGAGAATATGCAAAAGATGCTACAGAGCCAAGAGCCTTATATTAAAGCATTCCCACCATAGAACACAAGTCTGTAGATATACAAATACGTTCAAGAGTGTTCTAAAACCCAATCTAAGCAACCCACGATATATCTTAAGCTTAGAGAGGTTTTCCCAACCTTAACATTGAGGCTAAACCAAATGTAAGGGAAAATCTCAACCTAGTTGGAGACATCAACCAAACCCAAACCCTATTGTTAGGTAATTTGTGTGAAGTTGTAAAGAGTGAGTAAGTTGCAGTGAGTCAGCCAGAAAACTCTAGAAAAGTGAGTAAGCTACAGTGAGTTATCCTGAAAGCTTGTTGGCGATCCCGTGGAGGGTGATAAGTCCCGAGGCGAGCCCGAGAGGGTGATAAGTCCAGTTTGAAGGAAATTCCCTAGGAACAGGGAGAGTGGATGTAGGAGCTTGAGTCTCTGAACCACTATACTTTGTTGTGTTCTTTATTGCTTTATGTTCTTATCTTGTCATATGCATTCGATTATAAGCAAAACACAACACATGGACTTAAAAAGCAAAAATCTGGAATCACTCTGTCCTCACCCCTGTTTTATATGCATTTCATGGGTTTTTCACCGGGACAAACAATATGGGAATAAGAGCAGAATTAAAACCTGTGCCTAGAGAAAGGGGTCAACCGTTCTTACCTCCTGCTGCACACACCTTGTCCAAGAATGAGAGAAAATAGTTACTTCAGCTGCTAAAGGATGTGAAAGTACCGAGGGTTATTCCTCCAACATACAGAGACTTGTATCAGATGATGGCGTGAGACTGATGAATCCGAAATCGCATGACTATCATGTCATCATGGAGACTTTCTTGCCCATTGCAATACGTTCTATCTTGCCTGAAAATGTGCTCATAACCATAACAAAGTTATGTTGGTTCTTCAAGGCAATGAGTAGCAAGGTCATAGATCCTAGAAAATTGCTTGGTTTTCAGAGGCAAATTGTGGGGATTCTCTGTGAGCTTGAGATGTATTTCCCTCCATCATTTTTTGATATAATGGTTCACCTAACAGTTCATTTGGTACACGAGACAAGGATGTGTGGTCCTGTTCGTATGCGATGGATGTATGGTGTAGAGAGATATATGAAAGTGCTCAAAGGATATGTGATGAGTAAGTCCAGGCCGGAGGGATGCATTGAAGAACGCTATTTAGTAGAAGAAGCAGTCGAGTACTGGTCTGAATTTATTCCGAATGTTGATGCAATTGGACTTCCCGTTACCCGGTACACCAATAGGATGGATGGTGAAGGCATTACCGGTGGTCAACCTGTAAGTGTTAGCATGGAGGAACTAACACGGATGCACTTGTGATTACTTCACAACACGGTCGACGTGCTTCCTTTTATTGACCTGCACATGCGATCACTTCCTGAGAGGAATCCCACCAGAGATAGATCATGGATTGAAGTTGAGCACAATCGCACGTTTGTTGACTGGTTCAATGGTTATGTAGCAAATATGTTGTCACGGGAAACAGAATCAGTGAATGAAAGAGTTAAGTGGTTATCCAGAATGCCTGATAAACATGTGTATTCATACAAGTGTTATCTTAACAACGGATATACATTTTATACCAGAGATCATGATGCCACAAGTACTATGCAGAATAGTGGAGTGTCCATTACTGCAACTGCAGTGGATCAATCAAATACTACTTACTTTGGACAGATTGTCAACATTTGGGAACTCGACTATATTGTTCACCGTTAACCAATCTTCGAGTGTAGTTGGGTGAGGATCCCTAACGGGGTCCAAGTTGAAAGTTCTGGGTTCGTACGCGTTGATTTGAAGAATGTGGGATACAGAGATGACCCTTAGATAATGGCCAGTCAAGCTCAACAAATTTTCTATGTCCCCGACCCAGTTAATAAGAAATGGTCCATTGTGGTTCTGTCAAACAAATTTAACAATAGTTTCCAGATTAGCGACCATGTCGATGAAGATGTTGACACAATTGATGATCCTTTTCGGACTTCACTCATTTTGTACCATCTTTCGGAGATCCCGCAAATCCACGCCCCTTCCCAGAGAATAATTAGAGATGAGGATGAATATGACAATCCGGATCTTGTTAACATTTATGGTCATGAAGCGAAAGTTCAACCAAAAAGCGAAAAAAAAAAAAACAAGTGCTAAAAAGAAATGTACGACTTTATTGAATGTTGTTTCTTCTGCTATATTAAATGTTGTTTCTTTTGCTTTATTAAATAAAGTGAACTGGATCAACAGGTTCCGAGGCAATGAGATAATGAACATTTTGGACATTTTGTGTGTTGCTTTATTGAAGATATAATCCGCGCTTCTCTAACGAACATTCCTCTCAATGTAAGTCAATTTATCGATTTATTTAAATTATTATTGATTGAATAAAAATTCATACTATATTGATTGATTCGTTGTTTGCAGTTTGTCTATGAACGTGAGCTCAATTCTTACTCTAAGAAAAGACTGCAGAAATGGAAAAACGATTGGACGGTGTACCTTTACAATCGATTCTTATATTCATACGATATTGAGTGATCGTTGTCTGAAATTTTGGTAGCATGTAATTAAATTATATATTTGTGATGATATATATTTCATATTTTTGGTGTATTGGACGTATGTTTATGATTGTATGTTTATTTATTTCATGATGTGTATGTTTATTTATTTGATGTTTTGGTATATATATATGTGGTATAAGTTTTGGTTTATGGTTTTATTATAGGATTTTTGGTTTATGGTATTGGACATATATATAAGTTTTGGTTTATAGTTTTATTATAGGATTTTTAAAATATAAATTAATAATTAAAAAAAAAAGATATTGGACAGCGGTTAATAACCGCTGTCTATCTAACATAATAAACGAAATTATAAAAAAAAAATTAAGTTAGACAGCGGTTAATAACCGCTGTCCAAGCCACCCTCTTGCAATGCGGTTGAAAACCGCTGTCCAAGCCCAACTTTTGGACAGCGGTTTTTTAATAGCTGTCCAAGCTTGGACAGCTGTTACTTGGACAGCTGTTATAACCGCTCTCTAAGGGCTTTTTTAACAGCTGTCCAAGCCCAAATGTGTATTAGTGTCTGCCAATTTGTCCCATAACTCCTTGGCAGAGTCCATAACACCTACTTTCCTAAGCACATAATCAGATAAATGCAAGGTGATAGCAGATAAAGCAAGTTCATTGATTTCCTTCTTTTTATCAGCAGTATCAGTGGAAGTATAAGATTCGTCAATAGCCTTAAACACACGTTGTTGAATCAAAACACACTTCATTTTTTGTTTCCACATACTGAAATCAGTTTTTCCATCAAAAGGTTGCATACCATAAGAGAAGTGCGAAGCCATATTAGCAAACATAATTAAAACACACAAAGATAAACACACAAAGACAATTAAGTGGAAGCAAAAAAAACAACGAATATCAGGTTCAACAAATAAACATATGCTCTACAGCAAGCAATCCCAACTTAACACTAAGAAAGCAATAAAAGATTAGGGATAAGCTTTTATAGCATAGCGGAATCCTATCGTAAGAATTCCAAAAATACCCACCAAGAAGGCCCGATTATAGGACCAAACAAACCGTGATGGACAGCAATGCACCAATATCCCGCGCCAGTTTGTTCCCGAATTAAATCTCATATCCAAACCACACACCGGATCAAATCAAATTAATTGAAAATGGAAGAAGAGATCAAATCACCTCCACCGCTTGACAACCTGTACTCCTCAACTCCAATAGCTTATATAGGAACAGGATGAACACGCTGCCAACTATCCTCAAACAAATAATAAGATTAAATAAACAAATAAAATCCTTGGTGGAAAAAAGGCACCACATCACTCTTCGTGAAATCAGACCACAAGCCGCCAATAAAAATAAAAATTCCTTCTTTAATCAAGACCCATATAAATTTCCAAATCAAATTTACACGAAATAGACCCACTAACTTACCTCGACTTACCTGTTGCAGCCGACTTACCTGTTGCAGAGGGGATTGCGCTGCTCTTTTAAGGCGGAGCAAGCGCGGGCACGACGAATCTGATATCCCGAGCAACACTGAAACTCGCGGCGGAGGGAGGTGGCTTTTGGTCTGATACGGCGACTTAACGGCTCCAATCGCGAAGGCGGGATTGACGCGGTGAAGACAACCGGTAGGCGGCGGTGGCGCACAGATGCGAACGGCGCTTCAGGCTGCACACAGAGAGGCGGCGGAAAACAAAGGCGGCAACCCGGCTCTGATACCACTGTTAGAGACCTGGATGGACCAAAATCCCCGCATTGGTATGATATTATCCGCTTTGGGCCAAGCCCGCACGGATTTGTTTTTGGGCATCTCCCAAAAGGCCTCATACCAATTGAGATAGCGTCCACCCTAATAAACCCCATGATCCTTCCATATTTTTTCCGATGTGGGATATTGTTTGAACCCCAACAACTTCGTTGCCTAGTAAACTCTTTCTGCTTGAAAAATTCTTTCGTTTTAAGCTTGATTTGAATCATGATATTGAAGAGAATTTGGATGTGTTTACTAAATTGATTCAGGATATTAAGTTGACTGGTGATAAGCATATTGATAAATATTATCCTGTTGTTTTGTTGAATGTTATTCCTGACTCTTATAATGATGTTAAATCTGCTATAAAGTATGGTAGAGATTCTGTGACACTTGATATTGTGGTAAATGGTCTTAAGAGTAAGGAATTGGATTTGAAACATAATGGGAGTAAGAATCCTTCAGGTGAGGTTATGCATGTTAGAGGGAAGGGTGGTAAGAAGCATGATAGTTCTAATGATGAGAACGATGAATCCAGTAGTAAGTCAAAGCCTCGTCGTAAGTCTTGGGTTAGAAAGTGCTATAATTGTGGTGATCCTAGTCATATGATTAGGGAATGCACTAAGCCTAGGAAGAACCAAGAGCCTAATAATGACCAGTTAGAGAATCGTGCTAATGTGGCTACTACTTGTGAAGGTTATGAGGACTTCGGTGTTGTCCATTGAGTTTTTTGGTGCTCTTTTGTGCTCTTTGTGCTCGTGTGTGCTCCTTTGTGCTCTATGTGCTCTTTGTGCTCCTTTATGCTCTATGTGCTCTATGTGCTCTTTGTGCTCCTTTGTGCTCTTTGTGCATGTTTCTGTGTGTCTTGGTGCATGTGTCTTTGTGCTTCTTTGTGTGTCTAGGTGCATGTTCCTTTGTGCTTCTTTGAGCGTCTTTGTGCATGTTTCTTTGTGTGTTTTGGTGCATGTGTCTTTATGCTTGTCTTTGTGTGCTTTTGTGATTGCTCCGGGTAAGGTGGAGCTTTTGTGTCTTTGTGTTTCTGCTCACGTATGTGAACTAACTTTGTGTTTTTTCTATGCAGGTATGTGGGAGCGGGGTTGGGTGATGATGAAATCCTAATTTCCTAGATATGGAACGGTGTATTGGCATTGGACCAAAAAGATGGAGATGTGATGGGCTAATGTTATTGGGTAATTGGGTTTTGGCCCAAGAGTAATTCCTAAAGCCCATTCCATAATTCCACGTCCTCTTTCCTGATACTCCCTAATCTCAGTGATACACTAATTGCTCCAATCTCAAGTAGACTGTTGACTTACCTTATGCAGCCCTGATTTCTTGGAAATTGACAACCGGCACATTGTGTCAATCATGCGTTGATTGCCCCCTATAAAGTCTTGGTGCTAGGGCTGCATTAGGTGTGGTGCGAATTCAAATTCTTTGTGTGAGAATTCAGTGTTTTATACGAAATTGAGGGAGAAGAGGGAAAGGGGTGTTCTTGCCTACACCGTTGCCGGAAAAGGATACCTGAGCCCGAGATAAACCCTAATTCGTGTTGGAGACGCTGGCCTCGAAACCCAACACATAGGACCAAAAAGTTGAATTTTACAAAATTATAGGACTAAAATAAAAAAATCCAAGTTACTAGTACCAAGATCAGAATATGTCGAACATATAGGACGAAAAGATCAATTTTTCCTTAAAAACTATATGTACACACTAGCCTTACAATTTTTTTTATGTATAGTTATAACATTGCTTTCCAGAAACAAGAAAGCGCATGAAACAAATTTAATACACCAAATAAAAAGGGGATGTTATTTTATTTTAATAATTGAGAATGCTCTTTAAAATATTTTACAAAAATGAAACATTTAATAATCATTCTAAAAGGTTGCAAATTCCAAAAGGTCGAAGCATTAAACCCAGTAATATTTAATAATCATTCTAAAAAGTTGCAAATTCTTTTTTTTATTATTGCTGTTCGAGCATATGTAGGATGCGATTAGGCCATTACGGTGTCTCACTTTGACTACCTTTATTTTGGTATTTTGTTACTACCTTCGCTTCGGCTTTTGATGAGGCTATTCCGATGTCATGGAAAGGTAATCAAGGAGCTGACATAAGTACTAGGCGATATTCGTGCTTGAACTCAATGGCATACATAAACATATATAGTTTATTACCCAGAAGCATGTTACGCATCAACACACCAGTCACCATTAAAAATCAGACGATAAATATAAAAAAACCTTAAATAGAACTAGTAAATAGATAACTATAGATGAGTAGGTCTCCAGTGACACTTGTTCATAGTATAAAATTTATACCACTACACTTACAAACTAATACCACTACATTTATCAACTGATATAATTACATTATGTGTCGTTGACAATCCACTACTACACATTTAGGCTTGCACAGCTGCACTTGGATAACCCTTTTTTCAAACAACTCTCCAAGATATAGCTTGGAGAGCGGTTTTATTAAAAAAAAAAAAAAAAGACAGCGATTTGAAGCCGCTGTTCAAGAATAAAACTTGGAAAACGGTTTTAAACCGCATTGCAAGCTCACTTGGACAGCAGTTTCTAACCGCTGTCTAAGTAAACACTTGGACAGCGGTTTCGAACCGCTGTCCAAGTCGATTTATATTTTTTATTCGATCGCGTCCAGAAACCCTTCATTTCTAATTTTCTCCCCAAATTCGTCTTCCTCCTCCTCTCCCCCAAATCGCCGCAAACCGCCGTCCTAGCTTCTCCCTCTCCCCCAAATCGCCGCAAACCACCGTCCTAGCTCCTCCCTCTCACCCAAATCGCCGTCGTCGCCTTCCTCCTCCAACCCACATCGTCCAAATCGCCGCCGTCGCCGTCCTAGCTTTTCCCTCTCCCCCAAATCGTCGCGCACCCTCCTCCCTCCCTCTCCTACCGCCGCCGCCGCCCTCCCCTACCGCCGTCGCCATCGCCGTCCTCCCCTACCGTCGCCGCCTTCCTCCTCCATATATAGGTATTTTTTCTTTATATATATATATGTTAATTAGTATATATATATATATTGCATGTGTATATGTTAGTATATATATATATTATGATTAATTGTTTATATAAACACATTTATATAAATGTGTTTATATATATGTTTGGGATTAATTGTTAGGATATATATATAAATGTGTTTATATATATATATATATGTTTGAGATTAATTGTTAGGATATATATATGTGTTTGGGATTAATTATTGTTAGGATATATATATATATATATATATATATGTTTGGGATTAATTGTTAGCTAGGATATATATAAATGTGTTTATATATATATATGTTTAGTATATATATAGCTAATTTGTTATGATTAATTATTGTTAGTGTGGGATTAATGTTGGTTTAATTATATTGTTGTTAGTAGCTTGGATTAATTGTTGTTAGTGGCTTGAATTAATTTTTGTTAGTGTTAGAGATGAACATTTTGTTAGAGATGAATAATGCACTCAAAGTGTTTGATAATATGCTTGTGTGAGGATTTAAGCATAAATTAGGATTAATACATTAGGATATATTTTGGTTATTAATTTAATGAATGGATAGTGTGAATAATTGGATCTTGTTAATACCAGAGAATAATTAGAGATGAGGATGAATTGTTGGGGTTATACTGAAAAATATGCTTTTACTTTGTATAACCAAACTGAATTTCTTATTTATTTTACTGAAATAAATTATTTATCACATGCTGCATTAAATATGAATGAATGTTATATATATTTATTGCATACCCGTTCGATAAAGTTAGTACGTGTCACGTTGTGGTTAATTTGGTGATACCAGATCACAGAAGATCAAATTAATAGTTCCTCGCGACTAAGTACAGATTCACAACCCAGATGGAAATGAACAACCCATCATGAAAGGTTGAAGTGTAAGGCTCGGATTGGCTTGTCTTGACCAAGGAATTACACTAGTGCATCCTGATGCACTGAAAAGGACCTACAGGAGGATAAATTCTTCTGTACTGAATATACAAGAATTAGACCTCAGTGGTGCGTTATTTCTTAATCTCCGTTCCTTAAATAAGATCGTGTGAATAATAACTATTGCTTTGACTTATGATGGGAAGAGAATCAATGCGATTCGATACCTTGTATCTTGGGCAATATTATTAATTACACGACGATTGCTAAGATTTAATACGGAGAATCGCGTGCAAGTACGGCTTGCTTGATTTGTCCCCTTGGTGGGCTCAGAATCTTTATCATACCAAATCTTGCAAGTGGAAATTTATTTCTAGTATGGATAATAATGTTGAGATGTCTTTACTCCAAGGACAAAGATATTAATTAATATAAACTCTGTTCAGGGACTTAATTAATTAATGGACTAAGATAATCTTAAACGCGGGAAATAATGACCGGGAGCCATATTATTGTGAATTCGTAATGTGGGTTAAGATGGATAGTTCAATATTAATTTTATAGTGGAGTAAATTAATATTAATGGGCTTGAATAATATTTTGGCTAAATATTAAAGCTTCATAGCCCATTGGAGGTCCAATCTTAATTCTCCTAAAGGCCCCCAAGTAGCCCAAACTAAAGTCCAATTAATAAAAAGGAGTAGAAAATATTTTGGCCCAATTTTTCCAATAATTTTCGAAAAAAATAAGATGGGAGAGAGAAAAGATTTTTTCTTGATTTTCTTGGAAAGATCTTGTGGAATAAGTATTCTTGAGATACAAGTTTATCCCATAAGTTCAAGAAAGGAAAAAGATCTTATTTCTTCCCTATTTATTTGATATTTTCGAAAATATTAATAATATAAGGAGGTGGGATATTTTGTGGAATATTTTAATTATGGAGAAAAGAATATATTGGATATATTCAAGATTTCTTGGAGATCAAGAAAAAGATTTTTTCATCTTATTCCTAGGGCTAAATTTTCGCCCACCTTATGTATTATAAATAGGGGATGCGTTTTTCATCCCCAAGTGCAATTCCATGTGTTGGAAAAATTAGAAATCCACAAAGGTGGTGGCCAAATATTTTATTTTCTCCTTTAATATTAAAATCGTTCATTGATAATCCTCCCACCGGATTACGTTCGTGGACGTGGGACATACTTGAGAAGGCACTTTGGGTAGATCCATCGTCTCAGCGGTTGTCTCTACAAAAGGTTAGTATTTACGTAATTTCTAGATTCCGCATGCTTAGGTTTTATGTGAAATACGTGCTCGCATGATATAACTTGCTTATTAATTATTATGTTGAATTGAATTAGGAATAATTCATGTTAGTAATTAATTGATTAATTTAAATATGTATTTAAATTCAACTCGAATAGATCCGGGCACCCCTAATTTCCCAACATGAATATGGCAATCCGGATCTTGTTAACATTTATGGTCATGAACGAGAAAAGTCAACAAAAAAACAAAAAAGAAAAACAAGTGCTAAAAAGAAATGTACGACTTTATTGAATGTTGTTTCCTCTGCTTTATTAAATATTATTTCTCCTGCTTTATTAAATGTTGTTTTTTCTGCTTTATTGAATATTGTTTGTTTTTTGTTTATTAAATGTTATTTCTTCTACTTTACAGGATCATGTCTTATTTGCCATATCCCGGAGATGATGGAGATGATGATGAATATTCTGATGGAGATCATGGCGCATATGATCGACAACATCCTGATGACTTGAGAGAGGGTGACACTGATGCTCTCACCACCACTAGCAGCTCCGGGGAGAAGCGCACTCGGGGTATAGTCACGATGTCTTATTTTTCTGTTATGCTTGATTTATTGTTGTATTTTCTTGTGCTTTATTTAATTTGTTTAAATGTGTTTGCATGAGAATTGCCCAACGAAAAATCTCAAACTCAAAAATTACTAAGTATGTTTTAATAATTAATTTGGTTTTTAATCGAATTAATTTTGACCTCCATGATTTATTTATTTGTGAAATCTTTTGGAGAAATTCCCCTAAGGGACGGCCAAAAGATAGCTTTCACATGAATAAATTCTCAAAACGACGATTGTGAATTATTATTAGTGGCGACGATGACCCTCCCAAGAGGCTCGATCCAAACGAAGTAGTAATTCTGTATTTAATCATGGTTATTACTTAGATATAAAATTGATATGCATATACTTCACCGAAGTCCCTGTCAATTTTATATTGGTCAAGTGGGAGCCAACTATTAAATTTTTTTAATTAAAGGTTTGTAACTGTTCTTGTTTGTAACCTGCTTGAATGTGATTTAAATGATGACCCTCCCAAGAGGCTCATTTAAAACTGTTTTGAGATGTTGGCTGATGCATGTTCATATTTTTTTTGAGATTTCAATATGAAGCATGTGATCGAATTATGTGATTTTCTTTGTGTTGATCCGGATATTGACACAAGATGTATGTTTACTTTCAGTATCATCATGTCGCAACCTTTTAATCCACTGTTTAATATACTGAAAGACAACTTGGTTACTGGAGAAAACTTTGTTGATTGGTATCGAAAACTTACTATTGTCCTCACTGCACAACACCATAACTGGGTCCTTACTACACCCAAACCAGAAAAGCCGACTGATGAGTCTAGTAAAACAGAAAAGAAAGAGTATGCTGACTGGGAGCGTTCCAATGAAATGACAAAGTGTACCATCTTGGCTTCTATGTCAGATGTGTTGCAACACCAACACCAAAACATTGAGACTGCTGAAGACATCATGGTCAATCTTAAAGCGATGTTCCAACATCAAAACCGTGTGGCTCGCCAGATCACCATGAGAGACATGCTCTCAATGAAAATGGTGGAGGGAACGCCCGTAAGGGAGCACGTTCTCCAGATGATGGCTCACCTTAATAAACTTGAGGTACTTGGTGCTGAATATGACATCGAGACCCAGATTGATTTCATACTCCATTCCCTGCCCAAAAGATTCGAGCAGTTCAGGCTCAACTACCAAATGAACAATCATAAGTTTTCCTTGCCTGATCTGCTACAAGCTTTAGTCTCGGCTGAAGGAATATTGGGAGAGAGCAGCCAAGCTCTAGCAACAGCTGGTCCATCTTCCTCTTCTAGGCCAAAAGGAGGTAAGAAGAAGAAGAGGACCAAGAGTGAAGCTAACTCAAGTGTTGCCAAGGGCAAAGGAAAGGTGAAGAGGGAGGGTGGAGTGAAGAAACCGGCTAAGGGAAAGTATTTTATCTGCGGTGAAAAAGGACATTGGAGGTCAGCCTGTTCCAAACCCAAGCGGAATGGAAAGAAAGGTAATTCTCTCGCACTAGTTGTTGAAACTTGTTTGGCAGCGTATGCTACCCATTCGTGGGTAGTGGATACGAGATCCACTGATCATGTTTGTTTCACTTTACAGGGGTTCAAGCGGACCCGACAACTTAGTGGAAGAGCGATCCTCGTCACGCTAGGCAATGCTACGAGAGTGACAGCTGAAGCAGTGGGAGACGTGCATCTGTCTTTTGAAGACAAGAGTTTAATTCTAAGAGATGTTCTTTATGTTTCAGTTTTTCGTAAAAACCTTATTTCAGTTTCAAAACTATTTGTTGATGGATATTCTGTTCGTTTTAATAAGCATGTTACTGTTTTTCGTAACGATGTGGTTATCTGTCATGGAACATTATGGAACAATCTCTACATTATTAACTGTGCACATCACACACACAATGCATCCTATAACTCATCTACTATTTCGAGCAAAAGGAATCGTTCGACCAATGTGAACGAGACACTTCTTTGGCACCTAAGATTATGTCATATTAATCCAAAAAGGATCCAAAGGTTGGTGCAAGATGGTTCATTGGAGTCTTTCCTGGTTGAACCATTTCCAACTTGCGAATCATGTTTGGAGGGTAAAATGACCAAGAGGGCATTTGGAGCCAAGGGGCTTAGAGCTAAAGAAGTGTTGGAGATCGTTCACACCGACGTATGTGGTCCAATGCAAATCAAAGCAAGAGGCGGCTACGAGTATTTTGTTACGTTTATCGATGATTACTCACGCTATGGATACATTTTCCTAATGAAGCATAAATCTGAGACCTTTGATAAATTCAAAGAATTTAAGGCTCAAGCAGAGAATCATAAGGAAAAGCGTATCAAGTTTCTACGATTCGATCGTGGAGGCGAATACCTCAGCGATGAATTCTTGAACTACTTATCGGAAGAAGGGATTGCATCCCAGTTAACTGCACCCGGTACCCCTCAACAAAATGGGGTTGCAGAACGAAGAAACAGAACGTTTCTAGAAATGGTAAGATCAATGATGAGTTATGCAGATTTACCAAAATCATTTTGGGGTTACGCCTTGCAAACAACGACTTATATTCTGAACTTAGTGCCATCCAATCGGTTCCAAAAACCCCTAGGGAGTTGTGGACAGGGCGAAAGCCCAGTTTAGGACACATGAGGATCTGGGGGTGTCCGACATATGTGTTGGATAGGAAAGCAGGGAAATTGGATGCACGTTCAGAATTAAGGTTGTTTATAGGATACCCCGAAGGAACGAAGGGATGCATGTTCTATGGTCCCTAAGATCAAAAGGTCATAATCAGTACGCACTTTAGATTTTTTGAAGAAGACTATATGAACGATAAAAAGCCTAGAAGCGAGATTACCTTGGAAGAACTTAAGGGGCCAACTCCGTTGCCAACTGTACAAGAAGACATACCACGCGTCACGCCTACACAATCGGAACCTCGTCATAGTGGGAGGGTTGTTCGGCAACCCGAGAGATTCTTAGGGATCGGAGAGTCCTCGGACTTGATCTCGGGAGAAGAATCAGATTCATGGTCCTACAACGAGGTGACATCTTGGCAAACAAGAATGGAAGCCGAGATGGGTTCAATGGATCACAATAAAGTGTGGGAGCTAGTCGAACCACTTAATGGGGTAAAACCCATTGGATGCAAGTGGGTATACAAAAGAAAAAAGGGACCGGACGGGAAGGTTGAAACCTTTAAAGCGAGACTCGTGGTGAAAGGGTACACTCAGAAAGAAGGGATCGACTATGAGGAAACCTTTTTGCCCCCGTAGCCATGCTCAAGTCCATCCGAATTCTCTTGTCGATTACTGCGCATCTATAGTTTGAGATCTGGCAAATGGATGTCAAGACAGCTTTCCTCAACGGAAGTCTTGACGAAGAAATCTATATGCAACAACCCGAAGGCTTCATTGAAAAAGGCCAAGAGCATCTGGTTTGCAAGCTAAAGAAGTCCATTTATGGGCTGAAGCAGGCATCCCGTGCTTGAAATCAATGTTTTGATCAAGTGATAAAATCCTACGGTTTTGATCAAAATAGTTTCGAAAGTTGTGTGTACAAAAAGCGTGATGGAACTGCCTTGGTATTCTTGGTACTATACGTAGACAACATACTGCTCATCGGGAACGATGTAAAGATGTTGTCAAACATAAGGGCATGGCTGTCAAAATAGTTTGATATGAAGGACTTGGGAGAAGCCGGTCACGTCCTAGGGATCAAGATCACTCGAGATCGCAAGAAAAGGATGATCGGGCTTTCGCAAGCTTCATACATAGATACCGTTTTGAAGCGATTCAGCATGAAAGATTCCAAGAAAGGCTTCGTACCTTTCAGACACGGAATCTATCTATCCAAGGAAATGTGTCCCAAGTCACAAAAGGAAATAGATGACATGAAGGGCATCCCTTATGCTTCGGTTGTGGGAAGCCTCATGTATGCGATGTTGTGCACGAGACCAGATATCTGCTTCGCCGTAGGAATGGTTGCAAGATATCAAAGTAACCCTGGGAAAGAGCATTGGACTGCGGTTAAGAACATTCTGAAGTATCTGAAGAGGACACGAGAAAGACAGAATGTTGGTTTATCAATCGGACAGTCTGATCCCCATCGGTTATACGGACTCAGATTTCCAATCAGACGTAGACTCCAGAAAGTCAGCCTCGGGTAGTGTGTTTTTCATGGGGGGAGGAGCCATGACATGGAGAAACGTTAAGCAGAAATGCATCGCCGATTCTACCATGGAAGCCGAATATGTAGCTGCTTGTGAAGCAGCAAAAGAAGCGGTTTGGTTCAAGAACTTCCTGGTGGACTTGGACATCATTCCGGATTTGCCCAGCACGATCACAGTTTACTGTGATAACGCCTGAGCAGTTGCAAATTCTAGGGAACCGAGAGCCCACAAGGCCAACAAACACATAGAAAGAAAATACCATCTTATACGAGAAATCGTTAAGAGAGGAGATATAGAGGTGGCAAAGATTGCGTCTGAAGACAACCTAGCAGATCCATTTACAAAGGGTCTGCCTCAGAGTACATTCGAGAGACATGTGGAAGGAATGGGTGTCAAGAGCATTGCCAATCTGCTTTGAGTATAAGTGGGAGAAATATTATTAGGTTCGTGTAGGGTGACATTAGATGTCACATAGAACACGAGACATGTTGTAGTATACTTAAAAGCAGACTTTGAGTATTAGTGGGAGATTGTTGGGGTTATACTGAAAAGTATGCTTTTACTTTGTATAACCAAACTGAATTTCTTATTTATTTTCCTGAAATAAATTATTTATCACATGCTGCATTAAATATGAATGAATGTTATATATATTTATTGAATACCCGTTCGATAAAGTCAGTACGTGTAACGTTGTAGTTAATTTGGTGATACCAGATCACAGAAGATCAAATTAACAGTTCCTCGCGACTAAGTACAAATTCACAACCCAGATGGAAATGAACAACCCATCATGAAAGGTTGAAGTGTAAGGCTCGGATTGACTTGTCTTGACCAAGGGATTACACTAGTGCATCCTAATGCGCTGAAAAGGACCTACATGAGGATAAATTCTTCGGTACTGAATATACAAGAATTAGACCTCAGTGGTGCGTTATTTCTTAATCTCCGTTCCTTAAATATAATCGTGTGAAATTAATAACTATTGCTTTGACTTATGATGGGAAGAGAATCAATGCGATTCGATACCTTGTATCTTGGGCAATATTATTAATTACCCGACGATTGCTAAGATTTAATACGGAGAATCGCGTGCAAGTACGGCTTGCTTGATTTGTCCCCTTGGTGGGCTCAGAATCTTTATCATACCAAATCTTGCAAGTGGAAATTTATTTCCGGTATGGATAATAATGTTGAGCTGTCTTTACTCCAAGGACAATGATATTAATTAATATAAAGTCCGTTCAGTGACTTAATTAATTAATGGACTAAGATAATCTTAAACGCGAGAAATAATGACCGGGAGCCATATTATTGTGAAGTCGTAATGTGGGTTAAGATGGATAGTTCAATATTAATTTTACAGTGGAGTAAATTAATATCAATGGGCATGAATAATATTTTGGCTAAATATTAAAGCTTCATAGCTCATTGGAGGTCCAATCTTAATTCTCCTAAAAGCCCCTCAAGTAGCCCAAACTAAAGTCCAATTAATGAAAAGGAGAAGAAAATATTTTGGCCCATTTTTCCAATAATTTTCGAAAAAAATAAGATGGGAGAGAGAAAAGATTTTTTCTTGATTTTCTTGGAAAGATCTTGTGGAATAAGTATTCTTAAGAGACAAGTTTATCCCATAAGTTCAAGAAAGGAAAAATATCTTATTTCTTCCCTATTTATTTGATATTTTACAAAATAGTAATAATATAAGGAGGTGGGATATTTTGTGAAATATTTTAATTATGGAGAAAAGAATATATTGGATATATTCAAGATTTCTTGGAGATCAAGAAAAAGATTTTCCCATCTTATTCCTAGGGCTAAATTTTTGACCACCTTATGTATTATAAATAGGGGATGAGTTTTTCATCCCCAAGTGCAATTCCATGTGTTGGAAAAATTAGAAATCCACAAAGGTGGTGGCCAAATATTTTATTTTCTCCTTTAATATTAAAATCGTTCGTTGACAATCCTCCCACCGTATTACGTTCGTGGACGTGTGTTGGGAGATGAATTTTAATAAAGATTTATGATTTTGATTAGATCCCAAAACCCCTGAGTACGACATGTTCAGAATGATCTTGATAGTTGAGTCAGGATTCAGTTTTTAGAATATTTAAGATGTTATCTGCAGAATGTATAGTCAGCAGATATAGTTCAGGATAATTACTGAAGACTCAGTAGGATACTGAGTAACTGAAGACCCAGCAAGAAGACTCAGCATATCAGTCAGTATAAACTACAAAGACTCAGAAGACCCTGAAGACTCAGAAGACTCTGAAGACACAAAGACTGAAGACTGAGAAACTAAAGATCAAGAATACTGAAGGCACAGTAATTACTGAAGAATCAGTGATGTACTGAATGCTCAGTATGAACCTGAATGTTCCGAGGCACTGAATATATCTATCTGAAGGATGCAATACTGAGAAGATCGCGATTCCTTAGAAAGTTAGATATCTGCCAAGACATTCAAATGCAGACAAAAAGAACTAAGTCAGAAGTGTTGTTAAGGTTATATCAAACTCAGAGTTTGTAACCAAAAAGAGCCGTTGAAGGTGTCTACCTTTTACTGGAGACAAAAGTCAAAAAGAGAAAGACAACACTGTACCATACTGACACTGACAGTGACAGGTCTCTAAAAAAGATGTCAGATGTACAAAAGTTCCAGACTGCAAAAAGTGAAGACCGACTACATGGAAGGCTATTGCCTAGAAAGTGTTAGGGAGTTTCAAACCCTAAATATAGTCGTTTCACACACCACAAGAGGGAACTCACGAAGTTGTCTCTCCAACGGATAGTTTTCAAGAGTGACCATGGTGTATGCCTATAAATACTGGTGACCCTCTACATTGTAAGGTTACGGGAAATTTATACGCAACTTAAGAGCTCAAGCCTATTCTTGTAAAAGTTAAAAGCACTCGAAAAACTTAGAATTTCCCAAGTGCTTCAATATTGAAGAGAGCTCACTATACTAAGCCTAGCTTGATAAGAATTATCCAAAGCTTAGTCGAGATATCCTAACCCTTTGCATTGTGCTTCATTGTAAAGGATATCTCATCCTAGTTGGAAACCAACCTAGAAACCCCAAACCCTTGTGAAGGTAGTTGGAGTGTGTTTGTTGGTGAGAAGTGTTGTAAAGAGTTAGTAAACTACGCGGAGTAGTTAGAAAACTCTAGAGGAGAAGTTAGTAAGCTACTGAGGGTAGTCCAAAAGCTTGTGTGTGATTGAGTAAGTAAACTACGGAGGTAGTCGTAAAGCTCGTGGTCGGGTTGAGTAAGTAAACCACGGAGTAGTCGAAAACTTCAAGGGCGAAGTTGAGTAAGTAAACTACGAGGTAGTCGTAAAGCTCATAAGTTGATAGTGAATTTCTCCAAGAGTCGGAGAGAGTGGACGAGGAGCTTGAGTCTCGAACCACTATAATTGTTGTGTTCTTTATTGCTTTCCTTATCTGCACTTATTTATCCGTTGCATTGACTTGATTTTGAAAGCATACTTTTTCATCGATATTCGGTTGGAATCAATCCAATCGGGTTGCATAAGTGAATCACAAGCCTAATCACTATTTCATAAAGGGAAGGTTTTCGCAAAGCTTAAAACGAGTATAAACTAAGGGCCAAACCATTCAAGACAACCGAAAGTAGCTAGAACAGAGATAGTTACCAAACCGAACGCATTTTCTTCTCGAGGGTTCAAGAAGTTAGTTATCCGATCCAAGCAACTCGGGATCTCTCGACACTCAGGACTCGGTTGGGATTATCCGAGGTTACCGAAAGCGGCTTCAGATCACTGCCTCGAGAGACTTTGACTCAGAGCGATCTGTGCTTCTCAGAACCTAATCTTTAGGATTATCTGACCCAAGCTGACCTCAGTAAGAAAAAGTTTTAAAAACACTGAACTCGTGTATTCCCCCCCATACACGTGTAAGACTCGTTTGCATCGGGACCAACAAGTGGTATCAGAGCAGTGTTTCAACTTGACCACCTGCTGTGTTGACCAAAGTTTTATTTTCAAAAATACTTGTGGTCTATCTTAACTGATCTTATTTGTTGAAACCTTTTATTTTTCAAGAGATCAGAAAAATGTCTTCTAAAAAACTTCCCATGTTCTCAGTGGAGAACTATGACCTATGGAGATCGAGAATGCAGGCTCACCAGTATTCCAAAACATGGCGTATGTGGAGAGTGGTCTCTCAAGGACCATTCCAGGTTCTTGTAGTGAATCGGAGGAGGAACGAAGATGAGAGAATTGATCCTAGAAAGAATTTCCTAAGTCCGGTGACCAACTGACTCTCGAGGAGAGAAAGTTAGTCAATCTAGACTACATTGCAAAAAAGAAACACTATACAAAGACAATTGATGATGGTGTGATGGGAATGATCTCTCACCGTAATCTTTGCTAAAGAGATTTGGGATACACTATCAAGTTATGTGCCAAGGCACATATCATATAAAAGAAAACAAACTTTTCAATTGGCAATTGGAAAGTTTGTGGTTTTGAAATGGATGATGGTGAATCAATAGACAAACAGAAGTCGATTCACTAAAGCATCATGAATGATCTAAATGCACTTGGAAAGAAATACCCACGAGAGAGAAGTTGCATTGAAAATTCTTAGAGGTCTATCTAAGAAATGGGATATTCATGCGATGGTGATTGAAAACACCAAGAATATTAACTCAATGCCCTACCAACAAGTCTTCTCGAAATTTGAAAGCCTATGAATTTGTAATTGATAAGAAATCCAAAAAGGCCGACAAAGAAAGATGATTCTTCATCGAGTAAGAATGTGGCCTTAAATGCCAAAGATAAAAACTGTAAAACTAGAGAGTCTGAGAACCCCCATGCCAAAAATCAGGATGAGCTTGAGGAAAAGCTAGCACTGATGGCAAGAAGGTTTGATAGACTTAATAATAGATTTGGAAAATACAAAAACTATTACAGGAACCACAGGTACCAGAAGAAACCTGAGGATAGATCAACTGAGAAGAAGAAAGACCTGAAAGCTGAAGGATCTTCATCCAAAAGAAAGGACTCCAAGTCCAAAGAAGAAAATGATCAGGATGATGATGCCAACAGATGCTATAACTGCCAGAAGAAAGGTCACTTCCAGTATGATTGTCCAGAGTTGAGTGCTAAGGAGAGAAGAGAAAGGCAAGCTATAAGAGATCAGAAGTTCTCAAGCAAAAAGGCCATGATTGCAGAAGAAGAACACTCTGAGGAGGGATCTAGCTCTTCAGATGAGATATTCTCAGACAGTGAAAGTGATGACATCTGCTCGATGGCCATTGAGGAGGTAAACTCTTCTTTTTTCGTTGTTGCTCCTACACTAGCACAAGAGTTTTCTAGTTCCATCGAAAATGATCATTTTTGACCGATGGATTCTTTTCGAGAATCGATGAAGGACTATCTTTGTTTTTTGCAAGGATCGCTAAATCAAACTCAAGAGCAGAATAATGAATCAAAAACCTAAAAATCTAAAATGGAAAGACTCTAGCAATATCGGAAGTCACTTCTCAATTAATGGGAGCTCTTGATGAAATGGATGTTACGAAAGTACAACTCTCGAGAGAAAGAGAAGTTGATAGTGGCTCTAATCGAAAAGCTAGAGAAATCCAATCAAGAGATTCAAAATTAATCGTAATCGAAGTTCAATGACCTCTCCGAGAAGCATAAAACTCTACAGAATCTGGAGGATAGTGCATGTAAGAAGTTAACTCTATTGAATAATGCATCTAATGTAATAGATGAAAATTGAGTTACCAGAGATCTGTGACTATAAAATCTGGATTGGGATATATTCCGGGGAACCTCACAAGGTCATCTAAATCTTTGCGTCAAGTAGCAAGAAGACTATCTTTGTAAAACCAATTGGCACCTACACTTCAAAATCAAGAAATGCCCAAGGTTGTAGACAAGGAAAAGGACCTATGGTCTCAAAGAAACCGAATGATCAGGTTAGAAAGCCCAAACCTCAGGTGAAGGCAAGAAAACCTGCGCAGTCAGTTGGAAAGTTTCAGGCAAGTACTTCAAAGCCTCGGGCTAAGAATGCAAACCGAAAGGCTCCACATCGAACCATCGGAGGAATCCTCGATGAGAAACACTTTCAGAGACATTCTCAATCGAAGAGACCAACTCCTCAATTAGGCCGAAAAGACCCAGATTTCAAAGATGCATAACTGAACCTCACTTGCCTAAGGGTAAAGGTTATCCGAACCCGTGTCATCAAAGATTTAGACCCGCCGCAAAAAAAGCCTAAGCATCCGAGCGTAAGGCTGAACCAAAGAAGAACTCTAAGGCACATGTTCATGCTAAAGCTAGCACATATATACAGAAAACTGCTAAGGCACCCAGAGTAGTGGATGTATATGTTGATGTTTATGGAAGACAAATTAGCCACTCTAAAGTGATTAGAGTTGTCGAGGCGATTTGGATTCCGAAAGGTACAAACTAACCTCGTAGGACCCTACACAAAATGGGTACCTAAGAATTGATCATTTTTCGGGAGGAAAACTAGGGCACTAAGTCGATGAAAGAACACATGGGCGATGATGAGCAGAGATGAAAAAAAGCTCCTCGATGTATGGTATCTTGACAAATGGATGCTCAAGACATATGACATGATTCAAGAAGATGCTCAATGACTATGTTGAACAAAGAGGCCCACGAGATCACTTTTGGAGATAACTCAAGGGATAGATCAAGGATATGGAACTTTGGAAGTCGACTCGATTCATATCCATGGTGTTTCATATGTATCGGATTGAAGCATAACTTCTTTGTCAATTAGCCAATTCGTGATAAGGGTTTCAATGTTGAGTTCTCCAAGAACTTATGCTTTGTGAAAGATGATACATCACGTAAAGTACATCGTTTGGTACAAGAAAAGGGAATGTGTATCTTGCTGATTGGAGTTCAACTCCTAAAGATACATGTTTAATTGCTAAAAGTTCCACAGATACCAGTT
The DNA here is from genome assembly GCA_037126765.1 of Stenogyne calaminthoides. NCBI lineage: Eukaryota > Viridiplantae > Streptophyta > Magnoliopsida > Lamiales > Lamiaceae > Stenogyne > Stenogyne calaminthoides. Next base: position 34,131,249 of record JBBCBC010000001.1, on the reverse strand, counting down.
GGTTATGGCACAAAAGAATGAATCACCTAAACTTCAAAACCCTGAACAAGCTTGCAAGATTAGCTCTTGTGAGAGGGTTGCCTAATGAAGTGTTCAGTAAGGAACACATTTGTGATGTGTGCCAGAAAGGAAAACAAGTCAAAGCATCATTTAAAAGCAAAGTAGAAGTTTCTACAGAGAGAATACTTCAGCTTTTGCATATGGATCTGTTTGGTCCTATAACACCTGTGAGCACTAATGGCAGGAAATATACATTGGTAGTAGTTGATGACTACTCAAGATATACTTGGGTCATATTCTTACTCAGTAAGAAAGAGACTCAGATAAAGCTGCCAGAATTACTGAAAAGGCTCAGTAATGAGAAAAATCTGAGTGTGGTCAAAATCAGATCTGACAAAGGAAGTGAGTTTATAAATCATATCATTTCTAATTATTGTGCAGCAAATGGAATTCTACATGAAACATCAGCTGCAAGGACCCCTTAACAAAATGGTGTTCTTTGAAAGAAGGACGCGAACTCGAAAGAAAGCTCGCAAGGACAATGATATTTGAAGTCGATATTCCTAAAAGATTTTAAATTTGTCAACCTTTGTCAACACCGTGATGCTACTCTCAGAATAGATCCATGCTGACAAAAAGTCAAGGCAAAACGCCTGATGAGCTTTGGAATGAAAGGAAGCCTCTTGTTTCTTTCTTTCGTGTGTTTGGTTGCAAGTGTTTCATACACAATAATGGTAAAGATCAGTTGAAAACATTTGATAGTAAAGCTGATGAAGGAATATTCTTAGGATATTCTGAAGTCAGTAAAGCTTTCAGAGTTTACAACTGTAGGACTCTTATTGTGGAGGAAACACCTCATGTTGTTTTTTATGAATCTGTTTGTGTTCAGAAGAAACAGGAACATGATGCAAATGAACTGACAAAGAGGATCACCAGATTAAGCCTGAAACAGAAAGATAAATCATCCACTGAATCTAAAAAGAAGAAGTCAGTCATTATCTATGATTGGAGTGACTCGGACTCGAGATAAAGAAGTTCGGGATAGAAATCGGGATGGTGAGACCCGGAAAACCAACACTCAAAGGTGACCAATTAACGAGCAGACACCCGTTCGGACTTCAGTGCACGTGATGCCAATGAAGATGTGGTCACGGTGAGGCAATTTACGAATCTATCAACCAAAGGGGAACAAATATCTCGACAATGTTCGAATAGAATTTCCCGGCGAGGAAGATGATTCCTTTTTCTCTGTTTTGTTGTTCCCGAGTTTGTTGATTTAATCGAACCTAACATTTCAAATGTTGAGGAAATGAGCTCAATGCTTATGACCAAGATGATGAGAGATGTTCAAAGAAGCACTCTCGGCGGTTTGCCCACTTATCGAAGAATTTTCGTGGCCAAGAACCATCTAAGGAGGTTTGGAAGGCTAACAAGATCGAGATAGCGGAGAAGTTATTTGTGTAAGCAAAGAGCAATATCACATGGACCAAAGACTCTCCGGACTTCTTCCAAATTACGGTGCAAGAAGGGGGAAAAGGAAGTCAAGATCTCGGAAAGTTCATAGCACGTACTTTGGAGAAGAAGGCTCGTAAAGATCTTTGAAATGTATAATCTAGCAAAAGCCTTTAAAGAAGTGAGACTCTTGAGAAGTTGAAGTTAATTTCGGGTAGAAAAGCCTATCTACACTCGAAGTTTCGAAAGCAAGCTATGCTTGATGTTGCAAGAGAGAAACCGAAAAGTGCTAGAGCAAAGGTTGGAACAAGCCAGTCGTCATCGAATCGCCTATGAAGAGGAAAGCCTTGGGCGTTGTTCAACCCGAAAAGCAAACGTGCAAAGGCTTCTAAGCCAATCCAGAGAAAACCGATTACGGATGATGAAGAAACAGAACAACCCGATTGGAATCGAAGTCTCAACCTCGGAAGAAAGTCTTCAACACGAGAAATGCTCAAGACACTCCAAGAAGAACAAGCTAAGAAAAGCCGGGCCGCGCCCGGTCTCGAGAACGTCTCGCGGATCGAGAAAAGAAGATAGGCGAAGAGCGAAGCGAAGGAGTGATTTCGTGAAGTTTGCGAGCAAGAGGAAAGGAACATCAAAAGCACTAAAGTGGCCCCACGTTGATAAATGGATGCCTATCAAACTCAACGATATGTGGGAAGAAGTCAAGAGGACCTTTCGGTTCAATTATGATGTTCTCGGGGAATGGAGAGGGGAAAGCTCGGATCGTAATGAAGCTTTCATTGAATACCTTCTTATCTTCTATCCAAAGTATCTACAGAGTGGATTAACTTTGCGGATGAAGGAGAGGTATACAGATAGTAGCCCCCGGGTCCATATTCCTATCCACCTCCAAAACTTGATAATGGCTTGGTGAATGAGAAGGCCATTACTCAAGAGATTGCTTTCGATATCTTTGGTCGGTTTGGTTTAACAGAAACAAATCCGGACATCATCAAGGAAAGAAATGAGTCAAGAAGAGATTTTTCGGAATGTTTGACTGGAGGTGCCCGCTGATGAAGTTGAGAATGAAGCAAACTGAAGAGCAGAAGACTGAAGAGCCAAAATCAGAAGATTTTGTAATCTTTATATTTTGTCTTTTTGATTTTGTTGATAAACTCATTGTAATATGTAACGGGATACCAATCATCAATGAAGATTTATCATTATGCTCAAAAGATAATATCTCATTATCTTATTTACATGTATTTTATTTTGATATGCCCGAATGAATGTCTCGAATCGATTGTATGATTGATAAGGAGAAATTGTTTAAGTATTTGGTAATGAACTAGTTAAAGAGATTCATTACTGAAGAAATTGCTGAATAATTAAACTGTTGAGAAACTCTGAAATTGTTGAGAGATTCTCTGATTTAAGAAATTGTTGGGAGACAACCAATCTTGAAATATGATAAACTGAAACCTGCGTATATGTTATTTGTTTGTAACAAGATAGATTTTGGCATCATCAAAAAGGGGGAAATTGTTGGGAGATGAATTTTAATAAAGATTTATGATTTTGATTAGATCCAAAACCCCCCGAGTATGACATGTTAGAATGATCTTGATAGTTGAGTCGAGATTAGGTTTTTAGAATATTTAGGATGTTATCCGAGAATGTATAGTCAGCGAGATATAGTTCGGGATAATTATGAAGACTCATGAGGATACCGAAATGGCGAAGACTTCAATGAGAAGACTCAAAGATATATCGGTCCAAGATAAACTACAAAGACTCGAAGACCTCAAGACTCGTAAGACTCAAGACACAAAGATCAAGATCGAGAAACTAAAGATCAAGAATATCAAGGCACAATAATTCTATGAAGAATCAGTGATGTACTGAATGCTCAGTATGAACCTGAATGTTCCGAGGCACTGAATATATCTATCTGAAGGATGCAATCTTCGAGAAGATCGCGATTCCTTAGAAAGTTAGATATATCGCCAAGACATTCAAATGCGAGATAAAAAAAGGAACTAAGTCAGAAGTGTTGTTAAGGTTATATCAAACTCAGAGTTTGTAACCAAAAAGAGCCGTTGAAGGTGTCTACCTTTTACTGGAGACAAAAGTAAAAAAGAGAAAGACAACACTGTACCATATCGACACCGACAAAGGATGTGTCTCGAAAAAAGATGTCGGATGTACAAAAGTTCATCGCAAAAAGTGAAGACCGACTACATGGAAGGCTATTGCCTAGAAAGTGTTAGGGAGTTTCAAACCCTAAATATAGTCATTTCACACACCACAAGAGGGAACTCACGAAGTTGTCTCTCCAACGGATAGTTTTCAAGAGTGACCATGGTGTATGCCTATAAATACTGGTGACCCTCTACATTGTAAGGTTACGGGAAATTTATACGCAACTTAAGAGCTCAAGCCTATTCTTGTAAAAGTTAAAAGCACTCGAAAAACTTAGAATTTCCCAAGTGCTTCAATATTGAAGAGAGCTCACTATACTAAGCCTAGCTTGATAAGAATTATCCAAAGCTTAGTCGAGATATCCTAACCCTTTGCATTGTGCTTCATTGTAAAGGATATCTCATCCTAGTTGGAAACCAACCTAGAAACCCCAAACCCTTGTGAAGGTAGTTGGAGTGTGTTTGTTGGTGAGAAGTGTTGTAAAGAGTTAGTAAACTACGCGGAGTAGTTAGAAAACTCTAGAGGAGAAGTTAGTAAGCTACAGGGGTAGTCTGAAAGCTTGTGTGTGATTGAGTAAGTAAACTACGGAGGTAGTCGTAAAGCTCGTGGTCGGGTTGAGTAAGTAAACCACGTGGAGTAGTCGAAAACTCAGTACGAAGTTGAGTAAGTAAACTACGAGGTAGTCGTAAAAGCTCATAAGTTGATAGTGAATTTCTCTCAAGAAGAGTCGGAGAGAGTGGACGTAGGAGCTTGAGTCTCGAACCACTATAATTGTTGTGTTCTTTATTGCTTTCCTTATCCTGTACTTATATCATTGCATTGACTTGATTTTGAAAGCATACTTTTCACCGATATTCGGTTGGAATCAATCCAATCGAAGTTGCATAAGTGAATCAACGCCTAATCACTATTTCATAAAGGGAAGGTTTTTCGCAAAGCTTAAAAGCAGTATAAACTAAGGGCCAAACCATTCCAAGCTGGTCGAGTAGCTAGAACGAGATAGTTACCAAAACCGAACGTATTCTTCCGAGGGTTCAAGAAGTTAGTTATCCGATCCAAGCAACTCGGGATCTCGACACTCGAGGACTCGATTGGGATTATCTCGAGGTTCTCGAAAGTAGCTCGGGATCACTTTGTCTCGAAGAGACTTTGACTCAGAGCGATCGTGCTTCTCAGAACCTAATCTTCAGGATTATCTGACCCAAGCTGATCTCAGTAAGAAAAAGTTTTAAAAACACTGAACACGTGTATTCCCCCCCCATACACGTGTAAGACTCGTTTACACCGGGACCAACAACGTGGGACATACTTGAGAAAGCACTTTGGGTAGATCCATCGTCTCAGCGGTTGTCTCTACAAAAGGTTAGTATTTACGTAATTCCTAGATTCTGCATTCTTAGGTTTTACGTGAAATACGTGTTCGCATGATATAACTTGCTTATTAATTATTATGTTGAATTGAATTAGGAATAATTCATGTTAGTAATTAATTGATTACTTTAAATATGTATTTAAATTCAACTCGAATAGATCCGGGCACCCCTAATTTCCCCACATGAATATGGCAATCCATATTTTGTTAACATTTATGGTCATGAACGAGAAAAGTCAACCAAAAAACGAAAAAGAAAAACAAGTGCTAAAAAGAAATGTACTACTTTATTGAATGTTGTTTCCTCTGCTTTATTAAATATTGTTTCTTCTGCTTTATTAAATGTTGTTTCTTCTGCTTTATTAAATGTTGTTTCTTCTGCTTTATTGAATATTGTTTGTTTTTTGTTTACTAAATGTTGTTTCTTCTGCTTTACAGGATCATGTCTTATTTGTCATATCCCGGAGATGACGGATATTCTGATGGAGATCATGACGCATATGATCGACAACATCCTGATGACATGAGAGAGGGTGACACTGATGCTCCCACCACCACTAGCAGCTCCGGGGAGAAGCGCACTCGGGGTATAGTCACGATGTCTTCTACTAAGAGAACTCATAGCAAGGGTAAAACTCTTCAGGTAATTTTATTACAATTGAACAGTTTGAGATCGATAATTATATTGATTGATCGTTGAACCTAATTAAATACTATGTTAATGCAGTTATCGTTCAATGAGTTTGGGTTGGCAATAGGAAAAGAGAGTGAGTCGTTGTCCTTCTACCTTGGAGCTGTAGTCAGGAGCGTGATCCCTATCGTGCTACCAACCAAGGACTAGCGTAGCCCCAACTAACTCCTTTGAAGGAAAGATTATGGGACGAACTTTCGGTATGTTAATTATATGTTTATTGAAAGTTGTTGTATGATTACTAAATTTACTAAATTGTTATGTTATATGCGTATAGACTACATTCAGAGCCCTTGACCACACAAAGAAGAAGCAAATACTATCGCAAGCTGGAGTAATAGCCAAGAATTTTCGGGCTTGGCTGAGAAGTAACACACGAGATCCGAAAACTGGTCTTTACTCGGCTAGTCCGCCTCCGGCGTATCAGAATAGCCCTATGGTGGCTCCATACTAGGAGGAGTTTGTGAGTAGAGCTATGGAGGATGATTTCCAGGTAAAATTGATCAATGTCATTTCCTCAATTTCTAATGCCCTAAGCTTTTCAGTGTTTATCATATTTCTATTACATTGTAGAATCGAAGTAATAAAAATCGCGAGCAAGCCAATTCGATGGAGGCATGATATCGTGGATCGAACAAAGGTTATGCATGAATAAGAGAAGATATGGTGAGATCAAAATCCTAACTTTTAATTTTTTTTATATATTCACTTTTAATATATCTAATAAAGGGACACGTTCATCACTATCGTAGAAAGAAGAAAGAAGGAAAGTTGGAGAGAGTGAGTCTATTGTTACCCATTTTGACTTATTTCAAACTACCAGAAAGGCTCGAGACAGGAAAATTCACAATTCCAGTGCACAACGTATCATCGAAGAAGCGGTAATCTATCCATTAATTTATCTTTCAATTACAAACTATTATTTCTAAACAAATAATTAAATAATAATCTTTTATTTTTGTGATTTAGGAGTGTCTATATCAAACCATGATACCCGACGACATCCACATTATCGGCCCTGATGATCTGTTTGGACAGGCTATAGGTCGCCAGGAGCATCTCGGTCGCTTACGGAGTGTCGGATATGGCGTGAAGAAGACATCATTAGCGATGACACCTGGTCTTCAAGCCATGAATATGGTGGGTATACTTTCGGAATAGGTTGCCAAGTTGACTAAAGATGTGGAACGTTTGAGGTCCAAGAGAAGATCGAGCCACAGAATGTCGTCGAGTGGAGCAAGCTATGAACATAGTGTCGCTAATGCTATATTTTCGGCTAACCCTAGGGACGACTTTATTGAGGCACTTCAAAACGTCTCTCAGGTATCAGATGTGCATGTCTCGCATTTGTTTTAATTAAAGACTAGTGTATTAAAAATTTCTAACTAAATATCTTATTCGAACAGCCACAAACCTTTTGCTACCTTTATTTGGAGGATCCCGATCGGTTGGTGGCCACAGGAACGTTGCACAGCTCCCATGGAATGATTCATGGTCATCCCATCACTCCTGGTTTCGTGAGGGTCACACTCGATGTACCCGTAGCCGGACAAGAGGATTCAGCGGTGCCAAAACCAATCGATGATGCCGTCACAGTCGGAACAGCGGTCGAACACTTCATCAAATGGCCGAGCAACTTGGTCTCTAGCACCATGAGGGTAAAATATATGTTATTAAAGTTCAATATCTTATTTGTGGTTCTAAATAATATTGCAAATTGATTGTAGAATCTACCGACACCACAAATGCCTTAGAAGAAATCACCACAAAAGGCTAAAGAGAAATCGAGGGGTGTCGTACACAGTCAGAGGGGGAGAACGAGGGACTCCGTTGCGTGCAGACTTGGTTATCCCATGCCTGGAGACTTAGATCACGATGATTATGTACAGTCTAGGGTGCACCGGATGGTATCGTCTAATGCTTTTGAGACCATCACAGTTCCCATGATGGCTCACTTTCATCATAATACTTTCCAAGAATTCGTCGGTGAGGAACATGTGCGTGAAGTCTTGAATGACAAGTGGTTGAGTGCAACCACCATAGCCCTTTACCTCAGGTATGTGTTTACTAATTCTCAATATTCACTTTCTGTATAGTTTAATTTTCTTTTTAAATATTAATCAGCGTATATATGTTGGTTAAAGATATTTGGGTGAGATATATCTCTCCAGAGATGCCCGAGCAAGTGGAATGTATTCCTTCGTCTCCCCCCAAAGTGTCTTGCATAATGGGTGATAGGGTACAAACCATGGATGGGATAGTTAATCATATGCTGAATCAAACTGGGAGCGATCATCTCATTTTTTGGCCAACAAATGTGGGGTGAGTGCAATAAACATTTCGTAAAAAATTGTTTTCATGTTTATAATATTTGCACATATATATGCTAAATTTGCAGTTAATTTTAATATTCTCAATATAATATAGGAACCATTGGGTGTTGGTCGCCATAAACATAAACATGAAGTGTGTATTTTATGGACCAATCTCAGGATGGAGTGATTTGAAATCGCCCTGATCTCGTTTCATATATGGAAGCATAAGTTCATTTTTAATATTCTATATAATGATTTGTTTTACTTTTAAAATTATTCATATTTAATCTATTTTTATTTTTTTAATTATAATAATAATAGTGTGATGACGATGTATCGGAGTCGCCTTCTGAGTCAAGGTTCAAGATCTAATTTCAATCAAGTGAACTGGATTAACATTAAGGTAAATTTAATTTAGTAAATTATCAAATTAATAGAAAGAAATCATAATTGTAATACGTGATTATAATTGATAATCAACAGGTTCTGAGGCAACGAGATAATGAACATTGTGGACATTTTGTGTGTTGCTTTATTGAAGATATAATCTGCACTTCTCTAACGAACATTCCTCTCAATGTAAGTCAAATAATCGATTTATTTAAATTATTATTGATTGAATAAAAATCCATACTATATTGATTGATTCGTTGTTTGCAGTTTGTCTATGAACGTCCGCTCAAGTCTTACTCTAAGAAAAGACTGGAGAAATGGAAAAAATATTGGACGAGGTACCTTTACAATCGATTCTTATATTCATACGATATTGATTGATCGTTGTTTGAAGGTTTTGGTAGCTTGTAATTAAATTATATATTTGTGATGATATATATTTTATGTTTTTGGTGTATTGGACGTATATGTATGTTTATGATGTGTATATTTATTTATTTCATGATGTATATGTTTATTTATTTGATGTTTTGGTATTGGACGTATATATGTTATAGTGGTATAAGTTTTGGTTTATGGTTTTATTATAGGATTTTTGATTTATGGTTTATGGTATTGGACGTATATATAAGTTTTGGTTTATGGTTTTATTATAGGATTTTTAAAATATAAATTAATTATTTAAAAAAAAAGATATTGGACAGCGGTTTATAACCGCTGTCTATCTAAGATAATAAAAAAATTATTAAAAAATAAAAAAAGTTAGAGACAATGGCGGTTTATAAACATTGTCAATCTTATCAATTGATTGTTATAAACGAATTTTTTAATGCTTGTTAAAAAACCGTTTGTCCAAAGCTCCCTTTTTGACAACGGTTTTTTAACAATTGTCTAACTTGGACAATTTGTTATAACCGCTCTCAAAGGGCTATTTTAACAGTTTTTCAAGGCCAAATATGTATTAGTGATCCCACATTCATTATTCTAATTCTAATAGGATTTGTCAACCCAAAAAAAAAAATACACATAACAAATTATTCTGAAACTAGATTGGTTCTCTCCTCATTCCGGTTTGAATTTAAATCCCCTTTTTTACCCACGCTCTTAACCATGATTTCGCTTTTAATTGCAAAGAATGTTGATGTTTGGGCATTGAAAAGTCCAAACATCAAGCATGACGACCGCTTTTAATTGCAAAGAATGTTGATGTTTGGGCATTGAATAGTCCAAACATCATGCATGTCAACCATAAAATGCCTAACATGTGTCGGTTGATTATGGTGGGGTATTACATTGTCTTTTCCCGGGTACGTAATCACCTCAGTGCTCTCCTCCGCCACCAAAATTTTCACCAAAGATGTACTTTTGGCTGACGCGTCACAACAACATGCCGTGTAACCATGACTATCCAACATGGAATTATATCTTTTGTTTCAATCCATTCGATAAGATTCATCACGAACTCTTCATGTTCGTTTGCCACAGCGACGTGCAGAGCTGAGAGAATTCCGTCTCATCTAAAAGCTTGAGCTTCTAGAGAGGGTCGGGAATAATCTATTTATTTAATTTCCCTCAACACTCCCCCTCACTCGTGGTTTAATCATCGCTTTCTTTCTCTTGGAGAGGAGGCCCAACAGAGTGGACAATTTAAATGGGTGGAGTGCTTCCACGGGAATCGAACCCACAACCTAGGCTCTGATACCATGATAGAATTCCGTCTCATCTAAAAGCTCGAGCTTCTAGAGAGGGTCGGGAATAATCTATTTATTTAATTTCTCTCAACAAGAGCCCTATTCCGCCCTGCATTGATATATTCAATGGCCAGATTTCGATGATCCTGCAAAATCTCCTGTGCTTCATTCCAATTACCGTCACGTGCTGCTTTATACATGTCCGCCTTCACATCAGTCCTTAATGATTTTTTTTGTTTCCTTCTATTACTTACTGCTACTGAATTTTCCAAAGAAAAGACATCACATTAAGTGCCATGTTCTTAGTTGTGAAAAAATGGAGGGGAATTGATGCAATGAAAATATTATGGAAAACTACTTGTGTACTTTTGAGAGAGAAATTCTAGAAGAATTTAAAGGCAAAGGAGAGGAGATAAAGACGGAAACAAGAGAATTTCAAGCACAAATGAAAGGCTTAGCGTATATGTAGAGTGAGAGAAAGACGGAGGGGAGAATTTCCAAAAATTACTTTGTCAATTTAGTATTCCTACTTGACCGCTTCTTTATTATTTTCAGCCACTAGTTTGTTTCAACAACTATCGGAGGGGAACAACACTTACTTCTCCCGAAAGCCTAAAACTCTTCTATTATATATTTTTATTTTTATTTTTATTTTTATAGATATCACAAATATATAAACATGAATATAATATTTTTTAAAATTAATTTATTAATATAACTTTATACATTAATTATATTAAAACTATAACAAATATTAAATAGAACAACAATAGAAATTTACTTTTCAAAAACATTTTTTAATCTGTGTACGAAAGCCAATCAGTATATACAATTGAGACGGATAAAATTAATATTGTCTTCTGTTCTCTCTTCTAAGACAACTGAGTTTATTATTTTGATTGCTCATGCTCCCAAAATTATTGATATTAATTTGGTGTATACAAATAAAAAATTATTGTCTGGCCACCTGTATATAATATTTTTTAAATTATTATAAGTAGGCTATTGCTTTGGTCTAAGAAACCCAGATTTTTCTTTTACTATACTCTCCGTCCCAATTATATAAACTTATTTTTTGGTCCTCGTAACTTATTTACTGTGCATTTTTCGTCCCAAAAAGTTTTAATGTTCAATTTTAGTTCCACAATTAAATCGATTGTCCAATTTTGGTCCAATTTTCTGAAAAATCGTGAAAAATGTCATTTTCGGTAACATGCAAGTTACATGCCGGTAAAATTTAGTTGTTCTCAAATTTACAAATTTTAATTTTAGTTTTCATGATTTAATTTATTGGTTATTTAACATGTGTAGTTTAATTGATTAAAAAATATGAACAAATAAAAAAGAAAAAAAATAATCAACGTTCATGTCATCGAGGGTATAGGAATCTTCCAAATTTTACCGGCGCGTGATTTACATGTGATCGAAACGAGGTAAATTGCAGAAGTGGTCCCATGTGAAGTTTTTGTCTGCAGTTTTAGTCCCACGTTCTTTTTTGGTCCTTTTTTTAGAAATGGTCCCATTTTGATTTTTATTTAACAGTTTTGGTCCCAAGAGAATTTTCAAAAAATAATTTTGGTCCCAAAAATTCATTTGTTTTTTACTTGTAAAATCTTATGATACCATTTTCATGAGAAAAAAATACACATGGGACCACTTCTACAATTTACACGATCGAAATTATATTTTTCACGATTTTTTGATAAAAGTTGAACCAAAATTGGATAATCAATTTAATTACGGGACCAAAATTGGACAATTAATTTTTTTAGCTCTAAAATTGAATAGTTTAATAAGTTATGAGATCAAAAAACTTTTTTTCTCTACATTAATTACAATGAAAAGTATAACATTTAGTATTAAATAGGTGTATAATAAAAAAAATATTTGTCTAATTAACTTTTTCAATACAATTTTTCAATTCTTATGAAAAATCAAACAAGTCTATATAATTGGAATGGAGAGAATAACTAATATAGATTTATAAAATTTCTATATTGTTCTTTGTCTTTTTAAATATAATCTATTCAAATTCTAACTCTAATTGGAATGACAGATTCACACCCCCTAGCCGCCATCTCATTTCTCTAAAAATTGTACAACTAGAATTGAAAGATAGATATACACACCAAGAGAAATGGATTATGATCTTTTTTTTTTAAAGGAACGGACTATGATCGTTGATCAAGCTGGCTCAGCTCTAGGAATGCAATGCTATATGGTATAAGATATATATTTGCATTTTCTATTGTTTTCGGTTGAATGCATTGTATATGTAATAAGAAAACCAATAGATACATAAATATTCTTGATTAGGTTTCTAATTAACAATTAATGGTGTGGACAAATGATAATTAGTATAATTAACTTTATGCGTCGTTATCTACAATTATAAATCTTTAAGATATCTATTAGATTTAAATTCCATATTAATTTTTATAGTTTAAATCCAACCGTTTAAATATGAAACTATCATATTTTCTCATTTTTATCAATTGGCTTTACTTGCTATTTTGGTAAAACCTTTTTAGAAAAGTTTGTTACTACGGATTCTGGAGAACAAAAGAATAATAGAAAAACACCGCGAGTGTTATTTATAGGGAAACATATAAGTAATTAGTATTATATATTGGCTCATAATGAATGTAATTATGTAAAGTGCAAATTTGATTCAGTTTGTTGATAATCAATGTTTGGTGTGATATATAAGAATTATGATAATTGCGAATTTTATTGAGGTAGATATAGTATCAGAACTATTGACATAGATGTAAATTTAACTTGCTAACCTTTTTTTCCCAGAAATAACAGGTATTTGAACTGGGAGTTGTATTATTAGATTAGTTATTATTACGAAAATTTGATTAGCATGGATTCTAGTATCCCACAGAATTAAGGATTTTTGTATATTATTGGATTAGCTTTTGGAGTGTTTTGTATTGTGGAGGACTCATTCAAAAAACTAATATAATGTTATTTTCTTTAAGTTTAAAGTGTCATATATCTCTTACTATGGTGCAGAGTATTAGAGTATCAATAATTCCATCAGAAGTATCATATATTTGATCTGAAGTATCATAACCAATTAAACTGTTTTAATGATTTTTTTTATTTTTTATTTTTTTGTATTGTAAGAGTATTAGTTAGTTGAGTATCGATTTAAACATTAGAGTTTTTTTAGTCAATATATATAATTGACTAAAAATATAATGCAATATTAGTTTCTATATCTTTAAGATCAATATTGTAAGAGTATTAGTTAGTTGAGTATCGAAGTATTTGTTCAAGAGTATCAAATATTTGGTCAGGAGTATCAAAATGTTCTCTTACTACCATGGTCCAAAATGTCTAATATTTGATCATTTGATCAAGAGTGTCAAAAATCTCTTCAAAAGCACCACAATAGGAGTATCAAAGTCATTTATGTTTATTAAAAGTATCAAAAAAATATTAAATTATATCATATCACTTTTGAAGTTTGAAGCACCATTACTTTTTGGAAGACAACGATACTTAAAATTGACCAAAATAAAACTCAAACTTGGAATGGAATACATTTTAATTTAAAATACATATTGAAATAGTTTCACTGTGTAGTACTATTATACCGACAGTATCGGTTTATGATTCGAAAGTATCATGTTTTGATTCAGGAGTATCATATTTGAATTTAGAAGTACTACTACCTTCAGGAAGACAAACCATATTTAAAGCTGACTAAAATATAATTCAAATATAAAAAACATGTTAAATTAAAACAGATTAGTTCTAAGGAGAAAGAACCCCCAAACGAGAAGGTTAATCCGTAACGACCCCTTCTTTGTAGCAAGTATGTAAGATATGTCATTTATGTGGATGTTCGTACACATAGTGTGATCCTATCACTCAAACTTTCCATTTTCTCGGCCCTGCAAGTTTTTTTATGTAAAACTAGTCAAATTTAGACAAAATAATGCCTCCTAACAGAAAATATCAGGTCCTTGTACAGAACTCACCAAGATTCCTTAAAATCTAAAAAATTAAGAAATCTGCTAAGAATAATGTTTTAGAAGTAGCATTTTCTCGTTAGTATCACTTGAGTTCGTTAGCTGCAGAAATTCAGAAAATGACCATATAATATCCTAATTAAATTTCAGATCCTCTTCCCAAATAAACAAATAAACTAATATTCAAGTTGAAGCTCTTAAAAAAAATCGAAGAATGAAAATTAAAATAAAAAAATTCATAATACTATGACATTTTGTCTTGCCAAATTACGATAAATATCAATGAATATATGTCCATAAATGAATAATATTTTGAAAGAGCAGAACACTAATATATTCACCCGACAACCCTCCTTTACATTCAACCACTCTTCTTAATTCTTAACCCCAACGACAACAGATAACAGAACAAGAAGCATAGCTACACTTGAATACAATAATAAGATAGAAAATCATGCTTTTAAAATTAGCTGGATCAATTGTTACAAAGTAGCTTAGATATCCACTATAATATTATATATCAACAACATAAATACACATATATTTACACTCAAACAACAGAAAATAATCCTCAACTTAACTTGCACACTATAGAAAATAAAAAAGAACAACAACACTATATATTTGCCTTGAATAATCGCGATTAGAATATGAAACGGCTAAGACAAGAGAGAAAAGACAAAGCATGCAAGTAAGAAACAATGCTCGTCTGGCGCCATTTGTGCAACGACGGAGAACATGAAGCGTCCAAACGAGAAAGAGAAAGAAGAGAAAAGTCAAAAAACGAGATAAATCTGAACTGACAAGGGAAGGGGATTATTAGGTATTCAACTTTCGGGTAAGGTTTTGCTTAATGGGCTAAATTAGGTACCTGGACCAGTGGGTCTAATTAATAGGGGTCAAGTAAAGATCGTCTCAAATGATTTTTTGTCTTATAATCAAGGATGTAGAACTTGGTCTAGGAGGCCGCCGTCGGCCGCGAGTTTCTCCAAATCGGCCGAAATAGGCATTTTTGTGCCTGGGCGCCGCCTAGGCGGCTTAATCGATCTAGGCGGCAAGACGGCTTTTTTTTTTAATTAAATAAAATATTAATTGTTAAATGAATGAATTGAAAAGAAAGAAACAGAGTTGAAAGTTTGAAACGAAACGTACGCTCTGAGATAAGAAAACCCTAGCCCCCAAGCCGCTCTCCGCCACCGCGCCCATCCTCCAGCCACCGCAACCGCGGCCGCGCCCAAGCCGCTCTCCTCCCCCTTGCTGCAGCTCTGCGCCTGTTGCCGCGTTGCGCCAAGCCGCCGCCCTCCCTGCTTACTCCAGCAAGTCCAGCCGCTCCAGGCCACCGCCCTTCCGTCCTCGCCGTCGCCGCCCTCCGTCCTCGCCGCCGACGTCGCAAAGGTAATATTCAAGAAACTCAAAAGTGCAATCTATTCAAGAAAGAGGAAAAGCTAGATTATTTTGGAACATTGAAAAATGGAAGAATTGGAAATGGTTGCTGTTGGTTTACTGCATAATTATTTTTCAATTTACTATGATTCGTAATATTATTTTAAATCAGTAGTCTTGAAAATGCCTTGATGAGTTGTTGGTTTCCTGCATAATTATTTTTCCAACGTAGATAAATAATTAGATATATAGATTAAGACCTTGTTTTTGTAGATATATAGAATTGGAAAATGACTTGAAAATGCCTTGCTGTTGGTTTGCTGCATAATTAAGACCTTGTTTTTGTTACTTGTTACTTGGTAGCAGAAAGAAAACATAGCTAAGCAAACTGGCTTTGTTAATCTTTGTTCTGTCATTAATTATTAAATGCATAGTTGACTGTTTTTGGAAATGTTATTGCCAATTGGGACATAAATTTAATTGTTGATTCTTTTTTTGGATTGACTAGGAATATGGAGGCTTCTTCAGCTTCTGTTAATGAGACTCTCAAAAGAAATTCACAAGATGTAGGGTGGGAGTATGGTGTGTTGATAAATCCAAATAATTTGGATAAGGTGAAATGCATTTTATGTGAAAAATCATATAGTGGAGGAATTCATAGAATAAAGCAACACATTGCGGGCATAAAGGGAAATGTGGCTACATGCAAGAAGTCTACCAAAGCTGATCAACTTAAATGTAGAAATGCAATCAACTACGGAAAGAGAAAGAAGGCCGAAAGAAAACAATATGATGAAAATATAAGATCGAAGGTGAATATTGATGATGACATTGATATTGATTAAGAGCCTATTGGACCTATGGATAGATTTGCAAATCAAATCAACCCCGAGAAAGACTTGAATCATCAAAAGAACTTGCGATACCAAAATATCAAAGAGGTCATTTGTAAAGAAAAGCTTGACAAAGTGAAAGAATATGTTTGTAGATTTGCCTATGAAGCAGGCATTCCTTTTGCTGTATTCGAGTTGGATAGTTGCAAGGCGATGTTCGAGGCTATTGGTCAATATGGAACAGGTGTAAGCCTCCTACACGATACGAAATAAGTGAGTCTTTCTTAAAGAAAGAGGTTGAGAGGACAAAACTGTTGGGATTGTTGGAGCCTGAGTGAGACGGGGATGCAGAGCACGGGAGGCGCTCGACCAAGCATTGAGGTCGAGCACATATGCTCGATCGAGCACCCCCCTATCCAGCGCTGCCAAGGCGCTCGAGCAAGCCTTGTGATCGAGCAGAACCGCTCGACCAAAGCCCCTGGTCGAGCGGTTCCGGAAGCCTGATCGCGAAATTAGGTTTTCGGCCCAGCCTCTTGTTTAAATACTTTTGACTCATTGTATTTGCCTCTTGTACGAAAATAACACACGAAATAGTAGATCTCCTGGCTTGGTAGTGCCCCCAGACGTAGTCATTCCTGATGAATTGGGTAACCAAATTGTTTGTTCCTTAATTTCTATTTACATTATTTTCTCCATAATTGTTTGATTAAAATCCTAACAACTGGTATCAATAGCATCGGGTTAAAGGGATCTGTGGAGAGCAATTATGATGGCTGAAGGGAAATCGCCTGTTGAGAAGTTTGATGGAACAAATTTTGGATTCTAGAAATTGCAGATCGAGGATTACCTGTACGGTAAAGATCTGTATCAACCGTTGGGTTCACAACCTGAAGATATGAAGGACGACGAGTGGAAGTTGCTGGATAGGAAGACGATGAGTGTGGTTCGTCTGTCGTTATCCAGGAATGTCGCCCTACATACGGTGAAAGCAAAAACCACAAAGGAGATGCTGGAGATTTTGACTGAGATGTATGAAAAACCGTCTGCAGCGAACAAGGTTCATCTGATGCGGAGGTTATTCAACCTGAGGATGGCAGAGGATACTGTGGTAGCCAATCATCTCAACGAGTTCAATATGATCATAACCCAATGGAGCTCGGTTGAGATTGATTTTGATGATGAAGTTCAAGCCTTAATTTTGTTGTCTTCTTTACCAGAAAGTTGGAGTGGAACGGTAACGACTGCTAGTGCTTCAGCGGGTAAAGTGAAACTAAAATTTGATGAGGTTAGAGATTTGATCATGAGCGAAGAAATTCGCAGGAAAGAGTTGGGTGTGGCCACAGGATCAGCCTTGAGTGCGGGAAACAGA
This sequence comes from Stenogyne calaminthoides, assembly GCA_037126765.1. NCBI lineage: Eukaryota > Viridiplantae > Streptophyta > Magnoliopsida > Lamiales > Lamiaceae > Stenogyne > Stenogyne calaminthoides. The sequence continues at coordinate 34,113,577 of JBBCBC010000001.1, read as the reverse complement.
GACAGATCTGAATCCAAGGGGAAGCCAAATCGGGGTAGATCAAAGTCAAGGGGCAAAGATAAGCCCAAGAAGGATAAGAGTAAAGTTGAGTGTTACAAATGTCATGAACTTGGTCATTACAAAACGGAGTGCAAGGCACAAGGGAATGAACCAAAGAAGAATTACAACTCAGCCAACGTTGCCACTGATGAGGACTCAGATGCATTGATTTTGAGTGTAAGCAGTCCATTGGAGTCGTGGGTGTTAGATTCTGGAGCATCGTTTCATTCGTGCAACAATGCTGACGTAATGGAGAAGTACACTTCCGAGAACTTTGGGAAGGTTTATCTAGCTGATGATGAGTCTCTGGAAATCAAAGGGAAGGGGAATGTTCAGATTAAGACACCAAATGGGACTGTGTTACAGTTGAAAGATGTGAGACATATTCCTGGATTGAAGAGGAATTTGATTTCAGTCGGGCAGCTTGATAATGAGGGCTACAAGGTGACTTTTGGGTGTAACTCGTGGAAAATATCCAAAGGTGTCATGGTAGTGGCTCGAGGAAAGAAAGAGGGAACGTTGTATATGACAGACAACACCCAGGACAACATTGCTCTTGCAAGTGAAAAGGGAATGCGAATTTGTGGCATTGTCACCTTGGCCACATGAGTGAAAAGGGGATGAAAGTTATGTGCTCGAAGGGTAAACTGCCAGACCTCAAGACAGTTGACATCAGTTTGTGTGAGGACTGTGTATTCGAAAAACAGAAAAGGGTGAGTTTTTCTAAGGGAGGCAGAACTTTGAAGAAGCAGAAGCTGGAGTTAGTCCACAGCGACTTGTGGGGTCCAACACCAGTGACATCCATTGGTGGAGCATCATATTACATGACTTTCATTGACGACTCTACGAGGAAGGTATAGGTTTATTTCTTGAAAAATAAGTCTGACTCCTTTAATGCTTTCAGGAAGTGGAAGACCCTTGTAGAAACTGAGACGGGTCTCAAGGTGAAGTGTTTGAGATCTGATAATGGTGGAGAGTACGAGCTCCGTGAGTTCAAAAGATTCTGTGAGGCCTATGGAATTCGAATGGAGAAAACCATGAGAGGAACCCCACAGTAGAAAGGCGTGGCAGAACGTATGAACAGGACCCTATGTGAACGTGCTAGAAGCATGAGATTGAAGTGTGGGCTGCCGAAGATGTTTTGGGCAGAGGCAGTTAACACAGTAGCTTACTTGATAAACAGATGACCCTCAACTCCTTTGAAAAATGGCATACCAGAGGAGGCCTGGTCGGGAAAGGAGGTAAATCTGTCTTTTCTTTGAGTATTTGGGTGTGTTGCATATGTTCATGTTGGTGCTATGAATAGAAGTAAATTAGATGCTAAATCTGTTAAGTGTACGTTTGTTGGATATGACGGTGATGAATTTGGCTATCGATTTTGGGATGAGGAAAACCGAAAGTTAATTCGTAGTCGAGATGTCATATTTAATGAACAGGTGATGTACAAAGACAGGTTGGGGATATCCAAAGAAGGTGGTTCTGAGACTCAGGTTGTGGAGTTAGACATTTCGAACTCGGGTGGGAGCAAAGGGGTTCTAGATGATCAGGTGATTGTTGAGGAAGAACCAAGTACACCACCACCAACAATTCCGCTGCGGAGATCCACGAGAGATCGGAGATCTCCTGATAGGTATTCACCCTCCCTTCATTATTTATTGTTAACTGATGGTGGTGAACCTGAATATTATGCAGAGGCCACACATAGTGAACAGGTGGACAAGTGGAAACTTGCAATGGATGATGAGATGAATTCATTGATGACCAACAGAACTTGGGAGCTAGTTGAGCTTCCTAAGGGCAAGAAAGCACTGCATAACAAGTGGGTTTACAGAATAAAAGAGGAGGCTGATGGAAGCAAATGCTACAAGGCAAGATTGGTTGTGAAGGGATTTCAGCAGAAACATGGTATTGACTATACTGATGTTTTTACTCCAGTGGTGAAGCTAACTACCATTCAATTAGTTCTGAGTCTGGTGGCTGCAGAAAATTTGGTGTTAGAACAGATGGACGTGAAAACTGTCTTTCTTCATGGTGATTTAGATGAGGACATCTACATGAAGCAACCGGAGGGATACTTGTCTAAGGGGAATAGAGAGCTAGTTTGCAAATTGAAGAAGAGATTGTATGGTCTGAAACAAGCTCCATTACAGTGGTACAAGAAGTTTGATGGGTTCATGCACGAGATTGAGATCAATAGGTGTGAGGCTGACAATTGCTGTTACTTCAAGAGGTATGGTGATGGTTATATCAATTTGCTATTATATGTTGATGACATGTTGATAGCAGGCTCTAGTGCTAGGGAGGTGAGCAAGTTGAAGGAAAATTGTCTGAAAGGTTTGCTATGAAGGACCTTAGAGAGGCCAAGCAAATCTTAGGAATGCGAATCGATCGTGATAAGGTGGCAGGAAAGTTGTATCTTTCACAAGCTGAATACATAAAGAAAGTCTTGGAGAGATTTAGTATGGAAGATGCAAAGCCAGTTCAGGTCCCGTTGGGAAGTCAGTTCAAGCTATCCAACAAGGACTCACCTAGTAGCGAAGAGGAGCGGACCTACATGCAAAACACTCTGTATGCTTCAGCAATTGGAAGTTTGATGTATGCTATGGTGTGTACAAGACCAGATATTGCACAGGCGGTGGGAGTTGTTAGCCGGTTTATGGGCAATCCGGGTAAGCAGCATTGGGAGGCAGTGAAGTGGATCCTTAGATACTTGAGAGGTACTACTGAACAAGCTTTGTGCTTTGAGGGCAAAAGCGTTGGGTTGGCAGGATATGTTGATGCAGACTTGGCATCAAATGATCTCGACAAAAGGAGGAGTACTATAGGGTATGTGTTTACTTTTGGTGGTACAACAATCTCTTGGGCTTCTAAGTTGCAAAAGATCGTAGCTCAGTCCACTGCAGAAGCAGAGTACGTTGCAGTCACTGAGGCTAGCAAAGAAATGGTTTGGTTGCAGAATCTTTCGTGTGAGTTGGGGAAGGAGCAAAATGATAGTATTCTGTATAGTGATAGTCAGAGTGCTATCCACTTGGCAAAGAATTCGGCCTTTCACTCGAGGACGAAGCACATCAAGTTGAGGTATCATTATATTCGTTACCTCATTGAGAACAAGATCTTACAGCTGATGAAGATCCGGGGAAGTGAGAATCCTGCTGACATGTTGACTAAGGTTGTGACCTTAGAGAAGTTGAAGTTATGCATGACTTCAACTGGCCTTGGAAACTGAGCATAAGGCCCGGCACTACTACAAGTGAGAGAGACCGTTGAAACGGAGGAGACAAGTTACAGTTGGAGTCAGTCTCCAGGTGGGAGATTGTTGGGATTGTTGGAGCCTGAGTGAGACGGGGATGTAGAGCACGGGAGGCGCTCGACCAAGCATTAAGGTCGAGCACATATGCTTGATCGAGCACCCCCCTATCCAGCACTGCCAAGGCGCTCGAGCAAGCCTTGTGATCGAGCAGAACCGCTCGACCAAAGCCCCTGGTCGAGCGGTTCCGGAAGCCTGATCGCAAAATTAGGTTTTCGGCCCAGCCTCTTGTTTAAATACTTTTGACTCATTGTATTTGCCTCTTGTACGAAAATAACACACGAAATAGTAGATCTCCTGGCTTAGTAATGCCCCCAGACGTAGTCATTCTTGACGAACTGGGTAACTAAATTGTTTGTTCCTTAATTCCTGTTTACATTATTTTCTCCATAATTTCTTGCTTAAAATCCTAACAAAAACAAGAACTTAAGCCACAAGATGAAGAGTGGAAAATCAATGGGTGCTCAATTATGACGGATGCTTGGAGTGATAGAAAGAGGAGGAGTATAATGAATTTGTGTGTGAATTGTAGATTTGGCACTAGTTTTCTTTCCTCCAAGGACTTCTCCGACACTCCACATACATGCCAATTAATCTATGACTACGTCGATAAGTGCATTGAAGAGGTATATGATTTCATTTATTATTTGAAGATTAAAGTTCATATTTATGTTTTATAATATAATATTTGATTGTTTAATGTACTAACTTTTTTTTATTTTCTCTTGATGAAGGTTGGTCCAGAAAATGTTGTTCAAGTGGTAACTGACAATGCCTCGAACAATATGGCAGCTGCAAAATTGTTGAAGCTAAAGAGACCTCAAATTTTTTGGACTTCGTGTGCTGCCCACTCGATGAATCATATGCTTGAAAGCATTGGAAATCTACCAAAATTCAAAAAAACAATTGATCAAGCTAAGGCATTGACTATCTTCATCTATGCTCATCACGAAACATTAGCTATGATGAGGGCGCACAAGAAGAAGAGGAACATAATTAGACCCGGAGTAACGAGATTTGCATCGTCGTTTCTCTCTCTCCAGAGCCTATCCGAGAAAAAGACTCAACTAAAGGCAATGTTTGCGAGAAAAGAATGGGAGCAATGCAAATTCGCAAAGATCGCCAAAGGAATCACTGCTTACAACACAGTGTTGAGCATGTCATTTTGGCATGGTGTCACCTCGTGCTTGCAAGTGTTCAGCCCGTTGGTGAAGGTGCTTCGACTTGTTGATGGGGACAAAAAGCCATCTATGGGGTTTGTATATGGTGAGCTTTTGAAGGCAAAGGAGGAAATTAAAACATCCTTGAACAACATTGATAAGAGTTATGATCCTATCATTGACATTATTGATGCAAAGATGAAAGATAGGCTCAACAGTCCACTCCATTTGACGGTTTATCTCTTGAATCCATTCTACCATTATCGAGATCCCCTTCTTCACATGGATCCGGATGTTATAGATGGAGTCCTTAAGTGTTTGGATCTTATGTTTCCTCATGATTTGTAAATACAAAATAAGATTATGAATGAGGAACTAACAATGTAAAAGCATAAGCACTCAAATTATGGAGCAGGGTTGGCTATGAAGTGCAAGGAAACAAACATTGAAAACTTTGATCCAGGTAAAATTTACTAATTCTATTGTTTTGATTAATTAAATTGAAGTAATTTACAACTTCTATATTCTCTTCTTTGTGTAGTCAATTGGTGGTCAAATCATGGTTTGCGCACTCCTAATTTGCAAAAGTTTGCTATGATAATACTTTCTTTGACCACTAGTTCATCCGGTTGTGAAAGAAATTGGAGTGCTTTTGAAGGGGTTAGTAAACTTTCTTTGTGCTATGTTATTATTTGACTCTTTAGCTTTAAATTTTGCTAAATGTGAATTACTAATTTATAATTAATTATTTATTTTTACATCTTTTTAGATACACACGAAGAAAAGAAATAAGCTTCTAGTCGAATGCTTGAACAATCTTGTGTATGTCCAATTCAATGCAAAGTTGTTGAACAAAAAAAGGAGATCAAACGAAAAAGGTGTGGAAGTCCTTTTAGCAAAGGAAGACGCTAGTTTTGCACAAGATTGGATTATTAGTGGAGTTGAACTGTTGATGATGGTGTTGTGGAGGAAGATATTGCCTCAGGTTCGGGATTGGGCATGGCTTTGACTACGAATTCTCATGATGAGATGGAAGATGTTCCTCGAAAAAGCCCCCGACTAAGAGACCTTGATGAGGATGATTTCTCTTATGATGATGAGGATGTAGAGGAGGGCATTGAATTTGAGTCTGATGATGATCGTGTTTAGGGAGATGAGCAACAATTCGATCATCGTACCACTTAATTTGGTTATTTTCATTGATAAAACATTTGTTTTGACTTTTGAGTTCTTATTTTGTAATTAATGACTATGATTTTATGTTAATTGTTGTGATTTTTCATGCTAGAAAATTTCAAAGCAAAATTATAACCATAAAAAAAAAAAAACCAGGCGACCTAGGCGCTAGGCGGCCAAGAAACGCACGCCTGACGCCTTCCGAGTTCTGCACCCTTGCTTATAATTTATACTAGCATGTTCTAATAATTTTGATCGCAGATTTTTTTTTTCTTTTGTCAATCTTTAGCATAATCAGTATATTCATTATTAATTTGATTATATTATTGAGTTAATTTGATGATATTTATTGATAGATTAAGGTTTATAATATTTTTTCAATGAATTCTTTTGTAATTGATATATATATATATATATATATATATATATATATATATATATATATATATATATATATCAAGTTTTGGTGCCAACTGAAAGTGTGCGTGCGAGTTGTGTTAAGTAAAATCAGAATAATGTTGCAATGAATGTTATAACACCGAAAGTAACATTAATAAAGACAGAAACAACGGAAGACTCAAAACACAACACACAATGATGTAAAAAACTTTGCACAATCTATAAAATAGATTGTGATGTCCTATGACGAAAATTTACTATTAATCAAGTAATGAGTACAAAGAGATTCACAAATAAAATCGTCATAAAACAAGAGCTAAACAACGTTTATTGTTGGTCCCGGTGCTAACGAGTCTCACACGTGTAGGGGGGGGGGCGAATACACGTGTTCAGTGATTTTTAAAACTTTTTCTTCATTGAGGTCAGATGGGTCAAGTTATCCTGATAATTTTGGCCTGAGAAGCACGGATTGCCCTGAGTCAAAGTCTACTGAGACAATGGTCCTGAGCTGCTTTTAGAAGCTTCAGATTAGCCCAACTGATCCTGAATTTATCAGAGATCCTGAGGAGCTTGGGATCGGAAATTATCTTTATTGACCCTTCAGTAGAGTTAGTTCAGTTTGGTAACTATCTGTTCTAGCTACTCAAGTGTCTTGAATGGTTGGCCCTAAGTTTATACTGCGTTTTAGCTTTGCTGAAAATCTTCTTCCTTTAATAAAACAGTGATTAAGGTTGTGACCTATTTTATGCAGTTCAGTGGATTGGTTCCAACTGAATATCAGTGAAATATGTTTTTAGTGAGAAACATGCAACAGATAAAACGCAGTACAAAAAGCAAACAACAATAGCAATTATAGTGGTTCAGAGACTCAAGCTCCTACGTCCACTCTCTCTGATCTTCAGAGAAATTCCTTAACCACTTCCTAAAGCTTTCAGGCTAACTCACTGTAGCTTACTCACTTTTCTACCTTGAGTTTTTCGGGTCGACTCTTTGCGACTTACTAACTCAAACACACACAAGTGTTCAGACTACCACAAGTAGCTTAGTAACTTCTTCTCTATAGTTTTCTGGCTAACTCACTATAGCTTACTCACTCTTTACAACTCTAACTCACCAACAAAACACACACAAACTACCTTAACAAAAGGTTTGGGTTTTGGGTTGGTTTCCAACTAGGGTGAGATATCTTTTACAATAAGAACAAATGCAAAGGCTAGGATATCTCTTCTAAGCTTTGGATATATCTATCAATCTAGGCTTAGAATAGTGAGCTCTCTCCAATGTGAAACACTTGGGATATTCTAGGGTTTTCGAGTGCTTCAATTTGCAATAATACGAATGAGCTCTTGAGTTGCTTTGAAATTTCCCGTAACCTCTCAATGTAAAGGGTCACTGGTATTTATAGGCAACTTCACCAAGATCACTCTTTGAAAAACTATCTGTTGGAAGAGATAGCTTCATGAGTTTCCTCTTCTGGAGTTTGATGAACGACTATTTTTAGGGTTTGAACACTCCCTTGCATGTTTTAGGAAATATGCAGTCATGTAGCCAATCACCAATTTTTGCAGTCTGGAACTTAGTACTACTGACATAATTCAGGGTCCTGTCGCTTTCAGTGTCAGTGAAGTACAGTGTTGTCTTCCTCTGATTGGTTCTTGTCTTCAGTGAATGTAGACAAACAAAACGGCTCTTTATGGTCAATCTCTCTGAATGAGACAACCTTAAACAACATTTAGACTTAGTTCCTTTTGTCTGCTCCGTTAAGGAAAGCCGTCTTGACATCCATTTGCCAGATTTCAAAGTCGAGATGCGCAGCAATCGACAAGAGAATTCTGATGGACTTGAGCATTGCTATAGGCGAAAAGGTTTCCTCATAGTCGATCCCTTCTTTCTGAGTATAACCTTTCGCCACAAGCCTTGCCTTGAAGGTTTCCACCTTCCCGTCCGGTCCTCTTTTTCTCTTGTACACCCACTTGCAACCAATGGGTTTGACCCCATTAAGTGGTTCGACTAGCTCCCACACTCTGTTATGATCCGTAGAACCCATTTCGGCTTTCATTGTTGTTTGCCAAGAAACTGCATCTTTGTCTTGGATTGCCTCGTCATATGTCCATGGGTCTAATTCGTCTTGTCCGGGAATCATGTTCGAGGACTCTCCTATCCCCATGAATCTCTCGGGCTGTCTCACAGCCCTCCCACTACGACGAGGTTCCGGTTGTGTAAGTGTGTCGTTTGGTATGTCATCTTGTACAGTTGGCACTGAGGTTAGCCCCCTTAGCTCATTTAAGGTAATCTCACTTCTGGGTCTTCTTTCGTTCATATAGTCTTCTTCCAAAAATCTAAAGTGGGTGCTTATTACCACCTTTTGATCTTCGGGACCATAGAACATACAACCTTTTGTTCCCTCGGGGTATCCTACAAACAACCTTAATTCTGATCGAGGATCCAATTTTCCGGCTTCCTTGTCCAACACGTAGGCCGAACACCCCCAAATTCTCATGTGTCTCAAACTGGGCTTGCGCCCGGTCCACAATTCTTTGGGAGTTTTGGGAACCGATTTGGATGGCACCAAGTTCAGAATGTAAGTCGTTGTTTCGAAGGCATGACCCCAGAACGACTTGGGTAGATCCGCATAACTCATCATTGATCTAACCATTTCTAAAAGAGTTATGTTTCTTCGCTCTACAACCCCGTTTTGTTGAGGGGTTCCGGGTGCAGTTAGCTGGGATACAATCCCTTCATCTGACAAGTAGTTCAAAAACTCATCGCTGAGGTACTCGCCTCCATGATCGGATCGTAGAGACTTGATACGTTTTTCCCTATGATTCTCTGCTTGAGCCTTAAATTCTTTGAATTTCTCAAAGGTCTCAGATTTATGCTTCATAAGAAAAATATAGTCGTACCTTGAGTAGTCATCAATAAAAGTGACGAAATACTCATAACCTCCTCTTGATTTGATTGACATTGGACCACATACGTCTGTGTGAACAATTTCTAACACTTCTTTGGCTCTATTCCCCTTGGCTCCGAATGCCCTCTTGGTCATTTTACCCTCCAAACATGATTCGCAGGTTGAAATTGGTTCAACTTGGAGAGACTCCAGTAAACCTTCTTCTACCAACCTTTGGATCCTCTTTGGATTAATATGTCCCAATCTTAGATGCCATAGAAGTGTCTCGTTCACGTCTGATGAACATTTTCTTTTATCGGAAACAGTTGATGTGTTATAGGATGTATTTCGTGAGTGGTGTGCACAGTTAATTGTATAGAGATTATTTGACAACGTTCCATGACAGATAAATTTATCATAAAGAGAAATGGTAACAACTTTATCAAAAGTAACCGAATATCCATCAAGGTAAAGTTTAGAAACCGAAATTAAATTCTTTATAAAACTAGGAACGTAAAGAACATCTCTTAAAATTAAAACTCTGTCTTCAAAAGACAGGTGCACTTCTCCCACTGCTTCAGCTGCCACTCTCGTAGCATCGCCCAGTGTGATGAGGATCTCACTCCCACTAAGTTGTCGGGTCCGCTTGAACCCCTGTGAAGTGAAACAAACATGATCAGTGGACCCCGTATCCACCACCCATAAATGGGAGGCATACGCCGCTAAGCAAGTTTCAACAACTAGTGCGTGAGAATTATCTTTCTTTCCATCCCTTCTGGGTTTGGAACAGGCTGCCCTCCAATGTCCCTTTTCACCCCAGTTAAAACATTTTCCTTTTGGTACTTTCTTGACACCCATCCAGCTAGCTGTCTTTCTCTTACTTTTCTTAGTGATGAGTTTGCTTTGGCTCTGACCACTTTCCTTTTCTTGAGTTTTGCCGTCCATTGGCCTAGAACTTGAGAAAAGACTTTTGGTCACCAATGCTTTGTCTTTGTTTCCTAAATGCTTCTCTATTTTCTCCAAGGCTTCTTGTAGAATGTCCATAGTAAACATGTGATCACTCATCACAAAACTACAGTAAAACCCATCGAAGCACCTTGGAAGAGTTAGCAAAAAAAAATTTTAATTGAGCCTCATCACAATACTTAGTACCGAGATAAGCAAGTTTATCAAAATGGCGTTTTATTCTGAGAACATGCTCTACTGCGGGTGTTCCTCACCATCTTTTACCGCCACGCCACGTCGTTTTTAAACCGATTGATCATGCGTTCTTTTGTTAAAAACATTTCTTCAAGACTTTGCATAATTTTCGCAGCAGAGACTCAACACCTTCATGAATGTGTCTCAAATCATCGACGGTGAAGTCAAGATTACATGTTTCATGGGTTCATCGTCGCCGCTCCCAAATATTATACAAGTGCCTTTCCGCATCAGTTGATCCATCAGTAGGCATACGGGGCTTGGGTACATCAAGAACCCAATGATGTTCTTGTGCAGGTAGGACAAAACTCATATTTCGTTTCCAAACAACATAGTTATCACCAGTTAATTGGTGTTCTTTGAGTGTATATAACAGTGGATTAAAAGGTTGCGACACGATGAACTGAAATAAATAACTATATGCATAAGCACAAATATATCACAAGGTTCGATCACATGCATCATATTAAAATCTCAAAAAAAATATGAACATGCATCAGCCAACATCTCAAAAAACAGTTTAAATAAGCTTGGCGTGGGGTGGGTCATTATTTAAACACATTCAAGGAGTTACAAACAAGAGATTAAAAACCTTTAATATCTAGATTAATAGTTGGCTCCCATTTTTACCAATATAAAATTGACAGGACTTCGGGAAGTATATGCATATCAATTTTATACCTAAGTAATAACCATGATTAAATACTGATAATTATTATTTCGCTTTTGAACGAGCCTAAGGGGGGGGTCATCGTCGCCACTAGTAATAATCAACAATCATCCATTTGGAATTTATTCATGTGAAAGCTATCTTTTGACCGTCCCGTGGGGAGAATTTCTCCAAAAGAATCCACAAATAAATAAATCATGGAGGTCAAAATTAATTCAATTTTATTATCCGGAATAAAATTGTCAATTAATTGTTTAAGCATACATAGTAATTTTCGAAAGTGAGATTTTTCAAAATATTTTCTCATGCATCGCAAATTTAAACACAATTTAAATAAGCATAAAATAATGCATAAACATCAAAACAAAATTAAACACATTGGGCACATATATCCAACTGTCACGGTTAATATTTGTCATGTCTTAATTTCGAGAAATTATCTTCTTTGCCTTCATCGTTCATCTCGAAAGGTTCGCCACGTCAAGTAACGTCATCGACCAGCTCGCGGGTCGGAGTGCCCGCCTAGCACTCCCCCGGCCGTGTTGAGTGGCATCGCGGCGCTTGCCGAAGCGCCCGACGACGCCGCCTCGACAAACGATCGCGTCTCGCTTTCGGCGACCCTCGACGGATCTCGGCAGCATCGCAGATTCGTAGCAGCGCCCGCCCTGGCGATCCGCCTCGCGTGTCGCCCGCCGCTCGCGTCTTTGCATCGCGTGCCTGGCGTGCCTCCGCCCACGTCGCGCCGCCCGATCGCGCGGTCTTGGTGTCGCGTGCCCGTCTTGTAGCGCCCATGTGCGATCGGCGCGATACACAAGCTCGGCCCTCGGCCTTGCCCAGCGCCGGCGTGCGTTGCGCCCGGTTCCGGATCCATTCATCTTTAATCCATCGTCTTCATCTTGGCTCACGATCCGGTTGCAATTTATTTACGATAAATAAATAAACCTAGATCTAGACTAGTCTATTACATTGAACGAATCAAACAAATTCTAATCTACTCGTGGATTTTCTCATTTAGGCAAAATGAATTCGAAGCTAATCGAATTAAAAACCACAATTTATATGCATAAATAAACACATTAAATTCCATGACAATTGGATACCTGCAAAAAAGATCTAGCAATTCTACTATCCAATTTCAAATTTAATGAAAACGAATTAAATTACAATTTAAAATTGAGAGTCCAAACCGAGGCTCGATACCGCTTGTTGGGGAATTAATTTCCGATCTATTCGGGATGAATATTTAAATACAAATTTAATTCTAACAATTATTACTAACATGAATTAATCCTATATTAATTCAAATAATAATTCAACAACAAATCATGCATATAAACTGTTGGGAGATGAATTTAATAAAGATATATGATTTTGATTAGATCCCAAAACCCCTGAGTATGACATGTTCAGGATAATCTTGATAGTTGAGTCGAGATTCGGTTTTATAGTATTAGGATGATATCTCGCAAAATGTATAGTCGCAGATATAGATCGGGGTTAGGATCTCAAGATTTCAAGAACTCAAGATGTTTCGAAGAAACCTGAAGTTTCAAAAGATAAAACTAAGTTTTCAAGACTCGAAGAAACCGAGAATCAAGACTCTTCAGAAATCGAGATATCAAGACTTCGCAGAAATCGAGATATCAAGACTCAAGATGAAATCGAGGCAAGACTCAAAGATGAAGACTCAAAGATATTAGTATATTTGTGAAGACTCAAGACTCGTAAGACTCAAGACACGTAAAACTCGAGAAGACATCAAGACTCAAGACGCCAAGACTCGTAAGACCTCAAGACCCGAAGACTCGTAAGACTCAAGACGCCAAGACTCAGAGACCTCAAGACTCGTAAGACTCAAGACACGTAAGATGTAAGATCAAGAATCAAGATCAAGAATATCAAGGCACAAGAATTATCAAGACTCAAAGAATGCATCAATGCTCAAGATAAACCCGAATGTTCCGAGGCAATCGAAAATATCTATCAAGGATGCAACATCGGAAGATCGCGATTCCTTAGAAAAAATAGATATTTGCCAAGACATTCAAATGCGATAAAAGGAACTAAGACAAAGTGTTGTTAAGGTTATATCAACTCGTAGTTTGTAAACCAAAAGAGCCGTTGAAGGTGTCTACCTTTAACCGGAGACAAAAGTCAAAAAAGAGGAAGACAAAGATCGCACCATATCGACATCGATGGTGACAGTCCAGCGAAAAAAAGATGTCGATGTACAAAAGTTCGATCGCAAAAAGGTGAAGAGAAATTTACATGAAAGGCTATTACTAAAACATGTTAGGGAGTTTCAAACCCTAAATATAGTCGTTCCTCACACACCATAAGAGGAAACTCACGAAGTTATCTCTCCAACGGATAGTTTTTTTAAAGAGTGACCTTGGTGTATGCCTATAAATACTTGTGACCCTCTACATTGTAAGGTTACGGAAATTTATAAGCAACTCAAGAAGCTCAAACTTATTATCGAAAAGTTAAAGCACTCGAAAAACTTAGAATTTCCCAAGTGCTTTTATATTGAAGAGAGCTCATTAAACTAAGCCTAGCTTGATAAGATATATTCAAAGCTTAGTCGAGATATCCTAGCCTTTGCTTTGTACTTCATTGTAAAGGATATCTCATCCTAGTTGGAAACCAACCGAGAAACCCCAAACCCTTGAGAAGGTAGTTGGAGTGTGTTTGTTGGTGAGAAGAGTTGTAAAGAGTTAGTAAACTACGCGGAGTAGTCAGAAAGCTCTAGAGGAGAAGTTAGTAAGCTACTGGATGTAGTCCAAAGCTTGTTTGTGTTTGAGTAAGTAAACTACGGAGGTAGTCGAAAAGCTCAAGGTCGAAGTTGAGTAAGTAAACCACGTGGAGTAGTCGTAAAGCTCGGGGCCAAGTTGAGTAAGTAAACTACGCGAGGTAGTCGTAAAGCTCGTGAAGTGATTAGTGAATTTCTCCGAGGATCGAGAGAGAGTGGACGAGGGAGCTTGAGTCTCGAACCACTATAAATTCTTTGGTTGTTTATTGCTTTCCTTATCTCGTGCTTAATGTTGCATTGATTTAAATCGAAAAGCATATTTTCACCGAGATTTGGGTTGGAATCAATCCATTTGGAAGTTGCATATAATTGAATCACGACCTAATCATTATTCCATTCAAAGGAAGGTTTTAAAGAAAGCTTAAAATGAGTATAAACTAAAGGGCCAACCATTCAAGACATCCGAGTAGCTAGAACAGATAGTTACCAAAAACCGAACTTACTCTTCCGAGGGTTCATTAAGTTAGTTATCTCGATCCAAGCAACTCGGGATCTCAAAAACTCGGGACTCGGTTGGGATTATTTGAGGTTTCGAAAGCATTTCAGATCACTGTCTCATGAGACTTTGACTCAGAGTGATTTGTCTTCTCGGGACCAAATCTTGAGACAACTGACCCAAGTGACCTCAAGAAAAAAAAAGTTTTAAAAACCGAACACATGTATTCCCCCCATACACGTGTAAGACTTCGTTTGCACGGGACCAACAAGTGGTATCGAGCGGTGGTTCAACTTGACCACTGCTTTGTTGACCAAAGTTTTATTTGCTAAAAAATACTTGTGGTCTATCTCGAATCGATCTTATTTCTTTGAATTCTTAAAAAGACTCGGATAAATATGTCTTCTAAGAAACTTCCCATGTTCTCGATTGGAGAACTATGATTTGTGGAGACCGAGAATGCAAAGCTCATCTCGTATTCTAAACATGAACGAATGTGGAGAGTGGTCTCTGAAGGGCCATTCCAATTTACTGTGGTGAATCCCAGAGGAACAGAAAATGAGAGAAACGATCCTAGAGCAGAATTTCCTAAGTCTGATGACCAACTGACTCCTGAGGAGAGAAAGTTAGTCAATCTAGACTATATTGCTAAAGACACACTATACAGTACAATTGATGATGGTGTGATGGGAATGATCTCTCAACGCAATCTTGCAAAAAGAAATTTGGGATACACTAGTCAGAATGTGCCAAGGCACGATCATATCAATGAAAACAAACTTTCGGTTGCAATAGGAAAGTTTGATATTTTTTGAAATGGAAGAAGGTGAATCAATTGACAAATTGGAAGTCAGATTCACTAGTATTATGAATGATCTAAATGCACTTGGAAAGAAATATCCACAAAGAGAAATTGCATTGAAAATTCTTAGAGGTCTTTCTAAGAAATGGGATATACATGCAGTGGTGATTGAAAACACCAAAAATATTAATTCAATGCCATATCAACAAGTCTTCTCTGAGCTGAAGGCCTATGAGTTTGTAATTGATAAGAAATCTAAAAAGGTCGACAAATAAAAAGATGATTCATCATCTAGTAAAAATGTGGCTTTTAAAGCCAAAGATAAAACCCGTAAAAAGTAGAGAGTTCGAGAACTCCTTGCTAAGAATCGGGGATGAGCTTGAGGATAAGCTAGCAATCGATGGCAAGGAGGTTTGAAAGACTTAATAATCGATATGGAAAATACAAAAGCTATTACGGGGAATCACAGTACCAGAAGAAACCCGAGGACAAACCAACTGAGAAGAGAAAGAACACGAAAAACCGGAAGGATCTTCATCGAAAAAAAGAAGGACTCCAAGTCCAAAGAAGAAAGTGATCAGGATGATGATACCAACAGATGCTATAATTACCAAAAAAGAAAGGTCACTTCCAAAGATGATTGTCGAGATCGAAGTGCTAAGGAGAGAAGAGAAAGGCAAGCTAAAAGAGACAAGAAGTTCTCAAGCAAAAAAGGCCATGGTTGCGAAGAAGAACATTCCGAGGAGGGATCTAGCTCTTGGATGAAATATTCTCAGACAGTGAAAGTGATGGCATTTGTCTGATGGCCATTGAGGAGGTAAACTCTTATTTCTCTGTTGTTGCTCCTACACTAGCACAAGAGTTGTCAAGTTCAACTGTAAATAGTCAATTTGACCTGATGGATTCTTTTGAGAATCTGATGAAGGACTATGCTGTTTTACAAGAACTGCTAAATGAAACTCAAGAGCAGAATAAGGAACTGAAGGCTAAAATTCTAAAATGGAAAGACTCTAGCAAAACTGAGATCACTTCTCAATTAATGGGAGCTACTGATGAACTGGATGTTCTGAAAGTACAACTCTGAGAGAAAGGGAAGTTGATAGTGACCCTAATCGAAAAGCTAGAGAAATCCATTGAAGAAATTCAATTTGATCGTAACTAAGTTCAATGACCTCTCTCGAGAAGCATGAAACTCTACAGAATCGTGGAGGATAGTGCACGTAAGAAGTTAACTCTATTGAATAATCGCATCTAAAGTAATAGATAAAATTCAGAGTTACCAGAGATCCGCCACTATAAAACTGGATTGGGATACATTCGGGGAACCTCACAAGGTCATCCGAATGTTGCATCAAGTAGCAAGAAGACAATCTTTGTAAAACCAGCTGGCACCCACACTTCAAATCAAGAAATGCCCAAGGTTGTAGACAAGGGAAAAGGACCCATGGTTTTGAAAAGAAACCGAATGATCGTAGGAAAGCCCAAACCTCGGTGAAGGCTAGAAAACTCGAGCACTCAGTTGGAAAATTTCAGGCAAGTACTTCAAAGTCTCAGGCTAAGATTGCAAACCTGAAAGGATCCACACTGAACCATCAGAGGAATCTTCAGAAAAGAAACACTCAACAGAGATATTCTCAACTGAAGAGACCAAGTCCTCAAAGATAATCTTGAAGACCCAAATTTCATCTGAGATAACCCGAACCCCACTTGCCTAAGGGTAAAGGTTATCCGAACCCGAAGTCAACAAAGATTTAGACCGGCCAGACAAAAGCCTAAGCATCTGAACAAAAGGCCTGAACCAAAGAAGAATTCAAAGGCTCATGTTCATGCTAAAGCTAGCACACATACACAGAAGACTGCTAAGGCACCCAGAGTAGTAAATGTGTATGTTGATGTTTATGGAAGACAAATTAGCCACTCTAAAGTGATTAGATTTGTCAGGCAGATTTGGATTCCGAAAGGTACAGCTAACCTTGTAGGACCCTATACAAACTAGGTACCTAAGATTGATCTGTTTTTCAGGACGAAAACAAGGGCACAAAGCTGATTAAAGATCACATAGCACTGATGAGCAGAGATGAAAAAGCCCCTGATGTATGGTATCTTGACAGTGGATGCTCAAGACATATGACAGGATTCAAGAAGATACTCAGTGACTATGTTGAACAAAGAGGCCCTCAGATCACTTTTGGAGATAACTCCAAGGGATGATCAAGGATATGGAACTTTGGAAATCGACTCAGTTCATATCCATGGTGTTTCATATGTATCTGGATTGAAGCGTAATTTGCTTTCAATAAGCCAATTCTGTGATAAGGATTTTAATGTTGAGTTCTCTAAGAACTTATGTTATGTGAAAGATGATACAACATAGAAAATATTACTGACTGGCACTAGAAAAGGAAATGTGTATCTTGCTGATTGGAGTTCAACTCCTAAAGATACATGTTTGGTTGCTAAAAGTTCCACAGATACCAGTTGGTTATGGCATAAAAGAATGAATCACCTGAATTTCAAAACCCTGAACAAGCTTGCAAGATTAGCTCTTGTGAGAGGGTTGCCTAATGAAGTGTTCAGTAAGGAAGATATTTGTGATGCGTGCCAAAAAGGAAAACAAATTAGAGCATCATTTAAAAGCAAAGTAGATGTTTCTACTGACAGAATACTTCAGTTACTACATATGGATCTTTTTGGTCCTATAACACCAGTGAGCACTAATGGCAGGAAATACACATTGGTAGTAGTTGATGACTACTCAAGATATACTTGGGGTCATATTCTTACTCAGTAAGAAAGAGACTCAAATAAAGTCGCTTTTAATTCATCGAAAAGGCTCAAGATTGAGAAAAATCGAGTGTGGTCAAAATCGGATCGACAAAGGAACTGAATTTATAAATCATATCATATCGATCGATTATTGTGCAAAGAAATGGAATTTTACATGAAACATCAGCTGCAAGGACCCCTCAACAAAATGGTGTTGCTGAAAGAAGGAACAGGACTCTGAAAGAAGCTGCAAGGACAATGATAGCTGAAGCTGATATTCCTAAAAGGTTTTGGGCTGAAGTTGTCAACACGGCATACTACTCACAGAACATATCCATGCTGACTAAGAGTCAAGGCAAAACACCCTATGAGCTTTGGAATGAAAGGAAGCCTCTTGTTTCTTTCTTTCGTGTGTTTGGTTGCAAGTGTTTCATACACAATAATGGTAAAGATCGGTTGAAAACATTTGATAGTAAAGTTCGATGAAGGAATATTCTTAGGATATTTCAAGTCAAGAAAGTTTTCGAGTTTACAATCAGATGACTCTTATTGTGGAGAAAACACCTCATGTTGTTTTTGATGAATCTACTTGTGTTCAGAAGAAACAGGAACATGATGCAGATGAACTGACCAAGAGGATCACCAGATTAAGCCTGAAAAAGAATGACAAAACATCCATTGAACTCGAAAAAAGAAGAAGTCGGTCACTATCTATGATTGGAGTGACTCGGACTTCGAATAAAGAAGTTCAGGATGGAACTCGGGATGGTGAGACTTAGGAAAGCCAACACACCAAAGGTGACCAATCTGAACAGACACCCGCCGGACTTCGTGTATGTGATGCCAATGAAGATGTGGTCACGGTGAGGCAAATTTCGAATCTATCAACCAAAGGGGAACAAATGTCTCGACAATGTTTCGAATGGAATTTCCCCGAGGAAGATGATTCCCTTTCTCCTTTTCTCGTTGTTCCTCGAAGTTTATGAATTAACCGAACCTAACATTTCAAATGTTGAGGATATCTTTGTTGAAGGGGGAACATCTAGAAGGAAATGGTTAGATAGTCATCCTACAAGTCAGATTGTGGGTGATCTAACTGAAGGTGTTAAAACAAGAAGGTTCCATGGTGAGAGTGCACTATTCTGCTGCTTCCTATCAGAGAAAGAGCTCATCGAGATTGGTGAAGCTCTACAAGATTCTCATTGGATCTTCGCTATGCAAGATGAGTTTGAATCAATTCTCAAGGAATGAAGTATGGGAGCTAGTAGATAGACACGAAAAGGCACAATGTCATTGGAACCAAGTGGGTATTTAAGAATAAAAGAGATGAAAACAACAACATTGTAAGAAACAAGGCAAGGCTAGTTGCACAAGGTTATTCCCAAGAAGAAGGCTTGGATTATGATGAAACCTTTGCACCAGTTGCAAGACTAGAAGCCATCGATTGTTTCTTGCATATGTCGCCCACATGAAGTTCATACCTATCAAATGGATGTGAAAAGTGCATTTTCGAGCGGTGTGCTGCTTAAAGAAGAGGTTTATGTGGAACAACCTCCTGGTTTCAAATAGAATGACCAAGTTTATAGGCTCAGGAAAGATTTGTATGGTCTTAAGCAAGCACCCAGAGCATGGTATGATACTCTTTCTCAGTTTTTTACTGACCATGGTTTTGTCAAAGGGACAGTTGATAGAACTCTGTTCAGGATAGAAGATGGGGAAGATATCTTCTTGGTTCGAGATATATGTTGATGACATCATTTTGGATCTCAAACCATCACCGTGTGAAAATTTTTCAACACCGATGAAAGGCAAGTTTGAGATGTCAATGATAGGGGAGATGAATTTCTTTCTAGGTCTTCAAGTGAAACAATCAAAGGAAGGAATATTCATCAACCAGGCAAAGTACACCAGAGATCTGATTGCCAAATATGGTGTACAGAATTGCAATGCAGTTAGGATTCCCATGAATACTAACTACAAGATGGATCCTAATTCTGAAGGCAAATCAGTGATTCATACTGATTATAGAGGAATCATTGGATCATTGCTCTATCTCACAGCAAGTAGGCCGGATATAACATTTGCTGTTGGGATATGTGCAAGATACTAAGCTAATCCTAAGGCTAGTCACATGGAGGTCGCCAAAAGATCTTGAAGTATCTTAAGGGCACGATGAATAGAGGATTATGGTATCCAGCTGATGATAACCTTGAATTAACTGGTTACTCAGATGCTGATTATGGAGGTTGCATGATTGACAGGAAGTCCACTACAGGAACTTGTCAATTTCTTGGAAGTAAGCTGATATCTTGGTTTTCGAAGAAACAGACCTCAATAGCAACTAGTACTCATCGGAAATTTGAATACATGGTCATGCAGAAGTCGCTTTGCTTTCGATTCTTTCGCTCGCACAACAATTAAGGGATTATAAAGTTGTAGCCAATGAAGTACCAATATTTTGTGACAATAATAGTGCCATTGCTATTTCACAAAATCCGTATTGCACACCGATGCAAGCATGTGGATATCGACATCACTTCATCGAGATCATGTCGAGAAAAAGGACATAAGGATGGAGAAAATTCATATCGATAATAGAGAGTCGATATCTTGACTAAACCTTTGGCTGAATCAAGATTTCAGGAACTTTCAGTTGAATTAGGGTTGTTAGATCCAGGTGTATAGAGTAAAATCTGAAAAATTGAAGGTTTTCAGATGCATGAAGTTTTCTCAGAATTCTACTGAGAAGCTCTGGATAAAATGGAAATATTGAACTAAGTCTCAGGAAACTCAGATTTCATCAAGGTCAAGATTCGTGATTATCTTGAACCCATTCAAGATTTCAAAGATTATCTTCGACATTTTATCAAGGTCAAGATTTCAAAGAAGACTGATAGAGAGAAATTAGTCTGAAGAAGTAATGACTCATGCGACTCATTTATTGCTTATATGAAGCTCAGTAATCATTTGCAATAAATACAAAACACCTAAGGAATGTTTTTTGGCGGGATCGTTTGAAATTCCGAAGAAGGTCAACAGTCATTTAATGCTCTGTTACATTAATGACCAATGAGGATATTTTAGCGACTTATTTTTCGGAGATCGACTGTTCGTATACCCGATTAATCGGAGATTAATCTCAACCGTTGCTTTTCACCTAACCAACGTGAATTCCCACGATCTCCAAACTATATATACCCCAAGAAGCCATTCAAGCCAAATTTTATCAAACCCTTCGTTCCCAAAATCCTCTGCAAAATAAATCCCCTTTTGCCCAGAAAACCTAAACCCTAAATCTTCAATCTCTCAAATGGCTCCTACCATTTTCGATAAATTAGCCGAAACCAATAAACCTTGGTACGAGTTCGTTGTCTCGCTCGATAGCACAACCAACTCCAAACCAGAAGAGGAGGCTCTCCATATGATCCGTTTGGCCAAGCTCACTCATCTCGTCGCAAGCCGACCGGACCAAGAATATGCGAAAGAGGTAATCGAGTTCATCTGTAATATGAAGATAGATGAAGAGGATGGTATGCATTCTGAGATTACTGTATCTCATTTAGAGCATTCGTCTAAATACATCGATTTTGAAAGGGAATTGTATATTATTCCGAAAAATTTAAACGATGTTTTTGAGCTTTGTGATAGAGGAGAGGATCCTGCTGTGTATATGTTGGGTAGAGAGCAGGAGTATTTAGATAGGATTGCTGAGAATCCTGTAAAATTTGAGGCTACACTGCATAAGTGGCATTTGAAGCCACAATATAGAGTTTTGTTAGATATTGTGAGCAAATGCATCATGAGTCATTCGGGGAGTTTTGAGCAGATTAGTACCCCGAAGCTCAGATTAATGGCGGCGATCAAGGCCTCACCCACCACCGACTTCAACTAGCTCAGATTCTTGATTCAGATGGTGTGTGAGCAAGCCAAAGTCATAAGAAAGGTTGACGGGGCTATCTCGATCAAAGGCAAGATCCACCATGCCACCAAGATAGCATTTATTTTGGAGATGTGCAGAGAGGAGGAGGACATCTTCGCCAATTCAACCCCATTCCCCAAGTCCAAGGTGCTCTTCAAGCCCATTGCTGTGAAGAAACAGGCCATCAGGGGGAAGAAGGAAAAGAAAGCAGAATCACCAAGCGCTGCTGAAAAAGAAACCCAACAAACCAGGGGGAAGGTTTTGTGGAGGCCAAAATGGAGCAGGGTGAGAAGATGAAGAAACAGAAAACCTTCGGCCCCAAGCGCAGAAGACTGGTGGTTCTCACCGATGAAGATGGCAGTGATTCTGAAGAGATTCAACCTGAGAGCCAAACCGCCGAGACCGGCCATTACAAGTCTTCGCTCAGTTATCTCTAAGCCGTGAGAACAGACCGAGGAGCGAGTCTTCTTCGAGGTGCTTGAGACATCGCTTTCGGCTCGAGATAAAATTTTCAAAGAATTTTTAAAGGAACTCAGCCTCGAGATTCCTACCAAAGATGTCCCGCCAGACAGAAGAGCCAACTCGAGTCAATCCGAGGACGATGCCTCCAGCTCCAGAACCCACTCGGATGCAAACCGAGGACTCGACCAAGACAACATTCGGGACGTTCCGAGACTCGGGGAGCAAATTTTATTTTGGATGAGCTCCTGAGTGATCTACTTCTTGATCCTTCAGCTGATGCTTCAACTGAACCAGATAGCCCGAGATGGAAGAAGGGCGAAGCTGAAGAAACCGAGTGGAGGAGCAAGGGGGAACGGTTCATCCTTGACCGCTACCCCGAAAGCTCAAATTTTATACCCCGATCCGCAAGATATCTTCTTTGATTAAGGATGACGGTTTTCATCCTCAATCGACTCTTCCGGAGATGCTTAACATTCTTTGCGTTCAGAGGGGAAGACCGGTGGAATGAGGAGACAAAGATTCCCGATCGAAGTTCTCGTGGATTCGGAAGACAAAGCTCAGGATGAAAGTTTCGTGATTTTGATGAACGTTCGTAAGAAGATAAATTGAGGAGAGCTATTGAAGTTGGTGCCCATAGCAAGCAGAGACAAATTTCAAGATGGGGACCAACAGGAGATGCCGAGGATCATCTCGGATGGAGAAGGAAACTTCAGGCCGATCAACCGAAATCATTCAACCTCGATCGAAGTTAAGACTCTTCAGTACCTTTTCGCACTATTAACAATTATGCCAAAGTTAATCAAGTTTCTATCTTTAACTCAATTGTTCGATGAACAGATCGAGGCTCGGTTGGAGACCGGAGCTCGGGGATGAAGCCGATCTTTCAAAGCGCAGGCATCGACCCTCAAGTCAGGTCTCGAACCTCAGATGATCAATCGCCATGAAGGTGCATAATGTTCCTGAGATCGACCTCACTCCCATCCTGGAGAAGCTTGAAAAGGTTGAGCCAATGATGAACAAGATCGATCAGATGGAAGAGACATTGGCCGGCCAAACTCAGAAGATGGAGAATTTGAGTTCATCTTTAGACCTGGTGCAACTCTAAGACACTCTGACCTCAAAGATGACCTCCATGGAAGACAAGCTGAATGAGAAGCTGGAGGGAGTCAAGGTTGAGCTGAGTGTTGAACTTAAACAGAAGCACCAGGAGAATACTGAATTTCTAGAGGTGAAATTGGCAGAGAAGAATGAAGTGCTGATCAAGTCTGCTGTTGAGGAAATGAGCTCAATGCTCATGACCAAGATGATAGATATGTTTAAAGATGCTCTCTCTGGCCAGTTTGCCCATTTGTCTGAAGAATTTTATGTGGCTAAAAACCACCTCAGGAGGCTGGAAGATGAACAAGATCAGTTAGCAGGAGAGGTGCGCTGTGTAAGCAAAGAGCAATATCACATAGACACAGCACTCTCCAGGCTTCTTCCAAATTACGGTGCCAAGAAAGGGAAAGACCGTAAGAAGACTTCAGAAGTTATTCGCACGCACTTTGGAGAAAAAGGCACAAAAGAAGTGAAAAATGAATAGCCTATCCAAAGGCTTGAAGGAAGTCAAGTCTGAAAAAACCAATTTCAACCAAAGTGGAGAAGCCGATCTACACTGTGTTTCGAGGAAACCATGCTTGAAGTAGCAAGAGAGAAACCGAAGTGCTAGAGCTAAGGTTGGAACAAGCCAGTCACATCGAATCGCTTATGAAGAGGAAAGCCTTGGGCATTGTTGAACCCGAAAAGCAAGCGAAGCTAAGGCTTCTAAGCCAGTCCAAAGAAAGCTGATTGGAGAATTAGAAGAGTCTACAGGACAGAAGAAAGTCTTCAACACCAGAAATGCTCTAAAGACACTCCAGATAGAACAAGCTAAGAAAGCCGCCGCTTCGGGCCTCAGCGTGCTGATCAGAAAAAGGTCAAGAAGAGCGTAAACGAATGAGTGGTTACAAAAAAGTTTGCGAGCAAACGGAGAGGGACTTCAAAAGTTAATCGAAATAGCCACTAATCGACAAGTGGATGCCCATCCAATTCAATGACGGTTGGGAAGAGGTCAAGAGAACCTTCTGGTTCTATTATGAAGTGCTCAGGGAATGGAAAGGGGAAAGCTCAGATCCAAACGAAGCTTTTATTGAATATCTCCTAACCTTCTATCCTAAATATCTCCAAAGATGGATAAACCTTGCGGATGAAAGAAAGGTGTAGATAGTAGCCCCCGGTCCATATACCTACCCTCCTCCAAGACTTGATAATGGCCTGGTGAATGAAAAAGCCATTACTCAAGAAATTGCTCAATATCTTTGGACGAGTTAGGTCTCGACGAGGAACAAATCCGGATATCATCAAGGAAAGAAATGCACTGAAGAAGAGGTATTTCGGAATGTTCAACCTGGAGGTACCAGCTGATGAAGTTGAAGAAGATGCAAACTGAAGAGCAGAAGACTGAAGAGCCAAATCTGAAGACTGAAGACTTACCTGAAGACACTTGTAATTTTTTTCTATCTTTTTGTCTTTTATTTTTGTTCTGATAAATTTCATTGTAACCTGTAACAGTCTACTCATCATTAATTAAAATTTATCATTTATGCTCAAAGATAATATCTCATTATCTTATTTACATGTCTTTTACTTTTGATATGTTGAATGGTGTCTCTGAATGAATTGTTTATAAGTATTTGGTGATGAATCCTTTGAGAGATTCATTACTGAAGAAATTGATTGAATGATTAATTGTTGGGAGATTCTCAGAAATTATTAAGAGATTCTCTGTTCAGGAAATTTTTGAGACATAACCAATCTTGTAATAGGATAAACTGAAACCTGAGTTTAGGTTATATGGTTGTAACAAGATAAGTTTTGGCATCATCAAAAAGGGGGAAATTGTTGGGAGATGAATTTAATAAAGATATATGATTTTGATTAGATCCCAAAACCCCTGAGTATGACATGTTCAGGATAATCTTGATAGTTGAGTCGATTCGCTTTTTATAAGATTCGTGATGATATCGCAAAATGTATAGTCAGCAGATATAGATCAGGTTAGGATCTGAAGATTCTGAAGAACTCAGTATGTTTCTGAAGAAACTGAAGTTTCATATAAAACTAAGTTTCAAGACTCAAGAAGAAATCGAGAATCAGAGACTTCGGCAGAAATCGAGATATCAAGACTCAAGCAGAAATCGAGATATCAAGACTCAAGCAGAAATCGAGATATCAAGACTCAAGATGAAATTGAGGAATCAAGACTCAAAGATGAAGACTCAAAGATATCAAGATATTCGCGGAAGACTCAAGACTCAGAAGACTCAAGACTCAAGACTCAAGACATCAAGACTCGTAAGACGTCAAGACTCGAAGACCCTCAAGACTCTGAAGACTCAGAAGACGCTTAAAGACTCGTAAGACCTCAAGACTCAAGACTCAAGACACGTAAGATGTAAGATCAAGAATCGAAGATCAAGAATATCAAGGCACGATGAATTACTTTAGACTCAAGAATGTAATGAATGCTCAAGATAAACTGAATGTTCGAGGCACTGAAAATATCTATCTGAAGGATGCAATACTGAGAAGATCGCGATTCCTTAGAAAAATAGATATTTGCCAAGACATTCAAATGCAGATAAAAGGAACTAAGACAAAGTGTTGTTAAGGTTATATCAACTCAGAGTTTGTAACCAAAAGAGCCGTTGAAGGTGTCTACCTTTAACTGGAGACAAAAGTCAAAAAGAGGAAGACAGCACTGTACCATACTGACACTGACAGTGACAGGTCACTGAAAAAGATGTCAGATGTACAAAAGTTCCAGACTGCAAAAAGGTGAAGACCGGCTACATGAAAGGCTATTGCCTAAAACATGTTAGGGAGTTTCAAACCCTAAATATAGTCGTTCCTCACACACCATAAGAGGAAACTCACGAAGCTATCTCTCCAACGGATAGTTTTTTAAAGAGTGACCTTGGTGTATGCTTATAAATACTTGTGACCCTCTACATTGTAAGGTTACGGGAAATTTATAAGCAACTCAAGAAGCTCAAACTTATTATCGCAAAGTTAAAGCACTCGAAAAACTTAGAATTTCCCAAGTGCTTTTATATTGAAGAGAGCTCATTAAACTAAGCCTAGCTTGATAAGATATATTCAAAGCTTAGTCGAGATATCCTAGCCTTTGCTTTGTACTTCATTGTAAAGGATATCTCATCCTAGTTGGAAACCAACCGAGAAACCCCAAACCCTTGAGAAGGTAGTTGGAGTGTGTTTGTTGGTGAGAAGAGTTGTAAAGAGTTAGTAAACTACGCGGAGTAGTCAGAAAGCTCTAGAGGAGAAGTTAGTAAGCTACAGAGGTAGTCTGAAAGCTTGTTTGTGTTTGAGTAAGTAAACTACGGAGGTAGTCAGAAAGCTCAAGGTCGGGTTGAGTAAGTAAACTACGTGGAGTAGTCAGAAAGCTCAGGGCCGAGTTGAGTAAGTAAACTACGCGAGGTAGTCAGAAAGCTCAGGAAGTGATTAGTGAATTTCTCTGAGGATCAGAGAGAGTGGACGTAGGAGCTTGAGTCTCTGAACCACTATAAATTACTGTGTTGTTTATTGCTTTCCTTATCTGTGCTTAACTGTTGCATTGATTTAAATCAGAAAAGCATATTTTCACTGAGATTTCAGTTGGAATCAATCCACTGGAAGTTGCATATAATTGAATCACAGCCTAATCACTATTCCATTCAAAGGAAGGTTTTCAGCAAAGCTTAAAACGAGTATAAACTAAAGGGTCAACCATTCCGCACATCTGAGTAGCTAGAACAAATATTTACCAAACTGAACTTACTCTTCTGAGGGTTCAGTAAGTTAGTTATCTGATCCAAGCAACTCAGGATCTCTGAAAAACTCAGGACTCAGTTGGGATTATTTGAGGTTTCTGAAAGCAGCTCAGGATCACTGTCTCAGTAGACTTTGACTCAGAGTGATTTGTGCTTCTCAGGACCAAATCTTCAGGACAGCCTGACCCAAGCGGACCTCAGTAAAAGAAAAGTTTTAAAAACACTGAACACGTGTATTCCCCCCCCATACACGTGTAAGACTCGTTTGCCCCGGGACCAACATAAACAGTTCACATAAATCCTACGCATGCGGAATTGCTACGGGTTTACGTGAACTAACCTTCTTGGAATGACAATGGACTCGGTTGATAAGAACACACCAAAAAGCCTTCCCAAGTATTCCCTAGCCCTTGCTCGTCAATTCGGTGGAAGGAAACTCGCGAACAATTAACAAAAGGGAAAATAAAATATTTGTTGCACCACCTTTGTGGATTTTCTAATTTTTCCAGCACATGGAATTGTACATTGGGGATGAAGAAATCATCCCCTATTTATAGATTAGGTGGTGGCCGATTTTTTCAACATGGAATAGGGAGGAAAAATCTTTTTCTTGATCTCCAAGAAATCTTGAATATATCTCATATATTCTTTTCTCCATAATTAAAATATTCCATAAAAATCCCACATTCTCTTGTTATGGTTATTTTCGAAAAAACAAGGATAAAGATTCCAAGATTTGGATCTTCTTGAATTTATGAGATATACTTGTATTGCAAGAATACATATCTTCCATAATATCTTTTCAAGAAAATCAAGAAAATCTTTCTTTCCCTTACTCTTTCAAGATTTTCGAAAATCATCATATAAATAACCAAGTGGGAGATTTCTTGAATTTAATGAGATAATCTTTTATTCCAAGAATACATACCTTCATTCCATAACAAAATTCAAAGAAAATCTTTCTCCCCTTTTATTCACATTTTTTGAAATTTTAGGAAAAATAGTAACAAAAATTTATTTTATTTTTAAACACCTTTTTCAGTTATTGGACTTTATGTTTGGGTTACTTGAGGGGCCTTTAGGAGAATTAAGATTGGACCTTCCAATGGATCTTGGATTATCAATATTGAGCCACAATATTATTCAAGCCCATAAATATTAATTAATCCCACTACATAATTAATATTGCACTATCCATCTTAACCCATATTACTGTTAATATGGCTCCCGATTATTATTTCCCGTGTTTAAGATTATCTAGCCCATTAATTAATTCAAGCCACTGAAATAGCTTTCCATTAATTAATATCTTTTGTCCTTGGTTAAGGAACGGTTCAACATTATTATCCATACCGGAAACTAGTTCCACTTGCAAGATTTGGTATGATAAAACTTATGAACCTCCCAAAGGGGCAAATCGAACAAGCGTACTTGCACACGATTCTTCGTATTAAATCTTAGCAATCGCATGTGACCAATAATATTGCCCAAGATATAAAGTATTGAATCTCGTTGATTCTCTACCCGTAATAAGTCAAAGCAATAATTACTAACCACACGCGATCCTATTCAAGGGACGAAGATTAAGAAATAACGAACCACTGAGGTCTA
Organism: Stenogyne calaminthoides; assembly: GCA_037126765.1. NCBI lineage: Eukaryota > Viridiplantae > Streptophyta > Magnoliopsida > Lamiales > Lamiaceae > Stenogyne > Stenogyne calaminthoides. The sequence goes on along the minus strand of JBBCBC010000001.1, from coordinate 34,085,081 downwards.
ATTCTTCCTAGTTCAGTGCTAAACAATTTGTCCTCATGTAGGTCCTATTCAGTGCATCAGTCATGCACTAGTGTAATCTCTTGGTCAAGACAAGCCAATCTGAGTCTTACACTTCAACCTTTCACGATGGATTGTTCATTTCCATCTAGGTCGTGAATGATGTACTTTTGGTTACAAGGAACTGTTAATTTAATCTTCTGTGATCTGGTATCACTAAATTAACTAAAATGTAACACGTACTATTTATTGAACAGTTATGCAGTAAATATATGTAACATTCAATGATATTTAAAGCATCAGTGATAAATAATTTATTTCAGTAAATAAGACAGAAATTCAGTTTGATTATACAAAGTAAAAGCATACTTTCCAGTATAATCCCAACAATGGCAAGCTGGTGAAAGGACTAAATCCGTCTTTCATTGTATTGATTCCGAAAAAGGAAGATGCGACGAATCTTTTGGAGTATCGCCCCATCTCTCTTATTGGGAGCATTTACAAAATCATCGCCAAAGTCCTTTCTATTAGACTTAGCAAGATCGTGGGTTCAATAATCTCGGAGCAACATAGTGCTTTTATCGAAGGCAGGATGATTTTGGATGGAGTGGCTATACTTAATGAAGCCATCGAAGATGCCAAAGCCGGGATTGATGCGTGCTTTCTGTATAAGATCGATTTTTCGAAAGCCTATGATTCGGTGGATTGGGACTATTTGAGAACGTTAGTGAGAAGATTCAATATCAATGACAAGTGGATTTGTTGGATCATGGAGTGCGTGTCTACAACTCAAGCTTCAGTCCTTCTTAATGGTATTCTCAAACATTGATAAGGTAGTGGGTGACTAGAGTAATACTTTGTTTTGGGAAGACATTTAGGCGGGTGACACAACCTTGAAAGTCCTCTTTCCAAGGTTGTACAACCTGTGTTCAAATAAGCTAGTGAGAGTGAGTGAAATGGGAGAGTGGAGAGAGGGGTCTTGGAATTGGGTGTGGCAATGGAGGAGAGCTATTTTTGAGAGGGAACAACCTCTTATTAACGAACTTATTGTTGTTTTAGACAGGTTTCCACTCAAATTTGGAGTAGCAGATCGGTGGAGATGGAAGACGGCATCGAATGGAATCTATTCTACCAAAGAAGCCTACTCAAGAATTGCGAGAATGCATATGGGAGAGGAGTTGGAAGAAAAATTAGAATTTAAACTCATTTGGAATAAGGAGATACCCACAAAAGTACGAGTACATGCTTGGAGAACCATTTGGGAGCGTATCCCGACGAAGACGAACCTTTCAAGACGTCATGCGCTACCGAGCCATGCTAATACTCAATGCATTTTCTGTAAGGCTACTTCGGAAACGGTAAAACACGTGTTATTTGAATCCTCTTTATCTTATCAATATTGGATGGGATTCATGAAATGGATTGGGATTTCTGTGGTCTTAAACTCCGAACCGGCAAGGAGTCTTGCTCACTGTAGCAAACTTCTCAAGGGTAAAGAGGGAAAGACTTTTATGGTGTGTGCTTGGCAATGTATAGTTTGGCTACTTTGGAAGAAAAGAAATGCTATGATCTTTCAAGCTGATACTTTACAACTGGAGGCTTTATTGGATGAATTGACACAAAGGCTGTGGAATTGATTATTTGCAACAAAAGGCTGGAAGAACTCGAAACCGGTCCTGGAGTGGTTTGCTAACCCACTGAAATTTTTCGTTACTTGAGTCTGTATTTTTCTTCTTGGAGTAGCAGTAGTACGTTATGCTCTGTGTGTGACCATTGGTGAACTCAACTTGTAATGTATATGTTCCTTTTAAGGGTATGTCTTATACCCACAATAATAATACTCTTTTGCCTTTTAAAAAAATATATTAATAATAGTATAGATTTTATTAAGAAGAATGTGTTTCTAAAATACTAGAAAACTATATCATAGACCGCTTCTAAAAAATAAAGACTAGACAAACTCAATTTTAATTTGATTTGAATGTTATATACATATTCCCTGTCAAAAAAAAAAGTTATGTACATATTCTTTTTGTTTAGTTTTCATCAAATTGTATGACTTTGAAAGAACTAAATACTTGAGTGGGTATCATATGAATTCGACTCACCCAACCATGTACTTCATAGTGTATTTTAAAAACATACAACTTATTACATTTTTTGTTTTGTCATTGTGTCCATGGGCTAAATGAGTACAAAATAAAAGAATTAAATATAATTAGAATTCAAAATATTTACGATATAACATGGTATAATTTAAATTCCATATTATGAAATTAAATGACAAAGAATAATGTAATGCACGTTAATTAAATTCAATCACATAAATCAAAATTTAAAAAATCATTTCTTAGTGAATAGATATAACAACTATTTAGTAAAGATAAAAAAATTGTACATGATAATCTTATGTATATGACAAATTACATTTACACTATTATATGATCCTTGGGTATATGAGATGAAAAATGAAAATTACAATGGCACAAATATTTACACTATTTTTTGCCATGATATGACGGATATTTCTTCTTTTTTTTTTTAGTGTTATGATAAAAGACAAATATTTTTTGCCATATCCACAATTGGAAGATAATTATATTATTAGTGTTATTACAAGAAATAAATCTTTATTAAAATCTTTATTACTTTTTAGCGTGATATGATATTTTCTTTATAAATAGATCATTAACAAATTAACCCTAGCCTGCATTACTTCTAATTCAAGATAGGGAGGGCGAAATTAAAACCCCTATTCTTCAATTCTCTAGATTTTGAGTCCAATTTTTGGAGATGAAAGAATACTACGTGTTTGATGGAGTGAGTGAATTGGGTGGGGTTGTTTGAGGTTGAAACTATGTGAGTCTAATGAATTTGATTCTACTGATACTGTCTGAAGTTGTATCTATGTTCACATGGAGCTATGGTGGCAAGGAAGTTGGTTTGATGGGCTCATGGGATGGCTGGAAATCAATGTTAGCTATTATTATATAATTAATAATGCTCATGGGATGATTGGATTTTACATTATTCACTTCATATATGATCTAATAACGATTATCTTCCCTTCCACAGAGAGGCGTTGTAGAGAGGAGTTTATAACTACATGTTTCGACTTTCCCCTGATCAACCATATCAGCAAGATGATTTTGGAAATACTTAATTACAACATTTTAGACTTGAAGGTTAATATTAATTGATGATGATACTTGGAGTTTTTACTATATGATGGATGATCTCTATTACTTGCATATTCTTCTGTATCATTTTCATGGGATTTTTTATTTTCATTCTTTCATTCAATGGGATTTAGTGACTAAACAGCTGCTCCCTTTTGTTATATAAGCAGTATCTACTTTGCCGGGAAAACATCCTCTTGGAGAGCATCCTTGTACAACATTATTCGTACGCAACATCAACAGTAGTGTTGAGGATGCAGAGATTAGATCTCTTTTTGCGGTACTTGTTCTATCCATTGCAGAGTTTTTGTGGTTTCTCACCTTTCATATGCTAACTTTGCTTGTTATGTATTAACTAACACTTGTTAATTAAATGACTATCAAAATCGATTTCGTTATTTTGCTTCATTGTTTTCAGGATTAATATGGTACTATCAGAAAAAGTAGGGGACTTGTGATGATCTCTTACTATGATATTCGTGCTGCTCAACATGCTATACGGGGTTTACAAAATCAGTAGAAGAAAGCCCAACGGACGAGGACTTAAACCATGGAACTTTGGTAGTCTTAAATTTGGAACCGTCAGTTTCCAACCATGAGCTTCTAACAATTTTATATTTGGGGCGGAGAAAATACGCAGGTTTAATAATTTCCCTCCTTCATACGGCCCTTTGCTTTGCCTATATAGATTCAAAATCCTGTGTTTTTTTGCAGGTTGAAACGATGCGGAATCTTCTAAGACATGCCAGTCAATACCATTCAACTAAACACAGCCCCTGCTTGCCCTCATATTAAGGATTGCGATCGGGGCAGCAACAGTGGGAAGCTCGTTCACGGAAACATAAAAGCCTCCAACATATTTGTCAACTCGGTTGTGTATCAGATCTCGGGTTAGCAACGCTCATGAGTCCAATTGCATCACCTGTAGCACGAGACGGGTTCCACCTCGTCGGAATGGATGGGCAAAGTGTTGGATGTAGAGCTATTGAGCTACGGGTGGGTTCCCTAACATAGAGGAAGAACTATGAGTTTAAAAACTATGCGAGTCTAATGAAATTTGCCGGATGGAATAGTCGTGCCCTTTGAATTATTTTGTTCAGGATTCTGTACAAACATTATTAATTCTGTTTTTACTGAAATTAAATTTACTATTACGTTTTGGTTTGATTGGATTTTATTGGTGTCTAGCTAACATGAATGTAATGATCTGGTTTGATAGTTGTAAAATCGAAAGCATGCTTGAAAAAAAAGAAGAGACAAAGTCCTCATTCTAATCACTTAGAGTCAATCAAATGCTATGGAGACTAACAGTACAATTTGAAGTGGGCTAGCTTCTGATTTTTGCTAGTAAAATTAGCATGAAAATCCTCAACGAATAGCCAAAATAATACACCATGTAAACAAACAGAGAATGGTATGAGTCCAGTAAAAGTGATATTGATACTTTTTGCTAATAATTTTCTCCCTTGATATATGTATATCTCGTATATCACCCCTTCTTTTCTTCCATTTACATATGCTGCCACAAGTTGTACGTGATTAATTTTAAGATTTTATTTAAATTTAATGTATGTATATGTATGTGTGGATATTATATATAATGACACTAACTTTAGCTTCCTTGTGGGGGCCTAATAATTGAAATTTATAATGACACAAACTCTTGTAAACCCTAGTTTACGTGAACTTTTTTTTTATTTTTAATATCACTGTTGTGCATACAAAGTATCGTTGTTTATAATCAGTGATCCACTACAAAAAAATGAGAGTAATAACAAGAGCTGAAATTGTTGCTACATGGGTTTGACCTCGTTGCTATTAGAATCAGCAAGGGCTACTCCTTGTTATTTGGTTCTTGCTATAAGTGGCGTTGCTAATGTTTTATTTGCAAGGGGCGTTGACCGCCCTTGTTGTTGTTAAATGTATGGCAATAGACAACACTTGCTATTGTAGCTTCTTGCTAAATCTTGAAACATTAGCAAGGGTCAAGCCCTTGCGTTTAAATTATGCCCCATTGGTTAAATTGAAACTCACGCGCTTAATTGACAGGGTCAACTCTTGCTATTATTATACATACAGCAAGGACTAGCTCTTGCTAATGTTATGTCTGAGGAGCTAAAATAAAATATTGATAATTTGTTTATAGCAAGGACTGCCTCTTGCTTTTAGTTATTTTTTATATTAAAAAAAATTAAATTACGTAAATACAATTATAATAATTGGAATATTAATTTTTTTAACAATTATTTTATTAACAATACCAAATTAATATTAAAAAAATATTATGATATACAAATTTAATTACAATTACAAAATGAGATATACAAATTATAAACAATTAATAAATTGAAATCCATAAAACATACAAAAAAAAAAAGACAACATACATGTAAAAGATACATTTAAAATTAAATTGAATTTCTTCCACATGTAATTCTTTAGATCCCTGGAAAAAAAAAATGGTAAAAAAAACAGATTATAATAAAACACAAAATTATATAAGATTGAAATGGAAAAAAGTCATATTAAACAAACAAAATTCAGTTAGAACTATAGAAAAATAACAATGAAGTATATAGAGAAGAGAGATTGTGGCATTTAAGATTTTTTTCTAAAGAAGATATCAAGATTCAATTTTCCAAACATATGGATAATAAAGAACAAGATATCCAAATAGATGTATATATATGAAATAGATATAGAACACATACTCTTTGAAGCTCCTAGACCAAGCCGAAAAATAGATCTGAAACAAGAGAAAAGAAGATGAAAAAAAATCTTAGAGTAGATGTATATTTTCTGAAGAAAAAAAACTAAAAAAACAATAGCAATACAAATATAAACCAAAAATTAAAAATAAACTCAATAAATTGCAAAATTACCTAAAATGTTGGTGAAGACTGCATAAATGTTGGAAAAATGAAGAAGTTGGAGAAGATACAATATTGGTAGAAAGACGAAGATGAAAGGAAAGGGTTGAGGTATAAAGATATTGAAAATTAATAGCAAGGGACGGATCTTGCAATATTTGCCTAAAGTTAGATGCTATTGTTTTTGCAAGGCACACCCCTTGCCATTATTTCCTGGAAAAAATCAAATCCCCTGCGCAAGTACATTTGGCGGTCATTATCAAATTTATTCATATTGATATAGCAAGAGGTATCCCTTGCCAAAGTTAGTTCTAGCATTAGTTATTGTTTTTACAAGGGGCACTCCTTGCTATTGTTTCCTAAAAAAATCAAATTCCCACATGAGAGAGAACTTAAATATATTTGACGGTCATTTTTAAATTTATTAATATTGATATAGCAAGAGATAGCCCTTGTTAAAGTTAAATCTAGTACAACTCATTGTTTTCCAAGGGTTCCTTAAAAAAGCAATTCACATATTCAGAAGGATCTAGAGTACAATGACAAATTATTTATATTCAGATTATATTTATATATGTAAATTTTTAAGAAAATTTAATAATTAATATTGATATAGCTAGAGGTATCACTTGTCAAAGCAAAATATTCCTTGATCAATATTAATAGTGTTTAATGAATAATGTTATCGTTTGCACTTCACAAATATTACTTGTTTCCACGTAACTTGTATTACTTGTTTCAATGAAAAGCATTACTTGTTTCATTGAAAAGTGGTACTTGTTTAAATGAAAGGTGTTACTTGTTTCATTGAAAAGTAGTACCTGTTTAAACGAAAAGTATTACTTGTTTAAATGCAAAGTATTACATGTTTAAATGAAAAGTATTACTTGTTTAAATGAAAAGTAGTATTTGTTTAAATGAAAGGTATTACTTGAGTTCAATGAAAAGTATAACTTGTTTAAATGAAAGGTATTACTTTTTTCATTGAAAAGTAGTACTAGTTTAAATGAAAAGTAGTACTTGTTTAAATGAAAAGAAGTACTTGTTTCAATGAAAGGTGTTACTTGTTTAAATGAAACGTATTACTTGAGTTCAATGAAAAGTATTACTTGTTTCATTGAAAAGTAATATTTGTTTAAATGAAAGGTATTACTTGAATTCAATGAAAAGTATTACTTGTTTAAATGAAAAGTAGTACTTGTTTAAATGAAAATGAGTATTTGTTTAAATTAACTCTTTTAAATAAAAAATATATATATAATTATTATTTTAAAGATTCTTAGATAATTAAATTAAATAAATGAAATATAAAAGTTAAAAAAAAGTGTAAAAAAAAAACAATTTAAAAATAAATAAAAATACAATTTTAATATAATATGATATAATTTAATTAAAATTTATAAAGTAAAAAAAATATATAATTATGATATTATAATGTTGTTAAATTATTAAATTAGATAATTTAAATAAAGGATTTTTAAACTGTCGTTAAACTCCGTCTTTTTTGTAGTGAATGTTAGTACTTCTTTTCACTTCAAAATTATTACTTGGTCAGTAGTATTAGTTTTTTTCACTGAACAATATTACTTGTTTTTATTTCACAAGTATTATTTGGTCAACATTAGTTGTTTCCATTGAATAATGTTACTATTTTACACTTCACAAGTATTATTTGGTCAACATTAGTGGTAGAGTTTATGCATATACCTGGTTCACAGGAGTGTTACTCTTGATTGTTTTGCTTTTCACTTCCCACCAAAAATTTCTAAATTCCCTCCCGATATATGTTTATTGTCTACATACAAATACAAAAGTTTTCGAATTCTTATTTCCAGATTACTAAACATTTTTTTGATATTTAAAAGTTATTATAATTTTCCTAAAATATTAATTAAAGAATCTTAAAATTAAAAAGTATCCAAGTACGTAAAATATTAATTTTCCTAAAATATTATTTCACAAGTACGTAACTCCGCGGAATTCGCAGGATTGAAAAAAATAATTTATAATATTATTTTTGATTAAATATTTCAAACATTTAATTAATATAATTAATTTAATTATAGATATAATTTTTAAAAAATATTTTGTATGTATAATATACTCATTTTGTCATTTCGAGCAATTCAAAATTACGTCAACTGAATGAGTAATACTCTAAAATAAATTATTTAATGGAAAAGAAACTGTAAGGGAGGGGGTGGGATATTGACATGATTGAAGTCATATTTATATGAAAAAAGACATTTCTGTATGAGAAAGTCTTGTGTGAAATATTGCACACTAGTGTTATGTGCAATACAACATAAATAAGGCAAAAATTGCCTAAATTTCGCAGTCGCGGGCGGTCGGGCTGGCGAGTCTTGAGGCTTGTAGGAGGCGTGGGCAAGTGGGTTCAGTTGGGCCAAGCATATGTATTTATAGAATGATATCTTTATCAAATATGTGTTGTAGTTTAATGGTTCATGTTTGTTGCTAATGAATTTGGTCGCAGGTTCGATTCCTACTGTATGCATATTTTTTTTTTGTCAAATTTTTGTGTGTTATTACATCTATGTATAAGTGTTATTACATTGTTATATTGAAAAAACTTCATATCTTACGTAACACTTAATAAAACATATTGTAACACATAAATATTCATAACGTAACATGGGTCACAAGGTAACACATTATTGTTCATATGCCATATGAAGAAAAACGTGTTACCACATAAACAAAACCAGAACAAACGCAAAAAGAAATCCCCAGTTCAAAATTATAGATTTACAAAACAACTTGATGTGTTACTACATGAACAAAAGAGTGTTACCCTATGAGCAAAAGAGTGTTACTACATGAACAAAAACCAGTACAAACACGAAAAAAATCATCAGTATAAAATTACAAATTTACAGAACAACGTGAAAAGCCATATGAAGAAAAACGTGTTACCACATAAACAAAACCTGAACAAACGCGAAAAGAAATCCCCAGTCCAAAATTACAGATTTACATAACAACTTGATGTGTCACTACATGAACAAAAGAGTGTTACCCTATGAGCAAAAGAGTGTTACTACATGAACAAAAATCAGTACAAACACGAAAAAAATCATCAATATAAAATTACAGATTTACAGAATAGCGTGAAAAACCATATGAAGAAAAACGTGTTACCACATAAGCAAAACCAGAACAAAAGCGAAAAGAAATCCCCAGTCCAAAATTACAGATTTACATAACAACTTGATGTGTTACTACATGAACAAAAGAGTGTTACCCTATGAGCAAAATAGTGTTACTACATGAACAAAAATCAGTACAAACGCGAAAAAAAAATCATTAGTATAAAATTACAGATTTACAGAACAGCGTGAAAAGAGTGCAGATGGATCTAAAAGACTGCTTCACAAAATCATAGGGAATCACCTGTAAATTTGCGAGGATGAGAAAATTGAAGAAAGCAAAAAGAATATGGAAGAGAAAGAGAAAAGGAAGAACAAGAGAAGAAGAGGGAAAAACCTAGAGACGCACCACCATCAAAATCAACGGCGATCTGGTCGCGTTTGTTGCAACGCGAGAAGAGGAAGAAGAAGAAATATGCCCTGTGACTGCGCGAGCGTGAAGATGAAGGAGGAAGTCCATTAACCCGCTAGTAATCTGCCCTAACCCGACCTTTTATTTGACCCGCGAAAAAAAAAACCCCCACTTTTTGTACATATCACTTAAATGCAATTTTGCATACAAGTTTTTGTCTTTCTTTATCTAAAAAATTAGCTAATTTCAAGATTATATCTTCATTGAAATTCAATAGACTAGTAATTGTACCCGTGCGATGCACGACTATAATTACACAATTTTTTTAATAGTGTGAGTAATATAGTTTTCGAAAACTCTTTAAGAATTGTGTTTTATCTAATTCATATTTAATACATAATTTTAAAATAAATAGATTCGTTAAGTACTGAAAATTTCAAACATGGCGAAAATTAAGTGAAAGCAGATAACATTAAAACCGTAGTGTTAAAATGATTACAGATTTCGAAAAACCTTTCTAAAAATCACATTTTTTGTTTTTTTGGTTGGTTGCTCATCATCGCCTCACACCAAAATCTTCAATGCGCTGGTATGTGATTATTAGTATATCCTTTAGTCATTTATGGAAGATTCTTTTTATACCACAATCTTTGTGAATCTTTTTACAACAATAATCATACAAAAATATTTGTCAAATTAGATATATTAGGAAAGAAAGATATTCCAAAATTTCAAAGATATTCCAAAGATTTTTTCTCAAATCCATTATTTGAAATTATTACAAAGATTTTTTCTCAATTCATTATTATTTGTTAATATTTTTTTCAAAGATTTGTCTCCCAATTTATCAATAATTTTTTGCAAATATTTTTTCTAAAGATTTTTCTCAATCTATAATAATTTGTTAAAATATTTTTTCTAAAGATTTTTTCTCAATCTATTATAATTTGTTAATATTTATTAAATATTTATTCTAAATATTTTTTCCAATTCATTATAATTTATTAATATTTATTCCAAAGATTTGTTTTCTAATTTAACATTAGAGTTTGTGGAAATATACATGTTTTTTCCATAAATTTTTCTCAATCATAATTTGTTAATATTTATTCCAAAAATTTATTTTTCAATTTGATAACAATTTTGGCGTGAAAATTCAATAGTTTCAAAATGTAGGCCCTTATATTAATTTTGAGACGATGAATTTAGTACTATAGGCATGTGGTATGTGTAACATAAGTTTTGTTCTTATTTATTAATGATTAATATAATCCAAACTCTCACCAATCCAATAACAAATTTAATTTTGTTATTATTCATTAATAACTAACGAATATAATTCAAAATATTACCAATCCAAAAAATATATATATATGTCGAATCTCTTATGTATATGAGTATTCATTCTCTAATAAAATATATCTCAAATCAATAATATGTATCTAAAAATATATCTTCAAAATATTGATAATATTTATCCAAAATATAATACTCGATTTAGCAATTAATTTTTGGCGGGAAAATCCAATGGTTTCTAAATTTGGGATGGTTTCTGCTTGTATATATATATATAGATTCATAAATTTTGATCGAGAATTACCTGATCTTCAACTACATTGCAATATAAGATAATAAAATTAGATTAATTTTTTTTATAAAAATAGAAATATAACACAAGTTACTTACCTCAATATTCCCTGCAATATATATAAAACGTGAATATTAACTGTTATGAATAAATTAGAAGAAACTCATCCTTTCAATATATACGAAACGTGAATATTAATCGCTATAAACCAATTAGAAGAAACTCATCCACAACTAATTCAACACTCAAATTAATTACTTCAATACTCCGTGCAATATAAAAAAATCCCTGCAATATACAAAATAATTACACGATTGCAATAAACATTCATAACGAATTCATAACTCAAATTACTTACCTCAATAGTCTCTGCAATATATACAAAACAAGAATATTAATCGCTATGAATAAATTAGATGAAACTCATCCACAACTAATTCAACACTCAAATTACTTACCTCAAATTCAATACTCCGTGCATCTCCATTGAAGTTCAATAGATTCATAAATTTTGATCGAGAATTACCTGATCTTCAACTACATTGAAATACTCCCTCCGTCCCGTGATTACCAACACTTGTCTTATTTGGACGTCCCAACATTACTGCAACACTCCTAAAATGGAAACAAATATAATATTAATACACTCACAACACCCTTATTTTATTCCACTCAAATCCACTTTATCTCACTTTACTTGGTTTGCGGTCCAATTTGTGTGTTGCAATCATCTTGGGACGGAGGGAGTATAAGATAATAAAATTAGTTTTTTTTTTATAAAATTACAAACAAATTCATAATTCAAGTTACTTACCTCATTATTCCCTACAATATGTACAAAACGTGAATATTAATCGTTATGAATAAATTAGAAGAAATTCATCCTTGCAATATATTCAAAACGTGAATACTAATTGCTATAAACAAATTAGAAGAACATCACCCACAACTAATTCAACACTCAAATTACATATTCAATACTCTGTATAATATAAAAAAAAAAAAAAAACTCCATGTAATATACAAAATAATTACACGATTGCAATAAAACATTCATAACGAATTCATAACTCAAATAACTTACCTCAATATTCTCTGCAATATATACAAAACATGAATATTAATCGCTATGAATAGATTAGAAGAAACTCCTCCACAATTAATCCAGCACTCAAATTACTTACCTCAAATTCTATAATCTGTGCAATTAAAAAAAAAATACCTCCATGCAATATACAAAACAATTACACAATTGCAATAAGCATGATCAATTTATAACTCAAATTACTTACCTCAATACTCTCTATAATATAAAAAAAAGTAAAATCAGATTAAATATACAATACATAATCAAATTAAAAAATTAAAAAAACTAGAAAAAATTGTTGCAATGCAGAATTGCGAAGTGATTATGATATGGAGAATTAGAATTGGGGCGTGAATATATAAAAGTATCGTGACTATGATATGCAGAATGAATATTATCTTTACTTTGTAATTTTAAGAATATCTGAATCTATATGATATGCAGAAATAGAATTGGGGTGTAAATATTTATATAAGTAGATTTTTAAAATTGTTCAATTAGATAGATTGGGGCAATGGCGCGTGAATAGATATATAAGTATCTTTAAAATTTTAAATATATCTTTATAATTAATTTAATTAGATAGATTAAAAATTTAATTTAAATAACTTTTGATGAGAGTGCACGATTTTTAAACGAAATAATTTGGTTGAATTGGGCTTTGTGCGGACTGATGTGGTTTCGCTACATAGACTGAATCAAGTTTACCTATACATAGTAACTAGTGTAAGCCCCACGAATTTCGCGGACTGAAAGAATATTTTTATATAAAATAATTAATAATATTCTAATATTATTAAGGTCGTTTATGGTCAAATAATTTATAATTCACAAAATATTAAAAATAAAATATAATTCAAATATGCAAACTATGATTTTATATGTTATTGTACATGATAACTCTATAATAAACAAATGAATCCACAAATTAAGATTTGAAAGGAAAAAAAAAAATACTACTATAAATTACAAATTTCAAAAAAAATTTTTGTAACTAATATTTATTGTACACTTGTAAGGTCACTTATACGAATTGAGACACATAATTTTCAATCCTATTTTACTTTTAACTCTAAACACTGTAACATATAAATGATCGTGTGTGAAAATCCTATTTTGACCCTGACTTTTATTAATCGTCATCACAAAACATAATAGGATTTAAAATTGTCTCCTCTTAAACTTTACAGGAATTGTTTGGTCCGAATTACTCAATGTGATTTTTCGGATGAACACCTTATTCTCAATACTTCCCTCCTAAAATTATTTATACTTTAAGAATATGATTTTCAAGCTTTGTGACAACCAACATCGTGCCATTACACAAACCTGCAGACTTAATTTGGTAAATATTTATGAGAAGCACTAATGACAATTATTCTTTCAAAATGAAATAGTGGCTTGGTAGTCCTGAATACTTAATAAAGTTTAAAAAATCAACACAAAACAAATCTCTATTAGCTCGAGTGTGAAATTTCGTTTTGCAGACACTATTGAAACTCAAATATACCCTAGTATCATCAGGAATCATATACCCTAGAATCTTCTCATTAATAGACTCCACTTCACGGTGCATTGGCGCAAGTATTAATATATCCTAAAAGTAACTTTTTGTGCGAGATTATCAAGGATGCAGAAGTCGGTAGTCGGAAGTCGGGCGTTTTTCGGCTGCCTAGAGCCTAGGCGCCGCCTAGACTTTTCACCTTTTTTTTTTTGTTATTTCCAATTTTCCACCAAAAAGGCAAAAACCATACATCCAATTAAATTAATAATGCCCAGGCCCAAAACATCCATCAGGCCAAAAACTTATCCATCAGCGTAAATTAAAAGAGAAGACTTAGGGGGTGTTTTAAATTGAGATTCTATTGGATTTGTTTGGACTTTAAAAAGTTTGTGGATTTAGAAAATTCATAGACTCCATGCAGAGTTTGACTGACTTTTTTTATTGATTTACATGGATTTTCATAGACTTGACAAGATTGTGGAATACACTTTTTTTTATTGATTTGCATGAATTTCCATAGAAAAACTCATTTAGTAAAACTAAAAACTCCAAGAAACAGAGGGTTCAAGAAATAAAAACAAGAATTAGCACTCGGCCAATGAAAATTGAAAAAATAAAAAATTGCATACCTGCGGCGGGCTGCGAGGGCGGAGGGAGGAAAGCGTCAGGTGGTGAGGCGGCGGCATGTAATGCATGTCTTGCGCTCATGAAGCGTGTGAGGCACCCTGCGTCGTCTTGGCAAAGAAGGCAGAACACGGGTGAGCGCTGCGTCGTCCGGTGGCAGGAGAACAACGGCGACGGCAGTGGGCGGCGGCGATGGCAGGAGAACAACGAAGGTTTTTTTCTTCAGACCTTTCGTCTTCAGAGTTCTCTGAGAGAATACGTAGACTGTTGAATACCTATAGACTGTTGGAGAGTGAAATCTATTTATATTTTTGGAAGAGAATCAAAGAAAATCAATAGAGTATTAAAATCCATAGACTGTTGAATACCTCAAGATTTTTTAAGACTTTTTAAAATCCATATTGAATATATCAGGATTTTTAAAGACTTTTGAAAATCCAGATTGAATATCCCCAGACTTTGAAAGTCTAAAAAAAATCTACAGACTCCACAACCAATACACCCTCATTAGTCTTCACTCTTCAGCGGCGTAAATAATTAAATTAAAAGAGGAGAGCAGTGCACAGACAGAAGTCTAAAAATTCCAAACCCTAATTCACCACGCCCTCCGCCATGCCCGTCATCTCCCTCGCTCGACCACCTCAGGCTGATTTTCAAGATGTAGTTGCGGTAAGGATTTTAAGGATTTTATACGGTGCAAGGTAAATGGAGAAAAGAAATAAAGGAAAAGAGTTCAACACATCATTAATAAGCGTAACTCCACCCGCGATTGACAAATTTTTGCTTTTCCACATATTTAACCTCTTCTTAAATTTCGAAATAACTGGCTCCCACACTCTCATATCTCTACTCGAAGTCCCAATAGTAACTCCCAGGTACTTAAAAGGAGTACTCCCGAGAGCACAATTGCAAAGTTTTGCAGCTTCAGTCGCCCAACCTTCATCTTTATTAAACACATACAATGAACTCTTAGATAAATTGATCACCAAGCCGGACATTATCTCAATCCAGCTTAGAGTAGCTTTCAAAGTCAGGATGTTACTCCATTGGCTTTCCATATAAACAGTATGTCGTCCGCAAATTGGAGGATTCCAACCTCCACAGTTCTTGAGCTTTTATAATTTTTGTAAAATAAGTTGGGATATCCCAACTTATTATTTTGGAGCTTATAAGCTTTAAGGAGTTTTTTTTTTAGATCTTTTAAGATGCTAAACATCTTAATTTGCCAAACAAAATTAAGGAGCTTATAAACTCTTAAACAACTTATAAGTTGTTTTAAAGAGCTTATAAGCTATGCAAACGGGCTCTTAGCCTACTGGTGATCGGAGCTACCTAGTAGTAAGAGGTTGCGGGTTCGAGTCCTAATAATTGTCACATTAGCGAGGGCACAACTGTGACTGCTCTCATTAAACTTGAATGAGGAGTCGACGTCCAGTTCTCGTAAATTTACTGAATTTTTTGTATTTTATAATTATCACTTTAGCGAGGGCACCGAGGGTCTGTGATTGCCCTCGTTAAACTTTAACGGGGAGAACATTATCAAGGGATATTAGACCTCGTTAAGAAAATTATCAAGGGATAATAGACCTCGTTAATGTTGATATTTTGAGGCACGTAAACAAGTAATACATGCGCAGCAGAAATAAACAGTTCACCAACAACAAACAATTAATTGCATAATTAAATACAAGTAAACGTAAACAGAATTCTTACAGCAATTCGTACATGGATTCCTCAACTATGGTATCCACGTAACAGTTGTTTATTAACTCGCACAGATCTGCCCTGCATTGAATCCCCGAGATGAATTTGCTAGGAAAATTCTAACTTAGAGATTTTATGGAGAAAATATGAAGTCTTGTATTATGAATTCCCAAGAGCTCATATATATAGGGGAGGCCCAGCTTAAAACTTAAGCTAACCTGATTGGGAAATAAAATCCCTAATCTTGTAAATTAAATCCCATAGATTTAATTCCCATATACATAAATCTCTACGGATTTGATTTCCATGTTTATCAAATCTATACGGATTTGATTCCATATATATCAAATCCCATAATAATGTTCCATATATTATTATTGAGAATCATATTTAATTAAATCCAATTTAATTAAATAGTAATAATAATTAATTCTAAATATAATTATTATTATATACTCCATAAATTAAATAATAATATCCAATATAATATTTAATCAACCAACTATAATTAGAAAATAACCGTTACTTGTTGTGTGACCCATAGGCCCTCATATATCGAGCGATTAGTCAAACTAACGGTCTTAATTGAACCCTAGATAATAAATCAGATATTCTCAATATATGAGGTACGTTGAAAGGAAATGTGCAACTACCTATAACTGAAACATAGGCTATTACGATAACTTTCTTTCATTCGCGAATACTCGATTAAATCTTGAACATGATGAAGTGTCTATTAAAATAACTTAATCAATTTATCTCCAAAACTCTAATTGATCACTTATGTCACACTTAACCACAAAGTCTAAGTTGACGTGCATCGGCCGATGACTTAGATCCAATTATGATGAGATGATGAGTATTCTCTCTAAATCCACATTGAGGAATGGATCCTATTCTTGGCTAAACTACCACGCACATGCATTTCGTGATGGACCCAATCCAAGCCATATCTACCAATGGAAGGGTGCAAGCTTCGATCATGGACAAAGTTCATCACTCCACACATGTCGTGCGTATTGATCTCAAGTCAAGGGAGTTTCGCATCTCTCCCACTAACCGAGACACCCGTAGACACGTATTGTGGAATTACATCAAACGGTTTCTCGGATGGGTATACCAATACCCTCTAAGGTATTTGTGCATCCACCATGAGATACCTAGTAGATCGTAGTAAGTGAGATCTTATTACACTCTCTAAGAGTATGATGCAGATCGCACACCAATCTCCATTGCATCATCAATATCCCATTAATGATGATCCTTGATCGGGGCTATTTGAGAATCATGCTTAAGTCATCTGAGTTCTCACACACTCAATGACAACAATGACTCATGGGAACACAGATAAGAACAAATGCATACAATCAAACATAATATTCTAATAAGTGTAATGCCATACATTTAATATTAAATAAGCAATAATATTAAACCAATACTGAATATTATCCGAGCATTATGTCCTTACAATGGATATTCTCTAGGACACTAACACTAAAAATCTCCCACTTGAACTAGAGCCAATCACCTACATGTCTAACCTCTAGACCATCAAATGTCTAGTGTGTACATGAACTCTCAGTGTTCTGGTGAAAGGATCTGTCAAATTAAATATGTGGGAATACATTTTAATTCTACTTCTCTTATCGTTATGATCTCTCGGATCAAATGATAAGCCTGGGTACATGCTTGCTTCTGTTGGTTGATCTCGGCTCCTTTGCTTTGCACAATCGCACTAGCGTTGTCTCAATACAACTTTATTAGACAACTGACACTTGGAACTACCCCTTGTTCTCTTAAGAACTATAAAATCCAGACATCCTCCTTGAGGCTTCTGATACAACAATGTACTCAACTTCGGTTGTTAAATCTGCGGTCTACTTGCTTGGAACTATTCCAACTGACCGCCTCATCATTGAGAGTGAAACGTAACCTGACTGTGATTTGTGATCATCACAGTCGGATTGGAAACTTGCGTCAGCATAACTAGTCACTACTAGTTCTGACTGTCCACCATAGACAAGAAAACATTCTTTAGTTCGTTTAAGATACTTCAGGATGGTCTTGACAGCAATCCAATGAGACTTACCCGGATTATGTTGGTATCTACCAGTGATGCTGATAGCGTAGGCCACATCGGGCCTAGTGCAAGTCATGGCGTACATGATTTCCCTAATTACAGATGCATATGGGACATCCTTCATGTGATTGATATCAGCTTCATTAGAAGGACAATCCTTCTTTGACAGCTTTATCACAGATTTGTTGGTAGAGATCCTCTCTCAGAGTTCTCCATCGCAAAACGCTTCAACACCTTGTCTACATAGGTGGACTGTGACAGCCCCAACATCCTCTTGGATCTATCCCTATGGATCATGATCCCTAGGATGTAGCAGGCTTCACCAAGACCCTTCATCATGAAGGTCTATAACAACCAATCTTTAACAGACTGTATTAACTGGATATTGTTTCCCAAAATCAGTATGTCATCGACATACACGATTATGAAAATAATATTCTTCCCGCTCCGTTTACGATAAAAGCAAGGATCTTTCGAATTTCTGATGAAGTCAAAGGATTTAAAACTTCATCAAATCGGATATTCCAACTCCTAGAAGCTTGCTTCGATCCATGAATGGATCGTTTAAGCTTGCATACTAGATTAGAATTCGGCTTAGATATGAACCCTTCCAGTAGAGTCACAAACACTTCCTCATCAATGTTTCCATTGAGGAAAGTTGTTTTGACATCCATCTGCCAAATTTCATAATCATAGTGCGCTGCTGTCGCAAGTAAAATTCGAATGGACTTGATCTTTGCAATTGGTGAGAAGGTCTCGTAATAGTCAATGCCTTCGCGTTGACTATAACCCTTCGTCACCAACCTAGCTTTGTAGGTTTGTACTTTGCCATTTGCATTAGTCTTAAGCTTGAAGACCCATTTGCAACCTATGGGTCTAACCCCTTTAGGCAACTCAACCAAGTCCCAGACTTGATTGGTGTACATCGAGTCAATCTCGAATTTCATGGCTTCATGCCACTTCCCTGAATCAATATCTAATATTGCTTCAGAGTAAGTATTAGGATCGTCCTTATCCGGTATGTCTACATTATCGAGTTCCTCCAAGAGGTAACCGTATCTAATGGGCGGATTACGATTCCTAATTGACTTACGGAGCTGTGGTTGTGCAGGCTGTACATTCTGATTGTGAAAATTTTGTGGTGCATCGATTTCATCAATGTCCTGAGAGTCCTCAAGAGCTACACTTTCAGATGCCTCTTGGGCGTGAGTTTGAACTGTGTTGTTCTCATTCAGCCCACTTGGACGTTCTTGCACTGGCAAGGCAACTCCAATTACGCTCCCACTGGCTGAAAGACGATCACCTAGTGAAAGACTCCCACCGTGAAAGTCGTTGAATGCTACCACTGATTCTTTGTCACGTTTCTTTGACAAATCATCAGTCTCTACGTTAATTTGTGGTTCTTGAATTTCTTCAAGTTCTATCATTTTACGACCTTATTCCTTAAAGACATAGTCTTCATCGAGGAACTTGGCATGCCTAGAAACAATCACTGTTTGTTTCTCAGGTAGATATAAGTAATATTCTCTAGTTTCCTTAGGATATCCCACAAGGTAACCCTTTTCACCTTTGGATTCCAACTTATCGGTAAGCATCCTTTTCACAATCGCGAGGTAACCCCACTTTTGATATGTGTAAAAGTTGGATTCTTACCACACCATAGTTCATATGGTGTATGCTCAACCGATTTAGATGGAATCTTGTTGGTCCCGTGAAAAAACAATGTAATGCATATAAAACGGGGGTGAGGGAATAATGATTCTATATTTTTTAAACGATGTGCTTTGCTTATAACCAAATGCATATGGCAAGTAAGAATATAAAGCAGT
Source organism: Stenogyne calaminthoides (assembly GCA_037126765.1). Taxonomy (NCBI): domain Eukaryota; kingdom Viridiplantae; phylum Streptophyta; class Magnoliopsida; order Lamiales; family Lamiaceae; genus Stenogyne; species Stenogyne calaminthoides. The sequence continues at coordinate 34,065,100 of JBBCBC010000001.1, read as the reverse complement.
AAAGAACACATGATTTTATAGTGGTTCGGGGTCCAACTCCTACATCCACTCTTCCCTTCATGGGGCACTTCCTTAACCAACATATATTTATGGAGCTCTCACTCAACGGTACTTATCTCCCTCACGTGATCGCCTATAGATGTTTAATGAGTTCTCACTCTCTCGGGACTTATCTCCCTCACGGGATTGCCTATAGATGTTTAATGAGTTCTCACTCTTTCGGGACTTATCTCCCTCGCGGGATTGCCTATTAACTACCTTACTTAACCACTAATTCTCTCTCAAGAAAGGATTTGGGTTTGGTGTTATTTCCAACTAGGTGAGATTTTTCCTTACATTGTTTTGACCTTTAAGCTAAAGTTGGGAAAATCTCTCTAAGCTTATGATATGTCATTTATGCTTAGATATAATGAAGAACACTCTTGGGTAAATCTGGATATTTAATGTTCTGTGTTCTTGAATGGAGATGCTTGAATATTTGGCTTTAATCTTCACTTTGTAGCATCATCCATTATCTTCTTTTGAAGATAGTGCAATGTATTTATAGTGTGGATTTGAATATTACCGTTGGAGAGTAATATTCAAATCCATACTAATAAACTTCCAGCTTTTCTTTGTCCTTTTACACTGTTGCTTGCAGTTTTATGTCACATCCATATATGTGTTGTTAACTTCTTATTGGCGACTTCGCGTGTCAAACGAATCGATCATTTCTTTATTTTACGATTTTTAGTTCACGATCGATCGATCATTTCTTTGATCGGATCGGTATGCAAAGATAAGTCAACATATCGAGATCAATTACAGAGAGCTGCGATTGATTACGCACATCGGTTCGATTACGCACGATGGTTCATTTACGCATAGTAGTTGATTACGCACAAATCAACATGCTTCTTCTTGTTCAGCTCATCGGTTAACTTTCGGAACTCATCCCGCTTTCATTCGATCTCGATCGGCCTAAATCGATCTCGATCATCTTTGTCTGATTTCATGAGTTCCCCCTTAACTTGTTCTCTCGTTCCCCCTCAACTTGTTATCTGTAGATTAACTTAAATAACACAAGTTGATAATGTTTTGGTATAATTCATCAAAACTAAAATATCCCAACAATTTCCCCCTTTTTGATAATGACGCCAAAACATTTAAATATATGCACTTTTACAGAAAATGGATTTTTCAAAAAGATCAGTTCAGATGGTCACATTGAAAACAGTGAACTTTTGAACTCCCGCTTTGAGACCAATTGTTGGTCCCGTGAAAAATCATGTAATGCATATAAAATAGGGGTGAGGGAATAATGACTCTATTTTTTTTTAAACGATGTGTTTTGCTTATAACCAAATGCATATGGCAAGTATGAATATAAAGCAGTAAAGAACACACGATTTTATAGTGGTTTGGAGTTCAACTCCTACATCCACTCTTCATTTCATGGGGCACTTCCTTAACCAACAGATATTTATGGAGCTCTCACTCAACGGGACTTATCTCCCTCACGGGATCGCCTATAGATGTTTAATGAGTTCTCACTCTCTCGAGACTTATCTCCCTCACGGGATTGCCTATAGATGTTTAATGAGTTCTCACTCTCTCGGGACTTATCTCCCTCATGGGATTGCTTTAATGAGTTCTCACTCTCTCGGGACTTATCTCCCTCATGGGATTGCCTATTAACTACCTTACTTAACCCTAATTCTCTCTTAAGAAAGGATTTGAGTTTGGTGTTATTTCCAACTAGGTGAGATTTTCCCTTACATTGTTTTAGCCTTTAAGCTAAGGTTGGGAAAATCTCTCTAAGCTTATGATATGACATTTATGCTTAGATATAATGAAAAACACTCTTGGGTAAATATGGATATTTAATGTTCTGTGTTCTTGAATGGAGATGCTTGAATATTTGGCTTTAATCTTCACTTTGCAACATCCTCCATTATCTTATTTCGAAGATAGTGCAATGTATTTATAGTGTGGATTTGAATATTACCGTTGGAGAGTAATATTCAAATTCATACTAATAAACTCCCAGCTTTTCTTTGTCCTTTTGCACTGTTGCTTGCGGCTTTATGTCACATCCATATATGTGTTGTTATCTTCTTATTGGCGACTTCTGCGTCAAGCGGATCGATCGGCTACTTTATTTTCTAATTTTAGTTACTTTGATCGATCGTCATTTACTTTGATCGGATCGACTGCCTTATCAGTCGACATATCGGATCAATTACGCGGCCGATTCATTTACGCATAGCGATTCGATTCTGCCGCAGCGATTCAATTACACTGTGATTTGATTACGCACATCGATTCGATTACGCTGCTTGATTCATTTATATGCCCGATTGATTACGCACAAATCGGCATGCTTCTTCTTGTTAAATTTCGTGATTAACTTTCGGAACTCATCCTACTCATCTCGATCTCGTCGGCCTCATCTGCGACCTCGTCTCGATCTCGATCATCTTAAATGCGATTTCATGAGTTCCCCCTTAACTTGTTCTCTCATTCCCCCTCAACTTGTTATCTGTAGATTAACTGAAAAAACACAAGTTGATAATGTTTTGGCATAATTCATCAAAACTAAAATATCCCAACAAATCCTATTCAGAATGTAAATTGAGGTTTGTAACGCGTATCCCCATAAGAATGTCGGAAGAGAGAAAAAGCTCATCATGGACCTTACCATGTCTAATAGGGTTCGGTTTCTCCTTTCGGAAACTCTATTCATCTGGGGTGTTCCGGGAGGAGTCCATTGTGATTGGATTCCATGCAACTTCAGTTAATCAGTGAATTCATGGCTAAGGTATCCACCTCCTCGATCCGATCGAAGAGTCTTAATAGTCTTATCAAATTGCTTCTCTACTGCAACTTTGTACTCTTTGAATTTCTCAAAAGATTCGGATTTGTGTTTCATAAGATACACGTATCCGTATCTCGAGAAATCATCAGTAAAAGTGATGAAGTAGTCGAAGTGACCCCTAGCCAGAGTAGGCAATGGTCCACATACATCACTGTGGATCAACTCTAGAACTTCTTTGGCACGAACCCCTTTCCCAGAAAATGGTTTGTTGATCATTTTGCCCTTGAGACAAGATTCACAATTACCATAAGACTCAAAGTCAAATGGGGTTAAGTAGTCCAACTACCTTAACCTTGCAATTCTTTTCTCGTTTGCATGACCAAGTCTACAGTGCCATAAGTATGTTGGGTTTTCATGATTACTAAGTTTAAGTCTTTTATTTTGTATATTAAGAACATTATATCCACAATTCAACATTATAAACCATTCAATAAAGGGGCATTCCCATAAACCACACCATTAAGCGTAAATAACAATTATTATTTGCAAAATGGAAGGAAAAAATCCCGCAATGTCTAACATAGGAACGTAAATAATATTGCGGGTAATAGAAGGAACAAAATAACAATTATTCTGTTCTAATCTAAAACCAGAGGGTAAGTCTAAGTCCCCACGCGTTCAGTAGCAATTCTTGCTCCATTTCCAAGTGTAAGACGACTTCACCTGGCCTAACTGCCCTAAGACACATGAGCCCCTTCACATTCGTTCAAATGTGAGAGCCACATCCGGTATCTAATACCAAGCAGTTAGCGCTATTAGTGGACATGTTTATCTTAATAACAAACATACATGTTCTAGTGCTAGACGCACCCAGTGCCTTCTTCTCAGCAACCAGAACCTTACAGTCCTTCTTCCGGTGCACTCTTCTACTTACAGTAGAGGCACACATCCTTGTCTACCCGCTCCTTCTTTTGAACACCATCTTAGTGATAGTGAACTCAAAAGTATTGAGCACGTTGTGAAGTTCAGGCATGGCCGCATCCGTCTTATTCATATTGTTGTTCACAATGAAGTTGAAATATGAATTCGGGAGCGACTGGAGGATAGCATAAATGAAAACGTTAGTCTTTTAGCTCAATGCCTAAATTACCAAGTTTCTCAATTAGGCCCATTATCATTAGCACATGAGGTGAAATCTTCCCTTCTTTAGCTATCCGGCATCTGAACAGATCTCTCATCACTTCATAAATCTCAGAATGAGATTCAAAATCAAAGAGATCCTTCAGATGCTTGAGCATCTAGAAGGGACCCATTTTCTCATGTTGCCTATGCAATTCGGGAGTTATGCCGAGCAATATCACACACTGAGTCTGGGAAGCATCATTTTGATGCTTCTTCTGAGCTGCTACGTCAAACGTGACTGCATTAGGGAACCAACTGAATGAGTAACCAGAATTGGGCACGTACTCAATCTTTTCTTGCCTTAGCACCAAACACATGTTTCGGTGCCAGTCCAGAAAATTTGGCCTAGCCAATTTTGTTTGTTTCCAAAACACATCTCAATGACAGTTATACATTTCAACTAACCAAGAGAAATAAAATAAAATGGGAATTAAACACATAATTCCTATGATCAATATTCAACAATCAAAATAAACACCCCCTTCTTTTGTGTTTATTTTGTCTCCATTATTTTCACACACTCAATGACCTCATCGGAAGAGTACGAATTTATATCAAATATAAATTGTAATGGACTAGGATCCACATTCCTACTACTATAATATCTGCTTGGGCTGATTACTATAATAACATAACTGGTAGGTCTCCAAACCAATTGCAATTCCTAGTTGATTAAACCTAGTTCAATCGGATGCCCCTTGACCTTCGTTTCCCTGCTTGGGCTGGTGAAACAATGTCAAGTTGATTTACAACCATCAAGCGGCGACACTTCGTGTCCCTATAAAAGTCCCGTTAGATGTAGATCCGAGCAAAAGACTTGGGCTTTAAATACTCATTGGAATGAAATCTCCTGTTTACTTTCAACTTTCAATTTAATGAAAATCATATTTTAGTGAGGAACGTTTTAAAGGCGGGGTATTAATTGTTTAATCGAGATCCAACATGTTAATCTACATTACATTTGAGCAATTATTGGGTGCCGCCTACCCAAACATGATTTTATACGGACTAACACTTATATGGGTGCCGTCTACCCAAACAATTAATACGGTCCGACAATTATTGGGCGCTGCCTACCCAAACAATTATAATGCGGACGTAAAATGCGTTAACAGAATATAAAACACGTTAACCAAGTGGGAATTAATAACTCGTTTAATTCTTTAAACCATAATTCTAAAATCCAATTTTAAAGTTAAGTTTAATAATTAAATTCATTATTAATATTTTGACTTTAAGTAATCCAATTAATTAAGTTCGTCATTAGTCCAACTAATATGTTTCTTCTAAAAAACCCGAATTTTTTTAATCTTGATTAAATCCAATTTAATTTTAATTAATAAAATATGGGGCTCAGGTGCAATTTCAAAAATTTGCATGGGAGGGCCTGCCCAAATCAAATTTGCGAAGCAGCCCTCCCACATCATCACCCATCCGAATCAGATCCAATCTGACTAATTTTTAAATCCACGTTTGGTTTCCAAACCCCAAAGTTGTTCATCAACATTATTCAAAATCAGTCAACAAGATCCAACAAGAATCGGTCCATTACTAGAAACCGAAGCAAACAGGTTTGTCACACAATCAATCGAAAAACCAAAATCAAGGTGAAGCAAAACCATAAGCCATTGTCTCATTGAAACCGCATGAAAAACAACCCAAGCGAACCAGCACGGTGGCGCGTGGAGTTAACAGTCTTCGCCGAACACCAGCACGAGCGACTTCGTCGCATTGCACGAAGCGTGCAAATCGAATCGCCTCCGTCAAACGGTTCGTGCGGTACGAATCGGAGGTCGAATAAACCGTCACCGCTGCTATCAGGTGACGCGAATTCCTTTGCTGGAGACGACAATGAGACGCCGCCGCTCGCAAAGGACTCACTCACATCGTCGATGCAGTCAGCGAGCGCTGTTCGAAAAATCGCGTCGACGCCACGCTACGCGGGCGGAATGAGGTGATTCGTCGCGAGTCGCAGTTAGGTAACCGCCGTCTCGAGTGACGGAACGCGATCGACAGCAGTCGAGATGGGGGCGACGCATAGGGGATGAATTAGGGTTTTTTGAAACCCAAATTAGGGATCCAACGAGGAAGATGAAGTGGGTGAGTGTGCGGTTTTAATCGATTTAAAACAAATGGCCACATAATACAATTATAACATGTATCAAACACACCCACGTAACTCATCAATTGATATAGCCAATTCAAAAAGGGCTGAAGCTCTGATACCGCTGTTGGAATTTTGAGGCACGCAAACACGTAATACATGCGCAGCAAAAATAAACAGTTCACCAACAACGAACAATTAAATGTATAATTAAATACGAGTAAACGTAAACATAATTCTTACAGAAATTCGTACACAGATTCCTCAACTATGGTATTCACGTAACAGTCGTTTACTAACTCGCACAGATCTGCCAGCGTTGAATCCCCGAGATGAATTTGCTAGGAAAATTCTAACTTAGAGATTTTATGGAGAAAATATGAAGTCTTGTATTATGAATTCCCAAGAGCTCATATATACAAGGGAGACCCAGCTTAAAACTTAAGCTAACTGATTGGGAAATAAAATTCCTAATCTTGTAAATTAAATCCCATAGATTTAATTCTCATATACATAAATCTCTACGGATTTGATTTCCATGTATATCAAATCTCTACAGATTTGATTCCATATATATCAAATTCCATAATAATATTACATATATTATTATTGAGAATCATATTTAATTAAATCTAATTTAATTAAATAGTAGTAATAATTAATTCTAAATATAATTATTATTATATTCTCCATAAATTAAATATTAATAGTCAATATAATATTTAATCAACCAACTATAATTAGAAAACAACCATTACTTGTTGTGTGACACATATGCCCTCATATATCGAGCGATTAGTCAAACTAACGGTCTTAATTGAACCCTAGACAATAAAATCGACATTCTCAATATATGAGGTACGTTGCGAGGAAATGTGCAACTACCTGTAAATGAAACATGGACTATTACGATAACTTCATTTCATTTGCGAATACTCGATTAAATCTTGAACATGATGAAGTGTCTATTCAAATAACTTAATCAATTTATCTCCAATCACTAATTGATCACTTATGTCACACTTAGCCACAAAGTCTAAGTTGACATGCATCGGCCGATGACTTAGATCCAATTATGATGAGAAGATGAGTATTCTCTCTAAATCCACATTGAAGAATGAATCCTATTCTTGGCTCAACTACCACGCACATGCATTTCGTGATGAACCCAATCCAAGTCATATCTACCCATGGAAGGGTGCAAGCGTTGGTCATGGTCAAAGTTCATCATTTCACACATGTCGTGCGTATTGACCTCAAGTCAAAGGAGTATTGCATCGCTCCCACTAACCGAGACACACGTAGACACATATTGTGGAATTATATTAAACGTTTATCAGATGGGTATACCAATACCCTCTAAGGTATTTGTGCATCCACCATGAGATATCTAGTATCTCGTAGTAAGTGAGATCTTACTACACTCTCTAAAAGTATGATGCAGATCGCACACCAATCTCCATTGCATCATCAATATCTCATTCTTGATTATCCTTGATCGGGGCTATTTGAGAATCATGCTTAAGTCATCTGAGTTCTCACATACTCAATAACAACAATGACTCATGGGAACACAGATAAGAACAAATGCAAACAATCAAATATAATATTCTAATAAGTGTAATGTCATACATTTAATATTAAATAAGCAATAATATTAAACCAATACTGAATATTATCTGAGCATTATGTCCTTACAATGGATTGTCTCTAGGACACTAACACTAACAGTTAATACCCTCGTTAAATCAATTTAATGAGGGTATGCCCTCGCTAACGCCCTCGTTAATTGACAACTTTTTTGTAGTGTCATCATTATCTGTTAATTTTTTTAAAAAATTATTTTTCAATTTGTCAATAATTTTATACGGGAAAATCCAATAATTTGTTAATTTGGGTCTTCTATTATATATATACATATATATTGACATAGGTATAGATGGCACCATGTTTACTGTGTTATATATTCTTCTACTTTCGGTTCTGCTAAACTTAATCTATCACCCTCCTATTAAAAAAAAACTTAATCTACCATCCCAACTTAATTTGTGATTTAAATTCAGAATTTTATTAAGTTAGAATTATTATTTATAATTACTTTTGAATTACACGAATGCTATACTCTAAAAGGGGAAAAAATTCTCCAAAATATAAGATAATATTCTCTGAATGCCTAATATCAATTTGTCAAATGCCACAAATATTTTATTAAATTTTTTATCTTTCCTAATTAACTATTTTTAATTTTGGATCTCATATTCGTAAGTTTCACTTGATCACTTTTAATTTTATTTTTTCTACAATGTATTTTTGTACTATCTTTTTATGTTATTCTTTATTGTTATTTGAGATTTTGAGATGCCTCCTCAAAAATATTTTTTGAACATAAAAAAATATACATAAGAAGCAAAAGAATGGAAATTTGACATTAAAAATTTTTGGGACGAAAAATGGACAACAGATATGTTATGGGAACAAAATATTATTTTCTCCTGTTATAAACAGTGACATTGACACTTCATATGCATAACAATGATAGTATGTATGCATAACAGTGATACTAAAAAAAAGAATTCACGTGAACCCGATTCACAGGAGACCTACTCATTTATTATAAAATTGGAATCAGTGTTTTCAAAAACCGGTTGAACCGCCCGGTTGAACCGGTCGAACCGTGAACCGCTCATGTCTCCGGTCCAATTACTCCTTAAAAACGGTTAATTCGATTTTATTATTTTTATTATTTATTAAATCACTTTTTTTTATTTTTTTATTATTTTTTTCTAAACCTCTCTATATAATGTTATTGTTTTTATCTCAATATCATTTTCTCTCAAATAAATTCATTCACAAGTCATTAATTTCATTTAATCTCTTTATCGTAGTCACATATTGTGTGGAATTAATCCACAACGTCATCATCTCTGATCTACAAACTCTATTGTATTTATTTTAATATAAGATTTATAAGTTATAAATTAGTATAATTTTAATATTTTATAAATAAATATTTATTTTTTAATGTAACATACAAAATATAAAAAAAATATGCATAAATCAATTTAACGGTTGGAATGTTCAAGGGTTCATAGGACCGGCAAAATTGGTTTCACCGGTTCGGTTATGAAAACACTGATTGGAATGTAATTCATAGGTAAATTGGTTTGTAGGCATTTAAGCAATTTATTGGTAGGAAAATTGAGGTATCAAGATGCCTTCCGTAGAAAATTTCATAGTCAAATTAATCTTTTATTTTCTAGTAGTGAGAAAATTTGTTGTTGTATGTACACAAGAATGCCCTGATTTTAAATGAAGATTATAATATATAGTGATCATGAATCAACTAGTTCATCTTGTGTAATAATTTAATTGTTAGATCTCTGACCTGATTTTATAATCTGCTATAAGATTTCGATTTTGCAATCCATCAGCTTGTTTGTTTAATCAAGCCTTAAGTCTGTGATCCGAAAGAAGACCACGTTGCCAACATTCATATATAGATTCCAAATTGAAAGAAGGGGCCAGGGCTCTAAGGTGCATTCTCAAACACCTTAGAGCTCTTAGGTACAAAAACTTTTATAAAGATTAATAGGTACAAGAAAATGGGCCAAAATGTCTAAGTTGCCCTTCTGCCTCGTTTTTTGTACTTCTGACACTTTTTCTGCACTTCTGACTCATTTTGACTTTTTATACTTTAAAATTTTTAAAATTTAATTTTTTTAATTTGCTGAATTAGTTACATTATTTATTAATACAAGATTTTGAACTTCAGCCCTCAATAATTTTAGTAAATTACTCCCTCAGTCCCATTTGAATCTTCACATTTACTGTTTTCTCGTGTTTTAGCGAGCGAGTTTTTTATTAGTATTTGATATGATAAACTTGGGGCGCCATCCCTCTAGAACTTTGCCGACATCCCTCTAGAACTTTGCCACCGTCCCTCCAGAACTTGGGATGTTGCCGTGGTTCCTCAAAAACTTGGGGCGTTGCCGCCATCCCCCCTAAACTTTGCCACCGTCCCTCAGAACTTGGGACGTTGCCGCCGTCCCTCCAGAACTTTGCCGCCATCCCTCTAGAACTTGGGATGTTGTCGTCGTCCCTCCAGAACTTGGGATGTTACCATCGTCCCTCCAAAACATGGCCTCAATCCCTCCGAAACTTGGGACGTTGCCGCCATCCCTCTAGAACTTGGGACGTTGCCGTCGTTCCTCAATAACTTTATTGCCATCCCTCCAGAACTTCGCCGCCGTCCCTCCTGAAATTGGGACGTTGCCGCCGTACCTCCAGAACTTGGGACGTTGCCGCCGTACCTCCAGAACTTGGGACGTTGCCGTCGTCCTTCCAAAACTTGGGACGTTGACGCTGTCTCTCCAGAACTGTGCCACCGTCCCTTCAAAACTTGGGATGTTGCCGTCGTCCCTCTAGAATTTGGGAACGTTGCCGCCGTACCTCCAAAACTTTGCCACCGTCCCTCCAAAACGAGGGATGCTGCCGCGGCCCCTCCAAAACTTGGGACGTTGCTGTCGTCCCATCTGAAATTTGTCACCGTCCCTCCAGAAATTGGGACGTGGATGCCGTCCCTCCAGAACTTGGGACGTCGCCGTCATCCCACTAGAATTTGGGACGTTTTCGCCGTCCCACTAGAACTTGGGACGTTGCCGCTGTCCCTCCAGAACTTGGGACATTGCCGCAGTCCCTCCAGAATTTGGGACGTTGTCGCCATCCCTCCAGAATTTTGCCACCGTCCCTCTAGAACTTTGTCGCCATCCCTCCAGAACTTGGAATGTTACCGCCGTCCCTCTGGAACTTGGGACGTTGCCGCCGTCCCTCCAGAACTTGGGAAGTTGTCGCCGTTTCTCCAGAACATTGTCGCCGTCCCTCCAGAACTTCGCCGCCATCCCTCTAGAACATGGGACGTTGCCTCCATTATTCCAGAACATTGTCGCTGTCCCTCCATAACTTAGGACGTTGCCGCCGTACCTCCAGAACTTGTGACATTGCCACCGTCCTACCAAAAATTTACCCCCGTCCATCCTGAACGTTGTCGCCGTCCCTCGAGAACTTGGGACGTTGCCGCCATCCCTCTAGAACTTTGCCACCATCCCTCTAGAATTTAGGACGTTGCCGCTGTCCCTCCAGAACATGGGATGTTACAGCGGTCCCTCAAAAACTTTGGGCGTTGCCGCCGTCCCCCCTGAACTTTGCCACTGTCCCTCCAGAACTTGGGACGTTGCCGCCGTCCCTCCAGAATTTTGCCAACATCCCTCCATAACTTGGGACGTTGTCACCGTCCCTCCAGAAATTTGTCGCCGTCCTTCCAAAATGGAGGGACTGTGGCAAAGTTTTGGAGGTACGGCGGCAACGTCCCAAATTTTAGAGGGACAATGGCAACATCCCAAGTTTTGAAGGGACGGTGGCACAGTTCTGGAGAGACGGGGTCAATGTCCCAAGTTTTGGAGGGAGGGCGGCAACGTCCCAAGTTCTGGAGGTACGGCGGCAACGTGCCAAGTTCTGGAGGGACGACAGCAAATTTCTGGATGGAAGATTTCAATGTCCAAAGTTCAGGAGGGACGGCGGCGAAGTTCTGGAGGGATGGCGACAAAGTTATTGAGGAACGGTGGCCACGTCCCAAATTCTAGAGGGATGGCGGCAACGTCCCAAGTTTCGGAGGGATTGAGGCCATGTTTTGGAGGGACGACGGTAACATCCCCAAAACCCTACTACAGTGATCTATGAAAAAAATGCCTATACTACCCACTCATATTATTCGTTGGGAAAAACGATTACAATATCACACGAGAGTTGCGATAGAGAAAAATATTATAATACTAACCGGTGGGTCAGTTTTAGATGGACGGCGAAGCTGTGATACATGTTGAGGATTTCAAGACGTTTCCGAAACATGGTTATAATAGGAAAGCGGACACCCGAGTCAAAAGTTATGGCCAAAACAGTTTTCACCATCCAATGGCCAAAACCCCAATCGCCTTTTCAAGATCCTCCATCCGTCGTCCCTCCAGAACTTGAGACGTTGCCGCCGTACCTCTAGAACTTGGGACGTTGCCACCGTCCCTCCAAAACTTGGGACATTGCCGCCGACCCTCCAGAATTTGGGACGTTGCCGCCATCCCTACATAACTTTGCCACCGTCCCTCCAGAATTTGGGATGTTGCCGCGGTCCCTCCAAAACTTGGGATTTTGCTGCCGTCCCTCCAAAACTTGGGACGTTGACACCAGAATTTGAAACGTTTCCGCCGTCCAACCAGAACTTGGGACGTTGTCGCTGTCCCTTCAGAACTTGGGACATTGTCGCAGTCCCTCCAGAATTTGGGACGTTGCCGTCGTTCCTCCAGAACTTTGCCGCCATCCCTTTAGAACTTTGTCGCCGTTCCTCCAGAACTTGGAATGTTACCGCCATCCCTCAAAAACTTTGCCGCCGTCCCTCTGGAACATGGGACGTTGCCATCGTCCCTTCAGAACTTAGGACGTTGACGCCGATCCTCCAGAACTTTGTCGCCGTCCCTCCAGAACTTCACCGCCGTCCCTCCAGAACATGGGACGTTGCCTCCATCCCTCCAGAACATTGTTGTTGTCCCTCCAAAACTTAGAACATTGCCGCCGTACCTCCAGAACTTTGCCGCTGTTCCTCCAGAACATGTGACATTGCCACCGTCCTATCAGAAATTTACCCCCGTCCATCCTGAATGTTGCCGCCATCCCTCGAGAACTTGGAACGTTGCCGCCATCCCTCTTGAACTTTGCCACCGTCCCTCTAGAATTTAGGACGTTGCCACCGTCCCTCCAGAACTAGGGATGTTGCCGCGGTCCCTCAAAAACTTGGGGAGTTTCCGCAGTCCCCCCTGAACTTTGACACCGTCCCTCCAGAACTTGGGATGTTGCCGCCGTCCCTCCAGAACTTTTCCGCCATCCCTCCAGAACTTGGGACGTTATCGCCGTCCTTCCAGAAATTTATCGTCGTCCCTCCAGAACTTGGGATGTTACCGCCGTCCCTCCAAAACATGGCCTCAATCCCTCCTAAACTTGGGACGTTGTCGCCATCCCTCTCAAACTTGGGACATTGTCGACGTTCCTCAATAACTTTATCGCCATCCCTCCAAAACTTCGCCGCCGTCCCTCCTGAACTTGGGACGTTGAAATCATCCCTCCAGAACTTTGCTGTCGTCCCTCCAGAACTTGGGACGTTGCCGCCGTACCTCCAGAACTTGGGACATTGCCGCCGTCCCTCCAAAACTTGGGACATTGCCGCCGGCCCTCTAGAATTTGGGACGTTGCCGCCATCCTTACAGAACTTTGCCACCGTCCCTCCAGAATTTGGGATGTTGCCGCCGTCCCTCCAAAACTTGGGACGTTGCTGCCGCCCCTCCAGAACTTAGGACGTTGCCACCAGAATTTGAGACGTTTCCACCGTCCCACCAGAAGTTGGGACATTGCCGCCATCCCTCTAGAACTTGGGACATTGCCGCAGTCCCACCAGAATTTGGGACACTGCCGCCATCCCTCCAAAACTTTGTCGTCGTCCCTCTAGAACTTTGCCACCGTCCCTCAAAAACTTTGCCGCCGTCACTCCAGAACTTGGGACATTTCCACCGTCCCTCAAGAACTTTGCCGCCGTCTCTCTATAATCCCTCCAGAACTTTATCGTTATCCCTCCAGAACTTTGTCGCCATTCCTCTAGAACTTGGGACGTTGCCGCCGTCCCTCCAGAGCTTAGGACGTCACCGCCGTCCCTCCAGAACTTTGTTGCTGTCCCTCCTGAACATTGCCTCCGTCCCTCCATAACTTTGTTGTTGTCCCTCCAGAACATAGGACGTTGCCGTTGTACCTCCAAAACTTTTCCACCATCCCTCCAGAACTTGGGACATTGCAACCGCCCCTCCAGAACATTACCCCCATCCATCCTGAGCGTTGCCGCTGTCCCTCCAGAACAGGGACGTTGCCGCCATCCCTCTAGAACTTTGACACCGTCCCTCCAGAATTTGGGACGTTGCTGCCGTCCCTCTAGAACTTTGCCACCGTACCTCCAGAACTTGGGATGTTGCTGCAATCCCTCCAAAACTTGGGGCGTTGCTGCCGTCCCTCCTGAACTTTGCAGCCGTCCCTCCAAAAATTGGGACGTTGCTGCCGTCCATCCAAAAATTTGCCACCATCCCTCCAGAACATGGGATGTTACCGTCGTCCCTCCAAAACTTGGCCTCCGTCCCTCCGGAACATGGGACGTTGCCACCTTCCCTCTAGAACATGGGACGTTACCGCCGTTCCTCCAGAACTTTATCGCCATCCCTCTAGAACTTTGCCACCGTCTCTCCAGAACTTGGGACGTTGAAACCGTCCCTCAAGAACTTTGTTTTCGTCCCTCCTGAACTTTGCCGCCATCCATCCTGAACGTTACCGCCGTCCCGCCAAAACTTTGCCACCATCCCTCCAAAACATGGGATGTTGCCATAGTCCTTCCAAAACTTGGGACATTGCTGCCATCCCTCCTGAACTTTGCCGCCGTCCCTCCAGAACTTGGGACGTGGTCATTGTCTCTCTAGAACTTTATCGTTATCCCTCCAGAACTTTGTCGCCATCCCTCTACAACTTGGGACGTTGTCACCGTCCCCCAAGAACTTTGCCGCCGTCCCTCCAGAACTTAGGACGTCACCGTCGTCCCTCCTGAACATTGCCTCCGTCCCTTCAGAACTTTGTTGTTGTCCCTCCAGAACTTAGGACGTTGCCGCCGTACCTCCAAAACTTTGCCACCGTCCCTCCAGAACTTGGGACATTGAAACTGTCCCTCCAGAACATTGCCCCCTTCCATCCTGAACATTGCCGCCGTCCCTCCAGAATAGGGACATTGCCGCCATCCCTGTAGAACTTTGCCACCGTCCCTCCAGAATTTGGGACGTTGTTATCGTCCCTCTAGAACTTTGCCATCGTCCATCCAGAACTTGGGATGTAGCTGCGATCCCTCCAAAACTTGGGGCGTTGCCGCCGTCCTCCTGAACTTTGCCGCCATCCCTCCAGAACTTGGGACGTTGCTGCAGTCCATCCTGAAATTTGCCACCGTCCCTCCAGAAAATGGGATATTACTGTCGTCCCTCCCAAACTTGGCCTCTGTCCCTCCGAAACTTGGGATGTTGCTGCCATCCCTCAAGAACTTTGTCGCCGTCCCTCCAGAACATGGGACGTTGAAACCGTCCCTCCAGAACTTTGCTGTCGTCTCTCTAGAACTTGGGACGTTGCCGCTGTACCTCCAGAACTTTGCAGCCGTCCCTCCAGAACTTGGGACGTAGTCGCCGCCCCTCCTGAACTTTGCCACCATCCATCCTGACGTTGCCGCCATCCCTCCAAAACTTTGCCATCGTCCCCCCAGAACTTGGGATGTTACCGTGGTCCTTCCAAAACTTGGGACGTTCCTGTCATCCCTCCTAAACATTTCCACCGTCCCTCCAGAACTTGGGACGTGGCCGTCGTACCTCCAGAACTTTGTCGTTATCCCTCCAGAACTTTATCGCCAACCCTCTACGACTTGGGACATTGCCACCGCCCCCAAGCATTTTTCCGCCGTCCCTCTAGAACTTAGGACGTAACTGTCGTCCCTCCAGAACTTTGCCACCGTCCCTCCTGAACGTTGCCTCCGTCCCTCCAGAACTTTGCTGTTGTCCATCCAGAACTTAGGACGTTGCAGCCGTACCTCCAAACTTTGCCACCGTCCCTCTAGAACTTGGGACATTGCAACCTTCCCTCATGAACATTGCCCCCATCCATCCTGAACGTTGCCGCCGTCCCTCCAGAACAGGGACGTTGCCGCCATCCCTCTATAACTTTGCCACCGTCCCTCCAGAATTTGGGACGTTGCCGCCGACCCTTTAGAACTTTGCCACAGTCCCTCCAAAACTTAGGATGTTGCTGCGATCCCTCCAAAATTTGGGGCGTTGCCGTCGTCCCTCCTAAACTTTACCGCCATCCCTCCAGAACTTGGGACGTTGCCGACGTCTCTCCAAAACTTTGCCGCAATCCATCCAGAACTTGGGACGTTGGTGTCGTCCATCCAAAAATTTGCCACCGTCCCTCCAGAACTTGGGATGTTACCGCCGTACCTCCAAAACATGGCCTCTGTCCCTCCGGAACTTGGGACGTTGCCGCCATCCCTCTAGAATTTGGGACGTTGTCACCGTTCCTCCAGAACTTTATCGCAATCCCTCCAGAACTTTTCCGCCGTCCCTCCAAAACATGAGACGTTGAAACCGTCCCTCCAGAACTTTGCTAACGTCCCTCCAGAACTTGGGATGTTGCCGATGTACCTCCAGAACTTTGCCGCCGTCCCTCCAGAACTTAGGACGTTACCGCCGTCCCTCCTAAACTTTGTCGCCATCCATCCTGAACGTTGTCGTCGTCCCTTCAAAACTTTGTCACCGTCCCTCCAGAACTTGGGATGTTGCCGTGGTCCTTCCAAAACCTGGGACGTTGCTGTCGTCCCTCCTGAACTTTGCCATCATCCCTCCAGAACTTGGGACGTGGCTGCCGTCCCTCTAGAACTTGGGACATCGCCGCCATCCCACTAGAATTTTTTGATGTTTCCGACGTCCCACCAGAACTTAGGGCGTTGCCGCCGTCCCTCCAGAACATGGGACATTGTCGCAGTCCCTCCAGAATTTGGGACGTTGTCGCCATCCCTCTAGAACTTTACCTCCGTCCCTCTAGAACTTTACCGCTATCCCCACAGAACTTGAGACGTTGCCACCATCCCTCCAGAACATGTGACATTTCCATCCCTCAAGAACTTTGCCGTCGTCCCTCTAGAACTTGGGACGTTGTCGTCGTCCCTCCAGAACTTTATCGTTGTCCCTTCAAAACTTTTTCGCCATCCCTCCAGAACTAGGGACGTTGCCGCCGTCCCACAAGAACTTTGCATCCATCCCTCCAGAACTTAGGATGTCACCACCGTCCCTACAGAACTTTGCGGTCGTCCCTCCGGAACTTGGGACGCTGCCGCCGTCCCTCTAAAACTTGGTACGTTGCCACCGTTCCTCCAGAACTTTATCGTCGTCCCTCCAGAACTTTTATGTCGTCCCTCCAGAACTTATGACGTTGTCGCCGTACCTCCAGAACTTTGCCGCCGTCCCTCTAGAACTTGGGATGTTACCGCCGTCCTTCCAAAACTTTTCCGCCGGCCATCCTGAATGTTGCTGTCGTCCCTTCAAAACTTAGGACGTTGCCGCCTTCCTTCTAGAACTTTGCAACTGTCCCTCCAAAATTTGGAACGTAGCCTCCGTCCCTCCAGAACTTTGGCGCTGTCCCTCCATAACTTGGGACGTTGCCTCCATCCCTCCAGAACTTTGTCGGTGTCCCTCTAGAATTTGGGACGTTGCCACCGTCCCTCCAAAACTTGGGATGTTCTCGCCTTCCCTCCAGAACTCTGCCATCGTCCCTCCAAAACTTGGGACGTTGCCGCCGTCCATCCAGAACTTGGGTCGTTGCCGCCGTCCCTAAGAACTTTATCGCCATCCCTCCAGAACTTTACCGCCGTCCCTCCAGAACTTAGGACGCTGCCGTTATCCCTCCAGAACTTTAGCGCCGTCCCTCCCGAACTTTATCGCCATCCCTTCAGAACTTGGGACGTTGCCGCCGTCCCTCAGGGTGTGTTTGTTTTGGGCTTATAGTGGGCGGGGGAAATCCTGGACTTTAAAATCTAGGATTTTAAAATCCTAATGAATAGTAAAATTGTATGTTTGTTTTGAGATTTTATAGGGTAGGATTATATAGGATTGTAAAAAAGTTGATTGATTTGTATTATTATATTATTATAGTAATGATTGAATGATTGAGTATTGTGTTGGAAATTGTTTAAAAATGATAATATTATTATTAATGGGAATATGTGCAGATGTAGGGTTTAGGTTAGGTTTTAAATTGGATTTTGAAATCCTGATTTTTGTATTGTATTAAATGGGTATGTGGAATTGTAAAGTCCAAAGTCCGTCCGGAATAGTCTCAAAACAAACATGCCCTCAAGAACTTTATCGCCGTCCCTCCTAAACTTGGGATGGTACCGCCGTCTCTCCAGAACTTTGCCGTCGTCTCTCCAGAACATGGGGCTTTTCCGTGGTCCCTCAAGAACTTGGGACGTTGCCGCCGTTCCTCCAGAACTTTGTCACCGTCTCTCCAAAACTTGGGATGTTGCCTCCATCCCTCTAGAACTTTGCTGATGTCCCTCCAAGACTTAGGACGTTACCGCCGTACCTCCAGAACTTTTTCGCCGTCTCTCCAGAACTTGGGACATTGCCACCGTCCCTCTAGATCTTTGCCACCGTCCATCTAGAACTTGGGATACTGTCGCGGTCCCTCCAAAACTTGGGGTGTTACCGCCATCCCTCCTGAACATTGACGCCGTCCCTCCAGAACTTTACCGCCATCCCTCCAGAACTTGGGATGTTGCCGCCGTCCCTCCAGAACTTAGCCGCCGTCCCTCCAGAACTTTGTGGCCGTCCCTCCAGAATTTAGGACGTTGTCACCGTCCCTCCAGAACTTTACCTACGTCCCTCTAGAACTATGTCGCAGTCCCTACAAAAATTAGTACATTGCCGCCGTCCCTCAGGAACTTAGCCGCCGGCCCTGCAGAACTTGGGACGTTGCCACCGTCCCTCCAGAATTTGTGACGTTGTCTCCATCCCTCTAGAACTTTGCCACCGTCCGTCTTGAACTTTACCACCGTCCCTACAGAACATGGGACGTTGCCACCATCCCTCTAGAAGTTTCTCAAGAACTTTGCCGCCGTCCCTCCAGAACTTGGGACATTGTCATCGTCCCTCTAGAACTTTGTCGATGTCCCTCCAGAACTTTGTCGCCATCCCTCTAGAAGTTGGGACGTTGCCGCCGTCCCGCAAGAACTTTGCCGCCGTCCCTCCAAAAATTTGCCACCGTCCCTCCAGAACTTGGGACGTTACAGCCGTCCCTCTAGAACATTGCCGCCATCCCTCCGGAACTTGGGACGTTGTCGCCATCCCTCCAGAACTTGGGATGTTGCCGCCGTCCCTCCAGAACTTTGTCGCCGTCCCTCAAAAACTTTGTCGCCGGCCATCTATAACTTGGGACGTTGCCACCGTCCCTCCAGAACTTGGGACGTTGCCTCCGTACCTCCTAAACTTTGCCGCCTTCCCTCCAAAACTTGGGATGCTACCGCCGTCCCTCTAGTGTTGGGGTTATTCTGGAAATTATGCTTTTACTTTGTATAACCAAACTGAATTTCTGTCTTATTTGCTGAAATAATTTATTTATCACTGTTGCTTTAAATATGATTGAATGTTACATATATTTACTGCATGCCTGTTCAATAAATAATACATGTTACATTGTAGTTAAATTTAGTGATACTAGATCACAGAAGATTAAATTAACAGTTCCTCGTAACAAAGTACAAGAATTCACAACCCAGATGGAAATGAACAATCCATCGTGAAAGGTTGAAGTGCAAGGCTCAGATTGACTTATCTTGACCAAGAGATTGCACTAGTGCATTATGATGCGGTGAATAGGACCTACAAGCAATGTTTTAAAAACCGGAACCGAAAGTTGAGCCGGACGACCCCAAAAAAAGGCTGGACCGGGGTCGGATCGGTTGGATCGGATTGAGCCGGATTGAGCCTGTGTGACGTTATAATAAATATTATATATATATAGTATGCATAATTTTTTTTTAAAAAACCAAAATATAGAGTATGATAAGTGAATATAAAGTATATAAAGTCACTTCAAAGTTCAAACTTAAATTTCTAAACATAAGAGAATACCCATTAACATAAATAGTTTCAACTTTCAAGTTTCAACTCCCAAGCATAATAGAAATGTCATCAACAATACAAAAGTCACAAGTCATAACATAAAGCAAACATAGTAGATGTGAAATACAATACAAGAGTTCGAAAACATAGTAGATGTGAAATACAATACAAGAGTTCGAAATTCAAATCATCATCACAAATGTCTTATGATTGCAAAATAAATAAAAGTGAACAAGAAGTCCAAATTTTATGCAACATATTGCCTTCCAAGTTCCTCATCCAACAAGTCCAAGTTGCCCAAGCCATCAAAGCCTAAGTTTCCAAAGTTGTCCAAATCAACATCATCATTGACAATGGGTGCATCATTCATGTTAACATCACCTAGATATAAAACACATACAACAATGAAGAAAATGAAGACTATAAATAAAGAGAACAAGATATAAAATTTTATTTGATTTGCATTATAAATTCAAGAAACGAAAAGTGAAATAACAATCAACTAGTACCTCCAATATTTGTGTTTTGTGAAGTACCAACATCATTATTCTCTTGCATAATAGGTGTTACCACAAGTTCACCTTCTTCACCTTCTATGTCATCATCAACAATCTAAGAATCCACCTTATCGATGCATTCATAATCAAGGGGATCAAACATGTCCATCTTATCTTACCACTACAATGAAAATCACAAATTGTAATGAACATATACAAGATCATTCCACAAACATAAAATCACAAAGTATATAGACTTACCGATCTTGCAAGCGCAAATTGTAATGAACATATACAAGATCATTCAACCTTTCATGCTCCAATCTATTCCTCTTCTTAGTGTGAATGCGCTCAAATACATTCCAGTTACGCTCACAACCAGAAGAAGAAGATGTTTGACTCAAGATTCTCACAGCAAGATCACGTAACTTTGGTGCAGACGAACCAAATGTCCTCCACCATTCATCTAAAATAAATTCACGAACATATATACATACCGAAAAACAACATAAAAAGAAATAACAGAAAAGGACAAGGAAAAAAAAACATACCCGGAGTAGTAGTTTTTGATGATGATCTAGCCAATGAATTTGCAAATGAACCCATACCCTCACGAAATATTGTAATCTCATCAATCACATTCGACACATCTTTATAATAATCTTGAATTATTTGAAGCAAACCCGTGAAAGCACTACAGGAAATTCGAGAAATCGCAACGAAAAAATTCGTCACTGAAATATCATTTTTCGTCACATTTGATAATTTGTGACAATTTTTTTTATGGCATAGATCATCATTTAATGTGCATGGTATTATGAAAAATGTGACGCTATATTAATTCGTCATGAAAAGGGCATCATTTGGTGACGAAAGAGGTCATCGTCAATATATGTTTCCATCTATTGTGACGCATAAATTGTCACTTTAGGCATAAAAAAATAGTCACTTAATATGACGTTTCGTCACTAAAGTTCAATTTTACGAGACGATATAAATCATTGTCACAAAAAAGTTACTTTAGTGACTTTAATTTTGTCACAGTTAGTTTGGTTATTTCGTCACATTTTCTATATTCGTCAAGAAAGAGTTGTTATTCGGTGATGAAATGTTGATCGTCGTTATATATGTACATATAAAATGACGATAAAATTTGTCACTAATTAATATGATTTAGTGGCAAATTTTTATTGTCGCAAAATGATGTGGAAATTATGACAAATTATTTTTGTCACTATAATAATTATTTAGTGATGAAAATAATAATCACTAAATGTTCATATTTGGTGACAATATATTGTTCGTCATATTTCACATTTTTTGTCATGAAAGAATTGCAAGAAAATGACAAAAAAAATGATCGTGGTTATATATATAGATATAATGACAACTAAATTTCGTCACAAAAAATTGGACTTTAGTGACAAAATATTTATCGTAGTTAAAAGATGTAAAAATGGTGACAAAATATTTTTTGTTATAAAAAAATATTATTCAGTGACGATGATGATAATCGTCACTAAAGAAATTGATATAGTAACAACATATATCGTCATGATTAGTTAACATACCGTGACTATTATTTCGTCATAAAATAATATATATTGAGACGCATTGTGACACATTTATTTCATCGTGAAATAATTACTTTTATTATCAATTTATTTAAATTTTTATATATATTATATCAATTATCAATAATAATACTAAATAATAAATATTACAACAAAAAACTAAATTAATTAAAGATAAAAAAATTAATTTGCATTAACAAAACATGTAGGTCCCGAACGGGTTTTGTGAGGGCAGAAGTCTAGAGGGGAGGGGTGAATAGACTTCTGAAAACTTTTTGTGCAGATTAGGTGTGATGGCGATTAGCTTTGATCGAGTCGAGTGAATCGGTTTGGATCGATAACCAACTTACTAATCGCTCAAGGCGGATCGATTCGGTAACTATCGGTTTAAGCGATGTGTGTCGGAAGCTAAGTTTTACCGTGTGAAAAACCAGTTTTGATAAATCAGATTCCAAAGTCAGTCTTTTAACCAGTTGACTAAAGTGTCAAACTTGATCAGATCAGAAGCTTGGTGCTAGCTGATCTTAACTTAGAATATGTATGCGCTTTAATAGTTGAGTGCGATTGTGTAGCGATTAATCAAAAGCGATAAAGGCACACAAGATTTATAGTGGTTTGGACAAACCGGTCCTACGTCCACTCTTCCCTATCACAAGGGCACCAACTAAACCAATCGGACTTAGATTTTTGTGTTAGTCCAACACAAGACAATCGACAGATATTTAAAGAGTTCTCACTCAACCGATCCCAGAAATCAGAACTAGAAACCCTAGTCTGAAATCTTGCTAAACAACTTAACCTAACTTTGGGTTTGGATAAGATTGTTTTGGTTCCAACTATGAAATCTTTTCTAGTGTTTAAGATAGCCTATCAGCTAGATGAAAAGATTTCTATGCTAAGAACTTATGGGATGAACACTTAATAAAAATAATCTTCTTGTTCGTGTTCTTCGTGCGGAAATTCTGATAATTGCTTGAGCTTCTTGATTGTTCAGTGTTTCAGTGTCTTCACTCTGAAGTGTGATCCCATATTTATAGACCTTGAGATCAAAGAGCCGTTGGAGAGCAATTTGAATTTCAGGCTATATTTGGTAGGTTCGCAGGATTGATGTGACGTGCTTCAGGAACGGCATGGCCGAGAGTGTGAATTTTGTATTTTATAGCCGTTAGAAGAGAGCAGCATCAAATCCCGTAATTGTCGGCTCCGATCATACGTGTCTCGTCCTTATTGGTTAATGAGCGCACTTTTCCGGTGTTGTTCTTCCAACTAAGGTTGACATTCTTCTTGTTCAGATCATCGACGTATGATTTGGTGAAATATTAGTTTTCACTGGTGGTGACTTCGATCGATCAAAGTCGATCGGTCTACGATTGAGTCTTCGGTGCGGTTGACTTAGCTTCAACTAGCGGACTCGGTGATGTAGTTCTTCCGGGTCCGATCTTCCGAAGTCATCCGATCTTCAAGTATTACGAGTTTGAGCTTTATGACTTGGTTTGTGATATCGACTTGATCGGATCGATCGATCTTTGTTCTTCTCTTGCATTCGGCCTGTCGGATATCATTTATTCTTCATATCTTTGGATCGACCTATACATATTGAGTTTCCCCTCAATATGTGACCTATCTATTACATCGGTTGTTCTATACTGGTAATTATCAACCGGTATTCTATAAACGGTAATATAAACATCGGCCCACCTAACAGTCCGATTTGGTCCTATTACATGTGTTTCTGGAACTTTCATCAAAACACTAAATTTCCCAACAATTTCCCCCTTTTTGATGAAACCAAAACACTATGAGAAACCAAACACAGTTGATAAATATAGAACAGTAAAAGAGCACATAATCAGAAGACAATAAGTTTTTGTCTTAGGATCAGAAAATAAACTTTTCTCATTAGATTTGTTGATTACATGTTACATCAGAAAAGTTTGAATTTAAAAACAGCTGATCCTGAGAAGTCTTCTGATTCTTCACTCTTTAGGCTTGTATCCTTTTGGCATCTCTCTTTGATCTTGAGGTACGTTGAAAATCTGATAAAGTTTCCATTTGACATCGTTGGTCTGCTGAGGATCAGTTATGTGCGTTTTGCTCAGAATGTCAAAATAGAATCTCTGAAATGCCAGTTTGTCAAATGAGCCATCTGCCTTCTTCGAGTAATCCAACAGATCATACTCTTGGCGAGATATTTTTACGTTGATTATCTTGGCCTCATTTTCCAGATACTTCAGAAAATCTGGATATTTATTTTCCAACCAGTTGAGGAATTCATCATCTGGAGATTCTTCTCGTGGAACAAGATCAAGAAAAAAGGCATCCAGAAGCCATTCACTTCTGATCTTATTCCATTCCTCAAACCTCTTAGCATAATGCTAGAGTTTTTTGGAATGATCTCATCAACTCTTCTTTGGCGGTGAGGTTACGTACAAATTTTTCAGCCTTTCCTTTCTTCGCTCTCGATCTGAATTTCTTCTTGATTTTTTCTGCCTCTGCCAATTTATCTGCCCTTCTTTCTTCTTCACTTTTTCGGGCTTCTTCTTGACAACTGTTCTTTGGGCCGGTTTCTCGGCCCGATTCTTATCGGCTCAGATCCGGGCTAGTTGTTGTCTTCTTGTGTCTATCTTAGTCCGAGTGGCGGGTTGGGTTGTGATCCCAAAGACCTTGCAGCAGCCTAACTTTCTTGCCTTTAACTTTTCCATCTTTTTAGAGACTTCGTTAGCAAAGAGATCCAGATGGTCTAGTCTTTGTCCATAGGCTTCAATTTATGCGAATCAAGGTCTTCGTTGTTCGATCATGTCGGGTTGGTTTCTCCTCCGTCCTTCCCCTTTTTGGTTTGATCAAAAAGAGTTGTGAGGTGGGAAGTCGAGATCCAAAGTCGATCGATATCGCATACTGTTGAGATCTCGCAGAATGATAAACCTTGAACTTGAGCGGTTAGATGTTGAACCTTCGAGATCATTTCGGTCTTGACAGAATTCCATGGCGATGAGAGAGTGTAAGAATCAGTTTGTCAAGTTTCTCTTCTGTCAATTCTAGCTTTTCAGTGAGCATCAGAAAAGAAACTTGTTGTTGATCCACCTGAATCAGCTTGTCATCAACTGATTTTATAAGTTCGGTAGAAACGGTGGTCACAGTTTGGGAGAACCGATCTTTGATCGCCTCAACTGGGAAATAGCCAATTCCTTTGATCATTATTTCTTTGAGGCCAATCTGCCTCGATCGCCTATCACTCCCTCAACTTCTTTTTCGGAGATCTTTGAGACATGATCGATCTCCCGTAGTTGATCGCCCGGTGATGTGAGATGTAGGAATGTTATCGTCACTTGATCCATTTCGGTTGTTTGTGCCTCCGGTGGTTGGTCATGAACTGCGGCACGGTTCCACTATCATCGGCTCCTCTGCATCCTTCATAGTAGCATCGCCCAGAGCATCTTGGCCGATCTCCGGTTCTCCTTGTTCATCAATCCCGGCTTCGCGTGGATCGAGCTTTGATAGATTCAGAATTATCACCTCGGTGGTGATCCTACCTTAGCGATTTCCTCATATCGAAATCAAAATCTGCAAACTCATCAAAGACCGCTCATCCGTTTCTATAATCATTATAAAATCTCGAGAAGTTTTTTAATCGGAGATCTCTCCAGGTGAGGATCTCCATAACTTCCTCTCTAATAGCAGGATGGGTGACCAGTTCTGGATACATCTCATCAATTTCTCGTTCGATTTGCATTCTGACCATTTTCCCTGTGATGGTCTTTGATGATCTAGACTCGAGGAATTGTCCATCCCAAATCGGTTGATGAGATGTGGAGGGTTCCGTGGTGCTTGAGTAGGCGGAAGCCGCCCCGATTGGCTCGACTGCAGAGGTTACATTGTAGAGGTAGGTGCTTTGGTTCTACAATGGTAGGTTTTTCGATTCACGAACCGATGTAGTTTCGTGTTCAAGGGCAAAGTGGAAGAGAAGGAGAAACATGCTCGTGACCCGAGAGTCTGGCGGTGAATCAACTTCGAGTTGGAGGAGAAAGAGATCGTTAAATCTCGTGCTTCTTCCTCGAGAATGTTCTCGGGCGAGCTCTCGGCTTGAGAAGCTGCACATGCTTTTTCACACGATTTTTGTGGTGCATCAGGCTGATGTGGCGCTCCTTCTTCATCTGACTCATCTTCTAGAAACAGAGTCATGGTTGCCTGCTTTGCCTTCTTCGGCCTCTTCTCCTGGGCCTTCACCAATTATTGCAGCCATGCTATATAGTTTGACGGATGTTAGAGCATCTGGGCTGAATGAAATACCCATGATTGTTTTTGACAATATGTCAAACAACAGTCGGTATTTCTTTTTTAGCATCGGGCGACAAAAACAAGGGATCGATGTTTGTCAGCTTCCCTGAAGAGTTCTTTTCTGATCAGCTCATCTTCATTCTCCCTGTAGTGCGCAGGCGAGATTCTTCCTTTGGGCAAGCTGAACAGACGTGTTATGTCCGCGTTCGTCAGTCTGATCTCTTCTCCGTTGACTGACGAAAGTAGTTCTTCTCCCGGGGTGTCCGTATCCACTCTTAAATTCCTTAGGAATTCGAGTGCTTCATACTGCATCACTGGATTGCAGTGAGCAGCGCAATATTTCTGAAGACCTCCTTTCTTCAGAATTTGCTCCACTTCCATTGATTAGGATCCGAAAGTGATATCAAACTGCACGAACTTGTCATCGACAATCTTCGTTGCCAGTTCCGCATAATTGCACATTATTTTCCCAATTCCGTGAGTGGCCATCTACAATAAGATAGACTTGATTAAAGTTGTGCATAATCATGAAAATATCATATATTGATTATCAGACCTATACTCAGGCCTAATAATCGATAAACACATGCGGATACCAAGAAACAATAAAGCATAACACAGGATACCATCGATTGACAAAATTTATAAGATCAATGAATTTAGGAAAAAAAAATGATTCATCAAATAATTAGAAATTACCAGATTCTGTTTTTCGGAAAGATAATGTTGAAATTCAAGAAAAACACTTTGAATCGCAAAAATATAATCTGGAGTTTTCAGAGAATAAATCGCAAGTTTGTGAATTAGAAAGAACTCTGGTAGGGTTTTTGATGAACCTTTTAAAGATGAGGAGGGAAAAAAGACAAGATTTGGGAGATCAACCGTTTGAAAAGATTAAACGATCCAGATTAAACGGTTTTGATCGTATGGTCAGGAAAAGCACGTAGGAAAACCTTTTGGATTTAAAAGCTCATTTTGTAGCAATTAATACAGATACCCCACGTCCGCATTAAATGTTTTGCAGGGAATACGTCACAAAGGTAATGAGTACAGTAAGGCAAATAATATCAGATAAGATCAAATAAGTAAGCAATAAACAAGGAAACAAAAAAGCGTATCTGGTTGACTGATATTGTAATCAGTCAATACCACTTGTAGTTGTTGATTCCACTTGTTGATCTTAGTTTTCTGCCTAATCCTTATAATTTCCCAACTGTTCTTTTCAACTGATCCGCTTCACTTTGCGTCTGATTTCCCTTTTCTGATCCTCCTTGATTAGTTGAAGTTCCCCCTTCAACTGATATTTCTATTTTCTCATAGACTGATATATATCTGATTTGTTGTTATATCAAGTTCAACTGATCTTCCTCAACAGATCAGTTTCGTATATAATCAGATTTCAGTTGACCTAATCTGATTCTTCTCAGATCAAGCCAATTCTTGGGATATGTGTTACCGCCAAAACTTAGTCTAGAATAGTAGTCTCTATTCCCTAAGTTGCACGATTTTTGACATGTAATTATAGTCCGAATATTTTGATATGTCAATCCTACCAGTAAATTTATCCAATTATCAGTCGCGTGATTCCTACACGCTGTCCTTGTGATGCAAATTTCTCTTAGAGGCTTTTTGAAATCAAATTTGCATTCACACCCTTGCTTGGCCTCTATAAATTGGACCAATGTTTTACACAACATAACCCATTCACCATACTTATCTTCTTTGTAGAATCATGTATCCTGGTGAACCCTTATTTCCGGTGAGACTTCCGGCAAACACCTTTACCCCTTTTTCAATGATTTCAGCTTCTCAAATCAACCCCTGTGTGTCCCTTTCCTTTTTCTGTCGTCATCAAAGATTTCTCATACAATTGTTGCCAAGCTTCTCTACCACCAAAAGGCGGGGTTCTGTCATGGCCCGAGAAGACACTTCTCCTAACCAGTATGCACCTTGTGTGTCTATCGAGATGACGGAACTAGCATCAACAGATCTCGGTCGATATAAAACATGAGTTTGATATACTGGTGCGGATCGATAACAACGGTGATCTTCAGATATCAACTCAATTTTTGCATGCAACACATGGCCCATAAGGTCTTTGAACCGCTTTCTTGGCACATGTGCTCCATTTAACAGCTGGAGAGCCCATTGACTTCAGGTCTAAGGGCTCCTGGCTTAGAAATCCTATCAACGCCGCTCTCGCTCCCTTTGGTTTTAACCCACTAAGCGGCTTTAGGATTATTTCAAAGCCTTCTTCCCCTTGTTAAGTGGGGGAAAATGAGAGCATGAAATCTTAAAATCTCTCTCTCTCCTCCTCTTCCAGGGTTAGGATGAGGGTTTAGGGTTATAGGTTTAGGGTTTTCGGTTATCACTTATGTACTGACCTCCGGGTCCTTTGTACTTGTAACTTGTAATGTAACCTGACCTTCGGGTCTTTATCAATGAAAATTTCTGTTGTTCCATTGTTGTGTAAATTTTCTGCTTTCTTATGCGATTGTGGGCTTTTAATCTAAAAATCTTGCTTGTTGAATATCAGCTTAATCGACTTACAAAGTGTGAAATAACCAAACTGGTTTAATCAGATAATTCCTTAAGACGATCAGTTCCTTTAATCTCATAAACCTTTAATCTGATCAGTTTCTTTAATCTGACAAATCGTAAATCTGATAAGTACCTTCTTATATCAGTTCCTTGACTGATCTTTTGATCAGTTGAGATACCAAACTCAACTGATTCATCTTAACCTGGTTAGTCTCTTAACCAGCTGGTTCTGGAGAACAATCCATCAAGCATTTTAGGTGCTTTTTCTCCAAGATCCAGAAGCCCTAGCTCATTGCACAATTCTCTGAATCTGATCTCAGCTAGTGGCTTGGTTAGAATATCAGCTTTCTGTAAATCAGTGTGAATCTTTTCCATTCTGATATTCTTCTTTTCAACATGATCTCTTATAAAATGATGTCTGACATCCACATGCTTGCATCTTGTATGTAGAACAGATTCTCGAAAGTGATTGCAATAAGACTATTATGTCACAGAATATAGGTACATTCTTAGCTACAATGTTATAATCCTCATTTGGCCGACTAAGCGAGAGCAATTTGGGAGCAACAACTTCTGCAGCCCATATATTTACGCTTGATAGTAGATGTCTTGAATCGATATCCGCTTCTTTGAGAACCACGAGATCGGTTTACTTCCTAAAAAATCGACATGTTCTCGAGGTTGACTTTACGTCAATCTTGCAACCTCCATAATCGTAATCGAGAATACCCACTAAGCTCTAGATTATCATCGATGGGTAAAATAAACCAAGGTTTCTTGTTCCTTCGAGATACTTGAATCCGCTTAGCTGCTTTCTAGGTGGCTTTGCATTGGATTTGCTCGAAATCGCACATACACCTCTTTGCAAAGGTGATATCCGGTCTATTTGGCGATTAGGTATAGTAAGGATCCAATGAGAGCCCTATATTCTTTTCGATTTGTTTTTCGACCATCCTAAATACGGATCCATCTTGAATCAAGTCATCATAGGAATTTTGGCTTCCTTACAGTTTTGAACTCCAAACTTAGCCAATAAATTCCTAGTGTACTTTGCTTGGCAGATGAATATCTCTTCTGTACTCTTCTTCACTTGTAGACCCAGAAAGTAATTCATCTGATCCATCATGGACATCTCAAACTTCCCTTGCATCAGTTTGCTGAATCTTTCACATAGACTCTTGTTGGGAGATCCGAAGATGATGTCGTCCATGTAAATCTGAACCATCAGAATATCTTCTCCATCTTCTATTCTGAATAAGGTTCTGTCCACTGTTCCTTTAGTGAACCCATTGTCTATCAAGAACTGAGAGAGTGTATCATACCAAGCTCGAGGAGCTTGTTTTAGGCCATAGAGAGCTTTTCTTAAACGATACACTTGGTTGCTCTTTTCGAAGCCTGGAGGTTGTTCGACATAAACTTCCTCTGCTAGTACCCTTTTAAGAATGCACTCTTTCGTCCATCGATACGCGTGAACCCTCTGTGGGAAGCATATGCGAAGCTTGACCGAATGGCTTCTAGGCGGCGGCGGTGCAAAGGTCTCATCATAATCAATTCCTTACGATTGTGAATACCCCCTTAGCAACAAGTCTTGCCTTATTTACGGTGATGACATTTTCTCATCTCTCTTGTTCTTGAAAACCCACTTCGTGCCAATTACGTCTTGATGATTTGGTGCGTCCACGGTTCCCAAACTTGATTTCTCTCGAACTGTTCGACTCTCTCCTGCATGGCTAGAATCCGACTAAGCGTCTTGTAGAGCTTCCTCTACGGTTGTTGGTTCCTTCTTCAGGCGGATAACAAACAATACATGGCACTTTCACCAATCGATGTCTAGTTTTAACTCTATCGATGGGTCTCCGGCGATCGGATCGGTTGGATGACCGGTTATCCGTGTCCTTCAATTACGATTTGCGTCGGTTTGGAGAACATCATCCATTTTCGATAAAGGTTCATTACTAGCGATCGAGAGAGTGGTGCGAGTTATGATCCACTTGATAAGAACATGTCTCGGTGATGTTGGACTCATCATGTCTTCGATGTCCGTTCGTGGGAACCGGTTGTTCCCCCGAACCGGATGGTTCGGTTGATCTTGTCTCATTTGTACCGAACTTCTTCATCGGCAGTTTTTTCGTACCTTAGGATCCGATTGATCTGGTGAATCAGCCTAGACACTGGAATGTATCTTTATTACGATTTTCGATCCTTTTTCCTTGATCGTTAGGTGATCCATTTTCCGAGCATCAGTCTTTGGTTGATCAGTACATCTTGTTCTCGAGGCGATTTCTCTTGTTCGGAAGATGCTTTATCAAAGACTACATGGGGTGTTTCTTCCACAACTAGGGTTAAATGCATTTGTAAACCCCGAAAGTTTTGCTCGATGAGGAATATCCTAAGAATATACCCTCATCCGACTTGGCCTCAAAAGTCTTCAAACCGACTCTTCCCATTGTTGTGTATGAAACACTTACACCCAAAAACATGGAAGTAAGAAACACAAGGTTTTTACGCCCTTCCACGATTCATAGGGTGTTTTGTAGTGAGCCTTAGTCGGAAGACATCATTCGAGTATGACATGCAAAGTGTTGATTGCTTACGCCCGTAAAACGACTTGGTATTGCATGTTCAAAATTTAACATCGTGCGGCAAAACTTCTTTGAGTGTTCTGTTTCTTCGTTCGCTACTCCATTACATTTGTGGCGTTCTTGCGGTGATGTCTCATGCAAGATATACCAAACTTAGAGCAAAAATCGGTTATAAAAGAGTTTTAAATTGCGCACCTTTATCCGTCGATTTTTACTACACCGACACCCTTCTCATTTTGTAATCTTTTAAGCAAATTTCGGGTATCTTCGTTTGTCGTCTCATTCTTCTTATGTAAGAATATAACCTGTAAACTTGGAATAATCATCCACGATTACGAGTATATTTCGTCATTTCCGAGACCGACGGGTGTGGCGGGTCCAAATAGATCCATATGAAGCGGTTGCGCGAAGATCTTGGATCTTGCGGTCCAGAATTCCCTTGAATGAAGCTTTGACTGTTTCCCCTTCCGACATGCAAAGACATGTCCGATCCTTTGAAAATACTTCATTGGAAGTCCTTCCACTAGAGACATCCTTCTTTATCTTATTAAGAGCTTTAAAGTTCGGGATGACTCATTCTTTTGTGCCAGAGCCAACTGCTACTTTTGGAACTCTTAACAATTAGGCATGTATTTCTTGGGCAACTGTTCCAATCTTGTGTAGATCGTCCCTTTCCTTGAACCAGTTAGCAAAATCTGTTGAGTGGCTCGATTCTTGATAGTGCATTGATCAGTCGAGAACTCAACACTGAATCCGTTGTCGCAGAATTGTGAAACGATAATAGGTTGTGCTTTAGACCTTCGACATACGAGACTCGATTCGTGTACATCATCATTCTCTAAGGTTCGAATCCTTTGGTATAACCAAAGTTATCATCACCAAAGAAGAGTACACGCTGCCTTTTTCTATGTAAGTCTTTGAGGAGGTGTTTGCTTCGGTCATGTGCCTTGAGCATCCACTATCGATGTACCGAGATAGTTGCTCGCACACCTCCTTTGTTGGCGGGTCCCACGCGATCCCGCTGACCAAATCGGGCTTTAGGTACCCCTTTTGGATTGGGTCCCGAGGGGTTAGGATTAGTTTTGGGGATCCATACAAACGAGCACTTCTATTGAGATCGATTAGATCGAAGGCCCGATTTGTCTCCCATACCTATCAACATAATCATACGTCTCTTTTATATGCTTTTCGATTAGTATGATTATTAGTGTGAACCTTGGATGACTTAGAAGACTTGGGATTTATCTTTTACGTTTGTCTTATTTTCATCCGATTGGTTGGTTCAGTCTGTGACCTTAGATTTCTGATTATAGGGGTAGGTACGACTGCTACCATCAAAAGATTCATATCTTTTTGGCATAGGTGGTTTTT
This sequence comes from Stenogyne calaminthoides, assembly GCA_037126765.1. Classification (NCBI taxonomy): domain Eukaryota; kingdom Viridiplantae; phylum Streptophyta; class Magnoliopsida; order Lamiales; family Lamiaceae; genus Stenogyne; species Stenogyne calaminthoides. Next base: position 34,032,393 of record JBBCBC010000001.1, on the reverse strand, counting down.
GCAGTTTACCTAAAGCATGCTTATTAGGCAGCTGACCTTGATTGGGTCTCAGATTAGACTTCCCTTTTACAGGTTGTCTTTTCTGATATCTGATCTGTTGATCAGGTTGAGGTCTCTTCAGAAGAACTGGGTTTTTCTGTTGATTCCTCGGCTGATGCTTTACCAGTTGGGGTCCATTTCTGTTCCCCTTCTGGTTAGGCACCTGCCTTACCTGCTCAACCGGTCTTTTTCCCTTATTAGATACAAGTTTGGCTTTTGGTGTATCTTTGTCAGATACTCGTTTGATTACACCCTTTTGAGATGAATCAGCCGGGGCTTTTGAGGATGTGGAAGAGTTCTCATACCCAAGTCCCTTCTTGTTAATTGTTGTTCGAAAATAGGTGTTCATGTCTTGAACAGTTTTAGATGATTTTGTAAAAACTTCTATTTTTTCTTGCTTGATTATCCTCGGATGATTTTAGACTATTATGCATTTGGAAGCATTTCATCAAATTTCGCTTGCGAGGATTTTGAAGTCATCGACTTGTTTGTTTGTTAATTGCTAGTCGATCTTTGATCCGCTTCTCGATCGAAGTTTTACTTTCGAATATTAAGTTCCTCGGTTGCCTTACGGCGGTTTAATGATTTAAGTTGAAGCTTTTCTCGAGATCATTCTCTTTAGCAAGTGATTATTTCGATCCTCGACTTGTCATTTTTAAACTTCCACTATAGCATAAGTGTCTCTCTTTGCATTGGAGAGATCCTCAAGCAATTGCTCGAGTAAAGCTGCAGGTCAATCTCCCAAAGGTGTGCTAATGATAGCAGTGTAAAGCGAACAAAGCGAGTTTGGAGATTACCTCAGATTGGTCCTCCTTGGCCATCAAAGCGAGATCTCATCATCATCGAAGAGAATATCGGATCTTCATTCTCATAGAAGTCAAGCAACCTTCTTTGGTCGACGAAAATCTTCTCACGGAGGAGTATCGGAATCCTCGGAGGGCGATCTGAATCGTCAATTCGGGCGATGTCGGCAACCATGGCTTTTACGTCCTGTCACGTTGCTCTCTTATGTTCCTCTTTTCTTCCCTTTCTCTTGGCGTCAGGTCTGGGCAGTCTGCGCTGTAGTGACCTGGCTTCTCACAGTTGAAGCACGCTCCTTGATCCACGGAACCTTTTCTTCCGGGTGAATCACTCCGTCTGTATGATCTATCGGTGACTTCCTTCTTCGATAGTAGTCACGAGCTTCTTACATGCGATTGGTTATCTCTTCTCTCATCATTTAGATTATCTCTTTTCCTTTCTTCTCTGTGATCTCTTCGATCATCAGATCTGGTTCTTTCTGGAGATCTGTTGGCTGATCTCCTATCTCTTCCTCGACTATGTTGATAATCTTTATAGAATCTTCGATACTTACCAAGTTGAATATTTGATTTTTCTAGTTTCGGTAGCAGAGCGTCTGCTCACCGACTTATGATGTTTCCAATGGGTTCATTGGCCTTCGATCTCTTCTTTGGTTGCCTTAAAAGCAAAATCGATTTAGAAGTTGAGGCTTCAAATGGGCACCTCATCTTCATCTGCTTGTCTCTCTCAATTAAATCGAACTCGTGAGCTTTAAGGCTCAAGAACAGGCTACTCGGCTTCATTTTTGAAATGTCTTGGCAATCCTTGATTACCGTGACTTTCATATCCCATTTCTTGGTAAGGGATCTTAATATCTTGTAGTTGATATCCTTGTCTGACATCTCTCTACCAAGTTCTCGTAACTTATTCACAGACATAGTAATCCTTCCATCGAGTTCGTTGATAGTCTCGTTGGACAGCATCTTCAGTTTTTCGAACTTCACCAGTTCGTCTTGTAGACGGCTGTCTTTTATCTGGTCATTTCCCTCGCATATCTCAGCTAGAGTGTCCCACATTGCTTTCGCAGTTTTGAGATATTTAATCTTTTCCTTGGTGACCTTGTCCATAGTTTTCATGATAATATGCTGGCGATTGTGTCGAGTATGCGATTTCCTTTCCTCTCGCATCCATCAAAAGGTGGGCTTTTTTCGTACAAGATTTCCCGGGGCAAAGTCTGGATCTCCTCCAACTGCAGGGTTGTCGTGATATATGATGATGGGTCCTCTTTTGATGACTTCCATCATTCTGCCACTAATCGAACCCAGATGGTTGCACATATAAATGTCCCAATCTGCATACTCATCAATTGAGAACTTCGGCAGATCATGATACATATCAGAGGTATTATCCATGCTGAGTGATTTTGGAAAAAGAATGAGTTTTAAAAACGGTTTTTCAAGATCTGTTCAAATGACCACAAAGATTCTTCCTCAAGATTCGATGATACTCAAAGCCAGTGGTCTGTAGAACCACTGCTCTGATACCACTTGTAGGTCCCGAATGGGTTTTGTGAGGGCAGAAGTCTAGAGGGGAGGGGTGAATAGACTTCTGAAAACTTTTTGTGCAGATCGGTGTGATGGCGGTTAGCTTTGATCGAGTCGAGTGAATCGGTTTGATCGATAACCACCTTACTAATCGCCTCAAGGCGGATCGATTCGGTTACTATCGGTTTAAGCGATAAAATGCGGAAGCTAAGTTTTACCCGTGTGAAAAACTAGTTTTGATAAATCAGATTCCAAAGTCAGTCTTTTAACCAGTTGACTAAAGTGTCAAACTTGATCAGATCAGAAGCTTGGTGCTAGCTGATCTTAACTTAGAATATGTATGCACTTTAATAGTTGAGTGCGATTGTGTAAGCAGTAAAGGCACACAAGATTTATAGTGGTTCGGACAAACCAGTCCTACGTCCACTCTTCCCTATCACAAGGGGCACCAACTAAACCAACTGGACTTAGATTTTTGTGTTAGTCCAACACAGTACACCGACAGATATTTAAAGAGTTCTCACTCAACCGATCCCAGAAATCAGAACTATAAACCCTAGTCTGAAATCTTGCTAAACAACTTAACCTAACTTTGGGTTTGGATAAGATTGTTTTGGTTCCAACTATGAAATCTTTTCTAGTGTTTAAGATAGCCTATCAGCTAGATGAAAAGATTTCTATGCTAAGAACTTATGGGATGAACACTTAATAAAAACAATCTTCTTGTTCGTGTTCTTCGTGCGGAAATTCTGATAATTGCTTGAGCTTCTTGATTGTTCAGTGTTTCCGTGTCTTCACTCTGAAGTGTGATCCCATATTTATAGACCTTGAGATCAAAGAGTTGTTGGAGAGCAATTTGAATTTCTGGCTATATTTTGTAGGTTTGCAGGATTGATGTGACGTGCTTCAGGAACGGCATGGCCGAGAGTGTGAATTTTGTATTTTATAGCCGTTAGAAGAGAGCAGCATCAAATCCCGTAATTGTCGGCTCCGATCATACGTGTCTCGTCCTTATTGGTTAACAGGCGCACTTTTCAGTGTTGTTCTTCCAACTAAGGTTGACATTCTTCTTGTTCAGATCATCGACATATGATTTGGTGAAATATCAGTTTTCACCTGGTGAGCTGACCTGATCAGTCAAGCTGACCAGTCTACCTGATTGAGTCTTCTGGTGCCGGTTGACTTAGCTTCAACTAGCAGACTCGGCTGATGTAGGTCTTCTGGTCTGATCTTCTGGAAGTCATCTGATCTTCAAGTATTCTGAGTTTGAGCTTTATGATTTCAGCTGTGATATCTGACTTGATCAGATCGATCTGATCTTCTGTTCTTCTCTTGCATTCTGGCCTGTCGGATATCAGCTGTTTTTCATATCTTCAGATCTGACCTATACATAGTGAGGTTCCCCCTCAATATGTGACCTATCTATTACATCAGTTGTTCTATATAGTAATTATCAACTGGTATTCTATAAACGGTAATATAAACATCAGTCAGCTAACAGGTCTGACTGGTCCTATTACATGTGTTTCTGGAACTTTCATCAAAACACTAAATTTCCCAACAAAACACTCCTTCAAACAATTAGAAATCAATCAACAATCTTTGTTATCAATACTACATGAAACAATAAACTAAAAAAAACAATGTCTTATATATCTCCAAAACTAATTTTCATGCCATTATTCCTTTTTGCACTTCAAACTACAATGATAAAATCTTCTCCTCTGTAGATATCACCTATAAAATAAATATCATATTAGATGAATTTATATGAAAGCATAACTCCGTGAAGTATCAAGAAAACGGTAATCCTAAACTTTAAATGCACAAATACACATACCATTCAAGAATGCATTGAAGATGGAAATCATGCTTGCAGCTTGTAACCTACACGACAAACGATTTCCCCAACAGTAAGAAACAACACAAACAATTAAACCAAAAACAAAACGTCCAAACGAAACATTATATTTTCACTTCACCGTGGAAGGGATCACTATCAGAAAAACCCTCAAGACATATGCTAAATATGGAATTTCACTGACACACAAGATCTAAGACTGTGTAAAAGAATATTAGATAATGGAAGTATCACAATCACCATAATTGACTGGATGAGTTAAACAAGAATCCCAAGCAGTTGATAAATCCAGAAAATAAAAGGAAAAATAAACAAAAATACATAGCTGTTCACAAAAATCAAAACCATCAGTCCCAAATTTCACTCAAGTTAACACAGAATGCCATCCCATTACACACAAGCATGAAACAATTCCAGCTATACTAAATCTCGGGTCTCATAGTAATTCCTTCACATAAGCAAAATCTAAGATTGAGTATAACAAATTACACTAACTTCTGTTAATCATTACATCCACGAACTAAAATGCAGCAATCTTTACTTACACACCATAACTAGCACAATTTGGTAGTGAAATATACAAAGTACAGTACTACCACTATCTATATACACGCAATACACGTATATCTTGGCTAAAAACATAAATTGTATCACACACATACCCACATTTATGTTTGAATCAAATCAGTAGTTGCAATGCTCCAAAAAATCAGCAATTGCAGCATCTACAAGACCTAATTGCAATTCGAAATAACATCTACAAGACCTAATCTCGAGAGGAGAAAGGCTTAGAACGAATTTTTTTGAGAGTTTTCGGGCTATGCACATCATGGAGATTCTGTATTTTGATGCCGGGAGCAAAAATAACTCCGTCCCCAAAAAAAAAAAAATTAATTTTTTTAATCCTCTTTCAAGCTAGTTACTTGAGTTTGTAGTTCTTCCACTTGAGCTCTAGACTGTTGCAACTCTTCCGTTGTTTCTCTTAGTTCATCTTCATATTCAGCAGAAGAATTGTACAATGAACTACATTTACTTGGAGGCTTTGAACCATAACCATAGCATTAGGTATATCCAACCCCATGGCCCAACACCTCCAAGACTATCTCAGCTTCGGTCTTCTCTATTCCGAGCTCAAAATATTCCTCTTGCTTACGTTTCATCGTTTCCTGGTATTTAAGCATAAATAAAGTAAATAAAATAATAATTCCCTATCCTCGAACAAACAAGAATCACCAGTTTAAACAAAATCATTAATCTAAGACACAAATTAAATAGACCAAGAGATTTTCTCATGTCCACAACCCAAAGATCAGATCACCAACCTTTCATGAATTTATTTTATCAGTTCACATTTGGGCAGAAGGCATTCAACCATAAAAATTGTTTCCTCTATCCGAATTTGCTTATGAAAAGAAATTTAGAGATTATCTTCACATGCTTAACCATCCACAATAATCAGAAAAGAATCAAACGCAACTGAATTAATGGTACAAAATCTGCTACGTACTGAATTGAAAAAGAAGTAAATTAACCTCAATAATAACATAATCAAATATCATAAATGTCTACACGACTTACCCAATTTTCTTTTGCCTGGTCGGATTTCCACCCATTTTTCTCTGTACTGTGGGTTTACTCATATAAGTAAATCCGATCGCACGGTTCTTTAAGTTCAAGAGACTACAAAAAATTATAAAAAATCAGCTACTTCATCACCATACCCAAGATAGAAATAAAAAATTCATAAAACCCATAATTACCTTCTTTTAATGTTTATATGATTTAATTATTGACATATCATCAGGTCTTATGTTCAATTATCTGGGAAATAGGGGCTGTCTCTATGAGAATCAGAAAGATGACAAGTAAACAAATAATCAGATATAGGATACTGATTACCCTTTGTAATGGACATATTTACATAATTATGTTGTAAAGAACTAGGCAGATTAGTTTAATAAACATCAAGATAAGCAGGGGGTTGTCTAATTCTGGAAGATCTCCTAACATCATCATTATGTTCATTTTGATTAGGCACATTTTGCATAACAACAGGCTCTAAGCTATCTAACTCCTCCTGATGATCAGTATGAATAGTTTCACTATCATGAGTATCCGAAACCGAGGTATACAACATATCACCAGAATTAGAAGTAATGTCATTAGCAACACTATTATGAGGAGCCACAACAGAAACCAATAGATTCAGCAAAAGAATAAAAATCATCAGAAAGATCCTTAGAAAATAGAGCAGATTTAGAAATCAAGTCATTTATAAAACTTTTTGTATATTGCTTGTCAAAAAAAGGGAATAACAGATTCAAAAAACCTAATATTTCTAGAAACAAATATTTTCCCAGTATCTAAATCAAGAAGTCTATATCCTTTGGTACCAAAAGGATATCCCAAGAAAACACATTTTGTAGCCCTAGGATCAATTTATCTCTATTAGCAGTCAAGGTACAAAACACAAACAACCAATAAACCTCAAATAAGAACACGTAAAAAACACCTAAAAATAATAACTTTACATTGCGGTGAAAGAAGAAGTTTGATGCATTTGGGGGCGGACTCTCCGTAGATGGAATTTGAGAAGTTTCATGTACGGGTTCGGAAGCATCAGATGCTAAGTTTGAGAAATTGTTTGCACTTCGAGTTCCAGAAGTAAGAGGATTTTGTGGACGGCTAGAGTTGTGTTTGTTTGGCAAAGTATTTGGACGCCCTTTTTGAGGTGTTTCATCTTGACCTCCTGTAACTCTATCATTATTTAAAAGTCCTTTGAAAAGAGATTGTGCGAAACGAAGTTCAAGGCACATTTCAAGTTCGATGGACCTCAAGAGCCATATCACAAACCTGAAAAATGAAGAATTTTTAACTAGATCATGTGCAGCAACTGATATCAGAAACATAACATCCCACAAGATCTTTTTAATAAAAAGAAGGTTAACATAGAATGAACTAAAGTCATCCATATTTGATGCATGCAGGACGCTCTCCGTGGATGGAATTTGAGAGGTTTCATGTATGGAAGAAAGGACCAGCAACAATATTTACTTTTATTTTATCTTTGAGCCTTAATTAAATCAATGGAAAACAGATTATCAATTACCCACTGAACAATCTTGACAAAATGCCACAGCTTAAATCACTGTTTTGTCACATAGGATTTCAGATCTGAGGTCATTGTTGAAGGAACTGAAGCTTCAAATTTCAACCCAACTAACTTGTACTAATATTATAAACCAACCTAAGACACCAAAGTAAAGGATGCCTTAAAGACTTCACCCATTATATGCATTAATCTACAAATTACAGTGGTTAAGCTCATCAAAATTTCAGGCAACTGATGTTTTTAATATCATGTGCAGCAATTGATGTCTAACATTATTGGCGTAGGTCATATGTCAAGTTGTAAACCAACAAGAGGAAATATATTTGTAAAAAGGCAAGTTTTCCCAGCTTTAAATGCAAAGAAGAGTTGTGTCTTTAACAAAGTACATAAAATGATAGTGAAAAACCCACAAAATCAAAAGTAAACACCCAACTAACTTGTACTAATAGTATAAATCAGCCTAAAACACCAAAGTAAAGGAAGTCTTAAAGACCTCACCCATTATATACATTAATCTACAAATTTCAGTAGTTAAGCTCATCAAAATTTCAGGAAACTGATGTCTTTTAATATCATGTGCAACACTGATGTCAGAACCATAACATCCCACAAGATCTCTTTTAATACATAGAAGGTTAACATAGAATGAATTAAATTCATCCATATTTTAGCCAATACATAAGTACTATAAGATCTCCATCAGAAAACAAGTATTATATTAATTTGGATCAAGTATTTTTGGTGTATTAGCCCTATTAGGTGATTTCTTAACCGATTTTAACCCTAATGTAATTTCAGTAATTTCAATATAACTATACCATTCTCTAGTTTGAATTGGAAAAGTTGCAACCTCCTAAATGCATAAACAGCCTTTATTTCTAATTTTTATTTCTAAAAGTTGGCAACCTCCAATTATCCAGGCATTGGGAAACTAAGGTTTAAACTGCTTTTGACATTTTAATTAAAAGAGAAATAAAGTAAACTAAATAAAAAAGTTAAAAGTTTCATATATGCAATGTGACTTGTCTTTTCATCCCACTTTATCCCCTATTTCAAACTCTGCAACTCAGACTTATACTAGGCAGTCCACACAACATATAAAAATAGGTATGCACAGACAATCTTCACATCTTCGATGCAAAAATATTAAAACTAGAAAGAAGATTTCCAAACAAAACGATGACCATTATTTTTAGTGAAATTCATATTTTATTTCATCTAATGTGCAAGGGTTCGATGATTTATGAAAATACAGTGAAAATAGTACAACAATCAAAACCACATATATATAAACAAGTAGCAGAACGATTAGCAACTCTAGAACCACATATCTATGAACACAAAAAGGGGAAGAGTTACCAGAAACTCTGTTGATGAGAGGAGAGAGGAAACGATGGAAGATAAGTGTTGATCATTCACGATATTAAAAAGAAGGGTTTGAGAGGTTTTTGGCTTTGATCGAGTATAAAAACAAATGAACTTGTAAATAGGGTACGTCAATATCTCTGATTAAGAAGGGAATATCCCTAATCAAATTTGGAAAATGATTTGGTTAGAATTTTTCCACTAATTCACGTTCTGAAATCCCATTTAAAAAAATGGCACTTTTTGGCTCCAAACCCAATTCATTGATAATTAATGGGCGGGCTTGACGTCTTAAACTGGTCCCGACAGAATTCCAAAATTTCTAAAATTGTGGCAAATATTAAAATTGAATACCTGAGCTTATCAACCAAATTAATCACATTCTTATAATTTATCAAGATCGATGTATACTAATTCTATCCAATTATATGAATGAATACCAAATTTGTGGACTCCACCGTCAATACCAATTCCGCCGCATAAAATATTAAATCAGATTCAATTAAGACAAGAATAAGCAGAGTACTAATTCGTAATTACTACTAGATCGACTTAATTACCCGATGAATTGAGAACGCGGCCAGGGCAGTAATCGATTGCGATGTTATCGGTGATCAAAGCTCCATGTAGTTTGGGCAGCAGGGGATGATCGAAAGAGCTCAGTACTCGTCTATCGAAGCGGAATCGCTTGTGATAATCATCACCATGGCTACTGCTTGTAATCTTCATTTCGCCGCGCCTGATGACAGTAAGAGACAAAGTCCCACGGCTAGGATGATCGAACGTGTGATTTAAGGGATTAAGGATTTCTGAAATTGAATGATCCTGGTTACGGATTTTTGGAATTGAACATTGTGGTGTGAATTGGGGATGAATTGTGGATGCAGATTTCTGGAAGTGAATATGAAATTGGGGATCGTGGATTTAATTGAAAGTGTGCGCAAAATGAACTTGTGAATAAACATATGTAGCACTTTTTTTGACCCATTGCCTTTTAATTCTCGTGTAAACTTAATCTTAGGTTTCTTCGAGTAGTATAGTCCATGAATTGCCTTTCAAATGTCCTGAGATCAACACTTAGTAACTGCTTTTTTTAACATTTTTGTTAGCTACATATTTTTATTTTTAAGGTTTTTAACCTTATTAAGGTTTTCGTATTAGTAGTTTAATTGTTGGATTCATTTTTATTATTTGTTTGATTGTTGGGTAAATTTTTATTATAGTTTAAATATTTTAATACATATTTTTATTTTAAGGTTTTTTTTTTATTAGTAGTTTAAATATTCCAATACATATTTTTTTTATTTAATTGTTGGATTAATTTTTATTGTTTATCATGTTTATTATTTGTTTGATTATTGGGTAATTTTTTATTATTTATTTGGTTGTTGGGTTAATTTATTAAAATATCCTACATGAATTTTTATTTTTTATAAATAAGAGTTTGTTTTATTCATGCTACATTTATACTAAATGAATTTAAAATAATTATTATGATTTATTCTGTCGATTGTAAGTAATTTATTTATCGAGAAGGATGAATTTCTAAAATAGTAGATTCTAAAAGATTTCGATTATAACGCTTTAAAAAAAATGAAGACTCGATAATAACCGCTTTGACGAAAATGAAGACTCGATAGACTTAACTGTAATTATAATTTATTTTGAATGCTATATACACATTCTTTATTTGGTTTGCACTGAGTTATATGACGTTTTAAGTATTAAATATTTTATTAATTATTATTTGTATCCCCAAATCTAAAATCCTGTTTCCGCCTAATTTCTTAAGCATTCTTCACGCTGAAACTCTCAACTTGATCCGTGTAAAATAAGTTGAATGTTTCAGTTTACACAAGCTGAAAGTTTCAAGAAAACAAGTTGCATGTTTAAAAAAATGCACTTGATCAATTGCATGGTGTACTTGGTGCATACAAGACTTTATCAATTAGAAGAATTAGGGGAAGTTGTTTAGCCTGCTTGCAATTTTTTTCCAAATGAAGATTTTTTTGTTAGAAGTTTAAATATTTCAATACATATTTTTATTTATTTAATTATTGGATTATTTTTTATTATTTATCATGTTTATTATTTGTTTGATTGTTGGGTAAATTTTTATTATTAATTTGGTTGTTTGGTTAATTTCTTAAAATATTTCACATGAATTTTTATTTTTTTATAAGTAAAAGTTTGTTTTATTCATGCTACATTTATATAAAATGAATTTAAAATAATTTTCATGATTTGTTCTTTCGTTTGTAAGTTACTCTTTATCGAGAAGGATGCATTTCTAAAAAAGTCGATTCTAAAAGATTTTGATTATAATGTTATAGATCTCTTTAAAAAAATGAAGTCTCGATAGACTTAACTGTAATTATAATTTAATTTGAATGTTATAACACATTCTTTAATTGGTTTGCACCGAGTTATATGACGTTTTAAGTATTAAATATTTTATTAATTATTATTTGTATCCCCAAATTTAAAATCCTGGTTCCATCTTTCTTAAACATTCTTCACACTGAAACTTTCAACTTGATCAGCGTAAAATAAGTTGAATGTTTCCATTTAAACATGGTCACTGTTAATATGCTCAGATCACATTAAAATAATAGTTTTTTGCGCACAATAGTGATTTTTTTGTGCATAACAGTGATAGTTTTTATACATAATGTGATATTAAAAAAAATAGAGTTCATCGTGAACTCGGGTTCACACAATTTTTTTTCTATTTATATTGTCACATATCATTATTATGTCGAAATAGTAAAAAAAAAAACGTGTGAAATCTAGAGGAATTGTGAATTTAGAGCCACAACTAGCCATAATGACATGCATTTCATTAGAAAAGCATCTATGTTATTACAATTTCTATGATTTCAATCCCTTTATTTATATTGACGTTTCAAAAGCAAATCCCTTATTTATATCGTCGCATACATTTATTATGTTCAAATAATAAGAAAATGTTTGAAATCAATAGAATGATGAAATTTATAGTCATAAGTGTCCATAACGACATGTTTTTCATTATAACAATGTCGTTATTACAATTTCTAGTAACTTCAAACCTTTATGTGTTGTCATATATTTTTAAATGTTCATAATAGTGGAAAACATGATAAATTAGGAAAATGATAAACTCATAATCGTAAATGGTCATAACATGTCACTATTTAAATTTCGAGTAAAATCAAAAACCTCCAAAATTTTAAATTACAAGCGGTGGTGCTACACCGACAGCTAGCACATAACAATAACATTAAAAGTCTTCTATTGCTCTTTATTTTCCCCGAAATCCTCGTAATATAAATCACACTCCAAATTATTACCACTACTTACATTCATATCCTCCTACCTATTCCAATGATCAAAATTATAAAAAATTCTACCAATTTTTTTTTTCTGGAAACAAAAACACGATTACAACACTACTGATCAGTATTGTATCTGAGGCTACTTCTCTCCACTTTGTAGTCTCTCCTCCACAATTCTCTTTCAATCTTTCCCACAGAAAAAAGAGGAAAAACCAGAAACCCATTTCCAAAAAAAGATTCTGCTAGAATATTAGTCATATAACTATAAGGCAATACATATTTCTTGAAAAAATGAAAAGCCCTGCAACCTTTCATCTCTTATTTTCTTGAAGAAGATACTTGTAGTCATGAACAAATTTCAAAATAAAATATTAAAATTTAAATGGTGCAAAACTCAAACAAGCAGAGAACGACAACTTATTCAACTTGGCTGCTCTATTAGCAAAACATATTTTCCTTCCTATCTTAATACAGATTGTCATCAAGCTATTATATCATGTCTTTTTGTCATTATAAACTATCACTGCTCCTTTAAAAAACAACCATCACTACTACTATTATAATTGTAATAGATTATAGTAATGATATAGCTTGTCTTAAAGCTAATCTATCCTGTTATTATCTTCTTAATTCTGTCAGCTTTTTTTCCTCGCCAATATTCAAGTACCAAACACACGAGTACTTTGGCCTGATGGAATAAATTTGATACATAAGATGTTTCACTTCATGTGCAATAGTAATAACTAAAAATCATATTGTTTCCAACTTCAAGCCAATTCATAAAGTGGTTTATAAAACAAATGTGTTCAATTAAAAAGTATGCATAAAATATTTTGATGCAGAGACCTGTACGGAAAAAGAGGTGTGGTAGCCTTCGGAGGATGAGATCGGTTCTATGGCGGCGATGATGCCATGGGCAAAGGCGAAATGCAAACATGAACTGATAAAGACACCGGGTCTATTACAACTTCTACCAATCCCTCAACAAGCTTGGAGTGACATCTCAATGAGAATTTATTGAGGAACTTCCTAAATTACTAGGGAATGACACTATATGGGTAATAGTGGATTGATTAACTAACTACAGCCTATTCATTGCCATATCATCACCAGGTCATCTAACCCCTGCTATATCCTTTCTTTTATTTCTTTATTGTTATTATTATTACGATTTTCACCTTCTCTCAAAAATCTGGATTGACCATAATTCCCCAAGTAAGAGATCCCTCTAATCTATCAATAAGGGAAAGTCCATAAGCAGGCTCAGCTGAATAGGGTACCCATTCATTCCACTATGTAAAAATGACATATTCACTATAAGCAATACGAATAAGCTAGAAACTTCATACTCTAATACCTATAAGGCCAATCATAAAACATGCAAGCAATACAATCTTCAAATTCACTAGCTAGACTATTTTACCCAATCAATCCTCAAGAGGAAAATAATTCTGCATATTTTCTCAAGTACAATAGTTATCTTAATCAAACAAATAGTATCTAATAAGTTAAAAACTGAATTCATGATCAATAAAATTTCAAAGATGCAAACCAACAAGGCCAATCATGAATTCCAGTATGTCATCTAAATATAAAACATGCAAACAATTCAATCTTCAAATTAACTAGCTAGATATATTTTACACAGTCAATCCTCAAGAGGAAACCAATTCAGCATATTACCTCAAGTACAACAATTATCAGAATTGAACAAAGAGCATCGAGCTCGATGGGATAAATCTCACCCAGTCTCAAATCCAACAATTCATCTAAAATCAGAACTAGCAATCCAATCATCATGGACTCTCTATAATTAAAAATAGAACTAACAAAAGCACAGTAATACAGCTCCAACATTAAGATCGAGAAACAGAAAAAATCCAAATATAGATCATCGAAAGCTATGAAGAAGCAACCTCAATAATCATCAAGGATTAAAATTAACAAAGGAGGCATACCTATTGCTGTTTTGCGCCAATTAATCAATTACAGAAGAGGCGTGCCTGTTTTCAAATGCCCGAACAAACCTCAGTGTGTAAACTAAGAGACAACCTACTAAACAAAGCCTCACCTATAAAGATGAGAGAATCAAATAAAAAACCACGCTCTCACACTAATTACATTACGCTGAATGGGTGAGAACTATACCATGAACCAATGCCTGCTTAAAGCACTCAATTGACAGATATTCATCCATTCATCACATAAATATCAGAAAATTCATATCATCACATTAGTATGCAGCAGTAAGAAAGAGAAATCCTTCATCCAGTATTTTCCTTTTAAACATCAAACTTCACAAATTTCTAACATAAACAGAGAAATCCCATCAATGAACTTGTAGGCAGGGCTAAAATTATGGACAACATTATCATAACTCTACATTAATAGGAAAAAAAAGAAAAGAATATGCCGATTATCAAATTCTTAACTAACACCAAAAATGGTAGGCATTCAAGGCCAATTTTAGCAGTCTATAAAAGTGTAGAGACACATGTAGAACGATGCCTATTGTATTTGGAGATAATCATATGTAAACATCATCTTAGAGAATCAACTGAGATGAGAAAACACAACACAACAGCTATATAATTACGAGAAAATTATTCATAAAAAAATAACCAATTGAAGAGAGATGTACCTATTGGCCGTCACCAAAGGGGATTTTGGACATTACAGGAAAATCGCAGCTCAGAAAAGACGGGCACCCCAGCAAGTACAACGAGTTCAAAGGCATGGACTGCCCCCACTGGTGCGTCCCCGGTGTACCCGACACTTGGAATCAGCTTCTGTACACCGAACTCACGATTCTTGACTCGCAATTCCAAACTTCAAGAACCAATTGAGAGAGAAGAACCAATTGAAAATATTCGCCACCAAAGGGGATTTTGGACAGTTGTGGTATAGGGTTGGCGGCAAATTCTGGTGAAGCTCAGATTTAACTCCAATTCCTGGTAGGGCAATGGAAGAAACCGAAATTGGGGATTCTGTTTGATATTAACGCCAAAATTGGGGAATACACGCCTGGGAGAAATTGGGGTTCTATTTTATTATATATTTTTTTGGAAGAAATTCTCAGAATAAAAAATAATATAATTTTGTGTCAATAAAGAAGCTTTTTCTAGCTTAGTTGGAGATATTCAAGTTAATTGTTGGAAAGGTTATATGTTCAATTTCCATTGATGTATTTATTTTTTATATTGAAAAATTGATTTAAATATTTTTATTAAAATACCTAACACAAATGTAGTGTTTGGTCCAGTGGTGTAGTTATCCTCTTTAGGTAAAAGGGTCCTGTGTTTGAACCCTGATGGACGAAAAATTTTATTCAATATAATTTATATTTTATACGAAAAAAAAAAATTAATTAATGGCAAAAAGATAATAAATAATAAACATCAAAATAAAATAAAAAGTTATCTAGATTATTTGGTGGACGAAAAATTTTTTATTTTTTGATTTTATTCAATATAATTTATATTTTATACGAAAAAATTAATTAATGGCAAAAAGATAATAAATAATAAACATCAAAATAAAATAAAAGTTATCTAGATTATTTGGTGGTTACTTGTCAAGATTAATTGAAAGGTTTTGTGTTGAACCTTAATAAATAAATTTTTTTAATAAATTTTATATTTGCAATTTTATTTAATAAAATCTATATTTTATATGGAAAAATTTATTAATCGTCACCATATATAAATATTGGTGACGAAGTAATATGTCACGAATTACTATGAACAATTAATGACGAAACATAAAACCGTCATGAAAATTATATTATATGACCAATATTGATCGTCACTAATTAAAATGAAGATCGTCACCGAATAATATTGTGATAAAATAAGTGCGTCATTAAAAAATAATTATTAATCGTCACTATATATAAATATTGGTGACGAAAGAATATGTCATTAATTACTATGAACAATTAACGACGAAATATAAAATTGTCATGAAAATTTTATATTATATGACGACTATGATCGTCACTAATTACAATGAAGATAAATCATAGAATAATATTGTTATGAAATAGGTGCGTCATTAAAAAATGATTATTAATCGTCACTATATATAAATATTGGTGACGAAAGAATATGTCACTAATTATAATGAACAATTAACGACAAAACATAGAATTGTCATGACAAATTTATATTATATGACGACTATGATTGTCACTAATTACAATGACGATCGTCACCAAATAAAATTGTGACGAATTAAGTGCGTCACCAAATCTTTTGAATAATTAATGACAATATATAGTGGTCACAAAAATAGTATTTTTCATGACGTTGAATATCGTCACTAAATATTATGAATATCGTCACCAAAGTTTATTGTGACGAATTTCTTGTTATTGTCATGAATTCTTTGAATTAGTGACGAAAAGAAACACCACTAGTGCCAAAAAAGATTTTTGTCACAAATTCTTTCTTTTTAGTGACGAAAATTAAATTTGTCACCTTTAGGTAACATATTGTGACGAATTTTGTGTCGTCACAAAAAAATTGGTCACGGAATGTGGGATTTCCTGTAGTGAAGCATGAGTAGGTATTTGATGATCAGGGTCATATTGAAATCTTGGATTCAACCAATAAGCAGCTCCATGAAGATTCAACTTCAACATATTGTCAAACCTCTCCTCAATTTTATCCACAAATGGCTTATACTTAACTTCATCACCTTTGAATAGTTCTTTTGTTGCTCTAATTGCCCTCTCCAACCCCTCATAAATATAGCTTAAAGAAGGCTTCTCATCCGTTTCACAAATGCGTAGAAGCCGCATAAGAGGTTCCAAGATCTTCACAACTACATTGAAATTACTTCAAACCCTAATGTTCAAGACAATCTCCCTCACTCTCTTACCTTTATGACTATTACAATTTTCACGGTACTCAGGACATAAAACCAAGGCCTCCAAATCAGCCCTATGATCATAAAGACTTTTCAAGGCAATGAAATTTGTACCAAACCGAGTAGCTGCAGGCCTAAGTAATTCAGTCCATCCAGGCCTTGGTCTCAACCAACCAAGACACCGTTTGTTGTTATAAAAGAAGCTAGAGATTTGAGTGCCAAAAGAGACACATGATGAGACAGTTTTCATCTTGCCAATTTCTTCCAAGATCAAATTGAGACAGTGAACAGAACAAGGGGACCAATAATTTTTTGGATATTTTTTATTCAACCTCTTTCCAGCACCCTTATAGTTAGCCGTATTATCGGTAACCATATGGACAACATTCTCCTTTCCCACAAGTTCCACTATATTTGAAAAAAATTGCATAAGAGTTGCGAACTTGACTTCACGTGGGATGCATCATAAGACTTGATAAAGGAGACACCATGTCGACTATAAACTAAAAAATTGATCAATGGCCTTTTACTCGGATCTTTCCATCCATCACCCATTATTGTACACCCACTTTCACCCCATTTAATTCGAAGAGCATCAATGGTCAAGGTAACTTGAGTCTTAGCTTCTTTCAACAACGGAACTCTCAAAGCATGGTAATTAGGTGGAGTATAGCCAGCACCAAATGCTGCTATTTTCTCCATAGTCGGTTTAAAAAACTTGAAATTCACAGCATTCATAGGTATGCAAGCACCAATTTTCCAAAGCCAAATCAGTCTCATGCTTTTTTTCCTTACTTTGCTATGAAGCTTTTATGCTAGCCTGAGACTGATTTGGTAGTGGACTAGATTTCAAAAAGCCTCCAACAATTTTTTTTCTTTTATTAGCAGCAAGGGCACTCAAATCATTTGTCATTAAAATTTCAACTTCTTCTCCACCTATCATAAAAGTATCTGGTTTAACTTTGTTCCTTTTAGCAGTTGCACATTCATCTAACGACTTTCTCATTTCAAGCAACACCTCAGGAGGAACACTAACACAACTAGTAATATTTACAGTGATTTGTGGTAAATGTTCTTTCATCCTATGAATACACCTTTATACTTGTTCCCACAAAAAGAACATAGGAGATTTTGGTTCTTACCAACATTTTTATCAGCATCAACAATAGAGATATACTTCCAAGCTGGATCAAGCTTCGGTCGAACATTAGAAGAACTTCCTGAAGATGCCGAAATTGCGTTGAAGGATTAGAAGCAAATCAGAGATGCCGTTGGAGAAAATTTCTTTGGAGTAGAATGAACAGTATGAGCTGCTGATTGTGAAGCATCCATTTATCTACAAAGAACAAGATTTTAATTAGTGTAATTCATTCACAAATCACAAATCACAAATCACAACTCGTTGAACAGTAGAACGGACAAAATCAAAACTATCATTCGAGATAAAGAAACCCAAGAAGAGAATTGTTATAAGCCTATTATTTCTTCAAAATTATCATTCGCGATATATAAATGAATTATATACAAGTCTCTAATTAATCCATCACTTGTTTCAGCTGACCATATCCTAAATTTGTATCATTCAGTAGGAACAACATAACTAGAGATCCTCTGTGTGGCATTCAAAATCATTTGATTATGTGTTGCAATTGATCAAGAGCGCAATAGTGATCCAGATCCTCAGTGTCTAAGCTTTGGTGAAGCTTTAATCAACACCATCATTTTTTTAAATCATATTCATGAAAGAAATAGACACAAAATACACTGATCCACAACAAATATTGTTTCACCCATTTAATTGCATCTTAGATATCAACACCCCCAGGGCTTCAAGTATATGATTAATCTAAGCCCCATTTATTCAAAGAAACCAATAGAATGAGCA
Source organism: Stenogyne calaminthoides (assembly GCA_037126765.1). Lineage (NCBI taxonomy): Eukaryota > Viridiplantae > Streptophyta > Magnoliopsida > Lamiales > Lamiaceae > Stenogyne > Stenogyne calaminthoides. The sequence continues at coordinate 34,013,621 of JBBCBC010000001.1, read as the reverse complement.
AACCAATTTAGCCAATGGAATTCATATGTCATTTTCCCACCTAATCGATAACACTATATAGCTCAGAACACGATTCAAATAAAATAAAATAATGGATAGTTACAACTTACAAGTTATAAAGTCGATTGATTCTAGAGAGGATCGGTTCTTCAAACTTCAAAAGCCGACAAAGAGCGATGGATGGTGGCAAGCGCAGACGGCGGACAACGGCAAGCGCGGAGCGTGGACGGCGGGCGAGGCGTGAGTTGTGATCTCCTCTTCAAGATTTATAGTTCAAACTTCAAACTTCAAATCGCCATAGAAGCGGCGTGAGTTGAAATTTAGGGCTCCAGTTTTTTTTTCCAGCCTTTTCCCCTTCGTTTTTTTTGATAAAACACATTTTTTTAAATTTTTTAGCGAAAACCGGTGAAAACCGGCGGTTCACCAGTTTTCGACCAGTTTTTCCGGTTTTGGGGGGGGGGTCGGTTTTTAAGCGGTTTTTTACACCTCCATTGGCCGTTTATGGGCAGTTTTCCGGTCCGACCAACCGGTCGGACCCAGATTTTAAAATATAGCCTACAGGAGGATAAATTCTTCAGTGCTGAATATAGAAGAATTAGACCTCAGTGGTTCGTTATTTTCTTAATCCCCGTCCCTTAAATAGGAACATGTGGAATTAATAATTATTGCTTTGACTTATGACGAGTAGAGAATCAATGTGATTCAATACTTTATATCTTGGGCTATATTATTAGTTACATGACGATTGCTAAGATTTAATACGAAGAATCATGTGCAAGTACGTCTTGCGTGATTTATCCCCTTGGGAGGCTCAGGAATTTTATCATACTAAATCTTGCAAGTGGAATTACTTTATGGTATGGATAATAATGTTGAGTTGTTCCTAATCCAAGGAAAGAGATATTAATTAAAATAAAGCTTTTCAGTGGTTTGAATTAATTAATGGACTGAATAATCTTAAACACGATAAATAATAACCGGGAGCCATATTAACAGTAATATGGGTTAAGAAGGATAATGCAATATTAATTATGTAGTGGGATTAATTAATATTTATGGGCTTGAATAATATTGTGGCTCAATATTGATAATTCAAGGTCAATTGGAAGGTCTAATCTTAATTCTCCTAAAGGCCCCTCAAGTAGCCCAAAGATAAAGTCCAATAACTAAAAAAGATGATTAAAATAAAATAAATTAATGTTGACTATTTTTCCCACTAATTTCAAAAATAATTAAAGGAAGAAATATTTTTGGAATATGTATTCTTGGAATACAAGATTATCCCATAAATTCAAGAAAAATCAAAGATCATATTTCTTCCCTATTTAATTGAATTTTTCAAAAATTCCATTGTAATAAGGAGAAGATTTTGTTGGGAGATATTTTGGGAAATAGAATATATTGGATATATTCAAGATTGTATCTTTAGGAAGAAGCAAGAAAATTTCCCAATGACCCAATTGACCTAAAATTTTCGTCCCCCCCACCCTTCTTATAAATAGGAGATGAATTTTTCTTCCCCTGTGCAATTCCATGTGTTAGAAAAATTAGAAATCCACAAAGATGGTGCAACATAATTCTATTTTTCCTTTGTTAATTGTTCGTGAGCATCCTACCACCGGATTAATGAACAAGGACGAGGGAATACTTGAGAAGGTTCTTTGGGTTTATTCGTGCGAACGGGTATCCATCTTCTCAATGGTTGTCACTCCAAGAGGTTAGTTCACATAAACTCCTAGCAATTCCACATGCGTAGGATTTATGTGGCTTCTTTATATGCATGATTTGTTGTTGGATTATTATTTGAATTAATATAGGATTAATTCATGCTAGTAATAATTGTTAAAATTAAATTTGTATTTAAATATTGCCCCCGAATAGATCCGGGTAATAAATTCCCCAACAACTGGTATTAGAGCCTCGGTTTCGGGCTCTGAATTTTGAATTGTAATTTAATTCGTTTTCATTAAATTTGAAATTGGATAGTAGAATTGCTAAATCTATTTTGCAGGTATCTAATTGTTATGATATTTGATGAATGTTTAATTATGCATGCATATAATTGTGATTTTAATTCGATTCGTTCGCGAGCCAAAGCACGAGGTGCTAGGCGATCGCGTACAGGGCAGGCTAATTACGCTCGACGCATGCAGGCATAAGCCTAGGCATGGCCGAGCGTCGGGCGGAGCTTGGTTTTGGGAGAGGCAGCTGTTGGATGCACACGGGCGTGCGCAGGCACGACGCACAGATGAGTGCTGCCGAGGGCGAGCGAGCAGCGGCTGGGCGACACACGGGCGCACGCTGCATCGTGTGGGAGCTCGGACAGGTGCAGGCATAGGCGCGCACGGATCTGTCCGAGCGATGCGCTCGCTACCGAGAGCTTGGTGCGACGGGCGATGCGGGATTGCCAGTCCGGACGCGGGCGTGTGCTTGGGCGCATGCGGATGCGCGTTCCGGGCCGTGAGCTACCCGTTGCCGGACTTCGTCTCGAACTTTGACGGAGGATGTTTAAAGAATAAGTTACAGTCGAGTGGGAGCTTTCGAGACGAACGATGAAGGCTATAAAGATAATTTCTCAAGATCAAGATATGACAAAAACTAACCGTGACAATTGGATATATGTGCCCAATGTGTTTAATTTTTTGTTTTGATGTTTGCTTTATTTTTCATGCTTATTTAATATGTTTGAATATGCGTTGCATGAGAAATTCTTTTGAAAAATCTCACTTTCGATAATTAATTGACAATTTTATTTTGGGTAATAAAATTGAATTAATTTTGACCTCCATGATTTATTTATTTGTGAATTCTTTTAGAGAAATTCCCCCCACGGGACGGCCAAAAGATAGCTTTCACATGAATAAATTCCATAGGATGATTGTGAATTATTATTAGTGGCAACGATGACCCTCCCCACAAGGCTCATTCAAAATGAAATAATAATTTTGTATTTAATCATGGTTATTACTTAGGTATAAAATTGATATGCATATACTTCCCCGAAGTCCCATTCAATTTTATATTGGTCAAGTGGGAGCCAACTATTAATTTGGACATTAAAGGTTTGTAACCTGCTTGAATGTGTTTAAATAATGACCTACCCCACGTGGCTTATTTAAGTTGTTTTGTGATGTTGGCTGATGCATGTTCATATTTTTTTGGAGATTTTAATATGATTCATGTGATCGAATTATGTGATTTATTTGTGTTAATCTGGATATTGACACAAAATTGTATGTTTATTTTCAGTCTCAACATGTAGCAACCTTTTAATCCGTTGTTCAATATACTTAAAGATAATTTGTTTACTAGTGAAAATTTTGATGATTGGAATCGAAAACTTACTATTGTCCTTACTGCAAAACATCATGACTGGATTCTTGCTGTCCATAAACCCGAAAAGCCAACTAATGAGTCCAGCAAAACGGATAAGAAAGATTATGCTGACTGGGAGCGTTCAAATGAGATGGCTAAGTGCACCATGATGGCTTCTATGTCAGATGTGTTGCAACATCAGCATCAACACTTTGAAACTGCTGCAGACATCCTGAAAAGTCTTAAAGCGATGTTCCAACATCAGAACCGTGTGGCTCGTCAAATCACCATGAGAGACTTGCTCTCCATGAAAATGGTGGAGGGAATGCCCGTAAGAGAGCACATTCTCCAGATGATGGCTCACCTAAATAAACATGAGGTACTTGGCGCTGAATATGACATCGAGATCCAGATCGATTTCATACTCCACTCTCTGCCGAAAAGTTTTGAATAGTTCAGGCGGAACTACCAAATGAACAATCAAAAGTCCACGTTGCCTGATCTGTTGCAAGCTTTAGTCTCGGCAGAGGTGATATTGGGGCAATAAAGCCAAGCCTTGATGGCAAACGGTCCTTCTTCTTCTTCTAGGCCAAGGGGTGGTAAGAACAAGAAGAAGGCAAAAGGCCAAAAACAAGTGAACTCAAGCATTGCCAAGGGCAAAGGAAAGGTGAAAGGAGATGAAGGGGGCAAATGTTTTAACAGCGGTGAGAAAAGGAGGTTAGAGGTCGGCCTGTTCCAAACCGAAGCGGAATGGAGAGAAAGGTAATTCTCATGCACTAGCTGTTGAAACTTGTTTAGCGGCGTACGCTTCCCGTTTATGGGTAGTGGAAACAGGATCCACTGATCATGTTTGTTTCACTTTACAGGGGTTCAAGCGAATCTGGCAACTTAGTGGGAGTGAGATCCTCATCACACTGGGCGATGCTACGAGAGTGCAGCTGAAGCAGTGGGAGAAGTGCAGTTGTCTTTTGAAGATAGAGTTTTAATTTTAAGAGATGTTCTTTATGTTCCTAGCTTTAGAAATAATTTAATTTCGGTTTCTAAACTTTTTCTTATGGATATTCGGTTACTTTTAATAAAGTTGTTACCATTACTCTAAATGATGAGTTTATCTGTCATGGAACGTTGTCGAATAATCTCTATACAATTAACTGTGCACATCACTCACGAAATGCATCCTATAACACATCGACTATTTCAAGTAATAAAAGAAAACGTTCAGCAGATGTGAACGAAACACTTCTATGGCATCTAAGACTAGGTCATATTAATCCAAAGAGGATCCAAAGGTTGGTTCAAGATGGGTCATTGGAGTCACTCCGAGTTGAACCATTTCCAACATGCGAATCATGTTTGGAGGGTAAAATGACCAAGAAGGCATTTGGAGCCAAGGAATTGTTAGAAACCGTTCACACTGATGTATGTGGTCCAATGTCGATAAAAGCAAGAGGAGGTTATGAGTATTTCGTTACTTTTATCGATGATTACTCAAGATATGGCTAACATTTACCTTATGAAGCATAAATCTGAGACCTTTGATAAATTTAAAGAATTTAAGGCTCAAGCAAAGAATCATAGGAAAAAGAGTATCAACTCTCTATGATCTGATCGTAGAGGCGAATACCTCAGCGATGAATTTTTGAACTACTTGTCATACGAAGGGATTATATCCCAGTTACCTGCACCCGGAACCCCTCAACAAAACGGGGTTGCAGAACAAAGAAATAGAACTCTTTTAGAAATGGTTAGATCAATGATGAGTTATGCGGATCTACCCAAATCGTTTTGGGGTCATGCCTTGGAAACAACGGCTTACATTCTAAACTTGGTGCCATCCAAATCAATTCCCAAAACCCCTAAAGAGTTGTGGACCAGGCGCAAGCCCAGTTTAAGACACATGAAGATCTGGGGGTGTCCGGCATACGTGTTGGACAAGGAAGCCGGAAAATTGGACCCACGATCAGAATTAAAGTTGTTTATAGGGTACCCCGAAGGAACGAAAGGGTGCATGTTCTATGGTCCCGACGATCAAAAGGTGGTAATCAGTACGCACTTTAGATTTTTGGAAGAAGACTGTATGAATGATAGAAAGCCCAGAAGCGAGATTACCTTAGACAAGCTAAGAGGGCTTACCTCAATGCAACCTGTACAAGTTGACATACCAAGCGACACACTTGCACAACCGGAACCTCATCGTAGTGGGAGGGTTGTTAGACAGCCCAAGAGATTCATGGGGATAGGAGAGTCATCGGACTTGGTCCCCGATGAAGATGAATCGGACCCATGAACATACAATGAGGCAATCCAAGACAAGGATGCGGATTCTTGGCAAACAACAATAGAAGCTGAGATGGGTTCTATGGATCATAATAAGGTGTGGGAGCTAGTCAAACCACCTAATGGGGTTAAACCCATTGGATGCAAGTGGGTATACAAGAAGACAAAAGGATCGGACGGGAAGGTAGAGACCTTCAAGGCCAGACTTGTGGCAAAAGGTTACACTCAGAAAGAAGGGATCGATTATGAGGAAACCTTTTCACCTGTAGTCATGCTTAAGTACATCCATATTCTCTTGTCGATAGCTGCACATCTCGATTTTGAGATATGGCAAATAGATGTCAAGACAGCTTTCCTCAACGGAAGTCTTGAAGAAGAAATCTATATGCAACAACCCGAAGGCTTTGTTGAAAAAGGCCAAGAACATCTAGTTTGCAAGCTCAAGAAGTCCATCTACGGACTGAAGCAAGCATCCCGTGCTTGGAACCAATGTTTTGATCAAGTTATGAAGTCTTACGGGTTTGATCAAATCGAATTCGAGAGTTGTGTGTATAGAAAGCGTGCCGGAACTGCCTTGATATTCTTAGTACTATACGTGGATGACATTCTGCTCATCGGAGATGATGTAAAGGTGTGGTCAGACGTAAGGGCATGGCTGTCAAAACAGTTTGATATGAAGGACATAGGGGAAGCCGGTCACATCCTTGGGATCAAGATCACTTGGGAAGCTGGTCACATCCTTGGGAAGAAAAGGATGAAAGGCTTATCGCAAGCTTCATACATAGATACTGTCTTGAAGCGATTCAGCATGCAAGATTCCTAGAAAGGTTACCCTTCAGGCATGGAATCCATCTATCCAAAGAAATGTACCCTAAGACACAAGAGGAGATAGATGACATGAAAGACGTTCCCTATGCTTCAGCTGTCGGAAGTCTTATGTATGTAATGTTATGCACGAGACCAAATATCTGCTTTGCCGTTGGCATGGCAGCGAGATATCAGAGTAACCCTGGGAAAGAACATTGGACTGCAGTTAAAAACATTCTGAAGTATTTGAAGAAAACTCGGGATAGAATGTTGGTTTATCAATCAGACAGTCTGATTCCCTCGGGTAGTGTGTTTTGCATGGGGGGAGGAGCCGTGACATGGAGAAGCATTAAGCAAAAATGCATCACACATTCTACCATGGAATCCGAATACGTAGCTGCTTGTGAAGCAGCGAAAGAAGAGGTTTGGCTCAAGAACTTCCTAGTGGACTTGGACGTAGTTCTGGATTTACCCAGCACAATCACGGTTTACTTTGATAATGCCGGAGCAGTTGTAAATTAAAGGGAACCAAAAGCCCACAAGGCCATCAATCACATTGAAAGGAAATACCATCTTATACGAGAAATCGTTAAGAGAGGAGATATAGAGGTGGCAAAGATTTTGCCGGAAGACAAACTAGCAGATTCATTCACAAAGGGTCTGCCTCAGAATACATTCGAGAGACATGTAGAAGGAATGAGTGTCAAGAGCGTTGTCAATCTGCTTTGAGTATAAGTGGGAGAGATATTATTAGGTTCATATAGGTGACATTAGATGTCACGTAGAACATGAGATATGCTGTAGTATACTTAAAAGCAGACTTTGAGTATAAGTGGGAGATTGTTGGGGTTATACTGGAAAGTATGCTTTTACTTTGTATATCCAAACTGAATTTCTGTCTTATTTGCTGAAATAAATTATTTATCATTGTTGCTTTAAATATGATTGAATGTTACCTATATTTACTACATACCTGTTCATTGAATAGTACGTGTTACATTATAATTAATTTAGTGATACCAGATCACAGAAGATTAAATTAACAGTTCCTTGTAACAAAGTACAAGAATTCACAACCCAAATGGAAATGAACAATCCATCATGAAAGGTTGAAGTGCAAGGCTCAGATTGGCTTGTCTTGACCAAGAGATTGCACTAATGCATTATGATGCGGTGAATAGGACCTACAGGAGGATAAATTCTTTAGTGCTGAATATAGAAGAATTAGACCTCAGTGGTTCATTTTTCTTAATACCCGTCCCTAAAATAGGATCGTGTGGAATTAATAATTATTGCTTTGACTTTTGACAAGTAGAGAATCAATGTTATTCAATACTTTATATCTTGGGCAATATTATTAGTTACATGACGATTGCTAAGATTTAATACGAAGAATCGTGTGCAAGTACGTCTTGCGATATTTGTCCCCTTGGGAGGCTCAGGAGTTTTATCATACTAAATCTTGCAAGTGGAATTAGTTTCCGGAATGGATAATAATGTTGAGTTGTTCCTAATCCAAGGAAAATATATTAATTAAAATAAAGCTTTTTAGTGGCTTGAATTAATTAATGGACTGGATAATCTTAAACACGGAAAATAATAACCGAGAGCCATATTAATTGTAATATGGGTTAAGATGGATAGTTCAATATTAATTATGTAGTGGGATTAATTAATATTTATTGGTTTGAATAATATGGGTAAATTTGGGATGTTGCTACCGTCCCTCTTGAACTTTACTGCCGTCCCTTTAGAATTTGGAACATTGCCACCGTCCCTCTAGAATTTGGGACGTTGCCGCCGTCCCTCTAGAACTTTGTCACCGTCCCTCCAGAACTTGGGATGTTGCCGAAGTCCCTCCAAAACTTGGGACGCTGTTGCCATCCCCCTTGAACTTTGCCGCCGTCCCTACAGAACATGGGACGTTGCAACCAGACCCTCCAGAACTTGGGACATTTCTGCCGTCCCACTAGAATTTAGGATGTTTCAACCGTCCCTCCAGAACTTTGCCGACGTCCCTCTAGAACTTTGCTGCCATCCCAACAGAACTTGGGACGTTTCCGCCGTCCCTCCAGAACTTGGGACATTGCAGCAGTCCCTCTAGAATTTGGGACGTTGTCGCCATTCCTCCAGAACTTTGTCGCTGTCCATCTAGAACTTGGGACGTTGCCGCCGTCCCTCCAGAACTTTGCCACCTTCCCTCCAAGAACTTTACCGCTGTCCCACCAGAACTTTTTCGCAATCCCTCCAGAAGTTGGGACGTTGCCGTCGTCCCCCAAGAACTTTACCGCCGTCCCTTAAGAACATGGAGCGTTACCGCTGTTCCTCCAGAACGTTGCCAACATCCGCCGTCCCTCCAGAACTAGGGATGTTGCCGCCGTTCCTCCAGAACTTTATCACTGTCCCTCCAGAACTTTGCCGCCGTCTCTCCAGAACTTGGGACGTTGCCGCCGTCCCTCCAGAACTTTGTCACCGTCCCTCCTGAACTTGGGATGTTGCCGCGGTCCCTCCAAAACTTGGGACGTTGCTACCGTCCCTCCTGAACTTTGTCACCGTCCCTCCAAAACATGGAACGCTGCCACCGTCCCTCCAGAATTTGGAACGTTTCCACCATCCCACCAGAATTTGGGAGGTTTCCGCGGTCCCTCTAAAACTTTGCCGACGTCCCTCTAGAAATTTGCCGCCATCCCTACAGAACTTGGGACGTTGCTACCGTGCCTCCAGAACTTTGCCGCCGTCCCTCCAGAACTTAGGACATTGCCGCAGTCCCTCTAGAATTTAGGACGTTGCTGCCATTCCTCCAGAACTTTACCACCGTCCCTCTAGAACTTGGGACATTGTCGTCGTCCCTCTAGAACTTGGGACGTTACCGCCGTCCATCTGGAACTTGGGACTTTGCCGCCGTCCATCCAGAATTTGGGACATTGTCGTCATCCCTCCAGAACTTTGCTGCTGTCCCACCAGAACTTTGTCGCCATCCCTCCAGAATTTAGGACGTTGACGCTGTCCCCCAAGAACTTTGCCGCCGTCCCTCCAGAACTAAGGACGTTACTGTCGTCCCTCCAGAACTTTGTCGACATCCCTCTGGAACATGGGACGTTGCCGCCCTCCCTCCAGAACTTGGGACATAACCGCCGTTTCTCAAGAACTTTATCGCCATCCGTCCAGAACTTTTTCGTCGACCCTCCAGAACTTTGGACATTGTCGCTGTCCCTCCAGAAATTTGCCACCGTCCCTCTTAAATTTGGGACGATGCCGCCATCCCTCTTGAACTTTGCCGCCATCCCTCTAGAATTTGGAACATTGCCGCCATCCCTCTAGAATTTGGGACGTTGCCGTAGTCCCTTTAGAACTTTGCCACCATCCCTCCAGAACTTGGGATGTTGCCGTAGTCCCTCCAAAACTTGGGACATGGCTGCCGTCCCTCCTGAACTTTGCCACCATCCCTCCAGAACTTGGGACGTTTTCGCCGTCCCTCCAGAACTTGGGATGTTTCCACCGTCCCACCAGAATTTAGGATGTTTCCGCCGTCCCTCCAGAACTTTGCCGACGTCCCTCTAGAACTTTGTCGCCATCCCTTCAGAACTTGGGATGTTGCCGCCATTCCTCTAGAACATTGCCGCTGTCCCTCTAGAACTTTGCCGCCATCCCTATAGAACTTGGGACGTTGCCACCGTCCCTCCAGAACTTTGCCGCCGTCACTCCAAGAACTTTACCGCCGGCCCTGAAGAACATTACCGTGGTCCCACCAGAACTTTATCGCCATCCCTTCAAAACTTGGGACGTTGCCGCCGTCCCTCCAGAACATGGGACGTTACCTCCATCCCTCCAGAACTTTCCCGATACCCTACGAAACTTGGGATGTTGCCGCCACTCCTCCTGAACTTTGTTGCCGTCCCTCTAGAACTTTGTCGTCATCCCTCCAGAACTTGGGATTTTACCGTCGTCCCTCCTGAACTTTGATGCCGTCCCTCCAAAACTAGGGACGTTGCCCGTCCCTCCAAAACATGGGATGTTGCCGCCGTCCCACCAGAATTTGGGATGTTTCTGTCGTCCCTCCAGAATTTGCCAACGTCCCTCTAGAACTTTGTGATGTCCCTCTTGAATTTGGGACGTTGCCGCTGTCCCTCGAAAACTTTACTACCGTCCCTCTAGAATTTGGGACGTTGCAGTCATCCCTCCAGAACTTTGCCACCGTCCCTCCAGAACTTGGGATGTTGTCGCGGTCCCTCCAGAACTTGGGACTTTGCTGCCGTCCCTCCTGAACTTTGCCGCCATCCCTCCAGAACATGGGACATTGTCGCCGTCCCTCCAGAACATGGGACGTTGCCGCCGTCCCTCCAGAACATGAGATGTTGCCGCCGTCCCACCAGAATTTGGGGCATTTCCGCCGTCCCTCCACAACTTTGTCGACATCCCTCTAGAACTTTGTCGCCATCCCTACAAAACTTGGGACGTTGCCGCCGTCCCTCCAGAACTTGGAACATTGCCGCAGTCCCTCCAGAATTTAGGACATTGCCGCCATCCCTCCAGAACTTTGCCGCCGTCCCTCTAGAACTTTGTCGCCGTCCCTACAGAACTTGGGATGTTGCTGCCGTCCCTCCAAAACTTTGCCGCCGTATATCCTAATCATGCGGATTTATAGGACTTTACGTAAGGCGTACCTTTTTGGCGAATCAAACGGAGACAGATGAGCAGCGGTTCGACGAACGCACCCAAAGTCCTTCTTTAGTATTCCCACGTCCTTGTTCAACAATCCGGTGGTAGGAAGCTCGCGAACAATTTAGCGAAAAGGGAAAAAGAAAAATATTTGTCACCACCTTTGTGGATTTCTAATTCATCCCCTATTTATAGAGACTATGGGGCGAAAATTATGTGCATTATTAGGGTTAGAAAATTTCTTTGTATCTTCCCAAGATACAATCTTGAATATATCTTGTATATTCTATTTCCATAATAATTACAAAATATATTTTCTTTCCCCACACCCCATTAATTTCGAAAATCTTGGCAAAATAAGGAAGAAAAAGAATCTTTGACTTATCTTGTATTTATGGGATAAACTTGTATCTCAAGAATACTTATTCCATAAAAATCTTTCCAAGAAAATCAAGAAAATCTTTTCTCTCTTCCTACACAGAAATTGTTGGAAAAATAAGGCAACAATATTTCTTTTATTTTAATCACCTTTTTCAGTTATTGGACTTTATCTTTGGGCTAAAGGGGCCTTTAGGAGAATTAAGATTGGACCTTTCAATGGACTTTGAATATTCAATATTGAGCCACAATATTATTTAAGCCCATAAATATTAATTAATCCCACTACATAATTAATATTGCACTATCCATCTTAACCCATATTATTGTAATATGACTCCCGGTTATTATTTCCCGTGTTAAAGATTATATTAGTCCATTAATTAATTCAAGCCACTGAAAAGCTTTATATTAATTAATATCTTTTTATCATTGGTTTAAGAATGACTCAACATTATTATCCATACCGAAAATTAATTCCACTTGCAAGATTTGGTATGATAAATTTTCTGAGCCTCCAAAGGGGACAAATCACGCATGACGTACTTGCACACGATTCTACATATTAAATCTTAGCAATCATCGTGTAACTAATAATATTGCACAAGATATAAAGTATCGAGTCACAATGACTCTCTACCCAACATAAGTCAAAGCAATAGTTATTAATTTCACACGATCATATTTAAGGGATGGAGATTAAGTGTAGGTCCTGAAAACTTTTCGTGCAAGATCAGGTGTGAAAGCAAGTTGCCTGATCAGAGTGCGAGTGAATTAGTTTGGACTGGTATCCAACTTACTGATCGCCTGTAGGCAAATCAGTTCGGTGTCTATCAGTTTAACTGATGTGCGGAAGCTAAGTTTTAACCTGTGTGAAAAACCAGTTTTATAGAATCAGATTCTGCTTGTCTATTTTCAATCAGATGAAAAAGTGTCAAGCTGATCAGATCAGTTGCTTGATGCAGAACCGATCTAGACTCAGAATATGTATGCAATATCAAATCTGGTAGTGTGCAATAGTGTAAAGCAGGTAAAGCAGATTAACCACGCAAGATTTTTATAGTGGTTCGGACAACCAGTCCTACGTCCACTCTTCCCTATCAGCAGGGGCACCAACTAACCAACTGGACTTAGTTTAATGTGTTAGTCCAACACAGTACAACATATGTTTAAGGAGTTCTCACTCAACCAATCCCAGAAATCAGAAACTAGAAACCCTAGTCTGAAATCTTGCAAAACAAACTTAACCTAACTTTTGGGTTTGGGTAAAGATTTGTTGTTGTTCCAACTGGAAATCTATCCTAGTATTTGTGTAGCCTAAAGCTAAAGGATGAGATTTCTATGCTAAGAACTTATGGGATGAACACTTATAAATTTTCTTGAATTTGTGTTCTTCGTGCGGAAATTGTTATGGCTTGAGCTTGATGATAATTTCTGTGTCTTCACTATGAAGGATGATCCCATATTTATAGACCTCGAAATCAAATAGCCGTTGGAGAGCAATTTGAATTTCAGGCTATATTTGGTAGAATTGCAGTGTTGATGTGACGTGCTTTAGGAATGGCATGGCCGAAAGGATGTATGTTTGTCCTTTCTAGCCGTTTGACTATGCAGCGCCGAATCCTGCTTTGTCAGCTCCGTACGTACGTGTCTCGTTCTCATTGGTTAACAAGTACACTCTATTCAGTGTTTGTTCTACCAACTAAGGTTGATATTCTTGTCAGATTGACAACGTATGACCTGGTGCAACATCAGTTGACACCTGGTGTGAGCTGACCTGATCAGATAAAACTGATCAGTCTACCTGATAGAGTCTTCTGATGCAAGTTGTCTTAGCCCAACTAGCAGACTCGACTGATATAGGTCTTCTGGTCTTGATCTTCTGGTAGTCATCTGATCTTTAGGTCTTCTGAACTTTGAGCTTCATGTCGTCACCTGATCATCTGACTAACTGGCTCGTCTGGTCTTCTGATCCGTCTGGTCTTCTGACCCGTCTGGTCTTCTGACCCGTCTGATCTTCTGACTTATCTGGTCATCTGACTCGTCTGGTCTTCTGACCGACCTATACATATTGAGTTCTCCCTCAATATGTGACCTATCTTTTACATCAGTTGTCTATACAACTCAGCTGGTCATCCTATCCTGATTCTAAGTCATCAGTCAGCTAACAGGTCTGACTTTTCCTATTACAAACTGTTTTGGAACTTCCATCAAAACTAACTACAAATTCCCAACATTAAGAAATAACAAACCACTGAGGTCTAATTCTTCCATGTTCAGTACTGAAGAATTTATCCTTCTGTAGGTCCTATTCAGCGCATCATAATGCACTAGTGTAATCTCTTGGTTAAGACAAGCCAATATGAGCCTTACAGTTCAACCTTTCACGATGGATTGTTCATTTCCATCTAGGTTGTGAAATTTGCACTTTGTCACAAGGGTTTGTTAATATGATATTCTGTGATCTGGTATCACCACATTAATTATAATGTAACACGTACTGTTTATTGAAAAATTATGCAATAAATATATATAACATTCATTCATATTTAAAGCAAAGTGATAAATAATTTATTTCAGTAAATAAGACAGAAATTCAGTTTGGTTATACAAAGTAAAAGCATACTTTCCAGTATAACCCCAACAGTCTCCCACTTATACTCTAAGTCTGATTTTAAGTATACTACAACACGTCTCGTGTTCTACGTGACATCTAATGTCACTTACACGAACCTAATAACATTTCTCCCACTTATACTCAAAGCAGATTGGCGACACACTTGATATCCATTCCTCCCACATGTCTCTCGAATGTATTCTGAGAGGCAGACACTTTATGAAGTGATTAACTAGGATATTCTCTGATGCGGTTTTTGCCACCTTTACATCTCCTCTCTTAACGTTTTCTCGTCTAAGATTTATTTTCTTTAATGTGCTTGTTTGACTCATTGACTCTTGGTTTCTTTGAATTTGCAACTGCTCCTAGCATATATTGCTAGACAAATTCGGAATTCCATCCAAGTCCACTAAGAAGATCTACAGCCAAACTGGTTCTTTCACTGCTTCATAAGCAGCTACTTCCCCACTTCCATGGTTTAGTCAGTGATGCATTTCTGCTTCACACTCGTTCATTTCATGGCTACACTTCCCAAACAAAAACACATTAATTGAGGTAGATAGTTACTGGAATCTATAACTGATTGGAAATTTGAGTCCGTTTAACCAATGGGGATTAGACTGTCTTACTAATAAACCAACATTCTATCACGTGTCCTTTTCAGATACTTCAGAATGTTTTTAACTGCAGTCCAATGCTCTTTCCCAGGGTTACTTTGATATCTTGCCACCATGCCTAAGGCAAAGCAGATATCCGGTCTCATGCACAACATTGCATACATGAGGCTTCCTACAACTGAATCATAAGGAATGCCCTTCATGTCATCTATCTCCTTCTTTGTCTTGGGACACATTTCTTTAGATAGATGGATTCCGTGTCTGAAAGGTATAAAGCCTTTCTTGGAACCTTGCATGCTGAATCGCTTCAAGACAGTACCTATGTATAAAGCTTGTGAGAGGCCGATCATCCTTCTCCTGCGATCTCGAGTGATCTTAATCTCTAGGATATGATCAGCTTCTCCCAAGTCCTTGATATCAAACTGTTTTGACAGCCATGCCCTTATGTTTGATAACACCTTTACATCGTTCCTGATGACCAGAATGTCATCTACGTATAGTACTAGAAACACCAAGGCAGTTCGGACACGCTTTTTATAAACACAACTCTCGAAATTTTTTGATCAAAACCATAGGATTTTATGACCTGATCAAAACATTGATTCCAAGCACGGGATGTTTACTTCAGTCCATAAATGGACTTCCTTAGCTTGCAAACCAGATGCTCTTGGCCTTTTTCAGTGAAGCCTTCGGGTTGTTGCATATAGATTTCCTAGTCAAGACTTCCGTTAAGGAAAGCTGTCTTGACATCCATTTGCCAGATCTCAAAGTCTAGATGTGCAGCAATCGACATGAGAATACGGATGGACTTGAGCATGGGTACGGGCGAAAAGATTTTCTCATAATCGATTCCTTCTTTCTGATTGTACCCTTTCGCCACGAGTCTTGCTTTGAAGGTTTCCACCTTACCGTTCGATCCTCTTTTTCTCTTGTATACCCACTTGCACCCAATGGGTTTTACCCCGTCAAGTGGTTCGACTAGCTCCCACACTTTATTGTGTTCCATTGAACCCATTTTGGCTTCCATTGCAGTTTGCTAAGAATCTGCATCCTTGTCTTGAATTGCCTCGTCGTAAGTCCGAGGACACTCCTATCCCCATGAATCAAATCCGAGGACTCTCCTATCCCCATGAATCACTCGGGTTTTTTGACAACCCTCCCACTGTGACGTGGTTCTGGTCGTGTAAGCGTTTTGCTTGGTGTATCGACTTGTATTGTTGGCGCTGGAGTAGCCTCTCTTAACTCGTTTAAGGTAATTTCACTTCTAGGCTTTCTATCGTTCATATAGTCTTCTTCCAAAAATCTAAAGTGCGTACTGATTATGACCTTTTCATCTTTGGGATATCCTATAAACAACCTTAATTATGAACTTGAATCCAATTTACCGACTTCCTTGTCCAACACGTATGCCAGATACCCCCAGATTCTCATGTGTCTTAACTAGGCTTCCGCCCAGTCTACAATTCTCTAGGGGATTTGGGAACCGATTTGGATGGCACTAAGTTTAGAATATAAGCCGTTGTTTCCAAGGCGTGACCCCAGAAATATTTTGGTAAATCCGTATAACTCATTATTGATCTGACCATTTCTAAAATTATTCTGTTTCTTCTTTCTGCAATCTCATTTTGTTGAGGGGGGTACAATCAACTGGGATGTGATCCCTTCGTCTGACAGGTAGTTCAAGAATTCATCACTGAGGTATTCGCCTCCACGATCAAATCGTAGAAACTTGATAATCTTTTCCTTATGATTCTCTGCTTGAGCCTTAAATTTTTTGAATTTATCAAAGATCTCAAATTTTTGCTTCATTAGGAAAACGTACCCATAGCGTGAGTAATCATCGATAAAAGTAACGAAATACTCGTAGCCACCTCTAGCTTTGATTTGCATTGGACCACGCACGTCAGTGTCAACTATTTCCAACACTTCTTTAGCTCTAAGCCCCTTAGCTCCAAACGCCCGCTTGGTCATTTTACCCTCCAAACATGATTCGCAGGTTGGAAATGGTTCAACTTGGAGAGACTCCAATGAACCATCTTGGACCAACGTTTGGATCCTATTCGGATTAATATGACCTAATCTTAGATGCCAAAGAAGTGTCTCGTTCACATTTGTTGAACGTTTTCTTTTAGTGCTTGAAACAGTCGATGTGTTATAGGATGCATTTTGTACGTGGTGTGAATAGTTAATAGTGTAAAGATTGTTCGACAACGTTCCATGACAGATAAGCAGATTATTTTGAAAAATCAAAACATTTTTAGAAAAAGTAACTGAATATCCATCCATAAAAAGTTTAGAAACCGAAACATGGTTCTTTCTAAAACTAGGAACGTAAAGAACATCTTTTAAAACTAAAACTTTGTCTTGGAAAGATAGCTTCACTTCTCCCACTGCTTCAGCCGCCACTCTCGTAGCGTTGCCTAGCGTGATGAGGATCTCAGTACCATTAAGTTGTCGGGTCCATTTGAACCCATGTAAAGTGAAACAAACATGATCAGTAGATCCCATATCCATTACCCACGAGTGGGTAGCGTACGCCGCTAAACAAGTTTCAACAACTAGTGCGTGAGAATTATCTTCATTTCCATTCCGCTTAGGCTCGGAACAGGCGTCCCTCCAGTGTCCTTTTTCCCCGCAGTTGAAACAATTCCCCTTTGGATTCCTCTTGACGCCCAACCATTTGACTGTCCTTCTTTTACTTTTCTTAGTAGTGGGGTCGATTTGGTTTTGACTTCATGCCCCCTCTTCAATCTTGCCCTCCATTGGCCTAGATTTTGAGAGAAGACTTTCAGTCACCAATGCTTCATCCTCTTGTCCCAAATGTTTCTCTATCGTTTCCAAAACTTCTTGTAGAGTATCTATAGTGAACATGTGATCGCTCATCACAAAACTACAATAAAACTCATCGAAACATTTTGAAAGAGTTAGGAATAAAAATCGATCTGAGCCCCAATACAATACTTAGTACCAAGATAAGCAAGCTTGTCAAAGTGGCGCTTGACCTTGAGAACATGATCCCTTACGGGTGTTCCTTTTGTCATTTTTAGCCTTTCCACGCCATTATTTTTAAACTAATTGATCATGCGGTTTTCTATTAAAAATATTTCTTCAAGACTCTGAATGATTTCCACAGCAGATTCAACACCTTCATGAATGTATCTAAAATCATCAGACAAAGAACTTAAGATCATACATTTCATAGGCTCGTTGGCACGCTCCCAGATATCATACATAGATCTTTCCGCATTGGTTGATCCCTCAGTAGGCTTGGGTACGCCAAGAACCCAACCGTGTTCTTGTGCAGAGAGGACAAAATTCATATTACGTTTCCAAGTAACATAGTTTTCACTAGTAAGTTGATGTTCTTTGGGCATATATTTCAGTGGGTTAAACGGTTGCGACATGATGATACTGAAAATAAATATACATTTTATGTTAATAACATAAAAATTATCACATAATTCGATAACATGAATCATATTGAAATCTCGAAAAAAATATGACATGCATCAGCCAACATCTTGAAACAGTTTAAATGAGCCACGTGGGTGGGTCATCATTTAAAACACATTTAAGCAGGTTACAAACAAGAACAATTACAAACCTTTAATTCAAAAAAAAATTAATAGTTGGCTCCCACTTGACCAATATAAAATTGACAGGGACTTCGGCGAAGTATATGCATATCAATTTTATACCTAAGTAATAACCATGATTAAATACAGAATTATTATTTTGTTTTGAACGAGCCTCTTGGGAGGGTCATCGTCGCTACTAATAATAATACACAATCATCCTTTTGAGAATTTATTCATGTGAAAGCTTTCTTTTGGCCGTCCCTTAGGGGAATTTCTCCAAAAGAATTCATAAATAAATAAATCATGGAGGTCAAAATTAATCCAATTTTATCGGGAATAAAATTGTCAATTAATTATTTAATCATACTTAGTAATTTTTTAAAAATGGGATTTTTCATACAAAACAAATCCTCATGCAAACATATTTAAACGAATTAAATAAAAGCATAAGAAAATAACATAGCATCAACAAAAATAAATACATTGGGCACATATATCCAAATGTCACAGTTTAAATTTTTGTCTTGAATTTGAGAAATCGTCCGTCTTCAATTCCTCCCACTCGATCGTCTCAAAAAAAAATTCTTCACGTCTCATGCATCGATCAGCACGCGGGCCGGGATGCACGCCTTGCATCCGGCCCAGCCACATCGGTTGGCACCCGTGCGCGCACACCTCAGCGTCCAGCGCACGTCGCCCATCCTCGCTCGGCAAGTTTCGGCAACGTCCGGCACACGCCGCGCGTACCCGCTCATGCCCGCGCCCATCTCGACGCCTCCGCCTGATCCCACCCGCGTCTGGCCCTTGCCATGCGCACTCCCGCGCGCGTTAGCATCCGCGTCGAGCGCGTGCCTCCCTTGGCACGTTTCGTGCGACACACGCTGCCTGCGCCCAGTTTCTAGATACCGTCTTCAATCCTCGTCTTCGTCTTCGATCCAGTTATAATTTATTTAACAGAAAAATAAATAAACCTATGATCTAGACTAGTCTATTACCTTGAGCAAATCAAATAAAACTAATCTACTCGTGGATTTTCTCACGAGAAAAATGAATCCGAACGAGTTGGATTTAAAACCAATCAATCATACTCATGAATCAAATAAACATTAAATTACCATGACAATTGGATACCTGCAAAAAAAAATCTAACGATTCTACTATCCAATTTTCAAAATTTAATGAAAAACAATTTAAATTACAATTTAAATCACAGAGCCTGAAACCGAGGCTCTGATACCAGTTGTTGGGAAATAGGGTGCCCAGATCTATTCGAGGTGCAATTTAAATACAAATTTAAATTGTTTAATTATTACTAGCATGAATTAATCCTATATTAATTCAAATAAAAATTAAATAGCAACAACATATCATGCATATAATAAAGCCACGTAAATCCTACACATGCGGATTTCTAGGAGTTTACGTAAGGCGTACCTTTTTGGCGAATCAAACGGAGACAGATGAGCAACGGTTCGACGAACACACCCAAAGTCCTTCTTTAGTATTTCCACGTCCTTATTCAACAATCCGGTGGTAGGAAGCTCGCGAATAATTTAACGAAAAGGGAAAAACAAAAATATTTGCCACCACCTTTGTGAATTTCTAATTCATCCCCTATTTATAGAGACTATGGGGCGAAAATTATGTGCATTATTAGGGTTAGGAAATTTCTTTGTATCTTCCCAAGATACAATCTTGAATATATCTTGTATATTCTATTTCCATAATATTCACAAAATATATTTTCTTTCCCCACACCCCATTAATTTCGAAAATCTTGGCAAAATAAGAAAGAAAAAGAATCTTTGACTTATCTTGTATTTATGGGATAAACTTGTATCTCAAGAATACTTATTCCATAACAATCTTTCCAAGAAAATCAAGAAAATATTTTCTCTCTTCCTACCCAGAAATTTTTGGAAAAATAAGGCAACAATATTTCTTTTATTTTAAGCACCTTTTTTCAGTTATTGGACTTTATCTTTGGGCTACTAAAGGGGCCTTTAGGAGAATTAAGATTGGACCTTCCAATGGACTTTGAATATTCAATATTGAGCCACAATATTATTCAAGTCCATAAATATTAATTAATCCCACAACATAATTAATATTGCACTATCCATCTTAACCCATATTATTGTAATATGGCTCCCGGTTATTATTTCCCGTGTTTAAGATTATATTAGTCCATTAATTAATTCAAGCCACTGAAAAGCTTTATATTAATTAATATCTTTTTATCCTTGGTTTAAGAATGACTCAACATTATTATCCATACCGGAAATTAATTCCACTTGCAAGATTTTGTATGATAAATCTTCTGAGCTTCCCAAGGCGACAAATCACGCAAGACGTACTTGCACACGATTCTCCGTATTAAATCTTAGCAATCGTCGTGTAACTAATAATATTGTCCAAGATATAAAGTATCAAGTCACAATGACTCTCTACCCAACATAAGTCAAAGCAATAGTTATTAATTTCACACGATCCTATTTAAGGGATGGAGATTAAGAAATAATGAACCACTGAGGTCAAATTCTTCCATGTTCATTACTGAAGAATTTATCCTCCTGTAGGTCCTATTCAGCACATCATAATGCACAAGTGTAATCTCTTGGTCAAGATAAGCCAATCTGAGCCTTACACTTCAACCTTTCATGATGGATTGTTCATTTCCATCTAGGTTGTGAAATTTGCACTTAGTCACAAGGGTTTGTTAATGTGATCTTCTGTGATCTGGTATCACCACATTAATTACAATGTAACACGTACTGTTTATTGAACAGTTATGCAATAAATATATATAACATTCATTCATATTTAAAGCAACAGTGATAAATAATTTATTTCAGTAAATAAGACTGAAATTCAGTTTGGTTATACAAAGTAAAAGCATACTTTCCATATAATCCCAACAATCTCCCACTTATGCTCTAAGTCTGTTTTTAAGTATACTACAGCACGTCTCGTGTTCTACGTGACATCTAATGTCACTTACACGAACCTAATAACATTTCTCCCACTTATACTCAAAGCAGATTGGCGACACACTTGATAACCATTCCTCCCACATGTCTCTCGAATGTATTCTGAGAGGCAGACACTTTATGAAAGGATTAACTAGGTTATTCTCTGATGCAGTTTACGCCACCTTTACATCTCCTCTCTTAACTATTTCTCGTCTAAGATTTATTTTCTTCAATGTGCTTATTTTACTCGCGGGCTCTTGGTTTCCTTGAATTTGCAACTGCCCCTAGCATATATTGGTAGACAAATTCGGAACTCCATCCAAGTCCACTATGAAGTTATAGAGCCAAACTGGTTCTTTCACTGCTTGATAGCAACTACTTCTCCACTTCCATGGTTGAGTCAGTGATGCATTTCTGCTTCACACTCGTCCATTTCATGGCTACACTTCCCAAACGAAAACACATTAATTGAGGTAGATAGTTACTGGAATCTAAATCTGATTGGAAATTTGAGTCCGTGTAACTGATGGGGATTAGAATGTCTGACTAATAAACCAACATTCTGTTTCGTGTTCTTTTCAGATACTTCAGAATGTTTTTAACTACAGTCCAATGTTCTTTCCCAGGGTTACTTTGATATCTTTTGAGAGGCCGATCATCCTTCTCCTGCGATCTCTAGTGATCTTAATCCCTAGGATATGACTAGCTTCTCTCAAGTCCTTCACATCATTCCCGATGAGCGAAATGTCATCTACGTATAGTACTAGAAACACCAAGGAAGTTCCAACGCACTTTTTATAAGGACAACTCTCGATTTTTTTTATCAAAACCGTAGGATTTTCTGACCTGATCAAAACATTGATTCCAAGCACGGGATGCTTGCTTCAGTCCATAAATGGACTTCCTTAGCTTGCAAACCAGATGCTCTTGGCCTTTTTCAGTGAAGCCTTCGGGTTGTTACATATAGATTTCCTAGTCAAGACTTCCGTTAAGGAAAGCTGTCTTGACATCCATTTGCCAGATCTCAAAGTCTAGATGAGCAGTAATTGACAAGAGAATACGGATGGACTTGAGCATGGCTATGGGCAAAAAGGTTTCCTCATAATCGATTCCTTCTTTCTGAGAGTACCCTTTCGCCACGAGTTTTGCTTTGAAGGTTTCCACCTTACCGTCCGATCCTCTTTTTCTCTTGTATACCCACTTGCACCCAATGGGTATTACTCCGCCAAGTGGTTCGACTAGCTCCCACACTTTATTGTGTTCCATTGAACCCATTTCGGCTTCCATTGTAGTTTGCCAAGAATCTGCATCCTTGTCTAGAATCGCCTCGTCGTATGTCTAGGGGTCTGATTCAATGTCACCGGGGATCAAGTCCGAGGACTATCCTATCCCCATGAATCACTCGGGTTGTTTGACTACCCTCCCACTGCGATGCGGTTCTGGTCGTGTAAGCGCTTCACTTGGTGTATCGACTTGTACTGTTGGCGCTGGAGTAGCCTTTCTTAACTCGTTTAAGATAATCTCACTTCTAGGCTTTCTATCGTTCATATAGTCTTCTTCCAAAAATCTAAAGTGCGTACTAATTATGACCTATTGATCTTCGGGACCATAAAATATGTATTCCTTTGTTGCCTCTAGGTATCCTATAAACAACCTTAATTCCGAACGTGCATCCAATTTACCGACTTTCTTGTCCAACACGTATGCCGGACACCCCCAGATTCTCATGTGTCTTAAACTAGGCTTGCACCCGGTCCACAATTCTCTAGGGGTTTTGGTAACCGATTTGGATGGCACTAAGTTTAGAATGTAAGCTGTTGTTACCAAGGCGTGACCCCATAATAAATTTGGTAAATCTGCATAACTCATCATTGATCTGATCATTTCTAAAAGTGTTCTATTTCTTCGTTCTGGAACCCCGTTTTTGAGTGGTTCTGGGTGCAGTCAACTGGGATGCAATCCCTTCATCTGACAAGTAGTTCAAAAATTAATCGCTATGGTATTCGCCTCCATGATCAGATCGTAGAAACTTGATACTCTTTTCCTTATGATTCTCTGCTTGAGCCTTAAATTCTTTTAATTTATCAAAGGTCTCAAATTTATGCTTCATTAGGAAAACATACGCATAGCGTGAGTAATCATCGATAAAAGTAACGAAATACTCGTAGCCACCTCTAGCTTTGATTTGCACTGGACCACACACGTCAGTGTGAACTATTTCCAACACTTCTTTAGCTCTAAGGCCCTTCGCTCCAAATGCCCGCTTGGTCATTTTACCCTCCAAACATGATTCGCAGGTTGGAAATGGTTCAACCTAGAGAGACTCCAATGAACAATCTTGGACAATCCTTTGGATCCTATTCGAATTAATATGACCTAATCTTAGATGCCAAAGAAGCGTCTCGTTCACATTTGTTGAACGTTTTCTTTTAGTGCTTGAAACAGTCGATGTGTTATAGGATGCATTTTGTGCGTGGTGTGAATAGTTAATAGTGTAAAGATTGTTCGACAACGTTCCATGACAGATAAGCAAATTATTTTGAAAAATTAAAACATGTTTAGAAAAATTAACTAGAGGGAAGGTGGCAAGTTCTGGAGGGACGGTGGCAAAGTTATGGAGGGATGGTGGTAACGTCCCAAGTTCTGGAGGGATGGCGGCAAAGTTCTGGAGGGACAGCGGCAATGTCCCAATGTTCTGGATGGACGGTGGCAAAGTTCGGGAGGGGCGGTGGCAACGTCCCATGTTCTGGAGGGACGACGGCAAAATTCTGGAGGAAAGGCGGCAACGTCCTAAGTTCTGGAGGGACGCCGGCAAAGTTCTGGTGGGACGGCGACAACGTTGAATGTTCTGGAGGGACGCAGGCAAAGTTCTGGAGGAATGGTGACAACAACCCAAGTTCAAGAGGGATATCGGCAATGTCCCATGTTATAGAAGGACGGAGGCAAAGTTTTGGAGGGATGGAGGGAACGTCACAAGTTCTGGAGGGACGGCGTCAAATTTCTGGCGGGATGGCGGCAAAGTTCTAGAGGGACGGCGGCAATGTACCAAGTTTTGAAGGGACGGTGGCAATGTTCTGGAGGGAAGGCGACAATGTTCTGGAGGGAAAACGGCAATGTCCCTAATTCTGGAGGGACGGCGGCAATGTCCCAAGTTCTGGAGGGACGACGACAGCATCCCAAGTTCTAGAGGGACGACGGAAATGTTTTGGAGAGACGGCGGCTACGTGCTAAATAATTGAGGGACTGTGGCAACGTTCTGGTGGGACGGCGGCAACGTCTCTAGTTCTAGAGGGACGGTGGCAAAGTTCTAGAGGGACGGCGGCAAAGTTCTAGAGGGGCGGAGGCAACGTCCTAAGTTCTGTAGGGATGGCAGCAATGTTTTGGAGGTATGGCGGCAACGTCCCAAGTTTTGGAGGGTCGGCGACAACGTCCCATGTTATAGAGGGATGGCGGCAAAGTTCTAGAGGGACGTCGGCAACGTCCCAAGTTCTGGTGGGACGGTGGCAAAGTTATGGAGGAACGGAGGCAACATCCCAAATTCTGGAGGGACGGCGACAATGTCTCATGTTCTGTAGGGGAGGTGGCAAAGTTCTAGAGGGACGATAGTAAAGTTATGGAGTAACGGCAGCAAAGTACTCGATGGATGGCGGCAACGTAGCAAGTTCTGGAGGAACGGCGTCAATGTCCTATGTTCTGAAGCGGATGGCGGTAAAATTCTGGAGGGACGACAAAAATGTCTCAAGTTTTGGAGGGACTGCGGCAACGTCCCAAGTTTCTGAGGGAAGATGGCAAAGTTCTGGAGGGACGGCGGAAACATCCCAAATTCTGGAGAGACGACGACAAAGTTATAGAGGGACGGCAGAAATGTCCCATGTTCTAGAGGGACGACAGCAATGTCCCAAATTTAAGAGGGATAACGGCAAAGTTCTGGAGGGACAACGACAAAGTTCTGGAGGAACGGCGGCAATGTCCCAAGTTCTGGAGGGACGGCAGCAACATTCCAACTTCTGGAGGGAATGCAGTAAAGTTCTAGAGGGATGGCGGCAAAGTTATGGAAGGGCGGTGGCAAAGTTCTGGAGGGACGGCGGCAACGTCCCAAGATCTGGAGGGATGGCGGCAAAGTTCTGGTGGGATGGCAGCAACGTCCCAAGTTCTGGAGGGATGGCGGCAAAGTTCTAGAGGGACGGTGGTAAAGTTCTGGAGGAACAACGGCAAAGTCCCATGTTTTGGAGGAACGATGACAATGTCCTAAGTTCTGGAGGGACGGCAACAAAGTTCTGGAGTGACGGCGGCAACATCCCAAGTTTTGGAGGGACGGCGACAATGTTTAGGATGGACGGCGGTAAAGTTTTGGAGGGACGATTGCAACTTCCCAAGTTCTGGAGGGACGGCGGCAACATCCCAAAGTTCTGTAGGGATGGTGGCAAAGTTGTAGAGGGACGACGGCAACGTCCCAAGTTCTGGAGGGACGGCGGCAACATCCAAGTTCTGTAGGGATAGCGGCAAAGTTCTGGAGGGACGGCGCCAACGTGGCAAAGTTCTGGAGGCACGGCGGTAGAGTTCTGGAGGGGTGGTGGTAACGTCCCAAGTTCAGTTGGGACGGCGGAAAAGTTCTGGCGGAATGACGACAAAGTTCTGGAGGGACGGCGGAAACGTCTTATGTTCTGTAGGGACGGCAGCAACGTCCCAAGTTCTGGAGGGATGGCGGCAATGTTCTGGAGGGACGACGACAAATTTCTAGTGGGACGGCAGCAACATCCCAAGTTCTGGAGGGACGAAGGCAACGTTCTGGAAGGACGACTACAAAATTTTGGAGGTACTGCGGCAATGTCCCATGTTCTGGACGGATGGTGGCAAAGTTATGGAGCGATGGCGGCAACGTCCAAGTTCTGGTGGGATGGCGACAAAGTTCTGGAGGGACGACAATAATGTTCTGGAGGGACGGCGGCAACATCCCAAGTTGTGGAGGGATGACGATAAAGTTTTGGAGGGACGGCGGCAATGTCTAAAGTTCTGGAGGGTCGTCAACAAAGTTATGGAGGGACGACGGCAATGTCCAGAGTGTTAGAGGGATGGCAGCAACGTCCCAAGTTCTGGAGGGACGGCGGCAAAGTTCTGAAGGGACGATGGCAACATCCCTTATTTTGGAGGGACGACGACAAAGTTCTAGAGGGACGACGACAATGTTCTGGAGGGACGGAGGCAATGTTCTGGAAGGACGGCGGCAACATCCCAAGTTCTGGAGGGACAGCGGCAACAACCCAAGTTCTGGAGGGATGGCGGCATAGTTCTGGGTGGACGGCAGCAAAGTTCTGGAGGCACGGTGGTAACGTCCCAAGTTCTGGAGGGACAGCAGCAAAGTTCTAGAGGTTGACAATGTCCCAAGTTCTAGAAATACGGTGACAAACTTCTGGAGGGACGCCGGTAAAGTTCTTGAGGAACAGTGGCAACGTCCCAAGTTCTGGAGGTACGACGACAATGTTCTAGAGGGACAGTGGTAACGTCCCAAGTTCTAGAGGGATAGCGGCAATGTCCCAAGTTTTGGAGGGATGACGGTAAATTTCTGGATGGACGGCGACAATGTCCTATGTTCTGGAGGGACGGCGATAACGTCCCAAGTTCTGGTGGGATGGGGGCAAAGTTCTTGAGGGACGGCGGAAACGTCCCAATTTCTGGCGGGATGGCGGCAACGTCCCAAATTCTGGTAGGGCAACGACAAAGGTCTGGAGGTATGGCGACAACGTCCCATGTTCTGGATGGACGATGACAAAGTTATGGACGGACGGTGGCAAAGTTCTGAAGGGACTGCCGCAACGTCCCAAGTTCTAGAGGAACGTCGACAAATTTCTTAAGGGACAACGACAAAGTTCTAGAGGGATGGCGGTAGCGTCCCAAGTTCTGGAGGGACAGCGACAAAATTCTGGAGGGACGGTGGCAAAGTTCTAGAGGGACGACGACAATGTTCTGGAGGGACGGAGGCAATGTTCTGGAAGGACGGCGGCAACGTCCCAAGTTCTGGAGGGACAGCGCCAACAACCCAAGTTCTGGAGGGACGGCGGCATAGTTCTGGGTGGACGGCAACAAAGTTCTGGAGGCACGGCGGTAACATCCCAAGTTCTGGAGGGACAGCGGCAAAGTTCTAGAGGTTGACAATGTCCCAAGTTCTAGAAATACGGCGACAAAGTTCTGGAGGACGCCGGTAAAGTTCTTGAGGAACAGTGGCAACGTCCCAAGTTCTGGAGGTACGACGGGAATGTTCTAGAGGGACGGTGGTAACGTCCCAAGTTCTAGAGGGATAGCGGCAATGTCCCAAGTTTTGGAGGGACGATGGTAAATTTCTGGATGGACGGCGGCAATGTCCTAAGTTCTGGAGGGACGGCGACAACGTCCCAAGTTCTGGTGGGATGGGGGCAAAGTTCTTGAGGGTCGGCGGAAATGTCCCAACTTCTGGCGGGATGGCGGCAACGTCCCGAATTCTGGTAGGGCAACGGCAAAGGTCTGGAGGTATGGCGACAACGCCCCATGTTCTGGATGGACGATGACAAATTTATGGACAGACGGTGGCAAAGTTCTGAAGGGACGGCCGTAACGTCCCAAGTTCTAGAGGAACGTCGACAAATTTCTGGAGGGACAGCGGCAAAGTTCTAGAGGGACGGCGGTAGCATCCCAAGTTCTGGAGGGACAGCGACAAAGTTCTGGAGGGACGGAGGCATCGTCCAAAGTTCTGGAGGGACAGCGGAAAAGTTCTGGAGGGACAACGGCAAAGTTCTGGAGGAACGGCGGCAATGTCCCAAGTTCTGGAGGGACGGCAGCAACGTTCCAAGTTCTGGAGGGAATGCAACAAAGTTCTAGAGGGACGGCGACAAAGTTATGGAAGGGCGGTGGCAAAGTTCTGGAGGGACGGCGGCAACGTCCCAAGATCTGGAGTGATGGCGGCAAAGTTCTGGTGGGATGGCAGAAACATCCCAAGTTCTGGAGGGACGGCAATAAAGTTCTAGAGGGACGGCGACAAATTTCTAGAGGGACGGTGGCAACGTCCCAAGTTCTGGAGGGACGGCGGCAACATCCCAAAGTTCTGTAGGGGCGGTGGCAAAGTTATAGAGGGACAACTACAACGTCCCAAGTTCTGGAGGGACGGCGACAACGTCCAAGTTCTGTAGGGATAGCGGCAAAGTTCTGGAGGGACGACGGCAACGTCACAAGTTCTGGAGGGACGGTGGTATAGTTATGGAGGGACGGCAGCAAAGTTCTGGAGGGACGGCGACAACGTCCTAAATTATGGAGGGACAGCGGCAACGTCCCAAGTTCTGGAAGGACGGCGGAAAAGTTCTGGAGGCACGGCGGTAAAGTTCTGGAGGGGCGGTGGTAACGTCCCAAGTTCAATTGGGACGGCGGTAAAGTTCTGGCAGAATGACGACAAAGTTCTGGAGGGACGGCGGCAACGTCTTATGTTCTATAGGGACGGCGGCAACGTCCCATGTTCTGGAGGGATAGCAGCAAAGTTCTGGAGGGACGACGACAAAATTCTTGTGGGACGGCAGCAACATCCCAAGTTCTGGAGGGACGATGGCAACATTCTGGAAGGACGGCTACAAAATTTTGGAGGGACTGCGGCAACGTCCCATGTTCTGGACGGATGGCGGCAAAGTTATAGAGTGATGGCGGCAACGTCCAAGTTCTGGTGGGATGGCGACAAAGTTCTGGAGGGATGGCGGTAATGTTCTGGAGGGACGGCGGCAACATCCCAAGTTGTGGAGGGATGATGGCAAAGTTTTGGAGGGACGGCGGCAACGTCCAAAGTTTTGGAGGGTCATCGACAAAGTTATGGAGGGACGACGGTAATGTCCAGAGTTTTGGAGGGATGGCAGCAACGTCCCAAGTTCTGGAGAGACGCGCGGCAAAGTTCTGAAGGGACGATGGCAACATCCCTTATTCTGGAGGGACGACGACAAAGTTCTAGAGGGACGACGATAATGTTCTGGAGGGACGGAAGTAAAGTTCTGGAAGGACGGCGGCAACGTCCCAAGTTCTGGAGGGACAGCGACAACAACCCAAGTTCTGGAGGGACGACGACATTGTTCTGGGTGGATGGAGGCAAAGTTCTAGAGGCACGGCGGTAATGTCCCAAGTTCTGGTGGGACAGCGGTAAAGTTCTAGAGGTTGACAATGTCCCAAGTTCTAGAAAGACGGCGACAAAGTTCTGGAGGGACGCCGGTAAAGTTCTTGAGGAACAGTGGCAACGTCCCAAGTTCTGGAGGTACGACGACAATGTTCTAGAGGGATGGTGGCAACGTCCTAAAGTTCTAGAGGGATAGCGGCAATGTCCCAAGTTTTGGAGGGACGACGCTAAATTTCTGGATGGACGGCGGCAATGTCCTAAGTTCTGGAGGGACGGCGACAACGTCCCAAGTTCTGGTGGGATGGGGGCAAAGTTCTTGAGGGACAGCGGAAACGTCCCAACTTCTGGCGGGATGGCGGCTACGTCCCAAATTCTGGTAGGACAACGACAAAGGTCTGGAGGTATGGCGACAACGTCCCAAGTTCTAGAGGAACGTCGACAAATTTCTGGAGGGACAGCGGCAAAGTTCTAGAGGGATGGCGGTAGCGTCCCATGTTCTGGAGGGACAGCGACAAAGTTCTGGAGGGATGGCGGTAGCGTCCCAAGTTCTAGAGGGATAGCGACAAAGTTCTGGAGGGACGGTGGCAAAGTTCTGGAGGGACGGAGGCATCGTCCAAAGTTTTGGAGGGACAGCGGCAAAGTTCTGGAGGGACAACGACAAAGTTCTGGAGGAACGGCGACAATTTCCTAAGTTCTGGAGGGACGGCAGCAACGTTCCATATTCTGGACGGAATGCAGCAAAGTTCTAGAGGGACGGCGACAAAGTTTTGGAAGGGCGGTGGCAAAGTTCTGGAGGGACGGCGGCAACATCCCAAGATCTGGAGGGATGGCGGCAAAGTTCTGGTGGGATGGCAGCAACGGCCCAAGTTCTGGAGGGACGGCGGTAAATTTCTGGAGGGACGGCTGTAATATCCCATGTTTTGGAGGAACGACGGCAATGTCCCAAGTTCTGGAGGGACGGCGGCAAAGTTCTGGAGTGACGGCGGCAATATCCCAAGTTCTAGAGGGACGGCGACAATGTTTAGGATGGACGGCGGTAAGGTTCTGGAGGGACGGTGGCAACTTCCCAAGTTCTGGAGGGATGACGGCAACGTCCCAAAGTTCTATAGGGACGGTGGCAAAGTTATAGAGGGACAACTACAACGTCCCAAGTTCTGGAGGGACGGCGACAACGTCCAAGTTCTGTAGGGATAGCGGCAAAGTTCTGGAGGGACGACGGCAACGTCACAAGTTCTGGAGGGACGGTGGTATAGTTATGGAGGGACGGCAGCAAAGTTCTGGAGGGACGGCGACAACGTCCTAAATTATGGAGGGACAGCGGCAACGTCCCAAGTTCTGGAAGGACGGCGGAAAAGTTCTGGAGGCACGGCGGTAAAGTTCTGGAGGGGCGGTGGTAACGTCCCAAGTTCAATTGGGACGGCGGTAAAGTTCTGGCAGAATGACGACAAAGTTCTGGAGGGACGGCGGCAACGTCTTATGTTCTATAGGGACGGCGGCAACGTCCCATGTTCTGGAGGGATAGCAGCAAAGTTCTGGAGGGACGACGACAAAATTCTTGTGGGACGGCAGCAACATCCCAAGTTCTGGAGGGACGATGGCAACATTCTGGAAGGACAGCTACAAAATTTTAGAGGGACTGCGGCAACGTCCCAAGTTCTGGACGGATGGAGGCAAAGTTATAGAGTGATGGCGGCAACGTCCAAGTTCTGGTGGGATGGTGACAAAGTTCTGGAGGGACGGCGGTAAAGTTCTGGAGGGACGGCGGCAACATCCCAAGTTGTGGAGGGATGACGACAAAGTTTTGGAGGGACGGCGGCAACGTCCAAAGTTCTGGAGGGTCGGCGACAAAGTTATGGAGGGACGACGACTATGTCTAGAGTTTTGGAGGGATGGCAGCAACGTCCCAAGTTCTGGAGGGACGACGGTAAAGTTCTAAAGGGACGATGGCAACATCCCTTATTCTGGAGGGACGACGAAAAAGTTCTAGAGGGATGACGACAATGTTTTGGAGGGACGGAGGCAAAGTTCTGGAGGGACGGTGGCATAGTTCTGGGTGGACGATGGCAAAGTTCTGGAGGCACGACGTTAACGTCCTAAGTTCTGGAGGGACGGCGGCAAAGTTCTAGAGGTCGACACCTTCCCAAGTTCTAGAAAGACGGCGGCAAAGTTCTGGAGGGACGCCGGTAAAGTTCTTGAGGAACAATGGCAACGTCCCAAGTTCTGGAGGTACGACAGTAATGTTTTGGTGGGACGGTGGTAACGTCCCAAGTTCTAGAGGGATAGCGGCAATGTCCCAAGTTTTGGAGGGACGGTGGTAAATTTCTGGATGGACGGCGGCAATGTCCTAAGTTCTGGAGGGACGGCGACAACGTCCCAAGTTCTGGTGGGACGGGGGCAAAGTTCTTGAGGGACAGCGGAAACGTCCCAACTTCTGGCGGGATGGCGGCAACGTCCCAAATTCTGGTAGGACAACGACAAAGGTCTGGAGGTATGGCGACAACGTCCCAAGTTCTAGAGGAACGTCGACAAATTTCTGGAGGGACAGCGGCAAAGTTCTAGAGGGATGGTGGTAGCGTCCCAAGTTCTGGAGGGACAACGACAAAGTTCTGGAGGGATGGCGGTAGCGTCCCAAGTTCTGGAGGGATAGCGACAAAGTTCTGGAGGGACGGTGGCAAAGTTCTGGAGGGACGGAGGCATCGTCAAAAGTTTTGGAGGGACAGCGGCAAAGTTCTGGAGGGACAAAGGCAAAGTTCTGGAGGAACGACGACAATTTCCTAAGTTCTGGAGGGACGGCAGCAATGTTCCATATTCTGGAGGGAATGCAGCAAAGTTCTAGAGGGACGGCGACAAAGTTATGGAAGGGCAGTGGCAAAGTTCTGGAGGGACGGCGGCAACATCCCAAGATCTGGAGGGATGGCGGCAAAGTTCTGGAGGGACGGCGGTAAATTTATGGAGGGACGGCGGCAATGTCCCAAGTTTTGGAGGAACGACGGCAATGTCCCAAGTTCTGGAGGGACGGCGGCAAAGTTCTGGAGTGACGGCGGCAATATCCCAAGTTCTAGAGGGACGGTGACAATGTTTATGATGGACGGCGGTAAAGTTCTGGAGGGACGGTGGCAACTTCCCAAGTTCTGGAGGGACGGCGGCAACATCCCAAAGTTCTGTAGGGACGGTGGCAAAGTTATAGAGGGACGACGGCAATGTCCCAAGTTGTGGAGGGATGGCGGTAACGTCCAAGTTCTGTAGGGATAGCGGTAAAGTTCTGGAGGGACCGCGGCAACGTCGCAAGTTCAGGAGGGACGGTGGCATAGTTATGGAGGGACGACAGCAAAGTTCTGGAGGGACGGTGGCAACGTCCCAAATTCTGGAGGGACAGCGGCAACGTCCCAAGTTCTGGAGGTACGGCGGCAAAGATCTGGAGGCACGGCGGCAGAGTTCTGGAGGGGCGGTGGTAATGTCCCAAGTTCTGTTGGGCCGGCGGTAAAGTTCTGGCGGAACGATGACAAAGTTCTGGAGGGACGGCGGCAACGTCTTATGTTCTGTAGTGGCGGCGGCAATGTCCCATGTTCTGGAGGGATGGCGGCAAAGTTCTGGAGGGACGGCGACAAATTTCTAGTGGGACGGCAGCAACATCCCAAGTTCTAGAGGGACGGAGGCAACATTCTGGAGGACAACTACAAAATTTTAGAGGGACTGCGGCAACGTCCCAAGTTCTGGACGGATGGCGGCAAAGTTATAGAGTGATGGCGGCAACGTCCAAGTTCTGGTGGGATGGCGACAAAGTTCTGGAGGGACGGCGGTAAAGTTCTGGAGGGACGGCGGCAACATCCCAAGTTGTGGAGGGATGACGACAAAGTTTTGGAGGGACGGCGGCAACGTCCAAAGTTCTGGAGGGTTGGCGACAAAGTTATGGAGGGACGACTATGTCCAGAGTTTTGGAGGGATGGCAGCAACGTCCCAAGTTCTGGAGGGATGGCGGTAAAGTTCTAAAGGGACGATGGCAACATCCCTTATTCTGGAGGGACGACGAAAAAGTTCTAGAGGGACGATGACAATGTTTTGGAGGGACGGAGGCAAAGTTCTGGAGGGACGGTGGCATAGTTCTGGGTGGACGATGGCAAAGTTCTGGAGGCACGACGGTAACGTCCTAAGTTCTGGAGGGACGGCGGCAAAGTTCTAGAGGTCGACACCTTCCCAAGTTCTAGAAAGACGGCGGCAAAGTTCTGGAGGGACGCCGGTAAAGTTCTTGAGGAACAATGGCAACGTCCCAAGTTCTGGAGGTACGACTGTAATGTTTTGGAGGGACGGTGGCAACGTCCCAAGTTCTAGAGGGATAGCGGCAACGTCCCAAGTTTTTGAGGGACGGCGGTAAATTTCTGGATGGACGGCGGCAATGTCCTAAGTTCTGGAGGGACGGCGATAACGTCCCAAGTTCTGGTGGGATGGGGGCAAAGTTCTTGAGGGACGGTGGCAACATCCCAACTTTTGGCGTGATGGCGGCAACGTCCCAAATTCTGGAAGGACAATGACAAAGGACTGGAGGGATGGCGACAACGTCCCATGTTCTGGATGGACGATGATAAAGTTATGGATGGACGACGGCAAAGTTCTTAAGGGACGGTCGCAACGTCCCAAGTTCTGGAGGGACAGCGACAAAGTTCTAGAGGGATGGCGGTAGTGTCCCATGTTCTGGAGGGACAGCGACAAAGTTCTGGAGGGACGGTGGCAAAGTTCTGGAGGGACGGCGGCAACGTCCAAAGTTCTGGAGGGACAGCGGCAAAGTTGTGGAGGGACGGCAGCCACGTCCCATGTTCTAGAGGTACGGTGGCAAAGTTCTGGAGGGACGGTGGTAACGTCCCATGTTCTGGAGGATCGGCGGTAAATTTCTGGAGGGACGGCTGCAAAGATCTTGATGGACGACGACAACATCACAAATTATGGTGGGACGGCGGCAACGTCCCAAGTTATGGATGGACGGCGGTACAGTCCCAAGTTCTATAGGGACGGCAACAAAGTTCTGGAGGTACGGCGGCAACGTCCCAAGTTCTGGAGGGATGGTAACGTCCCAAGTTCTAGATGTTGAAATATACTAGCACGTAAACACGTAATACATGCGCAGCGGAAATAAACAGTTCACCAACAACAAACAATAAATTGCAAAAATGAGTACGAATAATCATAACGAGGAATCTTACAATAATTCGAATGCAGATTTCTCAACTATGGTATCCACGTAATCCTAGTTAACGGACTTGCACAAATTTGCCAGCGTTGAATCTGAGACGGAATTTGCTAGAAAAATTCCTATTGTAGATTTTAGAACCTAGGTTTTCTTCTTGTAGTAAATAATGAATCCCGGGAAGTTATATATATAGGGAGAGATTAACTTAAATCTTAAGCTATCTTTATTAGGAAGATAATTCCTAATCTTGCAAAACAAATCTCAAAGATATGTTTTTCCATACATATATTTTCCTACAATAATATTCCATAATATTATTTGGGATTCTTATTTAATTAAATCCAATTTAATTAAACAGTAAAATAATTAATTCTAAATTAATATATTACTAATTCTCCATAAATTAAATATTAAATCCAATTTAATACTTAATCAACCAACTATAATCCGTATACGAGAATTACTTGTTGTGTGACCCATAGGCCCTCATATATCGAGCGATTAGTTAAACTAACGGTCTTAATTGAACCCTAGACAATAAATCAGACATTCTCAATATATGAGGTATGTTGTGAGAAACGTGCAACTACCTGTAACTAAAACATGGGCTATTACGATTTCCTCCTTTCATTCACGAATACTCGATTAGTCTTGAACATGATGAAGTGTCTATTAAAATAACTTATTCACATTATCTTCAATCACTAATTGATCACTTATGTCACACTTGGCCACAAAGTCTAAGTTGACGTGCATTGGCCAATGACTTTGATATAATTATGATGAGAAGATGAGTATTCTCTCTAAATCCACTTTGAGGAATGAATCTTATTCTCGGCTCAACTACCACGCACATGCACTTCGTGATGAACCCAATCCAAGCCATATCTACCCATGGAAGGGTGCAAGCGTCGGTCATGGTCAAAGTTCATCACTCCACACATGTCGTGCGTATTGACCTTAAGTCAAAGGAGTATCGCATCGCTCCCACTAACCGAGATACCCGTAGACACATATAGTGGAACTACATCAAACGGTTGCTCGGATGAGTATACCAATACCCTCTAAGGTATTTGTGCATCCATCATGAGATACCTAGTATCTCGTAGTAAGTGAGATCTTACTACACTCTCTATGAGTATGATGCAGATCGCACACCAATCTCCATTGCATCATCAATATACCATTCTTGATGATCCTTGATCGGGGCTATTTGAGAATCATGCTTAAGTCATCTGAGTTCTCACATCTCATTGACAACAGTGATTCAAGGGAACACATATAAGAACAAATGCAAACAATCAAACATAATATTCTAATAAGTGTAACGCCATACATTTAATATTAAATAAATAATAATATTAAACCAATACTAAATATTTTCTTAGTATTATGTCAATACAAAGGATTGTCTCTAGGACACTAACACTAACAATCTCCCACTCGCACTAGAGGCAATCACCAACATGCCTAACCCCTAGACCATTGAAATGTCTAGTGTATACATGAATATTCAAATCTTTGGTGAAAGGATCAGCCAAATTAATTTCCGTGGGAACACGCTCTAACTCTATCTCTCCTCTAGCGATTATCTCTCTTATCAAGTGATAATGCCTCGGTACATGCTTGTTTCTGTTATTGGATCTCAGTTCCTTAGTTTGCGCAACCGCACCAGTGTTGTCACAATACAACTTTATTGGACTACTGGCACTCGGAACTACTCCTAGTTCATTTAAGAATTATTTTATCCAGACAGCCTCTTTGGCAGCTTCCGCCGCAACAATGTACTCAACTTCGGTTGTTGAGTCCGCGGTAGCTCTTGCTTGGAATTATTCCAACTA
This sequence comes from Stenogyne calaminthoides, assembly GCA_037126765.1. Lineage (NCBI taxonomy): Eukaryota > Viridiplantae > Streptophyta > Magnoliopsida > Lamiales > Lamiaceae > Stenogyne > Stenogyne calaminthoides. The sequence continues at coordinate 33,977,259 of JBBCBC010000001.1, read as the reverse complement.
AATCGTCCCACCATTGAGAGTGAACACATAGCTTGACTGAGATTTGTAATCATCACAGTCAGATTGGAAACTTGCATCCGCATAACCAGTAGCAACTAGTTCTGACTGACCTCCATAGTCCAAGAAGAAATCTTTAGTACGTCTGAGGTACTTAAGAATGTTTTTGACAACAATCCAGTGAGGTTCACTCAGATTCTGTTGGTGTCTACCAGTGGTGTTGACAGCGAAGGCCAAATCTGCCCTAGTACAAGTCATGGCGTACATGATGGACCCAATTGCAGATGCATATGGCATGTCCTTCATGTGCTGGATATCAGCGTCTGTGGAAGGACAATCCTTCTTAGACAGCTTTATCCCATGTCATGCTGGTAGAGAACCTCTCTTAGAGTTCTCCATCACGAATCGCTTCAACACCTTATCTACGTAGGTGGACTGTGACAGCCCCAACATCTTCTTGGATCTATCCCTATGGATCTTGATCCCTAAGATATAGCAGGCTTCACCAAGATCCTTCATCATGAAGGTCTTAGACAATCATTCTTTCACGGACTGCATGAATGGGATATTGTTTCCCATAATTAGTATGTCATCGACATACACAACTATGAAGACAATATTCTTCCCATTGCATTTTTGATAGACGCACGGATCTTCCGAATTTCTGACGAAGTCAAATGATTTGACAGCCTTATCAAATCAGATATTCAAACTTCTAGAAGTTTGCTTTAATCCATAAATGGACCGTTTAAGCTTGCACACAAGATTAGATTTTGGCTCTGATATAAAACCTTCTGGTTGTGTCATAAACACTTACTTATCAATGTTGCCATTGAGGAAAGCTGTTTTGACATCCATCTGCCAAATCTCATAATCAAGGTGTGCTGTTATCGCAAGTAAAATTCGAATGGACTTGATCTTTGCAAATGGTGAGAAAGTGTCATCGTAGTCAATGCCTTCGTGTTGATTATAACCTTTCGCCACCAACCTAGCCTTGTAGGTTTGTACCTTGCCATTTGCATCGGTCATACGCTTGTAGACCCATTTACTACCTATGGGTTTGACCCCTTTCGGCAACTCAACCAAGTCCCAGACTTGATTGGTGTACATCGAGTCCATCTCGGATTTCATGGCTTCATGCCAATTCTTTGAGTCAACATCTAATGTTGCCTCAGTGTAAGTTCTAGGTTTGTCTTTATCCGAGATCTCCACGTCATCATGTTCCTCAACGAGGAAACCATAATACCTAGTGGGTGGATTACGAAATCTAGTGGACTTACGGAGTTGTGTTTGTTAAGACAGCACATTCTAATTGTGAAAATTTTGTGGTGCAGCGATTTCATCATTGACCGGGGAGGCCTCAAGAGCGACACTTCCGGATGCTTCTTGAGCGGGAGTTTGAACTATGATGTTCTCATTCAGCCTACTTGGAGTTCATTGCTCCGGCAATGCAACTTCAATTACGCTCCCACTGGCTGAAAGAGGATCACTTAGTGATAAACTTCCACCATGTGAGCTTCTAAATGCTCCCACTGATTCTTTGTCATGTTGCTTTGACAAGACATCAGTCTCCTTGTTAGTTTGTGGTTCTTGAAATTCTTCAAGTTCTATCATCTTACGGCCTTGTTCCTTGAAGACATAGTCTTCCTTGAGGAATCTGGTTTGCCTAGAAACAATCACTGACTGTTTCTCCGGTAGATAGAAGTAATATCCTTTAGTTTCCTTAGGATATCCCACAAAATAACCTTTTTCACCTTTGGATTCCAACTTGTCGGTGAGCATCTTTTTCATAATCACGGGGCAACCCCATATTTTGATATGTGCAAAAGTTGGCTTCTTGCCACACCATAATTCATATAGTGTATGTTCGACTGATTTGGATGGAATCCTATTTAGAATGTAAATTGAGGTATGTAACGTGTATCCCCATAAGAATGTCGGAAGAGAGGAGAAGCTCATCATGGATCTCACCATGTCTAATAGGGTTCGATTTCCCCTTTTGGACACACAGTTCATCTGAGGTGTTCCGGGAGGAGTCTATTGTGACTAGATTCTATGTAACTTCAAGTAATCAGTTAATTCATGGCTAAGGTATTCACCTCCTCGATCCGATCCAAGAATCTTGATACTCTTACCAAGTTGCTCCTTCTACATCAGCTTTAAACTCTTTGAATTTCTCAAACGATTCAGATTTGTGTTTCATAAGATATACATACCCGTACCTCGAGAAATCATTAGTAAAAGTGATGAAGTATCCGAATTGACCCCTATTTAGAGTGGGCAATGGTCCACATATATCACTGTGGATCAACTCTAGAACTTCCTTAGCACGATCTCCTTTCCCAGAAAAGGGTTTATTGGTCATTTTGCCCTTGAGACAAGATTCACAACTTCCATAAGACTCAAAGTCGAACGGGGTTAAGTAGTCTAACTTTCTTAACCTTGCAATTATTTTCTCGTTTGCATGACCAAGTCTACAATGCTACAAGCAAGTCGGGTTTTCATGATTACTAAGTTTGAGTATTTTGTATATTAAGAATGTTATATTCACAATGCAACAAATATAAACCATTAGATAGAGGACCATTTCCATACACACGACCATTAAGCGAAAAATAACAATTATTATTTACAAAATGGAAGGAAAAACATTCAATATCTAACATCGGAATAGAAATAATGTTGCGGGTAATAGAAGGAACAAAATAAAAATTTTTCAATTCAAGTCTAAAACCAGAGGGTAAATCTAAAACATAAACGCCAACACATTCAGTAGCAACTCTTGCTCCATTCCCAAAGTATAGCGAGACTTCACCCGGCCTAATTGCTGTTAGTGTTAGTGTCCTAGAGACAAACTGTTGTAAGGACATAATACTCGATGATATTCAGTTTGATTTAATATTATAGTTCATTTAATTTAATGTATGGCAATACACTTGTTTTAATATTATGTTTGATTGTTTGCATTTATTCATGCAAGTGTTCCCATGAGTCATTGCTGTCATTGAGGTTGTGAGAACTTAGATGACTTAAGCATGATTCTCAAATAGCCCTGATCAAGGATCATCAAGAATGGGATATTGATGATGCAATTGAGATTGGTGTGTGAACTGCATCATACTCTTAGAGAGTGTAGTAAGATCTCACTTACTACGAGATACTAGGTATCTCATGATGGATGCATAGATACCTTAGAGGGTATTGATATACCCATCCGAGAAACCGTTTGATGTAATTCCACAATATGTGTTTAAGGGTGTCTCGGTTAGTGGGAGCGATGCGATACTCCTTTGACTTGAGGTCAATACGCACGATATGTGTGGAGTGATGAACTTTGACCATGAGCGACGCTTGCACCCTTCCATGGGTAGATATGGTTTAGATTGGGTTCATCACGAAATTCATGTGCATGGTAGTGAGCCAAGAATAAGATTCATTCCTCAATGTGGATTTAGAGAGAATACTCATCTTTTTATCATAATTGGATCTAAGTCATCGGCTGATGCACGTCAACTTAGACTTTGTGGCCAAGTGTGACATAAGAGATCAATTAGTGATTAAAGATAATATGATTAAGTTATTTGAATAGACACTTCATCATGTTAAAGATTTAATCGAGTATTCGCGAATGAAAGGAAGTTATCGTAATAGCCCATATTTCAGTTACAGGTAGATGCACATTTCCTCGCAACGTACTTCATATATTGAGAATGTCTGATTTATTGTATAGGGTTCAATTAAGACTGCTAGTTTGACTAATTGCTCGATATATGAGGGCCTATGGATCACACAACAAGTAACGGTTGTTTACTAATTATAGTTGGTTGATTAAATATTATATTGGATATTAATATTTAATTTATGGAGAATGTTGGGAAATTTGTAGTTTTGATGGAAGTTCCAAAACAGTTGTAATAGGACCAGTTGAACCTGTTAGTCGAATGATGCGTTGATAGGTAACCAGCTGAACATGTTAGACAGCTGATGAATTATACTAGGTCACATATTGAGGGGGAACTCAAAATGTATAAGTTAGGTCAAGATCAGAAGTGAAGATCAGAAGCGAAGATCAGAAGCGAGGATCAGAAGCGAGGATCAGTGGACGCAGCAGACCAGAAGACCTATTCTATGGAGACATCAGCAAAGTCGATAGGTTGAAGCTAAGACAACCATATCAGAAGACTCAACTTGACTGACCAGTAAAGTATTGATCATATCAAGCTTAGTCAGAAAAGTGATAAGCATATCTACTTATCCAAGGCATAAGATGTAAATCAGACCAAAAGAATGTCAACATAGTTGGCCTTACAAGATGCCAAATAAGTGTACTTGTTAGCCACTAAGGGATCGACACGTATGTACGGGTCTGACGATGCAGGATATGGCGTATCAGGGCAAACGACTATAGAAAGGATGAAATTGCACTAAGACGGCATGGCCTTCCTAAGCACGTAAAATAACGCCTGCAAGCTACCAACGGCTCTTTGACTTCTCTTTGACTTCAAGGTCTATAAATATGGGATAAACCTTCATTGTAAGGTTACGAAAATTATCATCAAGCTCAAGCTATCCGCAATTTACGCACGAAGAACACAAAATCAAGAATATTTTCTAAGTGTTCATCCCATAGTTCTTAGCACTGAAATCTTATCCTTTAGCTTTAGGCTACTCAAATACTAGGATAGATTTCCAGTTGGAACACAACAAATCTTATACCCAAACCAAAAGATTAGGTTAATTTTGTTTTGCAAGATTTCAGACTAGGGTTTCTAGTTCTGATTTCTGGGATTGGTTGAGTGAGAACTCTTGAAACATCTGTTGTACTGTGTTGGACTAACACTTTAAACTAAGTCCATTTGGTTAAGTTGGTGCCCCCTGCTGATAAGGAAGAGTGGACTAACACATTAAACTAAGTCCATCTTATGTGCCTCTACTTGCTTTATCTGTTTTACACATTCTACACACTACCTGTTTAAGTATTACATGCATATTCTAAGTCTGGATCTGATCTGCACCAAGCAACTGATCGGATCAGTTTGACAATTTGTCATCTGATCCAATACAGATCACTTAGAATCTGATTTGAGAAAACTGGTTTTTCACACGGGTTAATCTTATCTTTTGCACATCAGTTAAACTGATAGACACCGAACTGATCTGCCCTCAGGCAATCAGTAAGTTGGATATCAGTCCAAACTGATTCACACGCACTCTGATCAGGCAACTTGCTATTCACACATGATCCCACGAAAAAGTTTCAAAAGTCTATTCACCCCTCCCCTTTAGACTCCTGCCTCACTAAAACCCATTCGGGACCTACAAATGGTATCAGAGCAGTGGTTCTACAGACCACTGGCTTTAAGTATCATCAGTTCTTGAGGAAGAACCATTGTGGTCACTTGAACAGATCTTGAAAAACCTATTTTAAAAACTCATCTGTTTTCAAAACTCACATTCAGCATGGATAATACTTCGGGTATGTATCATGATCTGCCTAAGTTCTCTGTTGATGAGTATGCTGACTGGACCATACTCATGAGCAACTATCTGGGTGCAATAAGCAGCAGAATGATGGATGTTCTTGAACAAGGATCCATCATCATTTATTACAATAATCTTGCTGAAGGAGGTGGTCCAGAATATCCAACTGGAGCAAGAATCAGAAAGAGTCCTTCATTGATGGATGCCGAGGAAAGGAAATTGTCCAATCTGGATAATGTGGCAGACACATCATCATGAAGACGATGGACAAGATAACACGTGAGAAGATCAAGTATCTCAAGACTGCCAAGTAGATGTGGGACACTCTTGCAGAAATGTGCGAAGGAAATGACCTGATTAAGGACAACAGATTGCAAGCTGAACTGGTAAAGTTTGAAAAACTCAAGATGCTGCCAAATGAAACCATAAATCAGTTTGATGGAAGAATCACCTTGTCAGTCAACAAAACTTCGTGAACTGGGACGAGAAATGTCTGACAAAGACTTCAACTACAAGATCTTGAGGTCCCTGGCCAAGAAATGGGACATGAAAGTAACAGTGATAGAGGATTGCCAAGATATTGTGAAGATAAAGCCAAGCAACCCGTTTCTCAGTTTAAAGGCTCATCAATTCGACCTGATTGAAAGAGGTCAAGAAGAAGAAGACGAGTCACCTACTGAAGCTACACCTGGCACATCAATAGTAGTTGCATTCAAGGCAACTAGCAGCAGTTCGAAGTCTACTGAACCAATTGGAAATATCATGAGTCAGGCTGAACAAATTGCTTTGCTGACCAGAAAGCTTGAACGATCCAACGTTCAATTGGGAAAATATCGGAAATTTTATAGACTATTAGAACAGCAGAGGAAGAGATAGGAGATCTACTGACAGATCACAAGAAAGGAATCGTTCTGATGACAGAAGAGATGATCATAGAGATGACCGCAGAGAATATAAGAAGAGAGATGATTGTTCTGTTGATAGAAGAGACAACATATCAGATAGGAGGAATTCTAATTACAGGCAAACTGGGAAGTCACCTGATAGATCCTACAGAAGAAATGATTCACCTGGCAGAAAAAATTCCGCGGAACTTGGAGCATGTTTCAACTATCAGAAACCAGGTCACTACAGCGCAGATTGCCCTGACCTGACTCCAAAAGAAAGAGAAGATAAGCAGAATAGAAGAGAGCAAAGATACATAGACAGAAAAACCATGGTTGTTGATGTATCTGGGATAGATGATTCCTATCTGCCATCAGATGATTCTGGTTATTCATCTGTAGAGGACTTCTACCTGATGACCACTACTGATGATGTCGACGACTTCGACGATCTGATGTTCTCATCTGATGACGACATCTGTCTCATGGCGAAGGATGCTGATCAAACTAAGGTAACCTCTAAACCTTCTGTGTTTTCTGTTTCCACACCTATTGTGTTGAGCACACCTGCTGGAGAGATTGACCTGTAGCTCTACAATGAGCAATTGCTTGATGATCTCTCTAATGCAGTAGACACTTATACAATAGTGGAAGCTGAGAACGATAAGCTGAGGGCTGAAACATTTAGCTTGTCAAGGATAAAACTGTAAGTAAAGCTGCTGAACTGAAATCAGCTGAGACTGTTCAGAAGATGACTACAGAACTGGAGTTCCTGAAAGTGAGCTCTTCTGATCATGGTAAACTGGTTAAGGAACAACAAGCTATCAACAAGCAGCAAGTTGATGATCTCAAAATCCTCCAAGCTAAGTTTGAAGAACTCTTCCGACTGCATGAGAGTCTAAAACAAAGTGAGGACAGTTTGCGAAAGAAAGTAGATATTTTTGGAAAAGATTCCAAAAATGTTGATGAAATAAAAACTACTTCCGGAAGCCAACTGATAAGAAGTGTATTGGTTTTGATAGCCCCTCTGGATCCTCATATGTCCAACCTGGTTCACATTCCAAAAGTGAATCTATGAAGATTTCTGGACAAGATACACGAAATTCCAAATCCGTATCGAAGAAGGGAAAAAGACCTGCTGAACAGGAAAGACGAGTGCCTGATCAGAAAGGGAACATAAATGGACCTCACCTGATCAAGCATCAGCCGAGGAATCAATAGAAGAACCCTGTTCTTCTAAAGAGACCTCAGCGTAATCAGCAGATTAGGAATCAGAAAGGACAAGCTCGAAAGGGAAAGTCTGATCTGAGACCTAATCAGGCCAAGCTGCCTAACCAGCTCGCTAAGGGTAAACTGCAGAAACCATTTGTGCAAATGAGATATGAATCTTTTGATGGTAGCAGTCGTACCTATCCCTTCAACTAGAAATCCAGGACATCTGCACCTGAACCACACTGGATTAAAAGAAGACAGACTAATCAGAAAAATCCCAAGTCTTCTAATTCATTCAAGATTCACACTCGTAATCATACAGACCAGAAAGCACATGAAGAGATGTATAATTATGTAGATGCTTATAGGAGATAAATTAGGCCTTCTGATCTTGATGATTACCATAGAAGTGCCCTGTTTGTTTGGATCCCAAAAGGTAACACTAACCCCTCAGGACCCAATCCTACAGGGGTACCTAAAGCCTGATTTGATTGCAGGTTCGCGTGGGTTTGGCCAATAAAGGAGGTGTACAAGTAACTATCTAGTACATCGATAGTGGATGCTCAAGTCATATGACTGGAAACAAACATCTCCTCAGTTCATACATAGAAGAAGAGGCCCACGTGTACTCTTTGGTGATGATAACTTTGGTTTAACAGAGGATTCAGAACCTTAGAGAATGATGATGTACAGGTTACTGGAGTCTCGTATGTCAATGGTTTGAAGCACAACCTATTATCGGTTTCACAATTCTGTGACAACGGATTCAGCGTTAAGTTCTCGACTGATCAATACACTATCAAGAATCGAGCTACTCAACAGGTTTTGCTATCTGGTTCTAGAAAGGGAACGATCTACACTACAGACTGGAACAATTGTTCAAGGAATGCATACCTGATTGTTAGGAGTTCCAAAAGTAGCAGTTGGCTCTGGCACAAAAGAATGAGCTATCTGAACTTTAAGACTCTTAACAAGATAACAAGGATGTCCCTAGTTGAGGGTCTCCCGAATGAGGTATTCTCTAAGGATCAGACACGTGTCGCATGTCAGAAGGGAAAACAGGTTAAAGCCTCATTTAAGGGAATCCCAGGACTAGCATCCACCAGAGTACTACAACTGCTTCACATGGATTTGTTTGGACCAGTTACACCACTTAGTTTCAGCGGACGCAAATACACTTTGGTAATCGTGGATGATTATTCCAAGTTTACCTGGGTTGTATTCTTGTATAAGAAGAATGAAACTACAACAAAGTTACCTGAGCTGCTCAAGAGATTACAGAATGAGAAGGGTGTCAGTATTGTGAAAATCAGATCAGATAAAGGCACAGTGTTTCTGAACTCTTTTATAACTGATTTTTGCACTGAGTTTGGTATACAACATGAAACATCAACTGCCAGAACACCACAACAGAATGACGTAACATAATGGAGAAACAGAACACTCAAAGAAGCTGCTCGCACAATGTTGGCTGAACATGCAACTCCAAACCGTTTTTGGGCAGAAGCTATCAACACAGCTTGTCACACTCAGAACGAGTGTTCTCTGACTAAGATTCACTTCAAAACACCTTATGAACTGTGGAAATGCAGAAAACATCGTGTTTCTTACTTCCATGTTTTTGGGTGCAAGTGTTTTAAGAAGCTGGTACAGCTGGGACAGTAACAACTGAACCATCTGGTTCAGGGGGAACACCTGATGTTCCGGCGGACAGACATCAGCCTATGATGATTCCAACATCAGCTGAGACTTGTCCAAGCCAAGTGGATCCTATTACTGCACCACTCCCAACCTCTAGTGACTCAATATCAGAAGAGGATGACAATGTCCAAACTGATATACATAAAAAAGAAGGACTTGGTTGAAAGACCATCCGACTGATCAGATAATCGGCAATCCTAATGCTCGAGTCCAAACTAGACATAAGGTTGGTGAAAGTGCTATGTATTGTTGCTATCTGTCTTTGAAGGAACCTACCACAATAGAAGAAGCTCTACAAGATGTCAACTGGATTCTAGATATGCATGAAGAATTAGAGCAGTTCTAGAACAACTCATCAAGATGTGATAGGCACAAAGTGGGTATTCAAGAACAAGAGGGATGAGAGTAATGTCATCACCAGAAATAAGACAAGACTTGTTGCGAAGGGCTATTCACAATCAGAAGGGATTGATTATGATGAGACCTTTACACCAGTAGCTCACCTGGAAGCTATTCGGTTGTTTCTGGCATATGCTGCCCACAGAGGGTTTACTATGTATCATATTGTAATATCCGCAATTTTTTTAAAGAATATATATATATATATTTATTTATTGTTTATTTTATTTTGTCACAATATTAAAATTCCTAATCAATTTAGATAGAGATTAATTTGTAGTCCATAAGTTTTTCCCCTAAATATCTCTTTTCGGTTACATTTTCTTAATTTAATATGAGTATTAATTTTTAAATGTTTCTTTTAGAACCATTAACTTTCAATTATCACAAAATTAAGTTTTGATTTAATCTTTCAAGTTTGAAACCTCAAAATTAATATGGTCAATGAGTGACTTTAAATGACTCTAATCCCATTTATTTTTCATCCAAAAATTACTCATCTTCCCTCTTTATATAAATATCTTTTAATTATTTATTTAGCTTATTCTTTTATAAAATTATTATAATTTATATTATTTTGAGATAAGGATTCAAAATTCCTTTTAATATTTAAATATTATAATTCTTATCTCATTCAAGCTCAAGCCCATCTTTTAATACATCTATTTATATGATATTTTGCCTTAAAATATTTTAAGCACCTCACAAAGAATTCATACCCGTTACTTTTTATTTTATTTTAATGTGTGTATGTATATATATATATATATTATTCCCCTCACCAAGTCACATGCCTAAAATCCCTCTTCAAGAAAAGTCCACCTTAATTACACTTTTAATTCCCCATTAATTAGACCTTCAATTAGGATAATTGATTAGTCTTAGTAAACCTTGAGTTACTCCCCTAAAATTGGAAAGGAAAATCTATCTTCAATTTAAATTCATTTTCTACCGTGTCTTCGTCATTTTCTTTTACAACACAAAATTCCAATCTCCTCTTGCGGCAGGTTTCTTTCTTCTACAACACATTGCCGGTAATACCTTCAATCCCTTGTTCTATTTCTTTTCAAAGGCTTCTAGTTCATAGTTGATTCCCATAATTTATTTAGACATTAAAATAAGCACTAATCTCTTCTTTTTTTTTTATTCTTTAAAAATACGTATATATATATATATCAAAGATGATGTATTGACATGGGTAATGCATGAGAAGTTGTAATAATTGGCATGTAATGGAAGGAATTAAATATTATTTTCTACTTGTAGTATTAGGAATTCTTATTGAATTATCTCAATGATTGAATTATGTTTTGTAATTAAATTTGTCAGTAAGAACAATTATTGATTTTTTTTCTAAATAATTTAAATGGGAGAGTTTGAGTAGTTGTTTGGTTACGAAACTGGATACGTGTGCTTTGGGAAAATTGATTTGAGAGCTTGATTAATGATAAGGTCAGCGCATGAGTTTTGTACTGTAGGAGTTTAACAATTTTAGTCCAAATTAGATTAGCACTTGCGAAATTATTTATTTAATCTCTTGCTTTATCGGCTTTGGTATATAGATTCATTCATTTAAATAGTAGGAATAATTGATGAAGAAAGCGTGAGTTGTTTCGTACATGATTTTTGGACTTCAGTGTTTGGATTCAGTACTTATTAAATTAGTTTAAGTTTGGATTTAATTAGGATTTATATTATTTTAATTTGAGAAGATGTAATTTTATGTTAGGCTACGGTATATACGAGGAATAAGCTATAAGGCGTGTGCATCCATTTCATCAACGATATTCATACAAGGTGGGGTTTTTATTTTTTTAATCTCTACAGTGGTTAGCTAGTACAGTTCTTTTGCATGTGTTATTCATTATTTATGTTTTAAATAAATCTTTGAGTTATCTATTATGTGAATGCATTTCCTTTGTTATTCAAGTGGCAAAGTATGTTGACAAAGTTACTTATAGACAGGGGCCCTTATTGAGGTCCGGGGCCTATGGGTCTTAGGGTGTATCCCGCCGTGCTCGGCAAAGTCTAATAGCCAGGGGCCTTTATGTGGTCCGGGACCGACGGGTCTTCGGGTTTAACCCGCCGTGATCCAAAGTGGCAAAGTTCTATGACAAAGTATCTATGGCAAAATTTCTATGGAAATGGCAAAGTTCTATGGCAAAGTTTATGTGACAAAGTGAATGTGATTTACTAAGTTGATTTACTTGATTATTTATTTTTAGCATTAATATTGAATAACTTGGCCCCACTGAGTGTGCTTGAATGCTCACCCCCTTATTTAACATTTTTCAGATTAAGTAGTTGATTGCGGGGAGAGGCGATGGATGATGCTATTTGAAGTCGTTTATTATTTAAGATTGATAGCAAGTTTAGTCCTTTATTAAGTTTTATGCGAAGAAGATTTTATTTAATAGTTAAATTTTAGTGCAATTGGTATTTTAAATAAATTTATATTCCAAGAAAGTAATTAATGTTTTTGCTTCCGCTGTTTGTCAAGTAAATTTGTTATTTAATAAGTTCATAAGTCTTTCAATTCATATTTTATTACTATTGACTTTTTTCAGCCGTTTAAATATAGTATTTTTTTAAACTAATAGTCGTTGTTCTTTACCGTTATGGATTTAAAATTCAAATTTAGTCGTGCTCAAGTTAGTTATTTTAACTACTTTTTAGAAAGTCCGTTTTATGAAAATTGGGGCGTGACACAGATGGATGTAAAGAATGCATTCTTAAACGGGGTACTAGCGTTAGAAGTTTATGTTGAACAACCTCCTGGCTTTGAAAAAAGTAACCAGCTGTACCTTTTAAGAAAAGCTCTTTACGGACTAAAACAGGCTCCCCGAGCTTGGTATGATACACTATCCCAGTTCTTGATAGATAGTGGATTCAATAAAGGAGTCATAGACAAAACCTTGTTCAGAATAGAAGATGGTGAGACATTCTGATGGTTCATATCTATGTGGACGATATCATCTTCGGATCTCCCAACAAGAGCTTATGTGACAGATTCATCAAACTGATGCAAGGAAAGTTCGAGATGTCCATGATGGGTCAGATGAATTACTTTCTGGGTCTTCAAGTTAAACAAAGTACAGAAGGGATATTCATCTGTCAAACAAAGTACATTAGGAATCTGTTGGCTAAGTTTGGAATTCAGAATAGTAAAGTAGCCAAAATTCCTATGATGACTGGATTCAAGATGGATCCAGATAAAAATGGTCAGAAAACAAATCAGAAAGAATATAAGACTCTCATTGGATCATTACTATACCTGACTGCGAGCAGACCAGACATAACCTTCGCAGTAAGTGTGTGTGCTATATTTCAGGCAAATCCGATGCAAAGCCACCTGGAAGCAGCTAAGCGGATTCTTAAGTATCTGAAGGGGATAGTAAACCTTGGTTTATTCTACCCATCAGATGATAATCTAGAACTTAGTGGGTATTCTGATTCTGATTATGGAGGTTGCAGAATAGATAGAAAGTCAACCTCAGGAACTTGTCAGTTCTTAGGAAACAAACTGATCTCTTGGTTTTCAAAGAAACAAACATCTGTTGCCACATCTACTACAGAAGTAGAATACATGGCCGCAGGAAGCTATTGTTCCCAACTGCCGTGGCTTTGTCAGCAGCTGAGGGATTATAACATTGTAGCTACTAACGTGCCCATATTTCGTGACTGTAATAGTATTATTGCAATTACTCAGAATCCAGTTCTACATACAAGATGCAAGCATGTGGATATCAGACATCATTTCATAAGAGATCATGTGGAAAAGAAGAATATCAGGATGGAAAAGATACACACTGATAAGCAAAGAGCTGATATCTTAACCAAGCCACTAGCTGAAGTCAGATTCCGAGTACTATGTAATGAGCTAGGACTTCTGGACCTAGAAGAAAGTGCACCAGAAATCTTTGGTGGACTGGTCTCCAAAACCAGTTGGTTAAGAAACTGACCAGAAAAGAAGGATCAGTTGAGAAATGAAACCTCAACTGATCAGTGAGGATCAGCCAGGCACTGATCAGAAAAGGGATAACAGTTGAAGGGGGAATTTCAACTGATCAGATAGGATAAGAAGAAACCTGATCAGAAAAGTGGGATATTGTTGGGAAAATACTAAGGATTAGGCAGAAATTAAGATCAACAGAAAATCAGTCAGACCTGAACAGACTTCACGTGGTATTGACTGATTACAATATCAGTCAATCAGATACGCATTTTTGTTCCTTTGTCTTTCTGTTTACTAATATGCAATTATCTGATCTTATTTGCTTTTACTGTACACGTATTTTTATGAGGCACACCCTGCAATGCATTTAATGCGGACGTGGGGAATATATATTAATTGCTATTTATTGCGTTTTTAAATCCAAAAATCTATCATGTCCGAAATCCCAGACCGCACGATTTCTTTTTAAAATAAACCGCATAATCTCGACCGCCCATCTTGATTAGACTCCGTGGTTTCCAATCTCAATTTTCTAAAAGGCACTTTCCCTCCAATTCTATTTATAGACATGGTCATACACTTTGAAACTCTTCTAGCCCTAAACTTTCCGAATACTCTTTAACAAAAAAATTCTGCATTTACTTTGCATTTTTGCGAACTATTCAAGCACGATTTTTACGATTACTCCTTCTTTGTGAATCTCTGGTAAATGCGTGTGCTTTAGAATATGTCTACTAAAATGTTTTTGGGATATTTACTGATCATTTGTCAAAAAAAAAAAATTGCTACAAATGATTCTTGAATCAATATGTTCATATCTTGTGTTTGATGCATCACGATTTTATTGACACAATACTTTATGAGTTATACGTGTATGTAAAATATAGATTGATCTATGTGTTATTTAGTGTTTTATCTACACTATTGCGCTGTGTCAAAATAGATCTAATACTTCATAGATTTGCAGAAATGGCACTGAAAGCAAGACAAATTCCAGAGACTGCCCATTCTTCTTCACATGCTTCTCCGGAACCTGAAGATCCAATCTTTAGGAATTTTGCCGATGAAGTAATCGAGGAAAGATGTGTTGATTTCAGAACAACTACAGATCCCGAGTCTCTTGAAATTCTGAAATTATTGAAAGAGTGTGGGTTGAAGACATATTGTTCTGCAAGTGCAGATTCAATTTTGTTGGATGGTGCTCTTGAATTTCTTTACAATTTGAGAGACCATGAAGGGGTGTTGTACTCGGAGGTATAGGGAGAGCATCTGGAGATTACAGATGATGACCTTTGCAGAATTTTCTGGCTTCCAGCTCCGGAGGATGGAATTATGCCTGATACATATCGCGCCGCATAAGATAGTGCAATTATCAAACACCTTCTCTGCCCTGCTGATGCTCACCATTCCAAGGGTTTTAAGAAACCGATGCTGAAGCGAAAATATTGGCCGTTGTTTGATATTGTTCAGAAGGTAATCGTGGGAATTACCTACAGTTTGGATGTTTTTACTCAGGAAAAGGCTCGAATCATGATTGCAATCAGTGACAATGCCAAGATTAACTGGCTGGAGTTTCTGAAAAGGAGGTTATTGGAGGAATCAGCCAAGTTTGTGGTAGAAGGAGGGAAAGTCGTTCTTTCTGCCAAGATCACAATGCTGCACAAGGTCTCTCTGATTCTGATTGACCTAATGAAAGACAGAGATTGGAGCGAGGACGAAATGATTCCCTATAAACTCACGCATAAGAAGATGCTGCTGGTCAACAGGCTGATACCTGGCCTAGCTGATGATGATGCAGAAGCTGCTGTTAAACCAGCAATCGAAGTACGCAGGACAGGCAAAGGTGGTCAGAAGAGAAAAGCTCCCACCAGAAAACCAGAAAAAGAGATTGTGTTCAAAGAACCAGCCGTCTAGAAAGCTAAGTCAGCACCAGCTACTGAAGTTGGTGTTAAAGGGAAGCAGAAAAGGCAGACAAAACTGGTGGATGAGTCTTCTGACTCTGATGATGATCGGATTCCGATCAACATACTTCCTAAAGGTCCTGGACAAGCTTCCAGAGTATCATCACGCAGATCACCTTCCAAAGGCCCTGCTCAAACGGAGCCGCCACCAATGACCTTGCAGGTTTACCCTGACCAACCTACTTCTCCTGATTCTGCTCATCTGGAGGCCTCTTCACCTGCTCCAGAGGCTCCAGAATATGTCGAACCATTACATGCAGTTTCTTCTCCTCCACTCCCATCATCTTCACCAGAACCAGAAATTCTGTCTTTCACAAAGAAGATCATCAGACGACATTTGAAGAAAATGATCTAGGAAAGATACCCAGAGCTTGTCATCAAGCCAGATGGAAAAGCCACCGTTCTAGAAGTGCTTACTTGGAGGGATATCAGGCAAAATAAGTTTGAAGATTTCAGAACCGTTCTTGAGCAAAAAGGTGGGATCTGTCCTTTTCTGGACTATGAGATTCAGATGCGCAAAATTGTTGGCGTTGAGACTTCTCCTGATCTACTTTCTGATGATGCGGTAGCCAACTTGATTACAAGACAGTTGGGTATGCCGGATACCACAATGCACAGAGAAATGACCCAAAGGAATCTGATGATGAATAAGAGATTGGTGATGGTGGTCCGATCAGTATTGAAGAAATCTTCGAGCAAGTGGCTGATACTGAGAATACAACAAAAGAGATAATGATCATAGAGGAACCTGAAGAAGTTTCCGATGAAGCTGTTGTGGGAGATGCGGCACAGTCCTCATCAGCTGAGGCACAATCAGCCAAGCACGTGATAAACCTGATTTGCTGGAGGGAGTTAAGTTGAAGATATGGAGGTTGAAGGCCCCTCGACATCAGCAGGTCAGGTAGTGCAGATTCTCCAAACCTCTCCATCCTTCAAAGAGAATCTCATGAAGTACATCAAGAACACTTTCAGAGCAAACATGGCTCATATGTTCAGGGATGATGTCAGCTTCTTCGTTCCCCGACAGTTAGAGAAAGCCATCAGAACCGAAAGAGAATATGTATCTTCTCACTGCATGAGAATGACTGAAGAGTTGAGAGATACAACAACTGATAAGATGGTGGAGGTGAATGAGTGCCTGGCTAAGATTGAGGGAAATAGAAATCAGCAATTCACGTTGATGATGAATGAGAAGATGGCTCAGCTGACCAAGCTGCAAAGTGATCTTACACATGCAACTAAGATGGTCAACTCTTCTGCTGATAAGCTTGAGAATCTGTTCAACAAAGTCAGCACTGTGGTAGATAAAGCTCAAAGTTCTATGCTGGCAATTGTTGAGAAAGCTAAACCTGATGCTGGGATTGAGTCTCCTGCTCTGAAGGAATTACAGCTATCTCTTACTCAGATAATTGGTAACCTCAGTTCTGAACTGAAGACTCTTTTTGAGGGAACCAAAAAGGGGGAAGAAGAGAAAGATGCTGAAATGAAGGACAGACTCAACCAGGTTGAGAATTTTGTGGCTGGAATCCAGATCAAGCTTGACAAGAAGAGATTGAAGAAAGATGCTCAAGCAGTCGTTGAACTAGAAAAAGCAGAAGATATCTCTTCCTCAACAGAATCCGATGAGCGTGCCAAGAAGGGCAAGAAACCAGTTGCTGCTGCAAAGAAAAATAAAACATTAAAACCTACTGACAAGAAGAAAGCCTAAGAACTGATGAAGGCAGAGCTGGATAGGCAGAAAAGATTAGAAGAAGCTTCAAGCCTTGATAAGTCTTACAGGATGAAGAAGAAGAAAGGGCTCGTAGCTGAAGCTGGTGAAGGATCGCACTTCGTAGCCAATTCTCGATGGAGATGTGGATGTGATTGTCAAACCAGATAGGAATATGGTGAGAGAATGGAAGAAAATCAAAGGCGAATGGTATATCTCGGCTTACATCAATCAAGTTATTCCAACCAATGTTGAAAAAATGAAATCTTCAGAGATTGGTTGAGTAACAAACATCCAGTATTCTATGAGAACATCATGAGAGAGGCCAAGAAACTGAGTTGCATACTAGTTGCCCCTAAGGTCGAAATCATGGAATACAAGAAGACTCCGGATGGAAAGCTGGACAAGATTGCCTTCAATGCAACTCTGAACATGTGCTTGGCACAAGATGATATCTTTGAAGAAAATAAAATTGCAGAAATCAAGGCAAGGCTCTTCGAGATGTGTGTCGTTCTGATGGAAGAGAGATACTGAAGTAATCAGAAAACTCAACTCTGTAAGATCAGATTAGGATTTTTCTATCATGTACTTGTAATGCTGATATTCTTAATGAAAATTCCTATTTTTTATGATCTTAAGACAAACTCTCATTGTCTTCTGATTTACTGTCTTTTTTACTTTAGATTTAATTTTGTTCAGCATACTTTCAGGTAAATGTTTTGGTTCCATCAAAAAGGGGGAAATTGGTGGGAAATTTGTAGTTTTTATAGAAGTTCCAAAACAGTTGTAATAAGACCAGTCGAACTTGTTAGTCGACTGATGCTTTGATAGGTAACCAGCTGAACATGTTAGACAGCTGATGAATTATACTAGGTCACATATTGAGAGGGAACTCAAAATGTATAAGTTAGGTCAAGAACAGAAGTGAAGATCAGAAGCGAAGATTAGAAGCGAGGATCAGTAGATGCAGAAGACCAGAAGACCTATTCTATGGAGACATCAATTGAGTCGATAGATTGAAGCTAAGACAACCATATCAGAAGACTCAAGGTGACTGATCAGTAGAGTATTGATCAGATTAAGCTTAGTCAGAAAAGTGATAAGCATATCTACTTATCCAAGGCATACGATGTAAATCAGACAAAAAGAATGTCAACAAGTGTACTTGTTAGCCACTAAGGGATCGACACGTATGTACGGATCTGATGATGCAAGATATGGCGTATCAGGGCAAACGATTAGAAAGGACGAAATTGCACGAAGACGGCATGGCATTCCTAAGCACGTCAAATTACGCCTGCAAGCTACCAAAACTAGCCTGGAATTCAAATTGCTCTCCAACGGCTCTTTGACTTCAAGGTCTATAAATACGGGATAGACTTTCATAGTAAGGTTACGGAAATTATCATCAAGCTCAAGCTATCCGTAATTTCCGCACGAAGAACACAAAATCAAGAATATATTCTAAGTGGTCATCCATAGTTCTTAGCACAGAAATCTTATCCTTTAGCTTTAGGCTACTCAAATACTAGGATAGATTTCCAGTTGGAACACAACAAATCTTATACCCAAACCAAAAGATTAGGTTAAGTTCGTTTTGCAAGATTTCAGACTAGGGTTTCTAGTTCTGATTTCTGGGATTGGTTGAGTGAGAACTCTTGAAACATCTGTTGTACTGTGTTCGACTAACACATTAAACTAAGTCCATTTGGTTAAGTTGGTGCCCTCTACAGATAGGGAAGAGTGGACGTAGGACAAGTTGTCCAAACCACTATAAAAATCTTGGGTGCCTCTACTTGCTTTATTTATTTTACATGCATATTCTAAGTCTGGATCACGTTTGCATCAAGGAACTGATCTGATTAGTTTGACACTTTGTCATCTGATCCAATACAGATCACTTAGAATCTGATTTGAGAAAACTAGTTTTTCACACGGGTTAATCTTATCTTCCGCACATAAGTTAAACTGGTAGACACCGAACTGATCTGCCCTCAGGCGATCAGTAAGTTGGATATCGGTCCAAATTGATTCACACGCACTCTGATTAGGCTACTTTCTATTCACACCTGATCCCACGAAAAAGTTTCAGAAGTCTATTCACCACCTCTTCTAGACTTTTGCCTCACTAAAACCCGTTCGGGACCTACAGAGAATATAATAATAATTATATTTAAAATTAATTATTATTACTATTTAATTAAATTAGATTTAATTAAATAGGATTCCTAATAATAATATATGGAATATTATTATGGGATTTGATATATATGGAATCAAATCCGTAGAGATTTGATATACATGGAAATCAAATCCGTAGAGATTTTTGTACATGAGAATTAAATCTATGGGGTTTAATTTACAAGATTAGGGATTTTATTTTCTAATTAGGTTAGCTTAAGATTTAAGCTGGGCCTCCCCTATATATATGAGCTCTTGGGAATTCATAATATGAGACTTTATATTTTCTCCATAAAATCTCTAAGTTTGAATTTTCCTAGCAATTTCATCTCGGGGATTCAACGTTGGCAAATCTGTGAGAATTGGTAAACGACTGTTACGTGGATACCGTAGTTGAGGAATCCGTGTATGAATTGCTGTAAGAATTCTGTTTACGTTTACTCGTATTTAATTATGCAACTAATTGTTCGTTGTTGGTGAACTGTTTATTTCCGTTGCGCATGTATTACGTGTTTACGTGCTTATAAATTCCAACAACTGCCCTGCTATCCTTGAGCCCCTGCACATTTGTACAAATGTGTGAGCCACAACCGGTATCTAATATCCAGCAGTTAGTAGCATTTGTGGACATGTTTATCTCAATAACAAACATACCTGTTCCTGATGCTGGGACACCTTGTGTCTTCTTTTCAGCTGCTAGAACCTTACAGTCCTTCTTCCAATGCCCCTTCTGCTTGCAGTGGAGGCATACATCCTTGTCCACCCTATCCTTCTTTTGAATTCAACCTTTGGGCTTAAGGAAGCTTGGCTTGGAGCCTTTCTTTGCCTTGCCCCTTCGCTTCTTCTTTCCTTTCGGAGCAGAAGAAATAGAGTCACTCACCATGTGCACGGGCTTTTCCTTAGCAGTGGAAGACTCAAAGGTCTTTAGCATGTTATGCAGCTCGGGCTTGATCGATTCCGTCTTATTCGTATTAAAGTTTACTACGAAACTCGAATATGAATCGGGAAGCGACTGAAGAATGACGTAAACAACAACATTGGTCTTGAGCTCAATTGCCCAGACGACCAAGTTTCTCGATTAGCCCTATCATCTTCAACACATGAGGAGAAACCTTCCCTCATTTGGAAAGTCGACATCTAAATAAATCTCTCATCACTTCATAAATCTCGGAACAAGATTCAGAATCAAAGAGATCCTTCAGAAGCTTAATCATTTCAAAGGGAAGCATCTTCTCATGCTGCCTTTGCAATTCGGGAGTCATCCCGAGTAGCATAACACACTGAGCCTAGGAACCATCCTCTTGATGCTTCTTCTGAGCTTCGGCGTCAGACGCCTCAGCTTCTTCAGTACCAGCCTCCTGGGTAGCAGGGATTGGCTTGTCCAACACGTACTCAATCTTTTCTTGCATGAGCACCAAACGAACGTTTCGGTGCCAGTCGAGAAAGTTTGGCCCAGCCATTTTGTTTGTTTTCAAAATGCTTCTCAATGACATGTTATTCATTTCAACAATCCTAGAGAAATAAAATAAAATGGGAATTAAACACATAATTCCTATGATCAATATTCAGCAATCAAAATAAACGTGGCCTTTTAAGTTTATCTTGTTTCCATTATTTTCACATATTCAACGACCTCATCGGAAGAATACGAATTTACATACAATATAAATTATAATGGACTAGGATCCACGTTATTATTACTACAACATCTGCTTTGGTTGATTGTTGTAATAATAAAACTGGTAGGTCTCTAAACCAATTGCAAAATTGCAACTCCAAGTTGATTGGGCCTAGCTCAATCTGATGTCACTTAACTTTTGTTTCCCTGCTTTGGCTGGTGAAACAAAGTCAAGTTGATTTACAACCATCAAGTGACAACACTACGTGTCCCTATAAAAGTCCCATTAGATGTAGATCCGAGCAAAAGACTTTGGTATTAAATACCCATTGGAATGAAATCTCCGGTTTACTTTTAATTTTGATGGAAGACATCTTATCAAATTAATGAGAAAATTATATTTTAGTGAAGAATGTTTTAAAGGCGGGGTATTAATTGATTAATCGAGATCCATCATGCTTTCTATATCATATTTGAGCAAATATTGGGCGCCGCCTACCCAAACATGAATTACACGGACTAACAAATAGTTGGGCGTCGTCTACCCAAACATTTAATACGGTCTGACAGTTATTGGGTATCGCTTTAGGTCCCGATTTGAAAACCAATTTTGCGCGTGCGGAAGCGAAAACATGTAATGCAATGCATATAAAACAGGGGTGAGGGCAGAGTGATTCCTGATTTTTTTTTTTCGTTTTAAGCTCATGTGTGTTGTTTTGCTTATAATAGAATGCATATAACAGGTATGAACATAAAGCAGTAAAGAACACACGATTTTATAGTGGTTTGGAGTCCAACTCCTACATCCACTCTTCCCTATCATCAGGGGCACCTACTAAACCAACTGGACTTAGTTTAACGTGTTAGTCCAACACCCAACAGATGTTTACCGAGTTCATACTCAAACGGGACTTATCACCCTCACGGGATTGCCTACCCTCCCTTTCAGGATTGCTAGATGTTTACCGAGTTCACACTGACCTACAAACTTAACCGACTGATTTGGGTAAAGTTTGTTTGGTTTCCAACTAGGTTGAGATTTTCCCTTACATTTGTTTAGCCTCAATGCTAAGGATGGGAAAATCTCTCTAAGCTTAGGATATATCATTTGTGCTTAGATCTAGGGTAGAACACTCTTGAATATATGCGTGTATTTCTTGCTCTGTGTTCTATGGTGGGAATGCTGGATGACTTGACTTTTAGCTTGATGGGTCTCGCACTTTTCCACATTCTCCACACAAATAATGAAGGAAGAACTTGTATTTATAGTGTGGATTTGAATGTTACCGTTGGATGGAGTCACATTCAAATCCATACTATTCTGTAGCTTTTTGCAGCTTTTGCAGGCTTCTTGTCTTCCTCTCATTGGTCCACGTCAGCTGAATCTAACGGCTATTTTCTTCAGGATTGTCTGATCCTCGGCTTCTTCAAACTCAGGCTTCCTTGGACTCAGGATTCTTGATTCAGCGGACTTCTCTTCAGCGGACCTTGTCTGATCAGGCATACTGACACTCAGGCTAACTGAGTTCAGCTCTTCTGACTTCAGACATCCTGACCCTCAGGTCACTAGCACTCAGGCTAACTGATCTTCAGTAGCATTCTGATTCTCAGTGAACATGACTTCAACTGACTTCTCTTCTGATGACTTCTTGCCTGATCTGATATGCAGATTTCTGGTTTCTGATATCTGATTTCTTCTCGCCTGATCTGATCAGCTCACATGATCAGATCAGTATAGCATCAGGTCAGCATATCAGTTTATCTGCATCAGATTAGTACATTAGGTTAGCATATTAGGTTAGCATATCAGTTTAGCACATCTGATCTCAATCACGTCTGATTTTGATCATCTGCTTATCTTCATATCTGATCTTGATCACGTCTGATCTCGATCAGTCTCATCTGCTCCTTTTCTGATCTGCAACCTTCTCTTCTGATCTTCTTGTCAGTTTCTTTCTGATCAGCTTGTCTGCTCTTCTGATCACAATATCAGCTCGACTATTCTTCTGATCATCTGATCAGGTCTGTTCTGGTCATCTGATCTTCTGATCAGCTGGCTTAGCTTTTCTTCTCTTCTGATTTTGCACAACTCATCAGTTAACTCAGAACTCATCTAACTCATTTGATCTCGACCAGTCTCGTCTGCAGCCTCGTCTGATCTCGATCACCTACGTCTGATTCGTGAGTTCCCCCTCAACTTATTCTCTTGTTCCCCCTCAACTTGTTATCTGTAAATCAGCTTCAACAACACAAGTTGATAATGTTTTGGCATAATTCATCAAAACTAAAATATCCCAACAGTCGCCTACCCAAATAGATATAACGTGGTCTATAAGGGGTTAACAAATTAAATCAAATTTAATGCACGAGTTAACCAAGTGGGATTTGATATCGTCTTAAAATAATTATCTAAATCCAATTTCAATTTTAATTTTAAGATTATCAAATGTTAACTATTAATCCAATTAATAATTAAGTCAAATTAAAACAGTTTCAAAAAATTAAATTTCATTAACTTTTAAAAACAGAATTTGAATTTGAATTTGAATTTATTTTGTCAAGGGCTCATGTGTAAATATAAAAAATTGGGTGAAAGGGCTTGTACAACAATCCAATTTCGGCATAGTCCTTCCCCTTATCATCGCCCAGTTTCCAAAACCATTTTCCGATCGAGTCATCCAAGCCAAACGTCCAATAATTCACCAGTTCATCAGAATTATTCAAAAAATTCTCAAAATTGTTCCAATTATTAGGGATTAATCAGATTTTAATTTCATAAGTTCCAAACCAATCGAAAATCATCCCAATCAACACGCATCATAATTCAGAATTCATCAGAAGAACAAGCCAAAACCATGAACAGACATGCATCGAATTGAACTCAGTCAAAAATGAAAAAATGAAACCAAATGACGCACGGGCACGAGTTGCCACCGCATCCTATCGAGCGCGAGCGCCTCGCCGCCGCGAACGAAGGAACCGGGTGGGGCCGCGCGTGCAGCTGCGACCCCCTTTTCCTCAAACTGGTTTGAAACCAGAGGCAATAAGGTCGCATCGGCGGCTCACTGCCACTGGTTCGTTTCAATTCCTGTGGCGTGCCGCTTAGAATCGAATTGGAAATGGACACAAGGGTCAAGCATCGAAAAGATTCAAGCAACGTGTCTCAAATCTAGGCAAATCGGTGGTGCACCACCGTGATTCGAGGTGATTTGAGGGTACACCATCAGAAAAAGAGGCAAAACTAGAGGAATTCACATCTCAAACGCGACGAGGACGATGAAGGCGCAATTGGGAAAGGTGGTGCCGCGCGACCGGAATGAGTTGTGGCCCGAGGCCGCCAGCTCGAGTGCCATCGCCCCAGCCCACGAAACCAGAAGAATGCGGCGGCGGAGGCGGGAGGGTTTCTCCCAGAGAAACCCTAGCTTTTGGGTGTGAGGAAGACGAAGACAAAGAGGCCGAACAAAAACAAATAAGGGTGCGTCTCATCTAATGAGTGTGCCCCAACAAACAAGTACATACATATGGTGCGGTCAACTCACACGGCCGCACCAACAGTTTATAACAAAAATATTTGATTTTATAAATCTGAATTTATGCAATCAATTAAAGAGCCTGAAGCTCTGATACCACTGTTGGAATATACTAGCACGTAAACACGGAATACTTGCGCAGCGGAAATAAACAGTTCACCAACAACGAACAGTTAATTGCATAAACGAGTACGAATAATCATAACGAAGAATCTTACAGTAATTTGAATGCAGATTTCTCAACTACGGTATCCACATAATCCCCGTTGACGGACTTGCACAAATTTACCAGCATTGAATCTGAGACGGAATTTGCTAGGAAAATTCATATTCTAGATTTTATGGAGAAACTAGGTTTTGTTGTTGTAGTAAATAATGAATCCCGGGAAGTCATATATATAGGGAGAGATTGACTTAATTCTTAAGCTATCTTTATTAGGAAGATAATTCCTAATCTTGCAAAATAAATCTCAAAGATATGTTTTTCCCTACAGATATTTTCCTACAATAATATTCCATAATATTATTTAGGATTCCTATTTAATTAAATCCAATTTAATTAAAAAGTAATAATAATTAATTCTAAATTAATTATTATTAATTCTCCATAAATTAAATACTAAATCCAATTTAATACTTAATCAATCAACTATAATCCGTACATGGGAATTACTTGTTGTGTGACCCATAGACCCTTATATATCGAGTGATTAGTCAAAATAACGATCTTAATTGAACCCTAGACAATAAATAAGACATTCTCAATATATGAGGTACGTTGCAAGAAACGTACAACTACCTGTAACTGAAATATGGGATATTACGATTTCCTCCTTTCATTCACGAATACTCGATTAGTGTTGAACATGATGAAGTGTCTATTCAAATAACTTAATCACATTATCTCCAATCACTAATTGATCACTTATGTCACACTTTGCCACAAAGTCAAAGTTGACGTGCATTGATCAATGACTTTGATTCAATTATGATGAGAAGATGAGTATTCTCTCTAAATCCACTTTGAGGAATGAATCATGTTCTTGGCTCAACTACCACACACATGCACTTCGTGATGAAACCAATCCAAGCCATATCTACCCATGGAAAGGTGCAAGCGTCGGTCATGGTCAAAGTTCATCACTCCACACATGTCATGTGTATTGACCTTAAGTCAAAGGAGTATCGCATCGCTCCCACTAACCGAGACACCCGTAGACACATATAGTGGAACTATATCAAACGGTTTATCGGATGGGTATACAAATACCCTCTAAGGTATTTGTGCATCCATCATGAGATACCTAGTATCTCGTAGTAAGTGAGATCTTACTACACTCTCTAAGAGTATGATGCAAATCGCACACCAATCTCCATTGCATCATCAATATCCCATTCTTGATGATCCTTGATCGGGGCTATTTGAGAATCATGCTTAAGTCATCTGAGTTCTCACATCTCAATGACAACAATGATTCAAGGGAACACAGATAAGAACAAATGCAAACAATCAAACATAATATTCTAATAAGTGTAACGCCATACATTTAATATTAAATAAACAATAATATTAAACCAACACTGAATATTATCTTAGTATTATGTCCATACAAAGGATTGTCTCTAGGACACTAACACTAACACTAGAAGGACGGCGGTAACGAACTAAGTTCTGGAGGGACGGCGGCAATGTTCTGGAGGGACGGTGGCAATGTTCCAAGTTCTTGAGGGACGACGACAAAGTTCTAAAGGGACGGCGGGAGGGATGACGACAACGTCCCAAGTTCTGGAGGGACGGAGGCAAAGCTCTGGAGGGACGGTGGCAATGTCCCAAGTTCTGGAAGGATGGCGACAAAGTTCTGGAGGGACGGTGGCAACGTCCCGAGTTCTAGAGGGACGGGGACAAAGTTCTCGAGGGACGGCGATAAAGTTCTGGAGGGATGGCTGCAACGTCCCACGTTTAGGAGAGACGATGACAAAGTTCTGGAGGGACTGCGACAACGTCCTAAGTTCTGGAGGGTCGGCGACAAAGTTATGGAGGGACGACAGCAATGCCCAGAGTTCTGGAGGAATGGCGGCAATGTCCCAAATTCTGTAGGGAAGGCGACAAAGTTCTGGAGGGACGGCGACAAAATTCTGGAGGGACAGCGACAACGTCCCAAGTTCTGGGGGGATGGCAGCAACGTCCCAAGTTCTGGAGGGATGGCGAAAAAGTTCTGGAGGGACGGCGGCAATGTTCCAAGTTTTGGAGGGACGACAACAACGTCCCATGTTCTAGAGGGACAGCCACAATGTCCTAAATTCTGGAGGGACGGCGGCAATGTTTTAGAGGGACGATAGCAACATCCCAAGTTTTAGAGGGATGGCGGCAATGTTTTGGATAGATGGCGGCAAAGTTCTGGAGGGATGGTGGCAACGTCTCAAGTTCTGGAGGGATGGTGGGTCGACAACATTCCAAGTTCTGGAGGGATGACAACAAAGTTCTGGTGGGACGGCGATAAAGTTCTGGAGGAATGATGGTAATGTCCCAAGTTCTGGAAGGACTATGACAATGTTCTTGAGGGACGATGGTAATGTCCAAAGTTTTGGAGGGATTGCGGCAAAGCTCTGGAGGGACATGCGGTAAATTTTTGGAGGGACGACGACAACGTCCCAAGTTCTAGAGGGACATCACAATGTTTTGGAGGGACAGCGGAATGTCCCATGTTATGGATGGATGGCGGCAAAGTTCTGGAGGGACAGTGACAATGTCCCAAGTTTTGGAGGGACATTGGCAATGTCCCAAGTTTTGGAGGGACGATGGTAACGTCCCATATTATGGATGGACGGCGACAAAGTTCTGGAGGGACAGCGGCAATGTTCCAAGTTTTGGAGGGACAGTGGTAACGTCCCATGTTTTGGAGGGACGGCGGCAACGTCCCAAATTCTGGAGGGATGGTGGCAAAGTTCTAGAGGGACGGTGGTGACATCCCAAGTTCTGGAGGGATGGTGGCAAATTTCTAAAGGGAAGGTGGCAACGTCCCAAGTTATGGAGGGATGGAGGCAAAGTTCTGGAGGGACGGCGGCAACGTCCCAAGTTCTGGAGGGAAGGTGGAAAAGTTCTGGAGGGATGACAGCAACGTCCCAAGTTCTGAAGGGACGACGACAAAGTTTTGGAGGAATGGTGGTAAATTTCTGGAGGGACGGCGGCAATGTTCTGGAGGGATGATGGAAACTTCCCAAGTTCTGGAGGGACGGTGTCAAAGTTCTGGAGGGATGACAACAACGTCCCATGTTCTGGAGGGACGGCGGCAAAGTTCTGGAGGGACGAGAGTAAATTTCTGGAGGGATGGCAGAAATGTTCTTGAGGGACGAAGGCAACATTTCTGGATGGACGACAGTAAAGTTTAGGAGGGACGGCGGCAACATCCCAAATTCTGGAGGGACGGCGGCAACGTCCCAAGTTCTGGAGGGACGACGACAAATTTTTGGAAGGATATCGGCAATGTTCTAGAGGGATGGTGGCAACGTCCCATGTTCTGGAGGGACGGCAACAAAGTTCTGGAGGGACTGTGCTAACATCTCAGATTCTGGAGGGAAGGCGGCAAAGTTCTAGAGGGACAACGAGATGGACAATGGCAATGTCCCAAGTTCTAGCGGGACGTCGGTAAATTTCTGGAGGGACAGCCGCAACGCCTAAATTTCTGGAGGGACGGTGGCAAAGCTCTAGAGGGACGGTGATAAAGTTTTGGAGGGATGGGGACAACATCAAAAGTTCTGGAGGGACGGCGGTAAAGTTCTTGAGGGACGACGACAACGTCCCAAGTTATGGAGGGACGACGGCAACATCCAGAGTTCTGGAGGGACGATGACAACATCCCAAGTTTTGTATGGATGGCGGTAAAGTTCTGGAGGGACGGCGGCAAAGTTATGGAGGGACGGCTATAAAGTTCTGGATTGACTGCGACAAAATTATGGAGGGACGTCGACAAAGTTCTGGAGGGACAGTGGAAATGTCCCATGTTCTGAAGGGACGACGGCAACGTCCCATGTTATGGACAGGTGGCGGCAAATTTCTGGAGTGACAGCGGCAATGTCCCATGTTTTGGAGGGACAGCGGTAACGTCCCATGTTTTGGAGGGATGGCGGCAACGTCTAACAATCTGGAGGGATGGTGGCAAAGTTCTAGAGGGACGACAGTAACATCCCAAGTTCTGGAGGGACAACGACAACGTTCTGGATGGATGGCGACAAATTTTTGGAGGGACGACGGTAACGTCCCAAGTTCTAGAGGGATGGCAGCAGAGTTCTGGAGGGATGTCGACAATGTCCCAAATTCTGGAGGGAAGGTGGCATAGTTCTGGAGGGACCACAACAATGTCCAAAGTTCTCTAGGGACGGGGACAAAGTTCTGGAGGGATGGCGGCAAATTTCTGGAGGGATGGCGACAATGTTCTCGAGGGACAGCGGTAAAGTTCTGGAGGGACGACAGTAAAGTTCAGGAGGGAGAGCGGCAATGTCTCAAGTTCTGTAGGGTCTGCGGTTAAATTCTGGAGGGACGACGACAAAGTTATGGAGGGACGACGACAAAGTTCTGGAGGGACGATGACAAAGTTATGGATGGACGTCGACAAAGTTCTGGTGGGACAGCGGTATTATCCCAAGTTCTGTTGGGACGGCGGCAATCTCCAATGTTATGGATGGACGGCGGCCAAGTTGTGGAGGGACAGCGGCAACGTCCCATGTTTTGGAGGGACAACGGCAACATCCCAAGTTTTGGAGGGACGGCGGCAACATCCCATGTTATGGATGGACGACGGCAAAGTTCTGGAGGGACAGCGGCAATGTCCCAAGTTTTGGAGGGATGGCGGCAACGTCCCATGTTTTGGAGGGATGGCTGCAATGTCCTAAATTCTGGAGGGACGGTGGCAAAGTTCTAGAGGGATAGAGGCAACATCCCAAGTTATGGAGAGATGGTGGCAAATTTATTAAGGGACGGTGGCAATGTCCCATGTTCTGGAGGGATGGCGGCAAAGTTCTGGAAGGACGGCGGCAATGTCCCAAGTTCTGGAAGGAAGGTGGCAAATTTCTGGAGGGATGGCAGCAACGTCCCAAGTTCTGAAGGGACGGTGACAAAGTTCTGGAGGGATGGCGGCAAATTTCTGGAGGGATGGCGGCAATGTTCTGGAGGGATGACGGCAACTTCCCAAGTTCTGGAAGGACGGCGACAAAGTTCTAGAGGGACAATAGTAACATCCCAAGTTCTGGAGGAACGGCGGCAACTTCCCAAGTTTTGGAGGGACGACAACGAAGTTTAGTAGGGACTGCGACAACATTCCAAATTCTGGAGGGACGGCGTCAATGTCCCAAGTTCTAGAGGGACGGTAACAAATTTCTGGAGAGATGTTGGCAATATTCTAGAGGGACGGCGGCAACGTCCCAAGTTCTGGAGGGACGGCAACAAAGTTTCGGAGGGGCAGCGGCAACATCCCAGATTTTGATGGGAAGGCGGCAAAGTTCTGGAATGTTCCATGTTCTAAAGGGACGTCGGCAATGTTCTTGAGGGATGGCCACAACGCCTAAATTTTTGGAGGGACGGTAGCAAAGCTCTAGAGGGATGGCTGTAAGGTTCTGGAGTGACGACGGCAACGTCCCAAGTTCTGGAGGGATGGCGGCAAGGTCCTAAGTTCTTGACGGTCAACGACAATGTTATGGTGGAACGGCGGCAACATCCAGAGTTCTGGAGGGACGACGGCAACGTCCCAAGTTCTGTAGGGAAGGTGGTAAAGTTCTGGATGGACGGCGGCAAAGTTATGGAGGGACGGCGACAAAGTTCTGGAGGGAAGGCGAAAAAGTTCTGGAGGGACGGCGACAAAGTTCTGGAGGGACAGCGGCAATGTCCCATGTTCTGGAGTGACGGCGGAAATGTCCCATGTTATGGATGGGCGGCGGCAAAGTTCTGGAGGGACAGCGGCAATGTCCCAAGTTTTGGAGGGACAATGGCAACGTCCCAAGTTTTTGAGGGATGGAGGCAATGTGCAAATTTCTGGAGGGACGGTGGCAAAGTTATAGAGGGACGATGGTAACATCCCAAGTTCTGGAGGGACGGCGGCAACATTCTGGATGGACGACGACAAATTTTTGGAGGGACGGCGGTAATGTCCCAAGTTTTGGAGGGATGGCGGCAAAGTTCTGGTGGGACGGCGGCAACGTCCCAAGTTCTGGAGGGAAGGTCGCAATGTTCTGGAGGGAGGGCAACAACGTCCCAAGTTCATAAGGGACGACCACAAAGTTCTGGAGGGATGGCGATAAATTTCTGGAGGGATGGCGGCAATGTTCTGGAGCGATTGCGGCAACGTCCCAAGTTCTGCAGGGATGACAACAACGTCCTAAGTTTTGGAGGGAAGGTGGCAAGGTTCTGGAGGGATGACTGCAACGTTCCAAGTTCTGGACGGACGGCGGCAATGTTCTAGAGGGATGACGGCAACATCCCAAGTTCTAGAGGGATGGCGGCAAAGTTCTAGGGGGACGATAGCAACGTCCCAAGTTCTAGAGGGACGACAGCAAAGTTCTGGAGGGCATGCGGCAAATTTCTAGAGGGATGGCGGCAATGTTCTGGAGGGACGGCAGCAAAGTTCTGTAGGGACAGCGCCAACATCCCAAATTCTGGAGGGACGGCGGGAGGGAAGGTGGCAACGTCCCAAGTTCTGGAGGGACGGCCGCAATATCCAAATTTCTGGAGGGATGGCAACAAAGTTTTAGAAAGACGGCCGCAAAGTTCTGGATGGACGGCGACAACGTCCTAATTTCTGGTGGGACGGTGGTAAAGTTCTGTAGGGTCGATGACAACGTTCCATGTTCTGGAGGGATGGCGGCAACATCCTAAGTTTTTGAGATTTGGTAGTAAAGTTATGGAGGGACGGCGGCAACGTCCACAGTTCTGCAGGGATGAAGACAACGTCCCAAGTTCTATAGGGACGACGGCAAAGTTCTGGAGGGATGGTGATAAAATTTTGGAGGGACAGCGGCAATGTCCCATGTTATGGAATGATGGTGACAACGTCCCAAGTTATGGATGGACGGTGGCAAAGTTCTGGAGGGACAGTGGCAATGTCCCTAGTTTTGGAGGGACAGCGGCAACGTCCCAAGTTTTGGATGGACGGTGACAACATCCCAAATTCTGGTGCGACGGTGGCAAAGTTCTAGAGGGCCGACGACAACATCCCATGTTCTTGAGGGACGGTGGTAACGTTCTGGATGGATAGCGGTAAATTTCTGGAGGGACGGTGGCAACATCCTAAGTTCAGGAGGGAAGGTGGCAAAGTTATGGTGGGACGGCAGCTACGTCCCAAATTCTTAAGGGACGACAACAAAGTTCTGGATGGATGGCGGTAAATTTCTGGTGGGATGGCGGCAATGTTCTGGAGGGATGACAACAATGTCCCAAGTTCTGTAGGGATGACAGCAACGTCCTAGGTTCTGGATGGACGGCGACAAAGTTTTGGAGGGATGATGGCAACGTCCCAAATTCTGAAGGGACGGCGATAATGTTCTGGAGGGATGATGACAACGTCCCAAGTTCTGGAGGGATGGCGACAAAGTTCTAGAGGGATGGCGGCAAATTTCTGGAGGGACGGCGGCAATGTTCTGGAGGGATGACGGCAATGTCCAAAGTTCTGGAGGAATGGTGGCAAATTTATGGAGGGACGACGGCAATGCTTTGGAGGGATGATGGAAATGTCCCAAGTTCGGGAAGGACGGCGGCAAAGTTCTAGAGGGATGACAACAACATCCCAAGTTCTGGAGGGACGGTGGCAAAGTTTTGGAGGGACGGCGGCATATTTCTGGAGGGATGGCGACAATGTTCTGGAGGGACGGCGGCAAAATCCCAAATTCTAGAGGGACAATGGCAATGTTCTGGAGGGACGGCGGGAGGGACGGTGGCAACGTCCTATGTTTTGGAGGAACGGCGACAATGTTCTGGAGGGACGGTCGCAACATCTAAATTTCTGGAGGGACGACAGCAAAGCTCTTGAGGGACGGTGGCAAAGTTCTGGAGGGACTGCGACAACGTCCCAAGTTCTGGAGGGACGGCGGTAACGTCCTAAGTTCTTTATGGTCGTCGGCAAAGTTATGGAGGTACGGTGGCACTATCTAGATTTCTGGACGGACGGCGGCAATGTCCCAAGTTCAGGAGGGACGTCGGTAATGTTATTGAGGGACGGAAAAAAAGTTCTTGAGATACGTTGGCAAAGTCCCTAGTTCTGTAGGGACGGCGGCAATGTCCTAAGGTATGGATGGATGGCACCAAAGTTCTGGAGGGAGCGCGGCAATGTCCCATGTATTGAAGGGATGGCGGCAACGTCCCATGTTTTTGTGGGACGGCGGCAACGTCCGAAATTCTGGAGGGATGGTGGCAATATTCTAGAGTGATGGAGGCAACATCCTAAGTTCTGGAGGGACGGAGGCCACGTTCTGGATGGACGGCGACAAATTTTAGGAGGTACAGCGGCAACGTCCCAAGTTCTGGATGGAAGGTGGCAAAGTTTTGGAGGGAAGGCGGTAAAGTTCTGGAGGAACAACGGCAACATCCCAAGTTCTGGAGGACGGCGGCAAAGATCTGGAGGAACGGTGGCAACGTCCAAAGTTCTGGAGGCACGATAACAAAGTTCTAGAGTATTAGCGGCAACGTCCCAACTTCTGGAGGGACGACAGCAAAGTTCAGGAGTGGCGGTGGCAACATCCCAAGTTCTGGAGGGACGACGGCCACATCCTAAGTTCTAGAGGGACTGTGGAAAAGTTCTGGAAGGACGACGACAACGTCCCATGTTTTGGAGGGACGGTGGTAAAGTTATTGAGGGACGGCGGCAACGTTCCAAGTTCTGGAGGGAAAGCAGCAAAGTTCTGGATTAACGACAACAAACTTCTTGAGGGACGGCGGCAATGTCCCAAGTTCTGGAGGGGCGGCAGCAAAGCTCTGGAGGGACGGTGGCAAAGTTCTGGAGGGACTGCGACAACGTCCTAA
The DNA here is from genome assembly GCA_037126765.1 of Stenogyne calaminthoides. Taxonomy (NCBI): domain Eukaryota; kingdom Viridiplantae; phylum Streptophyta; class Magnoliopsida; order Lamiales; family Lamiaceae; genus Stenogyne; species Stenogyne calaminthoides. The sequence continues at coordinate 33,943,628 of JBBCBC010000001.1, read as the reverse complement.
GTTCTGGAGGGACGACGGTAATGTCCTAAGTTCTTGATGGTTATCGGCAAAGTTATGGAGGTACGGTGGCAACATCCAGAGTTCTGGACGGACAGCGGCAATGTCCCAAGTTCTGGAGGGACGTGGGTAATGTTATTGAGGGATTGCGACAAAGTTCTTGAGATACGTTGGCAAAGTCCCTAGTTCTGTAGGGACGGCGGCAACCTCCTAAGTTATGGATGGACGGCAGCAAAGTTCTGGAGGGAGCGCAGTAATGTCCTATGTATTGGAGGGACGGCGGCAACGTCCCATGTTTTGGAGGGACGACGGCAACGTCTAAAATTCTGGAGGGATGGTGGCAATATTCTAGAGTGATGGAGGCAACATCCTAAGTTCTGGAGGGACTGCGGCCACGTTCTGGATGGACGGCAACAAATTTCAGGAGGGACAGCGGCAACGTCCCAAGTTCTGGATGGACGGCGGCAAAGTTTTGGAGGGAAGGCGGTAAAGTTCTGGAGGACCAGCGGCAACATCTCAAGTTCTGGAGGACGGCGGCAAAGATCTGGAGGAACGGTGGCAACGTCCAAAGTTCTGGAGGCATGACAGCAAAGTTCTAGAGTATTAGCGGCAACGTCCTATGTTCTGGAGGGACGGTAGCAAAGTTCAGGAGTGGCAGTGGCAACGTCCCAAGTTCTGGAGGGACGGCGGCAACATCCTAAGTTCTAGAGGGACTGTGGAAAAGTTCTGGAAGGACGACGACAATGTCCCATGTTTTGGAGGGACGGTGGCAAAGTTTTGGAGGGACGACGGCAACGTCCCAAGTTCTGGAGGGAAAGCAGCAATGTTCTGGAGGGACTGCGGCAATGTCCCAAGTTCTGGAGGGACAGTGGCAATGTCCCAAGTTATGGTGGGACGGCGGCAAAGTTCTGGAGGGACGGTAGAACTTCCGAAGTTCGGTAAGGATGGCGGCAAAGTTCTGGAGGGACGGTGGCAATGTCCGAAGTTCTGGAGGGACGGCGACAACGTCCAAAATTCTAGAGGGACACCGCAAAGTTTGGAGGGGCAGTGGAAATGTCTCAAATTCTGAAGGGATGGCGGCAAAGTTCTAGAGGCACGGCGATAAAGTTTTGGAGGATCGACGGTAACGTCCCAAGTTCTAAAGGGAAGGCGGGAATGTTCTTGAGGGATGGTGGCAACCTCCCAAGTTCTAATGGGACGGCGGCAATGTTCTAGAGGGACGACGACAATTTTCTGGATGGACGGCGGCAACTTTCTGGAGGGACGGCAGCAAAGTTCTGGAAGGACGGCGACAACTTTCTGGAGGGACGGAGGCAACATCCCAAGTTCCTGAGGGACAACGGCAACTTTCTAGATGGACGACGGTAAAGTTCTAGAGGGACAGCGACAACGTTCCATGTTCTATAGGGACGGCGACAAAGTTCCGGAGGGACGGCGGCAAAGTTCCTGAGGGACGGCGGTAATATCTCAAGTTCTGGAGGGGCGGCGGCAACGTCCCAAGTTGTTGAGGGACGGCGGCAATGTCCCATGTTCTGGAGGGACGGTGGCAAAGTTCTGGAGAGTTGTAGCATGAATAATCCCGACCTCTCCCCTGGTCATGAAGGATAACAAGTAGTCCCACAACATCTGCTTGAAGCAGACTCTATGAGAGGACCGCGGGACCAACCCGCCAAATTCTGATAAGGCCCAACATTCAAATCGCGGAAGTCGACAACTCGGGAAGTCGCGGCGCGACTTACATTTTATATCCTCCAGTTGGGAATAACCTGCATCAATCATAACTACACAGCTCAAATGGTCAAAGACAACACCCGACATACCACTAAATCCACCCTCTAAGTCCGCCCCACGATTGGCGTGCATTAAAGACAGGCGATTTCTGGCCTGTCAAGGTGGAATTAGCGATTTACGGAAATGTAGCCCTTTCATAGGCATGATTCCTTATGTAAATTCCCGAGCGGGAATCGTAGTATAAATAGGCCACCACGGCCACATCTATAAAAAAAGGTTGGACATCTTAGAGTCTTAAGCATATATATGATAAATACATACCTGGCTTGGATGCCCCCAGACGTAGTCTTGTTCATAAGGCGAACCGGGTCAACAATCCTTCTGTTATTACCACTGTTTTGACTGTGATTTACGTAAAAAATCTTAAATAATCATTGTTTGACTGGAAAAATTGTAATAAGTTACAACAATTGGTGCCGTCTGTGGGAACATTTCTTGAAGAATCCTATCGATTCTTGAGGAGACTTCACGTTCCAAACTCAGTTGAATAGATGGCAATCAATTAGGGAAAAGCTGCCACTGGAAATGAAACAGACGCACGTGATGGTGCCGAAGCCTCACTAAGCTCTCAGCCTGCCCACCGGGCAGCCCCGGCTAGCTCTCCCGACTGGTGGAATCTTGTCTAAACCACAGAGAACGTCAAGGCTGTGATGGTTGTCCTCAACAAGAAACGTCTCAATTTCGAAGCTGAGGAGGAACAACCCCCATCCAAGAAGACAACCCACGACTCCGGAACCTCCAAAGGCAAGCACGTCCTGATGGAGAAGGGCCGATCCACAGGCCAATTGGCGTATCACGCGGCCAGACACGCCATCGTCTGAAATCACCGGGCCCTGGACAGACCAGCAGGTTCGAATAGCGTATTCACCCGCCACGGGAGCTAGGCGGCACAGAAGGCCTTCATGAGGGGAGAGGACGAAGCCCACACCCAACCACGCCATGATGAACAGATGGAACGGGATCTCGCCATGGCCCTAGACATACACCACGGAGGGTCGCCGAGAAATTTTACATTTTATCAGGGTCACGGGCAATGGGCCAATAACCCGCGCGACGCCCAGGTCGCGGCATTGGCGAGAACCGTCCAACAACTGTTGGAAAAGGTGGGGAACCAGGATGGACCATCTGGGTCTAATAACAACCCTGTCATCCCAGACTCGCCACTAGGGACTATGGTCACTCTGGCACCTGCCTAGAGGAAAATCAGTATAGCGGCTCTAGATCGCTATAATGGGAGTATGGACCCCAGAGTCCATATGGCAAAATATAATTCATACATGGCCTCAATGGGAGCATCGGAAGCAACAAAGTGTAGGATTTTCTCCCTGACACTGAGCGACCAGGCCCACATGTGGTACACTTCGCTACCACCTTTCTCCATAGACACTTTCGAGCAGCTGGCTTGGTTATTCTTGGGCCACTATACAGCAATCGCACCTCGGCCTACGACAAGGCAGCGACTCATGAACGCGCGTCAAGGAGAAGCTGAATCGGATTGTTCTTATGTTGAAAGGATCGATAGGCTCATCATTGAGGGGGACCCCATTGGGGATGAAGCTAAGCTGATGAGAGCCGTATCCGGCCTCAGGAAAGGTACCAAGTTATGGTGGCGTATGACTGCTGACTATCCAACCAGCTATGCCGACTTCCGAAGGAGGGCTAGCGACCTCATCCATACCATAGAACTGTTAGAATCCCGGCTCTCAAAGATGAAGGAAGTTGCCGAAGAAGGTTTCCAAGAAAACTGGGGGCCATTACAAGGCACCCGGCAACTTCAAACCATTTGAAGAGTCCATTTTGATGAAGCTGATGGAGGCTTTAGGCATGACGCCTAGTAATGTCTATACCCAAATCCAGGGACGAGACATGCTACGTGCACCTCGCCCCATCAAAGATAAGAGCCAGCAAAACCCGAACAAGTTTTGCCACTATCATGCCCAGAGTGTAGGGATCTTCTGAAGCAACTATGGAAGCTTAACGAAGATGGTCGGCTAGATGAGTTTGTCAAGAATCCCCTGGCAAATGACCATGATGGGCGAGGTCGGCAACGGAATGGTCAACCCAGACAGGGTGAGCAGTCACAAAGAGAGCCCGCTCATGGGGCCGCGCAAGGTGAGCTGCCTGTACCGCCCATACCAGAAGGCACGGGGGGTCGCATCATTCATGCCATCTCGCCACTCGCCATGATAGAGAGCCTTTCTTCGGCCTCCTCATCAAAACGTCGCCTGAAGGTGAAGGTTAGGGCAATGGAGAATGCTCAGATAATGGTTCTGCCAATCCTAGTCGTAACCGAGGAAACCCACAAGATCGAGTCGGGGAGATAGACAAAGCTGGAATCGTGTACCCGAACATCGACCCACTGGTCATTAAGGCCAACATCATGGGGACAACTGTGTGTCGGATGCTTGTCGATGGGGGTGTGGTCTTTCTGTAACATCTTATTCAAAAAGACCCTAGACCAACTCGGGGATTACGAAGCATATATCACCCCCTGCGATCATACGGTGAAGGGTATCGAAAATGCAATAGTTAAACCTATGGTCATGATCCGACTGTCTGTGGAACTCGTGTCCACCTTGGACGAGAAGGTTGGGAACACTAGGCTCTTGGATTTCCTTGTAATCGACCTCCCGAGCACCTATAACGATTTCCTCAGGAGGCCATTTGAGCACGAATTTGAGGCTGCGACCTCCACTTTTTATTTCTGTGTAAAATTCCCCACCAAGAGTAGGCTGGTTGACACCGTTAAAGGTGACCAAGTGGATGCAAGAGGATGTTTGCTTTATTCTTCATCTCATTTCAATTCGGTGCACACATCCTGTCATCATATAATGACGTTGGATCACAAAATGCATGATAACAAGTCAGACACTGAAAAAAGAAATGAGAAGAGGAAGCACGACGAGCTTGATCCAAGGATGGGTTCGGAACCTGAAGATTTTATACTCGAGGCCGAGATAGATGATCCACGACTTGATGGGCCCAGAGCAGTACCCGGAGAGGAACTCGAAAGGGTCAAAGTAGATCCAGCCCAGTCGGACCTAGAGATCATTATAGGATCCAAAATTCCCGTCGACTTAAAAGTCGAAGTCGTCGACTTCCTCAAGAGAAACTTGGACGTTTTTGCTTGGTCGCACAAGGATATGATTGGAATCGATCCTGAGGTCGCATGTCACCGGTTATGCATTGACCCAGCACGAAGACCAATAGCTCAGAAAAGAAGGAAATTTGGTCCGAAAAAATATGTTGCCCTCGCTGAGGAGGTAAAAAAGTTGCTTGACAACGACCTGATCATGCAGGCTGAACAGTCACAGTAGGTCGCAAATGCGGTCCTTGTAAAGAAGTCAAACGGAACTTGGCAACTTTGCATTGATTTCACAGATCTCAATGAAGCATGCCCCAAGGACTTCTTCCCCATGCCACATATTGTCCACCTGATCGACAACACGGTGGGACACGAGATGATGTCTTTCATGGATGCATTTGCTGGATATCATTAGATAGCAATGCACGAACCCGACAGACAGCACACTTCGTTCTTAACAGAAAAGAACATGTACTGTTGGTAGAGAATGCCTTTTGGTTTGAAGAACATCGGGGCGACATATCAAAGGCTGGTCAACCATATGTTTGTCGAGCAAATAGGCAAGTCGGTTGAAGTGTACGTTGACAACATCATCTTCAAAAGTCTGAAAAAGGAAGATCACCTGGCCCATTTGGCACAAGCTTTCGAGATACTCAGGAAGTTTAATATGAAACTCAACCCAAAAAAGTGTAATTTCGGAGTGGAGTCGGGGAAATTCCTGGGGCATCTGGTCAGCAAGCGGGGGATTGAAGCAAACCCAGCCAAAGTCCAAGCTATCTTGGATATGGGAGCCCCCAAAACCACGAAGGAGGTTCAAAAGCTGACAGGGTGCCTGGCCGCTCTAAACAGATTCATCTCCCGAATGGGGGATAAGTGTAAGCCCATGTTCGACACCATCAAAAAAAGGTGAGGTTCAAGTGGACAGCTGAGAGTCAGGATGCCTTTGACAAAATCAAAGCATATCTGGACAACGTCAGCATTTTAGCCAAGCCGGTCCCCGACGAGAAATTGTTTTTATCCTTGGCGGCCTCGGAAATCATTTTAAGTGTAGTGCTTGTGCGAGCGGAAGGTCAGACTCATCTGCCCATATACTTTGTCAGCCAGGCACTAAATGTCAGCCATCTAGAAAAATTAGCTTATGCTCTAGTCATGAGCGTGAGAAAGCTGAGGCCTTACTTCTTTGATCACAAAGTGGAGGTCCTCACTTCCTTGCCCCTTAGCAACATACTCCATCGACCTGATACATCAGGTCGAAGCCTTAAATGGGCGATCGAGGTTAGGCAATATGGGGTAACATACGCACCGCGGCCTACAATTAAAGCTCAGCCACTGGCCGACTTCATCGTCGAATTAACCTCTCCTCCAGGGGCCAGCGGTTAGACCAGCCCACCATGGGAATTATACTAGATGGATCGTCAATCGCTAACAAGTCAGGGGTAGGGGTAGTACTGATCAGTCCGGATGACATTTCTTTCCAGAACGCAATCACTTTCGACTTCCCAGCCACCAACAACGAAGCTGAATACGAAGCACTCATCAGCGGCCTAGAAATGTCCACAGTAATGGGCATCAAACGACTTCAAGTACATACAGACTCCCAACTCGTAGCACACCAAATATCGGGGGAGTATGAGGCCCGAGATGAAAGAATGTCGGCCTACCAAGAGATTGTCAAAACACTTTGCCTGAAATTTGAACAAATTCACATCAAGCTAGTACCAAGGGATGCGAACTCCCGAGCTGATGCATTGGCATGACCAACGACTTCGGAGGCGCCAGCAGAGATGAGGGATGTCATCATCACAAAGCTCTCCCACCCCTCCACTACTAACACAACGGTCATTACTCTAGACACCCCGAACGTGAGCTGGATGACACCCATCATCGACTAATTGATGATCGGGTGTTGGGAAATAAATTTAATAAAGAGGATTTTGATTAGATCCTAAAACCCCTGAGTATGACATGTTCAGGATTAATCTTGATAGATGAGTCAGAATTCAGTTTTAGAGTGTTCAGGATGTTATCTGCACCGTGTATAGTCGGCAGATATAGAACAGGTTAGTTTCTGAAGACTCAGTTTGAAACTGAGAATCTGAAGACTCAGTATGAAACTGAGAATCTGAAGGCTCAGAGAAACCTGAAGACTCAGAGAATCCTGAATGCACAGAATCCTGAAGACTCAGTAATATACTGAATGCTCAGTATATCCTGAATGTTCCGAGGCACTGAAGCTGAGGAATATAGCCGTTGGAATCCAGCTGACGTGGACCAATGAGAGGAAGACAACCAGCCTGGAAAAGCTGCAGAACTTACAGAGAATAGTATGGATTTGAATGAGATTCTCTCCAACGGTAACATTCAAATCCACACTATAAATACAAGTTCTTCCATCAAATTAAGTGTGGATGCGTGGAGATTATTCACAAAATGCTACAGAGCCAAGAGCGTTATAGTCAAAGCATTCCCACCCTAGAACACAAGTCTGTAGATATACAAATATATTCAAAGAGTGTTCTAGAACCCAACACTAAGCAACCCACGATGTATCATAAGCTTAGAGAGATTTTCCCAACCTTAGCATTGAGGCTAAAAAAATGTAAGGGAAAATCTCACCATAGTTGGAGACAACACCAAACCCAAACCCCATTCTCGTAAGAGATAACTAGTGGTGAAGTGAGGTAGTTGTTAGGCAATCCCGAGTGAGGTTGATAAGTCCCGTTGGAGTGTGAACTCGTTAAACATCTAGAGGCGAGCCCGAGAGGGTGATAAGTCCAGTTTGAGTTAGTAAACTACAGAGGTAGTCAGAAAGCTCAGGGTCGGGTTGAGTAAGTAAACTACGTGGAGTAGTCAGAAAGCTCAGGGCCGAGTTGAGTAAGTAAACTACGCGAGGTAGTCAGAAAGCTCAGGAAGTGTTTGAAGGAATTTCCCTAGAAACAGGGAGAGTGGATGTAGGAGCTTGAGTCTCCGAACCACTATATATTGTTGTGTTCTTTACTGCTTTACGTTCTTATCTTGTCATATGCACTCGATTATAAGCAAGACACAACACATGAGCTCAAAAAGAGAAAAATCTGGAATCACCATTCCTTCACCCCTGTTTTATATGCACCGCAACGAAATGTTTTGCTTCCACACGCGCAAAATGGGTTTTCCCACAGGGACCAACAAGTGGTATCAGAGCGGGAGTTCAAAAGGTTCATTAATTTCAGAGTGAACACCTGAACAGATCCTTTTAAAGAAAAACCCGTTTCTTTAAAAAAATGCATATATTCTGATGTTTTGGCGTCTTTATCAATTGAGAAATTGTTGGGATATTTTAGTTCTATGCCAAAACATTATCAACTTGTGTTATTCAAGATAATTTACAGATAACAAGTTGAGGGGGAACGAAAGAACAAATTGAGGGAGAACTCACGGAATTAAAAGTAGATGATCGAGATCAGACGAGGCTGTAGACGAGACTGATCGAGATCAAATGAGTTAGTTGAGTTCAACTGATGAGCTGTGCAAATCAGAAGTGAAGAAAAGCTAAAGCCAGCAAATCAGAAGAGAAGGTTGCAAATCAGAAGATGAGCAGAAGAGACTGATCAAGATCAGATATGATAAAACCTGATATGCTAACCTGATATGATGACCTGATGCTATTCTGATGTGTTGATCTAAAGATGTGTTGATCTAATCAGCCGAACTGATCAGATCATACAAAGAAGAAATCAAATAGCCTGAGTAAAAGTGAACTAAGGCTCAGTAAATAAAGTGAACTGAGACTCAGTATAGGTCAAGAGACCTGAGGGTCAGGATGTCTGAAGTCAGAAAAAACTGAACTCAGTCAGCATGAGTGTCAGTATGCCTGATCAGACAAGGTCTGTTGAAGAGGAATGAGGAGCTGAGCTGAAGACAGAAGATGAAGACCAAGACTGAAGACTTGTAATTCTTTATGTTTTTGTCTTTATCTTTTGAAAAGTTCATTGTAAACTGTAATAGTCTATCATACATCAATGAAAACTTTATCTTTATGCTCAAAGATAATACCTCATTATCTTTTTACATGTCTTTATATTTGATATGCCTGATTATTGTTATTTAGTGATGAAATTGTTGGGTGATTCATTGCTGAATTGATTGTTAAGAGATTTACCATTCTTGTAATAGAAAAACTGAAACCTGAGTATAGGTTAAGTGTGTTGTAACAAGATGGTTTTGGCATCATCAAAAAGGGGGAAATTGTTGGGAAATAAATTTAATAAAGAGGATTTTGATTAGATCCTAAAACCCCTGAGTATGACATGTTCAGGATTAATCTTGATAGATGAGTCAGAATTCAGTTTTAGAGTGTTCAGGATGTTATCTGCACCGTGTATAGTCGGCAGATATAGAACAGGTTAGTTTCTGAAGACTCGGTTTGAAACTGAGAATCTGAAGACTCAGTATGAAACTGAGAATCTGAAGGCTCAGAGAAACCTGAAGACTCAGAGAATCCTGAATGCACAGAATCCTGAAGACTCAGTAATATACTGAATGCTCAGTATATCCTGAATGTTCCGAGGCACTGAAGCTGAGGAATATAGCCGTTGGAATCCAGCTGACGTGGACCAATGACAGGAAGACAACCAGCCTGGAAAAGCTGCAGAACTTACAGAGAATAGTATGGATTTGAATGAGATTCTCTCCAACGGTAACATTCAAATCCACACTATAAATACAAGTTCTTCCATCAAATTAAGTGTGGATGCGTGGAGATTATGCTCAAAATGCTACAGAGCCAAGAGCGTTATAGTCAAAGCATTCCCACCCTAGAACACAAGTCTGTAGATATACAAATATATTCAAAGAGTGTTCTAGAACCCAACACTAAGCAACCCACGATGTATCATAAGCTTAGAGAGATTTTCCCAACCTTAGCATTGAGGCTAAACAAATGTAAGGGAAAATCTCACCATAGTTGGAGACAACACCAAACCCAAACCCCATTCTCGTAAGAGATAACTAGTGGTGAAGTGAGGTAGTTGTTAGGCAATCCCGAGTGAGGTTGATAAGTCCCGTTGGAGTGTGAACTCGTTAAACATCTAGAGGCGAGCCCGAGAGGGTGATAAGTCCAGTTTGAGTTAGTAAACTACAGAGGTAGTCAGAAAGCTCAGGGTCGGGTTGAGTAAGTAAACTACGTGGAGTAGTCAGAAAGCTCAGGGCCAAGTTGAGTAAGTAAACTACGCAAGGTAGTCAGAAAGCTCAGGAAGTGTTTGAAGGAATTTCCCTAGAAACAGGGAGAGTGGATGTAGGAGCTTGAGTCTCCGAATCACTATACATTGTTGTGTTCTTTACTGCTTTACGTTCTTATCTTGTCATATGCACTCGATTATAAGCAAGACACAACACATGAGCTCAAAAAGAGAAAAATCTGGAATCACCATTCCTTCACCCCTGTTTTATATGCACCGCAACGAAATGTTTTGCTTCCACACGCGCAAAATGGGTTTTCCCACCGGGACCAACATCGGGGCATTACCAACAGACATAATTCAGGAAAACCAATTGCAACTGAGGGCAACAAGATACACATTGATTGATAACGAATTATATAAGCGAGGCTTCAGTATACCACTGCTCCGATGTGTTACACAGGAACAAGGGTAAATTATCCTGCGAGATATTCACGAAGGGGTATGCGGAAACCACACAGGAGGGCAATCGCTCGCTCATAAGACGACGAGACAAGGGTATTTTTGGCCGACTTTAAGAGCCGATGCCATGGTTTTCGCAAGGAAATGCCATAGATGTCAAGTTCACGCACCATCGATCAAGGTCGCACCAGAAGAGCTCACCAGCATCCTCAGTCCTTGGCCCTTTGCAAAGTGGGGGATAGATATCATCGGGCCATTACCAACAACCTCGGGTTCAGTCAAATATGCCCTAGTCACAGTGGATTACTTTACAAAATGGGCCGAGGCTGAGGCTTTGGAAACCATAGATCAAGATCACATCATCAGATTCATATGGCGGAACATCATTTGCAGATTCGGCCTACCGCAAGCGATCATATCCGATAATGGGAAGCAGTTCGATGGCCACAAGGTCAATAATTTCTTTAGAAAATGGAAAATCACCAAGCTTTTCTCTACCCCTTATCACCCTCAATCGAATGGTCAAGTCGAAGCTATGAACAAAATCATTAAGCACACTCTGAAAACCAAGACTGAGTGATGAAAGGGGAAGTGGGCCAGCGAACTGCCAGATGTATTGTGATCATACAGAACGACCTGTCAAAATTCAACCGGAGAAACCCCCTACTCAATGGCATTTGGCACAGAAGTGGTCATACCCTCAGAGGTCGAATTCCAGACTCTCCGTACCTTGCAGGTCACGACAGATCGCAACAATGAGGCCTTGACTAGAAATCTAGACTTGCTCAAAGAAAAATGACTAGATGCAAGTATCCGAAATGCGAGATGCAAACAACAATCGGAAAAGTACTACAACTCTAAAGTACGACTTCGACAATTCAAAAAAGGCGACCTTGTCCTAAAGAAAACACTCGGAATAACCAAGGGAACTTTCAGACCAAATTGGGAAGGACCGTACAAGGTCACCCGAGTATTATCCAACGGGGCATACGAGCTCGAGAACCTAGATGGCACCCAGTCACAGTACCCATGGAATGCATCCCATCTGAAGAAGTACTATCAGTAGGATCGAGATCACTGTACTTGTAAACTTTCAAGCGAGTCAATAGTAATGATTTAAATTATTTTTCAAAATTCATGTGTTTAAACCTAGGGAGGTCGCATATGTAATACATCGACCTCCCCCGGGAACGACATTCGACATATTTGCAGAGAGATCGCCACCCCAAACGATGCGGTCCTCCCCTAACATTGTAAGACGACTAAGCAAAGTTCAATCTAAAATCGCAATGCCAATAAGACGAATGAACACATGCAAGAATTGAAGTCGCATAAGGAAATCAAGTCGGCACAATAAAGGAAAAGAAAAGAAAATTTTCATTAATGACAACAAACCCAAAGGTTGGTACATTATATGGGCCCAAAGGCCAATTACATTGAGCAGAAAACAAAGATACATCGTGATAACTGACGACAGATGATTTACCAATACATTGATCGAAAGTATTGCTGGAGATGGGATTCAACAACTTCTCAATCTCCATTTCCTTATCAGGATTCTTGAGGTTATCATTCTTAAGAATAGCCAGAATCCCATCAGCAGCACCACTGACTATGTTCAAAGGCTGCCCATCTAATTGCTGCTGAATAGCACTAGTGGTTGTGTGGGCAGCTCGCCTCCTGGATCTTGGGCTGGTAAACACTTCCCATAGAGGCCAGTTGTGGCCTACTCATTGGGAGGGGCTGCACCCGACGTCCCAGTGACCTCCTTCTGGGCCCCAGCCTCGCCCGTCTGAATCTCGGGGACCACCTCGGAGTCTCCCAACTGCGTCTCATCAGGATCAGGAGTGGGGTACATGATCCAACTCTGATTGGGGAAGAAGAACAAGTCAATGACCAGATCTTCCAAATCTTTAATCTCAAGCACGACGTCAGGAGCAAGGGGGAAGGTGCGAACATAAGCGGCCAGCTCAGCAACAATATCAGTAAGGTCGACATCAGGATTCTTCTGACGAACAACTCGGATAGCACCCGCTTGAAATGGTCATCTTTGGCGGCAAACATCTTCCCGACCTCGACATCCTTGCTGATCATCTCCTCCTTCAGCCAGGCCACAACCTCCTTCTCCACCCCGAGTTGACTCTCAGCTTCCTTCAGCTGGCCCTCAAGCTCTATGACCTTTTGGCCAAGTCATCCTTGGCGACCTCTAATTTCTTCTGCACCACATGGGCAGCGATCAGTGATTTTGCCTGCTCGGAGGTCGTTGCCTGGGCTTTCTCTGGTTTGGAGAGCTCGATCTTAGATTGGGCACAGGCCTTCTCCATATAGAGGGCATCCTTCAAGGAATGAACAACAGCCGAGTACATGTTGCCCGTGACTTTTTGGCGGTGGGCAGAGGAGTGATCATCTTTCATCCATGCATGCGGCACGTTCCTCATCGTTCGTACCAGGTAGCCGGGCCAATCTCTGGGTGTGCCCTCCAATGTGGGAAGGTGGGACCTTAGAAAGCTCTGCACCTCCGGTGAGAACTTGCTGGCCGTCAGTTCCTGACTGCAACAAAGAGGAACAAATACATTAAGTTCAATCCTATTTTTAAAATGAACTTATCGAGAGTTGCAATGGCCTACCTCTGCACCCTCTCCTCATCCCAACCAATCTAGGAGTCATCATCCGGGTGATGACCTCCCTCCCCGACAGGAGTTAGCAAAGGGGTTGAGCTGGGAACCTCCCTCCCAGCATCCCGACTTATAGCGGATCAGCATGCACCGACCTTCGCCCGCGCCCTCTTGTGAGGTCGCTCAACTGCTGCAGGGGCAGACTCTGCAGCTTTCTTCTTGCCCTTGTCAGCAGTAGGAGGCGGGGTCTGGACCTAGGCGTAAATAGGGGTAACCGGGCCGGGTAGGCGCCTAATGGAGCCGAGCACCGATTTTGGTCGGGAAGCTGTCTCAGAAGCGGAAGGCTGACGACCGTAGGTCGGAATCTCCGGAACTGTCAACAGGGAAAATCATCAGAAGCAAAATTGTGAGATGCGTTTGAAGAGGCATAACAAAGACTTACAGGGAATTTTGAGGTGACGGGGGTAAGTATACAACCCATCTTTCAAACGGTCCAGCTCAGAGTTCAACAAGTTAACGTCTCGCCAGCTCGGGGGCGTGTCTCGAACCTCCTTAAACGCTTTAAGAAAATCCCAGTATAGCTCGGGAGATCGGGGCGCAAACACTGCAAGGCAGGAAAAGAATTAGATCAGTACAACCGAGCATAAGAACATTAAAAAGAGGTACTATTTTCAACACGGATTACATAATCCATGGGAACTCGAATGGATAAAGTGCTAGAGGGGGCCACCGACTCCCATGCTCCTCCTACAAACCACCATTTCTGGTGCCACCCTTCGACTTTATTTGGGTTCCCGCTCACGAGCTCTTTGCCCTTGCGAAGCCGCACGACATGATAGCCTCCAGCCTGGGCAATGGGCGTCATCACATGGGATATCTCTCTGGGATTAGGCAATCTTTTCAACCCGGCCTGCCCCAAAACGACCATGGTGGAGATGATGTATCTCCACCCATTTGGGGTGATTTGTGTGAGACTCACATTCCAGACCGCTAACAGAAGGGAAATTGTCGGGTGCAGCAAAAATCGAATTTCGGCTAACATAGAAGATTCATTCACAGCTATCATCTCTAAAGGAGGCTGATCAGCGCTTTCGTCGGAAGTCGGCCCATAGAAATGCATGTCCCGGGGCACCTTGTACAAGCGGCGAAGTCCTCGCACATACCGGTCAAAAAGAACCGATCAATACCTCTTATCTGACGCGATGAATTGTGACTCGGCTATGATACAGCTCGTAATCAAAGATTCGTTCATAAGCCCCATAATCAGGACACGGGGCAGAAGGACCCATCGCCGCTAACCGTCCTCGTGGGGCAGGACTGAAGAGATTAACATCCAACGGAGGAAGATGGGTAATTTCAGCCAACTCTTCCAGGAATCGATCTTCCACAGGTTCGTCATTGGCGTTGTCTTCCCGGCGATTGCCCATAACCCTAGCCAAAGAGCCTTCACCCGCATTCCCGATGGTGGAACCAGAACCTCAGTGGCGGCGCGGAGAAAGAGGAATATCATCCTCAGAGGAGGAAGAAGCCACCATGGGCGGAGAGGCAAAGGGGGATTTGGGAATTCTAGAATCCATATAATCAAGAAGGAAACCAAAGTGTTACCTGTGTTCAGATTTGCTTGAAGGACGTGAGGATGAGTCTCTGGCAAAGAGGAAATGAGAGACAAGAAAAAAATTTGCACACCGTTTATCAGATTTTTCGCAGGGAACAAGGTTTTTAAAACCTAATTCCCCGCCTATTTATCGAAGAAGAAGAGGGGCCAAAGTGAGATTAAACAAACTTCGGCCCTCTAACAATAAAAAGACGCGAGGGCCTCGCATGAAATCCACTACGGCATCTCATTGGACAAAATTGCAGCTCCTCATGTCATCATCCTAATACGATATCATTTCAAATCCCAGAGATCGAGGGAAATCTGATACGATAATTCGTATTATCGAGGCGACTTATCGCCTGCCCGAGAATGGTAGGTCGCTAAAAAGAAATTTCCCAGGTCAGATGATCGCAAGTCGATTTCATCCATGTGTCAAGTCAAGGTCCCTATGCGGAACAAGCGACCTCAACTTGAGGGGCAATAATTGTAGCATGAATAATCCCGACCTCCCACCTGGTCATGAAGGATAACAAGTAGTCCCACAATGTCTGCTTGAAGCGGACTCTATGAGAGGACCGCGGGACCAACCCGCCTAACTCGGATAAGGCCCAACATTCAAATCGCGGAAGTCGGCAACTCGGGAAGTCGCAACGTGACTTACATTTTATATCCTCAAGTCGGGAATAACCTGCATCAATCATAACTACACAGCTCAAATGGTCAAAGACAACACCCGACATACCACTAAATCCGCCCTCTAAGTCCGCCCCACGATTGGCGCGCATTAAAGACAGGCAATTTCTGGCCTGTCAAGGCGGAATTAGCGATTTACGGAAATGTAGCCCTTTCATAGGCATGATTCCTTATGTAAATTCCCGCTCAAGGAGCGGGAATCGTAGTATAAATAGGCCACCACGGCCACATCTGTAAAAAAAGGTTGGACATCATAGAGTCTTAAGCATATATATTATAAACACATATCTAGCTTGGACGCCCTCAGACGTAGTCTTATTCATAAGGCGAACCGGGTCAACAATCCTTCTATTATTACCACTGTTTTGATTGTCATTTACGTAAAAAATCTTAAATAATCATTGTTTAACTGGACAAATTGTAACCAGTTACAACATGGAGGGATGGCGACAACGTCCCAAGTTCAAATGAGACAGTGACAATGTTCTGGAGGGACGGTGGCAATGTCCCAAGTTCTAGAGGGATGGTGGAAAATTTCTAGAGGGACGGCGACAAAGTTCTGAAGGGACGGCGGCAACGTCCTAAGTTCTATAGGGACGGCGGCAATATCCCAAGTTCTGTAGGGACGACGGCAAAGTTTTGGAGGGACGACGGTAACGTCCTAAGTTCTGGAGGGACAGCATCAACGTCCCAAGTTCTGGAGGAATGGTGACAACATCTAAAGTTCTGGAGGGACGGCGGCAACTTCCTAAGTTTTGGATGGACAGCAGCAATGTCTCAAGTTCTGGAGGGACAATGACAAAGTTCAGGAGGGACGGCGGTAATGTCCCAAATTCTGGAGAGATAGCGGTAAAGTTCTAGAGGGACGGCGACAACTTTCTGGATGGACGGCGACAACTTTCTGGAAGGACAGCGGCAACATCCCAAGTTCTGGAGGGACAGCGGTAACTTTCTAGATGAACGAAGGCAAAGTTCTAGAGGAATGGTGGCAACATCCCAAGTTCTGTAGGGACGGTGAAAAAGTTCTGGAGGGACGGCGGAAATATCTTGTTCTGGAGGGACGGAGTCAACGTCCCAAGTTGTTGAGGGATGGCGGCAATGTCCTATGTTCTAGAGGGACGGCGGCAAAGTTCTGGAGGGACTGCGGTAACTTTCCAAATTTTGGAGGGACGGCGGCAAAGTTCTAGAGGGATGGCGGGAGGGACGGTGGCAATGTTCTGGAAGGATGGCGGAAGGGACTGTGGCTACGTCCCAAGTTCAGGAGGGACGGCGGCAATGTTCTGGAGGGACAGTCGCAACATCTAAATTTCTGGAGGGACGGTGGCAAAGCACTGGAGGTACGGCGACAAAGTTCTGGAGGGACGGTGACAACATCCTAAGTTCTAGAGGGGTGGCGGTAAAGTTTTGGAGGGTCGACGACAACGTCCTAAGTTCTGAAGGAATGGCGGCAACGTCCTAAGTTCTTGAGGGTAGGCGGCAAAGTTATGGAGGGACGGCGGCAACGTCTAGATTTTTGGACGGACGGCAGCAATGTCCCAAGTTCTAGAGATACAGTGGCAAAGTCCCAAGTTCTGTAGGGACGGCGGCAATGTCCTAAGTTACAAATGGATGGCGGCAAAGATCTGGAGGGAGCGCAGCAATGTCCCATGTTTTGGAGGGACGGCGGCAACGTCCCATGTTTTGGATGGACGGCGGTAATGTCCCAAGTTTCTTGAGGGACGGAGGGAAAATTCTAGACTGACTGCGGCAACATCCTATGTTTTGGAGGGACGGCGGCCAAGTTCTGGATGGACGGCGGCAAATTTCTGGAGGGACAGCGGCAATGTCCCGTGTTCTGGAGAGACGGCGGCAAAGTTCTGGAGGGACGGCGGTAAAGTTCTGGAGGAATGGCGGCAACGTCCCAAGTTCTAGAGGATGGCGGAAAAGTTCTGGAGGAACGGTGGCAACGTCCCAAGTTCTGGAGGCACGGTGGTAAAGTTCTAGAGGGATAGCGATAATGTTCTGAAGGATTAGCGGCAACGTCCCAATTTTTGGAGGGACGGCAGCAAAGTTCAGGAGGTGCGGTGGCAACGTCCCAAGTTCTGGAGGGACGGCGGCCACATCCCAAGTTCTAGAGGGACGACGACAAATTTTTGTAGAGATGGCGGCAATGTTCTAGAAGGACGATGAAAACGTTCCATGTTTTGGAGGGACGGTGGCAAAGTTCTGGAGGGACGGTCGTAATGTCCCAAGTTCTGGAGGGACAGCGGCAACATCCCAAGTTATGGTGGGATGGCGGCAAAGTTCTGGAGGTACGGTAGCAACGTCCCAAGTTCTATAGGGACGGCGGCAAAGTTCTAGAGGGATGGCAACAACGTCCCAAGTTCTTGAGGGACGGCAACAATGTCCCAAATTCTGGAGGGACGCTGGCAAAGTTTGGAGGGGCGGCGGCAATGTTCCAAGTTCTGGAGGGATGGCGGCAAAGTTCTGGAACGACTGTGACAAAGTCCCATGTTCTGGAGGGACGGCGGCAAAGTTCTAGAGGCACGGCGGTAAAGTTCTGGAGGGACGGTGGCAACATCCCAAGTTCTAATGGGACGGCGGCAATGTTCTAGAGGGACGGTGGCAACGTCCCAAGTTTTAGAGGGACAACGGGGAATTTCTAGAGGGACTGCGGCAATGTTCTGGAGGGACGGTGGTAATTTCCCAAGTTAAGTAGGGACGGTGGCAAAGTTGTGGAGGGACGGTAGCAACATCCTAAGTTAGGGAGGGATGGCAGCAACGTCCCAAGTTCTGGAGGGACCGTGGCAACGACCCAAGTTCTAGAGGGACGGCGACAACTTCCCAAGTTTTGGAGGGACGACAGCAATGTTTCAAGTTCTGGAGGGACGGCAGCAAAGTTCTAGAGGGACAGCGGTAACTTTCTGGATGGACAGCGGCAACTTTCTAGATGGATGGCGGCAACTTTCTAGAGTGACGGCGACAAAGTTCTGGAGGGACAACGACAACTTTCTAGAGGGACGGCGGCAACATCCCAAGGGACAACAACAACTTTCTGAATGGACGACGGTAAAGTTCTAGTGGGACGGCGACAACATTCCAAGTTCTGTAGGGATGGCGGCAAAGTTCTAGAGGGACGACGACAAAGTTCTGGAGGGATGGCTGAAACATCTCAAGTTGTGGAGGGACAACAACAATGTCCCAAGTTGTGGAGGGACGGCGGCAATGTTTCAAGTTTTGGAGGGACGGCGACAAAGTTCTAAAGGGACGGCCGCAAAATCCCAGGTTCCGGAGGGATGACGGCAACGTTCTGGATGGATGGTGGCAAAGTTATAGAGGGACAGCGGCAATGTCCCAAGTTCTGGAGGGACGACGGCAACGTCCCATGTTCTGGAGGGACGGCGATAAAATTCTGGAGGGGTGGTGGCAACGTCCCAAGTTCTGGAGGGACGGCAGTAAAGTTTTGGAGGGACGGCAGCAACATCCCAAGTTCTAGAGGGACGTTGGCAAATTTTTGGAGGGATATCTGCAATGTTCTAGACGGACGGCGTCAACATCCCAAGTTTTGGAGGGACGACAACAAAGTTCTGGAGGGATAGCAGCAACATTCCAGATTCTGAAGGGAAGGCGATAAAGTTCTGGAGGGACGGCGGGGGGACGGTGGCAACGTCCCAAGTTCTAGAGAGACGTCGTCAAAGTTCTGGAGGGATGGCCGCAACGCCTAAATTTCTGGAGGGACGGCGGCAAAGCTCTGGAGGGACGGCGGTAAAGTTTTGTAGGGACGGCGATAACGTAAAAATATCTGGAGGGACAGCGGTAAAGTTCTAGAGGGACGATGGCAACGTCCTAAGTTCTGGAGGGTTGGTAGCAACGTCCTAAGTTCTTGAGGGTCGGTGGCATAGTTTTGGAGGGACGGCGGCGAGCCCAGAGTTCTAGAGGGACAACGGCAATGTCCCAAGTTCTGTAGGGACGGCGATAAAGTTCTGGAGGGATGGCAGCAAAGTTATGGTGGGAGGGCGACAAAGTTATGGAGGGACGGCGGCAAAGCTATGGTGGGACGGGGATAAATTTCTGGAGGGACAGCGGCAATGTCCTAAGTTTGGGAGGGACGGCGATAACTTCCCATGTTATGGATGGGCAGCGGCAAAGTTCTGGAGGGACTGCGGCAATGTCCCTAGTTTTGGGAGGGACAGCGGCAACTTCCCAAGTTTTAGAGAAATGGCGGCAACGTCCAAAATTCTAGAGGAATGGTGGCAAAGTTCTAGAGATACGGCGGCAACATCCCAAGTTCCGAAGGGACTGTGGCAACGTTCTGGATGGACGGCGACATATTTCTAGAGGGACAGCGGCAACGTCTCAAGTTCTAGAGGGATGGCAGCAAATGTCTGGACGGACGGCGGTAACGTCCCATGTTCTGGAGGGAAGGTGGTGTTGGGAGATGAATTTAATAAAATATATATGATTTTGATTAGATCCCAAAACCCCTGAGTATGACATTTTCAGGATAATCTTGATAGTTGAGTCAGGATTCAGTTTTATAGTATTCAGGATGATATCTGCAAAATGTATGGTCAGCAGATATAGATTAGGTTTAGATCTGAAGATTCTGAAGAACTCAGTATGTTTCCGAAGAAACTGAAGTTTCAGTATGAAACTAAGTTTCTGAAGACTCAGTATGAAACTGAGAATCTGAAGACTCAGTGTGAAACTGAGATACTGAAGACTCAGTGTGAAACTGAGATACTGAAGACTCAGTATGAAACTGAGGAACTGAAGACTCAGCATGAAGACTCAGTATATCAGTCAGTATATCTGTGAAGACTCAGAAGACTCTGAAGACTCTGAAGACACTGAAGACTCAGAAGACGCTGAAGACTCAGAAGACCCTGAAGACTCAGAAGACTCTGAAGACACAGAAGACAGAAGACTGAAGAACTGAAGATCAAGAATACTGAAGGCACAGTAATTACTGAAGACTCAGTAATGTACTGAATGCTCAGTATAAACCTGAATGTTCCGAGGCACTGAAAATATCTATCTGAAGGATGCAATACTGAGAAAAACGCGATTGCTTAGAAAAATAGATATTGCGAAGACATTCAAATGCAGAAAAAAGGAACTAAGTAAGAGTGTTGTTAAGGTTATATCAACTCAGAGTTTGTAACCAAAAGAGCCGTTGAAGGTGTCTACCTTTAACTGGAGACAAAAGTCAAAAAGAAGGAAGACAACACTGTACAATACTGACACTGACAGTGACAGGTCGCTGAAAAAGATGTCAGATGTACAAAAGTTCCAGACTGCAAAAAGTGAAGACCGGCTACATGAAAGGCTATTGCCTAAAACGTGTTAGGGAATTTCAAACCCTAAATATAGTCGTTCCTCACACACCATAAGAGGAAACTCATGAAGCTATCTCTCCAACGGATAGTTTTTCAAGAGTGACCTTGGTGTATGCCTATAAATACTAGTGACCCTCTACATTGTAAGGTTACGGGAAATTTATAAGCAACTCAAGAAGCTCAAACTTATTATCGCAAAGTTAAAGCACTCGAAAAACTTAGAATTTCTCAAGTGCTTTTATATTGAAGAGAGCTCATTAAACTAAGCCTAGCTTAATAAGACTTATCAAAAGCTTAGTCGAGATATCCTAGCCTTTGAATTGTACTTCATTGTAAAGGATATCTCATCCTAGTTGGAAACCAACCGAGAAACCCCAAACCCTTGAGAAGGTAGTTGGAGTGTGTTTGTTGGTGAGAAGAGTTGTAAAGAGTTAGTAAACTACGCGGAGTAGTCAGAAAGCTCTAGAGGAGAAGTTAGTAACCTACAGAGGTAGTCTGAAAGCTTGTTTGTGTTTGAGTAAGTACACTACGGAGGTAGTCAGAAAGCTCAAGGTCGTGTTGAGTATGTAAACTACGTTTAGTAGTCAGAAAGCTCAGGGCCGAGTTGAGTAAGTAAACTACGCGAGGTAGTCAGAAAGCTCAGAAGTGATTAGTGAATTTCTCTGAGGATCATAGAGAGTGGACGTAGGAGCTTGAGTCTCTGAACCACTATAAACTGTTGTGTTGTTTATTGGTTTCCTTATCTGTGCTTAACTGTTGTATCACTGAGTTTGAAAGCATATTTTCACTGACATTTCAGTGTTGCCTATAATTGAATCACAGCCTAATCACTATTCCATTAAAGGAAGGTTTTCAGCAAAGCTTAAAACGAGTATAAACTAAAGGGCCAACCATTCCGCACATCTGAGTAGCTAGAACAGATAGTTACCTAACTGAACTTACTCTTTTGAGGGTTCAGTAAGTTAGTTATCTGATCCAAGCAACTTAGGATCTCTGAAACTCAGGACTCAGTTGGGATTATCGAGGTTTTACGAAAAGATTTCAGATCATTGTCTCGAGAGACTTTGACTCGAGTGATTAGTGCTTCTCGGGACCAAATCTTCGAGATGACTGACCTAAGCCGACCTCGAAGAAAAAAGTTTTAAAAACACTGAACACGTGTATTCCCCCCCATACACGTGTAAGACTCGTTTGCACCGGGACCAACAAGGGGTATCAGAGCAGTGGTTCAACTTGACCACCTTCTTTGTTGACCAAAGTTTTATTTGCTAAAAATACTTGTGGTCTATCTGAACTGATCTTTTTGCTGAATTCTTAAAAGACTCAGTTAAAAATGTCTTCTAAGAAACTTCCCATGTTCTCAGTGGAGAACTATGATTTATGGAGACTGAGAATGCAGGCTCACCTGTATTCCAAACATGAACGAATGTGGAGAGTGGTCTCGGAAGGACCATTCCAATTTACTGTGGTGAATCCCAGAGGAACAGAAGATGAGAGAATTGATCCTAGAGTAGAATTTCCTAAGTCTGATGACCAACTGACTCCTGAGGAGAGAAAGTTAGTCAATCTAGACTACATTGCTAAAGACACACTATACAGTACAATTGATGATGGTGTGATGGGAATGATCTCTCAACGCAATCTTGCAAAAAAAATTTGGGATACACTAGTCAGAATGTGTGCAAGGCACGAGATCATATCAAAAAAAAACAAACTTTCAGTTGCAATAGGAAAGTTTGATAGTTTTGAAATGGAAGAAGGTGAATCAATTGACAAATTGGAAGTCAGATTCACTAGTATTATGGATGATCTAAATGCACTTGGAAAGAAATATCTACAAAGAGAAATTGCATTGAAAATTCTTAGAGGTCTTTCTAAGAAATGGGATATACATGCAGTGGTGATTGAAAACACCAAGAATATTAATTCAATGCCCTATCAACAAGTCTTCTCTGAGCTGAAGGCCTATGAGTTTTAATTGATAAGAAATCCAAAAAGGCTGACAGCAAAGATGATTCATCATCTAGTAAAAATGTGGCATTTAAAGCCAAAGATAAAACCTGTAAAACTAGAGAGTCTGAGAACTCCCTTGCTAAGAATCTGGATGAGCTTGAGGATAAGCTAGCACTGATGGCAAGGAGGTTTGAAAGACTTAATAGTCGATATGGAAAATACAAAGCTTTATTACAGGAATCACGGTACGGAAGAAAACCTGAGGACAAACCAACTGAGAAGAGACAGGACCTGAAAACTGAAGGATCCTCATCCAGAAAGAAGGACTCCAAGTCCAAAGAAGAAAGTGATCAGGATAATGATGCCAATAGATGCTACAATTGCCAAAAGAAAGGTCACTTCCAAATGATTGTCCAGATCTGAGTGCTAAGGAGAGAAGAGAAAGGCAAGCTAAAAGAGACAAGAAGTTTTCAAGCAAAAAGGCCATGGTTGCGAGAAGAAGAACATTACGAGGAGGATCTAGCTCTTGGATGAAATATTCTCGAACGAGTGAAAGTGATGACATTTGTCTGATGGCCATTGAGGAGGTAAACTCTTCTTTCTCTGTTGTTGCTCCTACACTAGCACAAGAGTTGTCAAGTTCAACTGTAAACAGTCAATTTGACCTGATGGATTCTTTTGAGAATCTGATGAAGGACTATCTTTGTTTTTAAAAGAACCGCTAAATGAAACTCAAGAGCGAATAAGGAGGCGAAAATTTGAAAATCTAAAGTGGAAAGACTCTAGCAAAACCGAGATCACTTCTCAATTAATGGGAGCTGCTGATGAACTGGATGTTCTGAAAGTACAACTCTCAGAGAAAGAGAAGTTGATAATGACCCTAACTGAAATGCTAGAGAAATCCACTGAAGAAATCCAGCTGATCAGAACTAAGTTCAATGACCTCTCCGAGAAGCATGAAACTCTACTGAATGTGAGGATAGTGAAGAAGAAGTTAACTCTATTGAAAATCGCATCTAAAGTAATAGATGAAATTGGGTTACGAGAGAGATCGCCACTATAAAATCTGGATTGGGATACATTCGAGGGGAACCTCACAAGGTCATCTCGAATCTTTGCATCAAGTAGCAAGAAGACAATCTTTGTAAAACCGATGGCACCCACACTTCAAATCAAGAAATGCCCAAGGTTGTAGACAAGGAAAAGGACCTATGGTCTCGGTAAAACCGAATGATCAGGTAGGAAAGCCCAAACCTCAGGTGAAGGCTAGAAAACCTGAGCACTCAGTTGGAAAATTTCAGGCAAGTACTTCAAAGCCTCATGCTAAGATTGCAAACCTGAAAGGATCCACACTGAACCATCAGAGGAATCTTCAGAAGAGAAACACTCAAAGATAGACATTCTCAATTGAAGAGACCAAGTCCTCGATATCTTGAAAGACCCAAAATTCAAGATCTGATACAACTGAACCCCACTTGCCTAAGGGTAAAGGTTATCGAACTGAAGTCAACAAAGATTTAGACCTAAATTTGACAAAAGCCTAAGCATCTGAACAAAAGGCCTGAACCAAAGAAGAATTCAAAAGCCCATGTTCATGCTAAAGCTAGCACACATACATAAAAGACTGCTAAGGCACCCAGAGTAGTGAATGTGTATGTTGATGTTTATGGAAGACAAATTAGCCACTCTAAAGTGATTAGAGTTGTCAAGTGATTTGGATTCGAAAAGGTCAAACTAACCTTGTAGGACCCTATACAAACTGGGTACCTAAGAATTGATCTGTTTTTAAGGAGGAAAACAAGGGCACAAAGCTGATTAAAGATCACATAGCACTGATGAGTAGAGATGAAAAAGTCCCTGATGTATGGTATCTTGACAGTGGATGTTCAAGACATATGACAGGATTCAAGAAGATACTCAGTGACTATGTTGAACAAAGAGGCCCACAGATCACTTTTGGAGATAACTCCAAGGGACAGACTGAAGGATATGGAACTTTGGAAATCGACTCAGTTCATATCCATGGTGTTTCATATGTATCTGGATTGAAGCATAATTTGCTTTCAATAAGCCAATTCTGTGATAAGGGTTTTAATGTTGAGTTCTCTAAGAACTTATGTTATGTGAAAGATGATACAACACGTAAAAATATTCTTGGTGGTACTAGAAAAGGAAATGTGTGTCTTGCTGATTGGAGTTCAACTCCTAAAGATACATGTTTGGTTGCTAAAAGTTCCACAGATGCCAGTTGGTTATGGCATAAAAGAATGAATCACCTGAATTTCAAAACCCTGAATAAGCTTGCAAGATTAGCTCTTGTGAGAGGGTTCTTTAATGAAGTGTTCAAGAAGGAACATATTTGTGATGCGTGCAAAAAAAGGAAAAAAATTAGAGCATCATTTAAAAGCAAAGTAGATGTTTCTCTTGTGAGAATACTTCGATTCTTGATATGGATCTTTTTGGTCCTATAACAAAAGAAGCACTAATGGCGTGAAATACACATTGGTAGTAGTTGATGACTACTCAAGATATACTTGGGTCATATTCTTTTTCAAGAAGAAGGAGACTCGAGATAAAGTTTGCCGAAATTCTTGAAAAGGCTCAGTATTGAGAAAAATCTGAGTGTGGTTAAAATCAGATCTGACAAAGGAACTGAATTTATAAATCATATCATATCTGATTATTGTGCAGCAAATGGAATTTCACATGAAACATCAGCTGCAAGGACCCCTCAACAAAATGGTGTTGTTGAAAGAAGGAGCAGGACTCGAAAAGAAGGCAAGAAGGACAATGATAAAAGGTCGATATTCCTAAAAGGTTTTGAAATTTGAAGTGTCAAACACCGCATGCTACTCACAGAATTGATCCATGCTAACCAAGAGTCGAGGCAAAACACCCTATGAGCTTTGGAATGAAAGGAAGCCTCTTGTTTCTTTCTTTCGTGTGTTTGGTTGCAAGTTTTTCATACACAATAATGGTAAAGATCGATTAAAAACATTTGATAGTAAAAGTCGATGAAGGAATATTCTTAGGATATACGAAGTCGATCAAAAGCTTTCGAGTTTACAAGCTGTAGGACTCTCATGTTGTTTTCGATGAATCTACTTGTGTTCGGAAGAAAGCAGAACATGATTTGACCAAGAGGATCACCAGATTAAGCACGAAAAGAATGACAAATCATCCTTTGAACACGAAAAGAAGAAGTCGGTCACTATCTATGAATGACTCGGACTTCGGATAAAGAAGTTCGGGATGGTGAGAGTGAAAAGCCAACACACCAAAGGTGACCAATGCGGCAGGATCACCCGTTCGGACTCGGGTATGTGATGCCAATGAAGATGTGGTCACGGTGAGGCAAATGACCGAATCTATCAACCAAAGGGGAACAAATGTCTCGACAATGAAAATGGAATTTCCCCGAGGAAGATGATTCCCTTTCTTCTTTTCTCATTTGTTCCTGAGTTTCTGAATTAAATGAACCTAACATTTCAAATGTTGAGGATCTTATTAAAGGGGAACATCAAGAAGGAAATGGTTAGATAGTCATCCTACAAGTCGATTGTGGGTGATCTGGCTGAAGGTGTTAAAACAAGAAGGTTCCATGGTGAGAGTGCACTATTCTCTTTGCTTTCCTATCGGAGAAAGAACTCTTGAGATTGGTGAAGCTCTACAAGATTCTCATTGGATTCTTGCTATGCAAGATGAAATTTGAATCAATTCTCAAGGAATGAAGTATGGGAGCTAGTAGATGACTGAAAAGGCACAATGTCATTGGAACCAAGTGGGTATTTAAGAATAAAAGAGATGAAAACAACAACATTGTAAGAAACAAGGCAAGGCTAGTTGTTGCACAAGGTTATTCCAAAGAAGAATGCTTGGATTATGATGAAACCTTTGTTGCAAGATAGAAGCCATCGATTGTTTCTTGCATATGCTGCCCACATGAAGTTCACATCCTATCAAATGGATGTGAAAAGTGCAAATTGTGTGCTTAAAAAGAAGAGTTTATGTGGAACAACCTCCCGGTTTCAAACAGAATGACCAAGTTTCTGTGCTCGAAAAAAGCTTTGTATGGTCTTAAACAAGCACCCCGAGCATGGTATGATACTCTTTCTCGGTTTCTTCTTGACCATGGTTTTGTCAAAGGGGCAGTTGATAGAACTCGTTCGGGATAGAAGATGGGGAAGATATCTTCTTTCGGTTCGTGAGATATATGTTGATGACATCATTTTTGGATCTCCAAACCATCATTTGTGTGAAAAGTTTTCAACACCGATGAAAGGCAAGTTTGAGATGCCAATGATGGGGAGATGAATTTCTTTCTAGGTCTTCAAGTGGAACAATCAAAGGAAGGAATATTCATCAACGTGCAAAGTACACCGTAGATCCGATTGCCAAATATGGTGTGTACAGATTGCAATGCAGTTAGGATTCCTATGAATACTAACTACAAGATGGATCCTGATTCTGAAGGCAAATCAATGAGTCATACTGATTATAGAGAAATCATTGGATCATTGCTCTATCTCTGACAAGTAGGCGGATATAACATTTCTTTGTTGGGATATGTGCAAGATACCAAGCTAATCTAAAAAGGCTAGTCACATGGAGGTCGCCAAAAAGATCTTGAAGTATCTTAAGGGCACGATGAATAGAGGATTATGGTATCGGTGATGATAACCTTGAATTAACCGGATTTACTCGAGAATCGATTATGGAGGTTGCAGGATTGATAGGAAGTCCACTACAAGAACTTGTCAATTTCTAGGAAGTAAGCTGATATCTTGGTTTTCAAAGAAACAGACCTCGATAGCAACAATCAAGATTGAAATTTGAATACACATGGTTGCAGGAAGTCATTGCGGTTTCGATTCTTTGGCTCAGACAACAATTAAGGGATTATAAAGTTGTAGCCAATGAAGTACCAATATTTTGTGACAATAATAGTGCCATTGCTATTTCACAAAATTCGGTATTGCACACCAGATGCAAGCATGTGGATATCAGACATCACTTCATCAGAGATCATGTCGAGAAAAAGGACATAAGGATGGAGAAAATTCATACTGATAAGCAGAGAGCTGATATCTTGACTAAACCTTTGGCTGAATCAAGATTTCGGGAACTTTCAGTTGAATTAGGGATGTTAGATCCAGGTGTATAGAGTAAAATCTGAAAAATTGAAGGTTTTCAGATGCATGAAGTTTTCTCAAAAATTTTACTGAGAAGCTCAGGATAAAATGGAAATCTTGAATCGAGTCTCGGAAACTTCAGTTCTTGAAGGTCAAGATCGAGGATTATCTTGAACCCATTCAAGATTTCAAGATTATCTTGACATTTTATCAAGGTCGAAGACTTCAAGAAGACCGATAGAGATAAATTAGTCTGAAGAAGTAATGACTCATGCGACTCATTTATTGCTTAAGTGAAACTCAGTAATCATTTGCAATAAATACAAAACACCTAAGGAAAGTTTTTGGGCGGGATCGTTTGAAATTCCGAAGAAGGTCAACAGTCATTTAATGCTCTGTTACATTAATGACCAATGAGGATATTTTGGCGGCTTACTTTTCAAAGATCGACTGTTCGTATACCCGATTAATCGGAGATTAATCTCAACCGTTGCTTTTCACCTAACCAATGCGAATTCACATGATCTCCTAACTATTTAGACCCCAAGAAGCCATTCAAGCCAAATTTTATCAAACCCTTCGTTCCCAAATCCTCTGCAAAATAAATCCCCTTTGCCCAGAAAACCTAAACCCTAAATCTTCAATCTCTCAAATGGCTCCTACCATTTTCGACAAATTAGCCGAAACCAATAAACCCTGGTACGAGTTCGTTGTCTCGCTCGATAGCACAACCAACTCCAAACCAGAAGAGGAGGCTCTCCATATGATCCGTTTAGCCAAGCTCACTCATCTCGTAGCCAGCCGACCAGACCAAGAGTACGCGAAAAAGGTAATCGAGTTCATTTGTAATATGAAGATAGATGAAGAGGATGGTATGCATTCTGAGATTACTGTATCACATTTAGAGCATTCTTCAAAATACATCGATTTTGAAAGGGAATTGTACATTATTCCGAAAAATTTAAATGATGTTTTTGAGCTTTGTGATAGATGAGAGGATCCTGCTGTGTATATGTTGGGTAGAGAGCAGGAGTATTTAGATAGGATTGCTGAGAATCCTGTAAAATTTGAGGCTACACTGCACAAGAGGCATTTGAAGACACAATATAGAGTGTTGATAGATATTGTGAGCAAATGCATCATGAGTCATTCAGGGAGTTTTGAGCAGATTAGTACCCCGAAGCTCAGAATAATGGCGGCGATCGAGGCTTCACCCACCACCGACTTCAACTGGCTCAAATTCTTGATCCAGATGGTGAGTGAACAGGCCAAAGTCATAAAGAAGGTTGACGGAGCGATCTCGATCAAAGGCAAGATCCATCATGCCACCAAAATAGCATTTATTTTGGAGATGTGCAGAGAGGAGGAGGACATCTTCGCCAATTCGACCCCATTCCCCAAGTCCAAGGTGCTCTTCAAGCCCATTGCTGTGAAGAAACATGCCATCAGGGGGAATAAGGAAAAGAAAGCAAAATCACCTAAAGCTGCTGCTGCTGAAGAAACCCAACAAACCAGGGGGAAGGTTTTGTTTGAGGTCAAGATGGAGCAGGGTGAGAAGATGAAGAAACAGAAAACCTTCGGCCCCAAGCGCAGAAGAATGGTGGTTCTCACCGATGATGATGGCAGTGATTCTGAAGAGATTCAACCTGAGAGCCAAACCGCTCAGAATTTGCCACTACAAGTCTTGGCTCAGGTTATCTCTAAGGCACAGGAACAGACTGAGGAGCAGGTCTTCTCTGAGGTGCTTGAGACGTCGCTCAGCTCAGACAAAATTTCTCAGGAAATTTTTAAAGGAACTCAGACCTCAGAGATTCCTACCAAAGATGTGTCGGCTCAGACAGCAGAGCCAACTTAGAGTCAATCTGAGGAAGTGCCAGCTCAGGCCCCAGAACCCACTCAGATGCAAACTGAGGACCTGACTGCACAACAATCAGACGTTGCTGAGACTCAGGAGCAGCTTATTTTGGATGAGCTCCTGAGTGATTTACTTCTTGATCCTTCAGCTGATGCTTCAACTGAACCAGATAGCCCGAGATGGAAGAAGGGCGAAGCTGAAGAAACCGAGTGGAGGAGCAAGGGGGAACAGTTCATTCTTGACCGCTACCCTGAGCTCAGCTCATACCCTGATCTGCAAGATATCTTCTTTAGATTAAGGACGACGGTTTTCATCCTCAATCAGACTCTTTCGGAGATGCTGAACATTGCTGCATTCAGAGGGGAAGACTGGTGGAATGAGGAGACAACATTCCTGACTGAATTCTCAGGATTCAGGAAGACAAAGCTCAGGATGAAAAATGCCGATTTTGATGAGCTGGTTCAGAGGAAGATAGCTGAGAGGAGAGCTACTGAAGTTGGTGCCCCTAGCAGCAGAGACAAATTTCAAGATGGGGACCAACAGGGAGATGCTGAGGATCAGTCTCAGATGGAGAAGGAAACTTCTTGTGCTGATCAACCTGAAATCATTCAACCTCAGACTGAAGCTAGCACTCTTCAGGTACCTTTTGGCACTATTAACAATTATGCCAAAGTTACTGAAAGTTCTATCATTAACTCTGAATTGTCTGATGAACAGACTGAGGCTCAATTGGAGACTGGAGCTCAGGATGAAGCTAAAGCTCAGGTGCAGACCGACCCTCAGGTTGTGTCTGAACCTCAGGATGATCAATCAGCACAGAAGGTGCAGAAGGTTCCTGAGATCAACCTCACTCCCTTGATGGAGAAACTTGAGAAGGTTGAGCCAATGATGAACAAGGTTGCTCAGATGGAAGAGACATTGGCCAGCCAAGCTCAGAAGATGGAGAATCTTAGTCACTCTTCAGAACTGGTGCAAATCCAAAACACTCTAACCTCACAGATGACCTCCATGGAAGATAAGCTGAATGAAAAACTGGAGGGAGTCAAGGCTGAGCTGAGTGCTGAACTGAAACAAAAACACCAGGAGAATACTAAATTTCTAGAGGTGAAACTGGCAGAGAAGAATGAGGTGCTGATCAAATCTGTTGTTGAGTGACAGGGATGGTTAAAGAAGCTCTCTCTGGCCAGTTTGCCCATTTGTCTGAAGAATTTTCTATGGCTAAGAACCACATGAGGAGGCTGGAAGATGAACAATATCAGATAGCAGGAGAGGTGCGCTGTGTGAGCAAAGAGCAATATCACATGGACACAACACTCTCCAGACTTCTTCCAAATTACAGTGCCAAGAAGGGGGAAAGACCAAATGAAGACCTCAGGAAGTTATTGGCACGTACTTTGGAGAAAAAGGCGCAGAAAGAAGCTGAAATGAATAGCCTATCCAGAGCCTTGAAGGAAGTCGAAGCTACTGACAAACTGAAGTTCGTTCAGGTGGAGAAGCCTATCTACACTCGAGTTTCGAGGAAACCATGCTTGATGTTGCAAGAGAGAAACTGAGTGCTAGAACTAAGGTTGGAACAAGCCAGGCTGCTACTGAATTGCCTATGATGAGGAAAGCCTTGGGCATTGTTGAACCTGAAAGCAAGCGAGCTAAGGCTTCTAAGCCAGTCCAAAGGAAGTTGATGGAAGAGTTGGAAGAGTCTGCAGGTCAGCAGAAGAAGAAAGTCTTCAACACGAAGAATGCTCTGAAGACACTCCAGATAGAACAGGCTAAGAAAGCTGCTGCTTCAGTCTCAGGCGTGCCTGTGATCAGGAAGAAGACTGAAGAAGAGCTAAAGCGAAGGAGTGAATTCAAAAAGTTTGCCAGCAAAAGGAGAGAGACATCAAAAGCACTGAAGTGGCCACACGTTGACAAATGGATGCCTATCAAATTCAACGATGTGTGGGAAGAGGTCAAGAGAACCTTCTGGTTCTACTATGATGTGCTCAGGGAGTGGAGAGGGGAAAGCTCAGATCAAAATGAAGCGTTCATCAAATATCTCCTAACCTTCTATCCAAAATATCTCCAAAGTTGGATGAACTTAGCAGATGAAGGAAAGGTACAGATAGTAGCCCCTGGTCCATATTCCTAGCCTCCTCCAAGACTTGATAATGGCATGGTGAATGAGAAAGCCATTATTCAAGAAATTGCTCAATATGCTGCTCAGTTGGGTTTAACAGGGAACAGTCCGGATATCATTAAGGAAAGAGATGCTCTGAAGAAGAGGTATTTCGGAATGTTCAACCTGGAAGTGCCCGCTGAAGAAGCTGAAGAAGATACAAGCTGAAGAGCAGATGCAAACTGAAGAGCAGAAGACTGAAGAGCCAAATCTGAAGACTGAAGACCTGAAGACACTTGTAATTTTTTCTATCTTTCTGCCTTATTTTTTTTGTTTTGATAAATTTCATTGTAACCTGTAACAGTCTACTCATCATCAATGAAAATTTATCATTTGTGCTCAAAAAGATAATATCTCATTATCTTATTTACATGTCTTTTACTTTTGATATGCTGAATGAATGTCTCTGAATGAATTGTTTATAAGTATTTGGTGATGAATCCTTTGAGAAGATTCATTACTGAAGAAATTAATTGAATGATTAAATTGTTTGGAGATTCTCAGAAATTATTAAGAGATTCTCTGTTCAGGAATTTTTTTTTGAGACATAACCAATCTTGTAATAGGATAAACTGAAACCTGAGTTTAGGTTATATGGTTGTAACAAGATAGGTTTTGGCATCATCAAAAAGGGGGAAATTGTTGGGAGATGAATTTAATAAAAGATATATGATTTTGATTAGATCCCAAAACCCCTGAGTATGACATGTTCAGGATAATCTTGATAGTTGAGTCAAGATTTAGTTTTATAGTATTCAGGATGATATCTGCAAAATGTATGGTCAGCAGATATAGATCAGGTTTATATCTGAAGATTCTGAAGAACTCAGTATGTTTCTGAAGAAACTAAAGTTTCAGTATGAAACTAAGTTTCTGAAGACTCAGTATGAAACTGAGAATCTGAAGACTCGGTGTGAAAGTGAGATACTGAAGACTCAGTGTGAAACTGAGATACTGAAGACTCAGTATGAAACTGAGGAACTGAAGACTCAGCATGAAGACTCAGTATATCAGTCAGTATATCTGTGAAGACTCAGAAGACACTGAAGACTCAGAAGACGCTGAAGACTCAGAAGACCCTGAAGACTCAGAAGACTCTGAAGACACAGAAGACAGAAGACTGAAGAACTGAAGATCAAGAATACTGAAGGCACAGTAATTACTGAAGACTCAGTAATGTACTGAATGCTCAGTATAAACCTGAATGTTCCGAGGCACTGAAAATATCTATCTGAAGGATGCAATACTGAGAAAAACGCGATTGCTTAGAAAAATAGATATTGCCAAGACATTCAAATGCAGACAAAAGGAACTAAGTAAGAGTGTTGTTAAGGTTATATCAACTCAGAGTTTGTAACCAAAAGAGCCGTTGAAGGTGTCTACCTTTAACTGGAGACAAAAGTCAAAAAGGAGGACGACAACACTGTACCATACTGACACTGACAGTGACAGGTCGCTGAAAAAGATGTCAGATGTACAAAAGTTCCAGACTGCAAAAAGTGAAGACCGGCTACATGAAAGACTATTGCCTTCAAACCCTAAATATAGTCGTTCCTCACACACCATAAGAGGAAACTCACGAAGCTATCTCTCCAACGGATAGTTTTTCAAGAGTGACCTATGTGTATGCCTATAAATACTAGTGACCCTCTACATTGTAAGGTTACGGGAAATTTATAAGCAACTCAAGAAGCTCAAACTTATTATCGCAAAGTTAAAGCACTCGAAAACTTAGAATTTCCCAAGTGCTTTTATATTGAAGAGAGCTCATTAAACTAAGCCTAGCTTGATAAGATTTATCCAAAGCTAAGTCGAGATATCCTAGCCTTTGCATTGTACTTCATTGTAAAGGATATCTCATCCTAGTTGGAAACCAAACGAGAAACCCCAAGCCCTTGAGAAGGTAGTTGGAGTGTGTTTGTTGGTGAGAAGAGTTGTAAAGAGTTAGTAAACTATGCGGAGTAGTCAGAAAGCTCTAGAGGAGAAGTTAGTAAGCTATAGAGGTAGTCTGAAAGCTTGTTTGTGTTTGAGTAAGTAAACTACGGAGGTAGTCAGAAAGCTCAAGGTCGGGTTGAGTAAGTAAACTACGTGGAGTAGTCAGAAAGCTCATGGCCGAATTGAGTAAGTAAACTAAGCGAGGTAGTCAGAAAGCTCAGAAGTGATTAGTGAATTTCTCTGAGGATCAGAGAGAGTGGACGTAGGAGTTGAGTCTCTGAACCACTATAAACTGCTGTGTTGTTTATTGCTTTCCTTATCTGTGCTTAACTGTTGTATCACTGAGTTTGAAAGCATATTTTCACTGACATTTCAGTTGGAATCAATCCACTGGAAGTTGCATATAATTGAATCACAGCCTAATCACCATTCAATTAAAGGAAGGTTTTCAGCAAAGCTTAAAACGAGTATAAACTAAAGGGCCAACCATTCCGCACATCTGAGTAGCTAGAACAGATAGTTACCAAACTGAACTTACTCTTCTGAGGGTTCAGTAAGTTAGTTATCTGATCCAAGCAACTCAGGATCTCTGAAACTCAGGACTCAGTTGGGATTATCTGAGGTTTTTGAAAGCAGCTCAGGATCACTGTCTCAGTAGACTTTGACTCAGAGTGATTTATGCTTCTCAGGACCAAATCTTCAGGACAGCCTGACCCAAGCTGACCTCAGTAAGAAAAAGTTTTAAAAACACTGAACACGTGTATTCCCCCCCCATACATGTGTAAGACTCGTTTGCACCGGGACCAACAGGTGGCAAAGTTCTGGAGGGACGGCAACAACGTCCCAAGTTCTTAAGGGACTGAGATAAAGTTCTTGAGGGATGGAGGCAAATTTCTGGAGGGATGGCGGCAACGTCCCAAGTTCTGGAGGGATGACGGCAACGCCTCAAGTTCTGGAGGGACGGCGGCAAAGTTCTAGAGGGATGACGACAATGTTCTAAGTTCTGGAGGGACGGCGGCAATGTTCTGGAGGGAGGACAGCAGTGTCCCAAGTTCTGGATGGATGGCGGCAAAGTTCTGGAGCGACGACAGCAATGTCCCAAGTTCTGGAGGGACGGCGGCAAAGTTCTGGAGGGACGACAGCAACGTCCCAAGTTCTGGAGGGATGGCGGAAAAATTCTGGTGGGACTGCGGCAAATTTCTGGATGTATGGCCTCAATGTTCTGGAGGGACGGCGACAACTTTCTAGAGGGACGGTGGTAACATCCTAAGTTCTGGAGGGACAACGGCAACTTTCTGAATGGACGACGGCAAAGTTCTAGAGGGACGGCGGCAAAGTTCTAGAGGGACGATGACAAAGTTCTGGAGGGATGGCTGCAATATCTCAAGTTGTGAAGGGATGACATCAACGTCCCAAGTTGTGGAGGGACGGCGGGAATGTCCCATGTTCTAGAGGGACGGCGACAAAGTTCTGGAGGGACTACGACAACTTCGTAAATTTTGGAGGGACGGCGACAAAGTTCTAAAGGGACGGCCGCAAAATCCCATGTTCCGGAGGGACAACGGCAACGTTCTGGATGGATGATGGCGAAGTTATAGAGGGACATTGGCAATATCCCAAGTTCTGGAGGGACGGCGGCAACGTCCCAAGTTCTGGAGGGACGATAGAAAGTTTTGTAGGGACGGCGACAACGTCCCAAGTTCTGGAGGGACGACGACAAAGTTCTGGAGGGGTGGAGGCAATGTCCCAAGTTCTGGAGGGACGGCAGCAAAGTTTTGGAGGGAAGGCGATAAAG
The DNA here is from genome assembly GCA_037126765.1 of Stenogyne calaminthoides. Lineage (NCBI taxonomy): Eukaryota > Viridiplantae > Streptophyta > Magnoliopsida > Lamiales > Lamiaceae > Stenogyne > Stenogyne calaminthoides. The sequence goes on along the minus strand of JBBCBC010000001.1, from coordinate 33,908,086 downwards.
TTCTGGAGGGATGGCGGCAACATCCCAACCTCAGGAGGGATGTTGGCAAATTTTTGGAGGGATGTCGGCAATGTTTTAGAGGGACGGCAGCAACATCCCAAGTTCTGGAGGGACGGCAACAAAGTTCTAGAGGGACAGCGGCAACATCCCAGATTCTGGAGGGAAGACAATAAAGTTCTTGAGGGTCGGTGGCGTAGTTTTGGAGGGACGGCGGCAACGCCCAGAGTTCTAGAGGGATGACGGCAACGTCCCAAGTTCTGTAGGGACGGCGGTAAAGTTCTGGAGGGATGATAGCAACATCCCAAGTTCTGGAGGGACGACGGCAAAGTTCTGGAGGGAGGACAGCAACGTCCCAAGTTCTAAAGGGTCGGTGGCAAAGTTCTGAAGGAACGATAACAACGTCCCAAGTTCTGGAGGGATGGCGACAAAATTCTGGTGGGACGGCGGCAAATTTCTGGATGGATGGCCGCAATGTTCTGGAGGGATGGTGGCAACGTCCAAAGTTCTGGAGGGATGACGGCAAATTCCCAAGTTCTGGAGGGACGGCGGCAAAGTTTTGGAGGGATGAAGGCAATGTTCCAAGTTCTGGAGGGACGGTGGCAATGTTCTGGAGGGACGACAGCAACGTCCCAAGTTCTGGAGGGATGGCGGAAAAATTCTGGTGGGACTGCGGCAAATTTCTGGATGTATGGCCTCAATGTTCTGGAGGGACGGCGACAACTTTCTAGAGGGACGGTGGTAACATCCTAAGTTCTGGAGGGACAACGGCAACTTTCTGAATGGACGACGACAAAGTTCTAGAGGGACGGCGGCAAAGTTCTAGAGGGACGATGACAAAGTTCTGGAGGGATGGCTGCAATATCTCAAGTTGTGAAGGGATGACATCAACGTCCCAAGTTGTGGAGGGACGGCGGGAATGTCCCATGTTCTAGAGGGACGGCGACAAAGTTCTGGAGGGACTACGACAACTTTTCGTAAATTTTGGAGGGACGGCGACAAAGTTCTAAAGGGACGGCCGCAAAATCCCATGTTCCGGAGGGACGACGGCAACGTTCTGGATGGATGATGGCGAAGTTATAGAGGGACATTGGCAATATCCCAAGTTCTGGAGGGACGGCGGCAACGTCCCAAGTTCTGGAGGGACGATAGAAAGTTTTGTAGGGACGGCGACAACGTCCCAAGTTCTGGAGGGACGACGACAAAGTTCTGGAGGGGTGGAGGCAATGTCCCAAGTTCTGGAGGGACGGCAGCAAAGTTTTGGAGGGAAGGCGATAAAGTTCTGGAGGGACGGCGGCAACATCCCAACCTCAGGAGGGATGTTGGCAAATTTTTGGAGGGATGTCGGCAATGTTTTAGAGGGACGGCAGCAACATCCCAAGTTCTGGAGGGACGGCAACAAAGTTCTAGAGGGACAGCGGCAACATCCCAGATTCTGGAGGGAAGACAATAAAGTTCTTGAGGGTCGGTGGCGTAGTTTTGGAGGGACGGCGGCAACGCCCAGAGTTCTAGAGGGATGACGGCAACGTCCCAAGTTCTGTAGGGACGGCGGTAAAGTTCTGGAGGGATGATAGCAACATCCCAAGTTCTGGAGGGACGACGGCAAAGTTCTGGAGGGAGGACAGCAACGTCCCAAGTTCTGAAGGGTCGGTGGCAAAGTTCTGAAGGAACGATAACAACGTCCCAAGTTCTGGAGGGATGGCGACAAAATTCTGGTGGGACGGCGGCAAATTTCTGGATGGATGGCCGCAATGTTCTGGAGGGATGGTGGCAACGTCCAAAGTTCTGGAGGGATGACGGCAAATTCCCAAGTTCTGGAGGGACGGCGGCAAAGTTTTGGAGGGATGAAGGCAATGTTCCAAGTTCTGGAGGGACGGTGGCAATGTTCTGGAGGGACGACAGCAACGTCCCAAGTTCTGGAGGGATGGCGGAAAAATTCTGGTGGGACTGCGGCAAATTTCTGGATGTATGGCCTCAATGTTCTGGAGGGACGGCGACAACTTTCTAGAGGGACGGTGGTAACATCCTAAGTTCTGGAGGGACAACGGCAACTTTCTGAATGGACGACGGCAAAGTTCTAGAGGGACGGCGGCAAAGTTCTAGAGGGACGATGACAAAGTTCTGGAGGGATGGCTGCAATATCTCAAGTTGTGAAGGGATGACATCAACGTCCCAAGTTGTGGAGGGACGGCGGGAATGTCCCATGTTCTAGAGGGACGGCGACAAAGTTCTGGAGGGACTACGACAACTTCGTAAATTTTGGAGGGACGGCGACAAAGTTCTAAAGGGACGGCCGCAAAATCCCATGTTCCGGAGGGACGACGGCAACGTTCTGGATGGATGATGGCGAAGTTATAGAGGGACATTGGCAATATCCCAAGTTCTGGAGGGACGGCGGCAACGTCCCAAGTTCTGGAGGGACGATAGAAAGTTTTGTAGGGACGGCGACAACGTCCCAAGTTCTGGAGGGACGACGACAAAGTTCTGGAGGGGTGGAGGCAATGTCCCAAGTTCTGGAGGGACGGCAGCAAAGTTTTGGAGGGAAGGCGATAAAGTTCTGGAGGGACGGCGGCAACATCCCAACCTCAGGAGGGATGTTGGCAAATTTTTGGAGGGATGTCGGCAATGTTTTAGAGGGACGGCAGCAACATCCCAAGTTCTGGAGGGACGGCAACAAAGTTCTAGAGGGACAGCGGCAACATCCCAGATTCTGGAGGGAAGACAATAAAGTTCTTGAGGGTCGGTGGCGTAGTTTTGGAGGGACGGCGGCAACGCCCAGAGTTCTAGAGGGATGACGGCAACGTCCCAAGTTCTGTAGGGACGGCGGTAAAGTTCTGGAGGGATGATAGCAACATCCCAAGTTCTGGAGGGACGACGGCAAAGTTCTGGAGGGAGGACAGCAACGTCCCAAGTTCTAAAGGGTCGGTGGCAAAGTTCTGAAGGAACGATAACAACGTCCCAAGTTCTGGAGGGATGGCGACAAAATTCTGGTGGGACGGCGGCAAATTTCTGGATGGATGGCCGCAATGTTCTGGAGGGATGGTGGCAACGTCCAAAGTTCTGGAGGGATGACGGCAAATTCCCAAGTTCTGGAGGGACGGCGGCAAAGTTTTGGAGGGATGAAGGCAATGTTCCAAGTTCTGGAGGGACGGTGGCAATGTTCTGGAGGGACGACAGCAACGTCCCAAGTTCTGGAGGGATGGCGGAAAAATTCTGGTGGGACTGCGGCAAATTTCTGGATGTATGGCCTCAATGTTCTGGAGGGACGGCGACAACTTTCTAGAGGGACGGTGGTAACATCCTAAGTTCTGGAGGGACAACGGCAACTTTCTGAATGGACGACGGCAAAGTTCTAGAGGGACGGCGGCAAAGTTCTAGAGGGACGATGACAAAGTTCTGGAGGGATGGCTGCAATATCTCAAGTTGTGAAGGGATGACATCAACGTCCCAAGTTGTGGAGGGACGGCGGGAATGTCCCATGTTCTAGAGGGACGGCGACAAAGTTCTGGAGGGACTACGACAACTTCGTAAATTTTGGAGGGACGGCGACAAAGTTCTAAAGGGACGGCCGCAAAATCCCATGTTCCGGAGGGACAACGGCAACGTTCTGGATGGATGATGGCGAAGTTATAGAGGGACATTGGCAATATCCCAAGTTCTGGAGGGACGGCGGCAACGTCCCAAGTTCTGGAGGGACGATAGAAAGTTTTGTAGGGACGGCGACAACGTCCCAAGTTCTGGAGGGACGACGACAAAGTTCTGGAGGGGTGGAGGCAATGTCCCAAGTTCTGGAGGGACGGCAGCAAAGTTTTGGAGGGAAGGCGATAAAGTTCTGGAGGGATGGCGGCAACATCCCAACCTCAGGAGGGATGTTGGCAAATTTTTGGAGGGATGTCGGCAATGTTTTAGAGGGACGGCAGCAACATCCCAAGTTCTGGAGGGACGGCAACAAAGTTCTAGAGGGACAGCGGCAACATCCCAGATTCTGGAGGGAAGACAATAAAGTTCTTGAGGGTCGGTGGCGTAGTTTTGGAGGGACGGCGGCAACGCCCAGAGTTCTAGAGGGATGACGGCAACGTCCCAAGTTCTGTAGGGACGGCGGTAAAGTTCTGGAGGGATGATAGCAACATCCCAAGTTCTGGAGGGACGACGGCAAAGTTCTGGAGGGAGGACAGCAACGTCCCAAGTTCTAAAGGGTCGGTGGCAAAGTTCTGAAGGAACGATAACAACGTCCCAAGTTCTGGAGGGATGGCGACAAAATTCTGGTGGGACGGCGGCAAATTTCTGGATGGATGGCCGCAATGTTCTGGAGGGATGGTGGCAACGTCCAAAGTTCTGGAGGGATGACGGCAAATTCCCAAGTTCTGGAGGGACGGCGGCAAAGTTCTGGAGGGATGAAGGCAATGTTCCAAGTTCTGGAGGGACGGTGGCAATGTTCTGGAGGGACGACAGCAACGTCCCAAGTTCTGGAGGGATGGCGGCAAAGTTCTGGAGGGACGACAGCAACGTTCTAAGTTCTGGAGGGACGACAACAACGTCCCATATTTTGGAGAGACGGCAACAAAATTCTGGTGGGATGACGGCAAATTTCTGGAGGGATGGTGGCAATGTTCTGGAGGGACGGTGCCAACATTCCAAATTCTGGAGGGACGGTGGCAAAGTTCTAGAGGGACGGCGGGAGGGACGGTAGCAACGTCCCAAGCTCTGGAGGGACGGCCGCAACATTCAAATTTCTGGAGGGACGGCGGCAAAGCTCTAGAAGGACGGCGACAAAGTTCTAGAGGGTCGGCGACAACGTCCCAAGTTCTGGAGGGACAGCTGTAAAGTTCTGGAGGGTCGACGACAAAGTTGAGGAGGGACGGCGGCAATGTTCTGGAGGGATTGCGGTAAAGTTATGGAGGGACGGCGACAAAGTTCTGGAAGGACAGCGACAATGTCCCAAGTTATGGAGTGATGGCGGCAAGGTCCCATTTGTGTGTGATTGTTGGAGTTGTAAAGAGTTAGTAAGCTGCAGTTGAGTTCAGCCAGATAAGGGAGAGTGGACGTAGGAGCTTGAGTCTCCGAACCACTATACTTTGTTGTGTTCTTTATTGCTTTATGTTCTTGTCATATGCAAATGTTTACTAACAAGCAAAGCATTTTTGTAAAGAAAGAAAAAAAATTTAAATCACCATTTCTCCCTCTCCCCTTTTTCATAAAATTAAATTATTTTTTGGGACCAACATCTGGTATCAGAGCAGGTGTTCTAAAGACCACTGATTCTGATAATTATTGTTTTCTTTTAAAGAAAAAAATTATTTGTGGTCACCTGAACAGATTCTTTTTTGGCATAAATAATCAAAACTAAAGTATCCCAACAATTTCCCCCTTTTTGATAATGATGCCAAAACCATTAAAAATGCTTCCCAAAAAAAATCTCTTCCCCCTTTTTAAAAAAAGAATCTATTCAGGTGACCACAAATAATTTTTTTCTTTAAAAGAAAACAATAATTATCAGAATCAGTGGTCTTTAGAACACCTGCTCTGATACTAGTTGTTGGTCCCAAAAAATAATTTAATTTAATTTTTTGGGACCAACAATTTGAATAAAAATCATATTGTTTGTGATATTTGTCCACTTGCAAAACAGAAGAAATCTTCTTTTCCAATTAGTCATTCTTCTTCTACTGCTGTGTTTCATCTCATACACTGTGATGTTTGGTGATCATTCTCTATTGCTTCTTTACATGGTAGTAAATACTTTTTAACAATTGTAGACTATTTTAGTAGATGCACTTAGGTCTACCTGTTGAAAGCCAAAAGTGAAGTTAACATGGTTCACACACAATTCAGTACAAAAGTCAAAATACTTAGAAGTGACAATGGCACATAATTCCTATTACATGAGTTTTATCATAGGTTAGGCATTGAGCATCAGACATCCTGTGTTGAGACTCCCCAGCAGAATGGGGTTGCAGAGAGAAAACATCAACACATCCTTCAGGTAGCTAGAGCTCTCCTTTTTAAATCATGTTTACCACTGAAGTTCTGGAATTTTTGTATACAGACTGTTGTTCACATTATCAAATGAATCCCCTTTGATGTCTTGAACAGTAAGTCTCCTTTTGAAATTTTATATAATAAACCTCCTGATTATTCTTATTTGCGATGTTTTAGATGTTTATGCTTTGCTAGTACACTTTCTGCTCATAGAGGCAAATTTGACCCAAGATCAACCAAGTGTATTTTTCTAGGATACACTTTTGGAACAAAAGGATACAAATGTTTTGATATAGCAATTGTGAAGATTTTCATTTCCAGAAATGTTAAATTTTTTGAAAAAGTCTCCTTATTCTGATTAGGAGTCCACTAATAAAATTGTTCAAAATTTGTTTTCTGAGTTCAACTCTCCTGTTATTCCTTCTAGTATTGATATTATTCCCTATGATGATCTTGTTTTACCGTCTGTTTCTATTAATAGTGGTGACAATCTTCCTATAGATGAGTCAATCATTAATACTCATTTTGATTTACATGATGATATTCAATTACTTGATGTTTCTATTGATGATTTACAACAAGTTGATACTTCTAATGTTATATTGAATGATGATTTAAGAAGATCAGAAAGGGTGAGACATACACTAGCTTATCTTGATGTATACAAAACTTCTTTGCCACAATCTATTGATCCCACAATCAACAAGGCAAACATGATCATTAAGAATCCCATTTCTAATTACATTTCTATTGATATGTTATGGACTACACACAAGGCTTTCACTTCTTCAATCTCTCGGATCATTGAACCCAAATCTTATAAACAAGCAATTTAAAATGAAAATTGGATTATTGCAATGAACAAAGAGATTGAAGCATTAGAAATGACAAATACTTGGTCTCTTGTCCAGTTACCACAGGGAAAGCATACAATTGGATGCAAGTGGGTCTTTAAAGTGAAGTATCACTCAGATGGAACAATAGAAAGATATAAAGCCGGACTGGTGGACAAGGGATACACATAAGAAGAAGGTATAGACTACTTTGACACCTTCTCACCAGTTGCCAAAATCACCACTGTAAGAATCCTTCTTTCTATTGCTATAGCTAAGAATTGGTTTATTCATCAATGTGATGTAAATACTGCTTTCTTGCATGGTGATCTAGATGAGGAAGTTTATATGATCCCTCCCCCTGGTTACTGTTCTTCTAATGATACTAGGGTCTGTAACTTGAACAAAATTCTCTATGGCCTTAAACAAGCCTCAAGATAGTGGTTCAATAAACTTTCTGAAACATTAACAGCTTTTGGTTATATTCAATCCAAAGCTGATACTTCCCTTTTCACAAAAACCACTAACAATTCATTATTGTTCTTGTGTGCTATGTGGATGATATCATTATAGCTGGTGATGTGTTGGATGAGATTCTTAGCATTAAGGCTCATTTACATGATAAGTTTACTATTAAAGATTTGGGAAACTTGAAATATATGTTGGGAATTGAGGTTGCAAGAAACAAATCTGGCATACATATTTGCCAGAGGAAATATGTGCTTGATCTTATAACTGATGCTGGTATGTTAGCAAGCAAACCTTGCACAACCCCCATGGATCCCAAACACACTCACACAGATGCACCACCACTTGAAGATCATGCTGCATACAAAAGAATAGTTGGTAAACTCTTGTATTTGACCATTACAAGGCCAAGTATATCTTGCACTGTTCAAACTCTAAGCCAATACATGAGTCATCCTAATCAGTTTCATCTTTCTACAGTTCACAGACTCCTCAGGTATCTGAAATCTACAGTTGGTCAAGGCATCTTTTATCCTACTAATACTAACTTTAAAATTCACGGTTTTTTAGATTCTGACTGGGGTAAATGTGAGCAAACCAGAAGAAGTATCACTAGATTTGCCATCTACTTAGGGAATTCTCTCATATCCTGGAAGTTAAAGAAACAAACCACTGTGAGTAGATTATCAGTAGAAGCAGAATACAGGGTTTTATGTGCTACTACTTGTGACCTACAATGGATTTTATACATCCTGAATGATTTGAAGATCTCTCATCACAGCCTGCAATCATCTATACAGATAGTAATCAGCTTATGGAATAGCTCACAATCCTGTACTCCATGAGAAGTCTAAGCATATTCAAATAGATATGCACTTCACCAGAGACAAGATTAAAGAAGGAGTAATCAAGCTCATTCAAATACCAACTTCAGAGAACCTTGCAGATGCTTTGACAAAAGCCTTTATCCCCATCCATCTAAAACAATATCAAGTCCAAAATGGGGTTGTTCAATATCCGCTCCCATTTTGAGGGGGTGTAAAGATATAGTCAAATAAGTTCTATTTTCATACTAATACTTTTATGCTTCCCAACTAATATTGTTAGTTGACTGGAAGATATAAATAGGACCCCTCTTTGTATTTTAGTTTTCATCAATTCATTTAGTCAGTTTCACATCACTGTAAAACGGTTACTTCAATCTTCAATGTCAATCACGTTTATTTCATCTTTGATCTCAATTCTAGTAATTCTACAATATGGTCATAAATTATGTTTTGAGAAGCGATATAGACTCTTGGATTATAACCTTGAAATGATAGAGTTCAGTCTATGATATTACCAAATATTATGGTATATGGCTGTTATGCTGAGATTTTGTGTAATAACTATTTGATCTTAAGGTTTCAATATTCATTCTGTTTTAAAAGGCGCCAAAGATGCATCGAGTTGATAGTAGGACTAGGAAGTCATCCAGCGAGTGGGATAGCATCATTAAACTCTGGGATTTGCTAATGTGTCTTTTACGTGGAAATCATGTAAGCTACACTACTTTGATCCTAGTGTCTTCCATTTTTCCTTCGTTTAATTTATGTGCTCATTGTAAGCGAAACTAATGAATTCCCAGGTTCCTTCATTTTTCATCCGGAAGCTAACTACCCAGGTCTTCTCCTTCATCAATATACAATTATTTAATAGGTATGTTTTTTCATATTTAATTTTCTGGGACAAATCAGGGTATCTTTAACGAAAATCATTGGCAGCCTGCTGCTTCGACGTGAGTGCTGCACATTTTGAAATGGTAAATATGTCAAATCTGGTCTGTCCAGTATGACAGAAACAGTTATACATACTATTATGCACTTTCTTCTCTTTTTTCTTGATATGCATGCCTTTTTTATCTCTTCTCTTTCTCCATTTAATGATTTTGGCAGAAACTGACTGTGAATCAAATCTATCGAATAAGCACAGTGTACTGGGATGATAAGTATAGGACTCAGGGCGTGTCGAATGAGGCAAGTGATTTGGATATCTATGTTTTGTTTTTGTGGCAATTCGATCCATTGGTGGACCCTAAACTAAAGATCTTATAAAAGAAACAAAAAATGGAGGGACCACAACCCGGTCCAGAGTGATAGCCCAAAAAGCTGCAGTCCCAACTGAGGCCAGCCCAAAAAACAAAAACCAATGGAAAGAAAAGCAACGGCCCAACATACCAGCTAACCAAAAAACCACAGCAAGAGGCCCAAAACACGGCAAAAAAAGGACAAGACCAAACAGGACAAACAGGACAAAGAAGAGCAATACAAAAGAAAACAGCAAAAACAGGGCCCAACTCGGCACCTGTCCTACCAGAGTGAAAGAAAGCAGAAGAGAAACTCCCAGATATCCTCCCGACATGAGATCCATTGGTGGACAGATCGATGGAGATTGGGATTTTCCAGTTCTCTTTGGGCTGATGAAGTTTTTAAAATATTAAAAGTAATTGCTGCTCTTAAAAAACCTGTGTCCATTAAATAATAATTAAATGAGCGTAATTAGCAGTTTGGACTTAATTTCTGTACTTTCGAGAAATTGTCTACCGTCTAATTATGGTGCAAAAGTTTTTTAGACTAAATAGTGGATGCAGATGGGCTGCCCAGATAATAATCCATGGATGAGTGTATATACTTTCCTCATATCTGGCTCTATATATCGTACACTCTTTCTCTTCAATTGCAAGTGAAAAGAAACTAGTAAAACAAATTTGCAGTCGTTTATAAGCATTAGCCTTACAGTTCTGTGTCAACATTGTAATTTTTCTTTCTGGTTTTCGGCAGGTGTATTATCAGATGATGGTGATGGTAAATATGGATTCATGGGATCTGCTTTCAAATTTATTGGATGATGATCTCAGGTAAAACTACTGCTTTTTTTTTTTTTTTGACGGAGTAAAATTACTATTTTGTATAACAGTATAGTGTGATTAACTTGACTAAATAAATGTGAATCTTATATTCTAACACAGGCGATACTTAACATTTGCACGTTTAGTTCATGAACGAATCACAAATACTAGTTGTTGAAGAGTTTGTAAAATCTATTAATATAGTGTGCACACTGACTTTACACATTATATGGTGTTGCATTGACAACTTTTCCAGGTAGATATGCAGAAGCGTTGCTTAATGTTTATTTTTTGGGGGAAATAGTTTCATTAGTCCTGTAGTTACCCCTATTTGGATTTTATCTTGTTAACTTTTACAAATTGAAAATAGCCTATTGTTTTGATATTTTGGTCTGATGACCGGCGCTAGGTGGTGAAATATCCGGTTCATGACCAATCAAATTCTACCACGTAGACAAATCAGTCTATCGTGTCAACAGATGTTTCACCTTCTATAGCTGGTTAATTATCGGACCAAAATGTCAAATATTTGTAGTTACAAGGTTATTTTCAATTCGTGAAAGTTAACAGGACTATAACCAAAATAGGGATCAGGACTAAAAATACTAATTTCCCTTATCTTTTAAGACCATGGTAAATACTAATTTCCCTTATCTTTTAAGACCATGGTAACTATTGATTTATACTGGAAGAAAGTATGAAGTAGGTTTGGGGTGCTCCTATGTGATGTAATTGTGACAGAAACGACTATTTTCTTTTTATTATTACGACGTGAGTATTTTTAGAAACGTTCTCTATATAGGTTTGTAATTTAATCTACTTTTTTCTACCTCTGATCTTTCATGCAGCATACCGTTTTCCACCGAAGATGTATACATCGCAACTCCCGCAATCGATCCCTCAGATATAGAGCTTCTAGAGTTCTTTTTCTGAATACTATTTTTGTGCAGTTACTTTTACAGAATCTCAAGTAAATGGTCCACCATTCGTAGCTATTAATGCATCTGTGTTGAATGTAGAGTCGACTGATTGAAGGAATGCAATGTAATGTAAGAACAGGTCTTCTGCAAATAGAAGTTTGCAGTAACAACTTAAAAATTAGTAACGTCATTCGATTTATTGGCCTGGTTATTAATCAATCGCAGGTTAGAATGTGGTGATGTTTTAACAAGAATTGTGATGATGATGCATCTACTACTTGCAAAGGGCTTTAATGTGCTGCTGTAGAATCTTGAGATGCTCTTTCTACATTAGAATCTCTCAAATTTGGGAAAATATTAAAATTAGTTCTGTAACTTGGGCCGAGTCCAGAACTTGTATTGGAAGTTAGCACTTTCTCAATTTTAGTCATTTTGCTATCAATTTTGGTACTTTCTCGCCAAGAGTTTAATTTTTTGCCGGGAAAGTGCACGTGAGTTGCCCATCTCTGAAAATCGATCCGTTTTCTTCTATTCAATGTCCACTATAATGACCTAAAAGTTTCCAAATTTTCTCTTTTGGGCCTGCTCTTTTACAGCACGCAATTAACCACTTATATAGCTGTGGAGTTAATATTTATGTACAAGTAAAATTAATTTTCAACGAAGGTATTAAAAGATATTGAGTTGCTATTTTTGCAAAGTTCTCAAGATGTTGAGTTGGCGCTATTGCAAAATTCTAAAAGAGGAGGTAGTTATTTTAGTTGCGGTGGATTTTTTGTTACATGCTTCCACATCATTCAGCAAGCTGGAACTGTCCGAGTTCGTGCATTTTCCAGGCAAGATTTTAAATTTCTAGCGGAAAAGGACCAAAATTAATTGCAAAAGTATTAAATTTTAAAAAGTGCTAAGTTATAGGCAAGATTTTAAATTTCCAGCAGAAAAGGACCAAAATTGATTGCAAAAGTATTAAATTTGAAAAAGTCCTAAGTGTTGGAATTTAGAGGCAAGTAAACAAGTAATACATGAGCAACGGAAATAAACTGTTCACCAACAACGAACACGTAATTGCATAATTGAATACATATAAACATAAAGAGAAATCTTACAGTAAATCGTACGCATATTTCTCTACTATGGTATCCACGTAATCCCAGTTCAAGGACGGAACCCAAACGAACGAAGTAAGTAGCACGCAAAGCTGGAAAATGACGATTCCCAGAAACGTCGAATTCCAGAAGCATTCGAAACCGAAATCACACGAAATCAGTATGAGCAATAAACGTAAGACAAGCAACAACCCAGAAAAACTAGAAACTGGAATGGAAACCACAGAAAAACCATCGGACACCAGAAACCAGAAAGGAGCGAACGCGTCGCATAAATCGAAGCTGGTGTCAGACGCGAGACGCCATGGCTGACTCAGCGCGCGGGTGACTCATCGTCGTGTTCAGGAAGTGGTGCGTCGAAGACGATGGGTCGCGCGCAGAGCCGCGGACCCAAGTGAACTGGTTCCAAACCAGAATCCCGAAGAAGACGATCGAAAAAATAAAAAAATAATAAAGAGAGATATTATCGTGGTTTTCTTGACGTAGAAAAGAGTTGGTATACTGTGAAACTTGTTCATCGTGAAACTAGTTTTTTTTTTTTTTACACGCATACTCTTTAGTAATATAACTCACACCCTTTACTAATATAAGACACACCCTTCAGTTATCACTACGACACTCTTTGATATAATATAAGTCACACTCTTTACTTTTATGAGTAATACTCTTTATAATAAAAAGTCACACCCTTTACAATAAAAAGTCAGACTCTTTAGTAATATAAGTCACACACCTCAACCAGTTTCACCGTGAAACTTGTTCACACTATACTTTGCCCGTAGAAAAAATCATATACTCACTGTAATATACAAAATAAAATTAAATTAAAAAATTTATCAAATAAAATAAAGAGAGATATTACCGTCATCTTCTTGAAGTAGAAAAAATCATATACTCACTGTAATATACAAAATAAAATCAAATTAAAAAATTTATCAAATTAAAAGAAGCGTTGTACTCCCTACAATATACAAAACAAAATTAGATTCATAAATTCATTCAATTACAATAATCACTATGAACATAAACATTCATAACCAATTTAGAACTCAAATTACTTACCTCAACTCTCTATTCAGTATACGAAAAATATTCAGATTAACAAATTTCATTTGCTACGTCAAACGTGGCTGCCTCAGGGAACCAGATGCATGGGTAATCAGGATTGGCGTGTCCAACACGTACTCAATCTTTTCTTGCCTTAACACCAAACACATGTTTCGGTGCAAGTCCAGAAAATTTGGCCTAGCCAATTTGTTTGTTTCCAAAACACATCTTAATAACAGTTATATATTTCAACTAACCAAGATAAATAAAATAAAATGGGAATTAAACACATAATTCCTATGATCAATATTCAGCAATCAAAATAAACATGGCCTTTCTTTTGTGTTTATTTTGTCTCCATTATTTTCACATACTCAACGACCTCATCAGAAGAGTACGAATTTATATCAAATATAAATTGTAATGGACTAGGATCCACATTCCTACTATCATGATCCCTGCTTTGGCTGAATATCACAATAGCATAACTGGTAGGTCTTTAAACCAATTGTAAAATTGCAACTCCTAGTTGATTGAACCCAGTTCAATCGGACGTCCCCTAACTTTCGTTTCCCTGCTTTGGTTGGTGAAACAAAGTTAAGTTGGTTTACAACCATCAAGGAGCGACACTTCGTGCCCCTATAAAAGTCCCGTTGAATGTAGATCCGAGCAAAAGACTTTGGTCTTAAATATCCAAAATCGAAACATTAATTTGTAGCAGAGTAATTGGATACAGGACGAGTGAGCGGCGCGTGCAAGCGAGTTGCCACCGCCGCTAGGCGCGTGCCGGTGACTCGCCGCTGCAGCCATTCAAGGAGTCACATCCATGCACCCACAACGATCAAATCGTCCTGAATCGAGAAACGAAAGTTGTAAATCGAGACGTGACAATGGCGAGGCAAGTGAAGCAGATGCGATTCAAGGCGATTTCAACCGTGAGAGATTCGAATCGACTCGAAGGATCGCACCGCCGTGAATCCACGGTGGCTCGACAACTCGAAGCATATCGACTCAGGGACTCATTCGCCGAATCGAATCACGAAACGGGAACGACACCTCCTGGATCGACGAAGGTAGGGGTTGCCATTGCAGTGACATATCGGGTCAAACCGCCGCGGATCCAATCCGTTGAGCCACCATCGATCGCGGTTTCACGAGATGCTCGTGAGTCACGGCGTTCCGCCGTCGACTCCAGCGGCATAGCGGAGGCTCACAAGAGGCCGCTTTGGTGGATGGCGGTGACGGCGATAGGATTTCAGAAAACCCTAATAGTGAGTTAGAGAGATGAGCGAACACGATGACAAAATAAAAGGGGTTTGATAAATCACCCAAATTTACAAAGTCAGGCAATAAAAACACGACCTCAATTAACAACTAAAATCGTGCGGTCAATCTTCGTATTGGTCGTACAACAATGTTAAAAAATTTATTTTATAAACATCAAATTATTCAATCAAGCAATTAACCAAGAGCCTGAAGCTCTGATACCACTGTTGAAATTTAGAGGCACGTAAACACGTAATACATGCGCAGCGGAAATAAACAGTTCACCAACAACGAACACATAATTGCATAATTGAATATATATAAACATAAAGAGAAATCTTACAGTAAATCGTACGCATATTTCTCTACTATGATATCCACGTAATTCCCGTTCACGGATTTGCACAGATTTGCCAGCGTTGAATCTGAGACGAAATTTACTAGGAAAATTCATATTCTAGATTTAATGGAGAAATATGAATTAACATTGTTTGTGAATTCCCAAGAGCTCATATATAGTGGAAATACATCAAAGGGTTTCTCGGATGGGTATACCAATACCCTCTAAGGTATTTGTGCATCCATCATGAGATACCTAGTATCTCGTAGTAAGTGAGATATTACTACACTCTCTAAGAGTATGATGCAGATCGCACGTCAATCTCCATTGCATCATCAATATCCCATTCTTGATGATCCTTGATCGGGACTATTTGAGAATCATGCTTAAGTCATCTGAGTTCTCACAACCTCAATGACATGAATGACTCATGGGAACACTTGCATGAATAAACGCAAACAATCAAACATAATATTCAAACAAGTGTATTGCCATACATTAATATTAAGTGAACTATAATATTAAATCAAACTGAATATCATCGAGTATTATGTCTTTACAATAGATTGTCTTTAGGACACTAACACTAACACTAAGTTATAGGACTAGTTTTGGACTGTCGCAAAGATGTTGCCGTGAACCGTGGCGTTCAAGTAATTAACAAAACATGTTCCTAATCAGCGTAATTAATGATAAGAGTAACACGTGGCATACGGCTATTGGAATATACAATATAGTTAACGTGACGTAAATAGCAACACAAATTATCATCAGTGACATGCATCTGTATTTAAGACGATGAAACATAATATAAAATATCAAAACGGAATGGAGGATCCTAATTGCACAAGTACTAGCTCACATTATTTGCATGCTTAAGAAATCTATTTCCAGAATATATCAGAATTGCTTTTCCGATCTTAAATTGATTTTTACGTCTATTAAGAGTGATTTAAGACCTTGCTCGATTTCAGTAGTTTTTACGGACTTTTTCAGACCCGCCTATCATTCTTAATTGGGTTAATTCTAAATAAATACACGGCATTTAGACCAAATATCAATTTAATCACGATTTTCAAAATTATTGTATAAAAGTCCAACCTTTGATGCTGTTATAAATTAATACACGTTTTTTTTTTCATCGACCGTGAAGAGACGATGTGACTCGCCGAAACTATTACTTTTGTTATGTCAGACTACACATAGGATGAAATGTCTAAATCATAAATATAAAAAATATTTAAAAAGTGAATTAAAAAAATAAATAAATAAAATGAAATCTAAAAAAATAAAATAAATTATTTAAATCTAAATTCAAAACCTTAAAAACTAATTCTCGTCGTCAATGTTTCAAAATTAAATATATTCCCATGTTCCAAAATTAAATGTAATCTCTTAGTTTCTCTTCCCCAATTCAGTCCATTCATTGTCTATTGTCACTCCATCAACCCCTCACTTGTTGTTCTTATTGTAGTCGACCTCCTTAAACTAAATTTGTGAATTATTTATTGAAATTCAATCAATTTTATGAAATGGATATAAATTTTATTTTTAATTTATATTTTAATAGTTTTTTTTAGATTTTAACTTCTTTTAATTATAATTTTTTATTTTAATTTATTTAAAAATGTGTAATATTATGTGGAATAATTTAAAAAATATTATTTAATATGTATCATTCTAACTGACAAGTATACATATGCTTCGGTGAGCCACGTCACCTCTTCGCGGCCGGAGAAAAGAGAAATGTGTATCAATTTGCAACAATATCAAAGGTTGGGCTTTAATACAAAAATCTTGAAAATCGTGATTAAATTGATATTTGACCAAAAAGTCGTGTATTTATTTAGAATTAACCCTTCTTAATTACCATTTTTCCTATTTCAATCATGCACCTAATAAAAAGTAAAAAACATTGAAAACCAAAAGTCAAGAAAAAGAATAAAAAATATAAAAAAATCAATGATATGGTTAATACTACAGAAGAAAAAAATAAAGATCTTGATTTATTTGGTAACAATAGAACAAAAGGAAACAAAAATACTTTTAAGTGCTTATAAAAATAGGACCAACAACCTTAAAATTATTGCCCTTATATAAACACAAACCCCATAAGTTATGGACCAAACATGTTTCCTCACAATGAGTTGTCTTTCATTCCTCTTCAAAGTTACATGGCTGATGGCTCCATACCATTTCTTTTAGTATTATACTGAAGAATTTTAACTGCATCGTATGTTTTTGTTATCCAATTTATATTCTTAAGGTCTTGTAGTATATCTTTTACTTTAGAAAATAAATAAAGCGAGGCTCATAAACTCACCCAATTAAAAATGTTGCATCTCACAAATTTTTTGAAGTAGCATGTTGTGGTGAAGAAAAACCATATTAACTAATTGTTGCTCCCTTCGATCTTCTTCCACATTGGTGAACAAAAACCTTATCAACTAATCGTTGCTTCCTTCGATCTCCTTCCACACTGAGAAGTATTTCCACCACGCTCCTCTTGAGCCAAAATTTTGAAGCACCATCACAAGTCTGGCTCAAAATCCGAACAGCTAACCTCTGCAGATGCACACATTCTGTACCATATGTTGACCACCAACGTGCTACAAGAAAATGCAAACACATTAAAGATTATGAAGATGAATAACATATGAATGCTAGGGAGTTTATAATTTAATGAACCCTGGAGAAATGTTTGACCGCACTGCAATAGAGGACCCTACTTGGAAAGCACCATCCGCAGTAGAGTAACTTTACAATTGCACAGAAAGCTGAACTGAATATATGGATCCATAGTGGAGCGAGTGAGACAGGTGAATAATCCGGTGACGACCTCAGAATCAAAATCCTAAAATTTTTCATAGATAATTTTCAGATCTGGAGAAGCTAAACCTATGATCCAAAGAAAATAGTTGCATCAAAACATACTTGCAAAATGAAGATATAATTA
Organism: Stenogyne calaminthoides; assembly: GCA_037126765.1. Classification (NCBI taxonomy): domain Eukaryota; kingdom Viridiplantae; phylum Streptophyta; class Magnoliopsida; order Lamiales; family Lamiaceae; genus Stenogyne; species Stenogyne calaminthoides. The sequence goes on along the minus strand of JBBCBC010000001.1, from coordinate 33,890,287 downwards.
AGTACAACTAAAAAGAAAAATAAAAAATAAAAAATATATATACATATAAAGAATGGGAAATTACTTACGAATTCTTGTGAAGCAACGATTTTTTTCCTTTTCCTTTTGGCCTCATCGACGCGTGATTTCGACTTCATAAACTTGCTATCTGATGCGGTTATTTTTTGTAAAAATAAAAGGGAAGGTCTTACATGCATCAGGTGTATAGTGCAACTCAAATATATGTTAAAATACATATGCAACTTAATTATTTCACTGAAATGTTCAACTTGTTAGTTTACATTGAAAAGTACTAACTTGCTTTACACTGAACTAGTTGCATCTTTAAGTGTAAACAAGATGAACGTTTCAGTGAAACAAGTTGCACTTTCTAAAAGTACACTTGAGATGGATGTGATTTGTGCTAATTTATACCTCATCTCATGCATGAGATAGTCTCGTATGAGTTTTTGTCATATATATATATATATATTGGTGTGTGGGTGCACTCACTTACTATGCAATATATCACTGTTCAAGCCCATCAATATTAATTTGTTCTACTATAAAATTAATATTGAACTATCCATCTTAATCCATATTACGATGCTTCAATAATATGGCTCCCGGTTATTATTTCCCGTGTTTAAGATTATTTAGTCCACTAATTAATTAAGCCACTGAAAAGCTTTATATTAATTAATATATTTATCCTTGGAGTAAAAACAGCTCAACATTATTATCCATACCGGAAATAAATTTTCGCTTGCAAGATTTGGTATGATAAATCTTCTGAGCCCACCAAGGGGACAAATCAAGCAAGACGTGCTTGCACACGATTCTTCGTATTAAATCTTAACAATCGTCGTGTAACTAATAATATTGCCCAAGATATAAGGTATTGAATCACGTTGATTCTCTTCCCATCATAAGTCAAAGCAATAGTTATTAATTTCACACGATCCTATTTAAGGAATAGAGATTAAGAAATAACAAACCACTGAGGTCTAATTCTTCTATATTCAGTACTGAAAAATTTATCATCTTGTAGGTCCTATTCAGCGCATCATAATGCACTAGTGTAATCTCTTGGTCAAGACAAGCCAATCTGAGCCTTACACTTCAACCTTTCACAATGATTTGTTCATTTCCATCTAGGTTGTGAATTTGTACTTAGTTACGAGGAACCGTTAATTTGATCTTCCATGATCTGGTATCACCAAATTAACTACAATGTAACACGTACTTTTTATTGAACAGGTATGCAGTAAATATATATAACATTCAATCATATTTAATACAACAGTGATAAATAATTTATTTTAGTAAATAAATGAGAAATTCAGTTTGGATATACAAAGTAAAAAGCATATTTTTCAGTATAACCCCAACAACCCAGTGGTGGGAATCATACGAGCGTACTCTGGACGTTGAGATAAGATAAGCCCTCTCTTGGGCGGGATTCAAACGAGCTATTATGGATAGGTACTTTCCACAAGCTCTCTGTGATGGGCAGTAAATCGAGTTTGTGAACCTCAAGCAGGGAACCTTATCTGTTAGTGAATATGAGAAACGTTTCAACAAGTTGTCTAGGTATGCTCCACATTTGGTGAACGTTGATGAAAAGAAAGCTAGGAGGTTTGAAAGAGGCTTGAGGCTTGAAGTTGGAGGAGTGGTAGCGGGATTAAAACTCCCGGGCTATCATGAAGTTTTTGATCGAGCAATCACTGTCTCAATTGGCTTAGGATTGGAGTTCAAGTCGTCTGCACCAGCTTTGATGATAAATAGAAACTGGCAATCGAATTTCAAGAGAAACAAAAACAAATGCATGAGAGGAAAAAACTCCATCGCGCCTGATGGACAGAGACCCCCCCCACGATGCCACAAATGCGACAAAAAACACCCAGGGATGTGTCTACGTGGATCCGGGGCATGTTATCAGTGTCACCAAGGACACCAACGTTCTGAATGTCCCGAGACATTGGATACACAATCAACGATGGTGAACAACCGAGCTAGAACACTACTAATGAGAAACGACAACCTACCTGGACTACCATGGAGGAATGCCCAAGAACAAGGCCAGCAGGAAAGAGCCCAAGTGAATGCGATGCTTGAAGAAGGAGAGCCTATGGATATTTAATGTCCTTTCAAGTAAGACTACTAGTTTTCAGATAGTCTGCTTATACATTATTAATATGAAAGCTTCACACTCTTTATGTCCAAGAATTTAAGGAAGTCTGGAAATAGAGAGTATAGAAACGAAATCTTAAGTGAGTGTGTTTGATTTAGGAGTATAATGAGAATCCAAAACCAAGTGAAATGAAAAAAGAAGAAGATAAACACCAAATAGAAACCGACCTCCACATGAACTTAGATGATATTTGAATAAATTAGTTTTGACTTGTACATAGAATAATATGAAAAACCAATCTTGATATAGTTGCTTGTGTTCAAATTTCATAAAATTTTAAGATCAAGGAAAACATTTGAAAGTAAAATCGAATGATTTAGAAATATAATTAACCTTTCTTCTACGTGGACTACCTCAGTTGAACAAAGAGTTTAGCATAAGTGAATTTCGGGGACGAAATTCCTTTGAGTGGATGAGGATATGACGACAACACACCCGAACCAGACAAGGATGTGACATTATGCAACACAGGAAAGACATTCTATATGCAACGGCCAAAGCCATATCAACATATTACCTAACTTGTGATTTGAGAAACCCGTTTGCAACCCTTGGAACTCGCCTACAACGATAATTACCAAGCTAGATTTAAACACATCACCGCTTGAAGAATTTAATGAAAAGAGGAGAAGATCGTTTAATAGTAAGACGAAGTTAGATATCGTAAAATATTTGGACTAGAATTCATACAGAGATTAGTAGAAACAAGGATCAAGATGGCACAAGATTGTCGGAGATCATTTGTCGATGCTTAGAGAAATGATTTACATTTCGAACTTGACGAGAAAGTATTTCTTAGAATTTCACCGAGGGAGAGATTGATTTGGGAAGAGAAACAAGACGAGATCTCGCTACATAGATCACTTGACTTTTTTGTTAAGGATAGAGACGTAACCTATCTTTTAGCTTTACCATAAGAGCACGATAATTATGAAGGGTCGAGCAAATCACATGTGCTCGTACGGGGCGAGCAGAAATATCCAGAAAAGCCGAACAAGTTGTACCTGATGTGGGGAGATAAATCTTGCCTAGAAAGTTTCCTTCGTTATTATCGAGGGTGGAGATGGCGTGTTAAATCATGGCAAGAGTGAGTGGCAACCTAGCGGGGTACGTGTCACTTTCTTAATCAAAAGTGGCAATAGCCGTTGCATATGTTAACTTGGGGTTAAAACTTATTGGGGGCCACCATCAACTAGCTGTACCAGCTCATGCTAGTTACGCTTGTATAAATAGGCCTGTCAAGAGCCAGACAAAGACATGAAAAGAGAGAGAAAAAATAGAAAGATTTTCTATAAAATGGAGAGAAGAAAACTTCTCGGTGAAGTTGGCTAGTTTGTTATGCCTCCCGACATAATTTGTGGCGGCGATTTCAATAATCCCCATGATGATCCAATCAGATGTTTTGGCGTTTGCTCTTGCACGAGATGGAAACCTCGCATCCCAGCCGTGAAATCTAGTACTTGGGTCTCGATTTGGAAAAGCCAATCCAAGTCGAGAGAAGTATTCTATTCGGGGCTGAACGTGCATCCCGCGAGCGCACCTGAGTGCTCACGTCGAGCACGAATAGCTCGATAGAGTTATGATTGCCACATCACATTCTTTACTGCTTATGCAGTAGTAAATCACAAGTCCCCTTCGCATCCCTAAAAACTCCTCCGTGGGGGTGGGATGTTGAGGCGTGCGCACGCGGCGATGTGCGGATGCTGATGCTCAGGCATCCTCATACGGCCTAGACAAGTAATCGGGTGCGCAGAAGGGGATAGAATGGTGCGAACAGAGGCATATGCCCACACCAGGTTTAGGCGAGCAGTAATGCTCGCCATATGCTCATGTCCGCGGCAGCCCGCATAATCACAACTTGTCTAGGAGGGGCGAGCCCTGATGCTGCTGCTGCTCTTGAGCATATTATTTGAAGAAGAGTAGACAGGCTGACCCGCCTCATACTTGTCAACATCAATTCCGCGGACGAGATGAGGTCAACTCATGTCTATCTCAAAACTGAGGTTTTGAATCGAGGAAAACAATAGTCCGATATGTATAGCTATGTGTAATAGAAATAGTCTTCTCCAAATGTAAAAGTTGTAATAGTATAGCAACGTGTTGCAAAACGTTTTTGTTTGTTAAAATTCTATAGTTAAAGCCTATGAATGGTCGCACCTAAGCCGGACGGCCCGAATAGAGTTGAACGAGCATAACCTAATGTTCGCCTGATGAAAAAAATCGTACTTACAGATGCCCGCAACAAAGCGAGCAATGGGTACGGGGTCGTAACTAAATAAGACGACCCGAGCAGAATAGTGATCGCAGCTAACATAAGACGATCACGAAAGAGACAGGGGTTGACACATTAGTTAACCAATTTGGTTGCAACAAAATAAGACAATAAAAAACCGAGACAAGTACTACAAAAATATCAAGTTTATCGGAAGGAGAAGCAAGAGAAATCACACATCAAGAAAAAAGTTTAAGGAAAAAATTCATTGTTTGGAGTAGGTGGTAGGGATCGAGAGAGCAATTCCTGTCTAGCATGCTCGTCTCCGATAAGAGCATCTTTGGATCCACTCGGTTTGTCAACCGGTGCACTTTGCTCGTCATGCACTTCACCATCATGCTCGCTTTTCACTCGGCCTTCCTGCTCGTCCTCAACCTGCTCGCCCTTATGAGGTTCATCTGTAGCATTTTCCATTTCGGCTTCATCTTGATCTTCTTCTTCGTCAGACACGGGGTCTTCTATCTCCACCCAGGCTGGAAGCATGGAAAAGTTGCACAGGTCTCGCAGATCGCTTAATGGCAGATTGCGATCAGGAGGATTGTCGATCATATATTTCTCGAAGGCCGCCTTCAAAGGGGAAATCTGTTCGGCCGATAGGATCTGTCTGCTCGCCCGAAGAGCATCGGCAAAGGCACAGATGTATGAATAGTTCGATTTTGAGTCCACGTACTCTCTGGTGTGCAACCTTGAGTTTTCCAGGACAAGGCGAGTGTTGTTTTCTTCGGCGGTGTGCAATTGTTGAACGAGCAGGACTTTCTCACCTTCAAGCATCTCATTGTCGGTCTTGAGCTTTCGGATTTTGATGGTTTGTTGAGCCTGGATCGCCTTCATTCTCCGAAGTTCTTCTCGCTCCTGACGTAGTACTTCCCGGGCTTGGTGCAACTCATCCCGGACCAGCCGATTTTCTTCTTCTCTCCGCTGAACCTCCCCTCGAGCAGAGCTCACTTCCTCCCGGGCTTTACTTAATTCATCCATTTTCTCCCTCAAGCTAGCGGTGAGCAGCATGAACTTGGAATTGAGACTAGCTGTGGCAGAAAAACCACTCTCCAGAAGCACGAGCGAGCGGCCATGATGGATAAGGCCCAATCGTATTTTTTCTAGGGCTGAGTGGCCATTGATGGTCTCTTCCAGATCGGTTTTCCAGGACCGGATGGGGGTTTCGCAAGCCCTCTGAATGTGCTCGGGCAGTTCAGGAACATTGTTTCCAGTAGGAGGGCAGAAGTAATCCCTCAAGTCTGGTAGTAGATGGGTCCCTTGGGCAGTGAACCTGTTAGACGTTAAAGCGCTAGACGAGCAGAAAGACCATGGCGAACATAATGTCAAAAGCAATAAGGGCGAGCAAAAGTACCTATTCACCCGAGCAGGATCCCATCCTAAATAAGATTTGTCATTAGGATCCCGGACTCGGGAACTGGAAGGGGCCCCTGGATCAGTAAATTGTGGGGGGTGGTATAGTAATGCTCGTCCCGACCTGGTTGGTTTGCTCGACAAGAGAAATTAATGGAGGAGCAGTGGTGCTTGGCTCCGAAGGGGGCTCTGGTATGGCAGCTTTCGGAGGACTCATTTGGAGCGGAATCGACTGATCTCCAGATTGCCTCCTAGTCCTTTTCGGCGAAGGGGCCTGTGTGCTCGGTCCTTGCTCTCCGGATCGAGTGGTCCTCTTCTGTTTGATCGGCTCACTACGGGAAGCTCTGTGTGCTTCTCGTTCGGCTTGGATCCTGGCCATCTCACTAAGTTTCCTCTTTCTAGCCATCTCTGTGTGTTCGGCTGTGCTCAAGGCGATGGTAACATCGGGAAGAGCTGTAACAACGGAAAAAACACCATTGAGTGGGTTATCAAATATACAAATGCGTAACCAAAGAAGAAAAACTTTTTTATACCAGATGGGTTAAGGGATACTAAATGATGAGGAGGCACGTATAATCTGCCACTCTTTCTTTGATCACCAGTGTTCAGTGTCTGGACAGAGCGTTCTGAGTAGGGCTCGAGATCAATTTGCCAGATACTGCTAAAGTACCCGTCTTTCATCTCCGTGTCCGAAGTAGCTTGAAGCCCTAAGAGAGAATAAGCAAGTTAAAATCAATCCTTTGAGAAAGATAAATCAATAAATTACTTACTCCGACAAACTCCAAAATCAGTAGGAATATCAAGACGAGCAGAAGGTTCGCATCCGGAAGCAGGACTTTTCCAATCACCCCCAATGAACAAAAACTTTTCTTTCCAATCCTTGATCTTATTTAACACGTCCTCGATGACCTTGCACTTTATGTTCGCCTGCATGAACAACCATCCATGCTCGCCTTTGTGTCGAGTCAGATGGACCAATCGAGTAAGCTCAGCGGCTGTGGGATAATACACAGGTCTCGTTTTGCCGAACAAAGTCAAGAAGCTCATGATCATGTGCCATCCATTCGGCATCAACTGTGTGATTGTAATGTTCCACTCTACGAGCAAATGAGTAATCGCAGGGTGTAGGGGGAATCGAAGGCCTGCCTCTATGGTGTCCAAATTCACAGCAACATAACCTTCGAGAGGCTGATTGGCTCGCTCATCAGGACCGGGAGCCCAGAAAAACACATCTTTTGGGGTCTCGTAATTCCGGTGCAATTGGTCGAGCATATCCGCGCTAATCACACTTGCAATTCTGCTCGCCGGATACTCATTCACAACTCTGACTCGGTGAGGTTGTTCGGGCCGCTCAAGATCATACCGAGCACTATACTCGGCGTAGGTTGGGCAGTGAGGGCAACCAGTGGGAATACTTTGAACTAAATCCGCACTGAGCGTGATTTCTTGTTCGCCCCCAATTCCCTGGCCCGATACATTGAGTTTATTCTAATGGGACCCACTGACATCACGACTAAACATAACCCTTAAATTCATTCGAGATTGGGGATATTCTTCGTCAGAATCATCTAAAAAATCAGAACGGGCTAGGTCTTGGTCCAATTCGTTGATGGCCTCATCGGAATCCGACGAAAGGATAGCGAATGGTTGTCAGATTTGCCATCAAGATTTTGATCCCGAGGCATCCGTCGTCAGAGCTTTAGCCCCGCCGCGGGTGATTGGCCGGTGAGACGAAGAAGAAGACTCATCGTGATTCGATTCTCCGGAATCAAATAATGAATCGGTGGAAATTGAATGTGTAGACATAATGGAAGTTTGAATAGGAAGAGAGACAAATACCTGGAAAGAATTTCTCGTTAGAAGACGAGCTCCCTCGTCGGAAGTTTTGGAACAAGGAGGGGGAAAGGGAAGAATTCGAGAGAAAGAGGAAAAGAGAAGGGAGACTCGGTGTTCAATGGGTTTACAAAGACACGAGTTTTCGAAGGATTAGAAGAAATTTGAAATTGATCTTTTATATATTATTAGAGGATCTCGAAAATCGCGAAACCCAACCTTTCCGTCTTCACAAAGGTTCATCAGTTTCGAGAAACGTTTTACAAGAGCCCAGGTGATGTTTGAAATTCTCCAAAAGGACTGAACAGTTGGGCCCACTATATTCACACAGAGTGGCCCAACTGGGGGGTATTGTTGTGATCGGTCAACGATATTAAAAATCTTGCATGGCTGGAGGAACAGGAGTATTGATTTATTATATAACATCCACGTACGCCGAACACGTGGTCACCAGCTGAGCATAAAGTAGTGCTCGATGTGATCGGCTAAAACAAGACAGGCGAGCAGAAGTGCTAATCGATAGAAGGACGAGCGGAGACAGGGTATTCTATTCGACATTCAAAGGCGAACAAGCAACCCAATTAAATATAACTGACCAGCAGCAAGTACTTTGCCAAGTCATCTATCTACTCCCAATTTCCGGGACAAAGAGAAAGAAGTTTCTTTAGCAGACATGAACAGGTGTCAGTCCAGGAGATGAGGTAGAAAAACGTGGAAATACCATATTAAATCTTGCATGTATTAGAATCACCAGCTCGTGCTTACAAAAACAGCACATGCTTGTCGAAGTGCTATAAATAGGTCCTGAAAAATCATAAAAGAGGTTGACAAATATTCCCCAGAAAAAGACATATATTCCCTTACTGTAACCTGAAAAAGATGCCAGTCACATAATATGTTGTGATCGGAACATTTAAACTCTATAGTTCAACATCCCTGGCTTGATACGCCCCCAGACGTAGTCAATATTGACGAACTGGGTCAACAACCAATTGTCATTTACCGTAATTTCGTACACGTTGTAATTTTTGTTTGTGAGTTGTCATCTAATATGCCACATCAGATATCCACATAGAACGACTCGCAACAGTATTCTCTAAGGATCAGACATGTGTTGCATGTCAGAAGGGAAAACAGGTTAAAGCTTCATTCAAGGGAATCCCAGGACCAGCATCCCGCAGAGTACTACAACTGCTCCATATGGATTTGTTTGGACTAGTTACACCACTTAGTCTCAGCGGACGCAAATACACTCTGGTAATCGTGGATGATTATTCCAAGTTTACCTGGTTGTATTCTTATATAAGAAGAATGAGACTACAACAAAGATACCTGAGATGCTCAAGAAATTGCAAAATGAAAAGAGTGTCAGTATTGTAAAAATCAGATCCGATAAAGGTACATAATTTATGAACTCCTTTATTACTGACTTTTGCACTAAGTTTGGAATACAGCATGAAACATCAGCTGCAAGAACACCACAACAGAATGGAGTAGCAGAACGGAGAAACAGAACACTCAAAGAAGCTGCTCGCACAATGTTAGCTGAACATGCAACTCCAAACCGTTTCTGGGCAGAAGTTATCAACACAGCATGCCACACTCAGAATAGATGTTCTCTGACTAAGATTCACTTTAAAACACCTTATGAACTGTGGAAGGGCAGAAAACCTCGTGTTTCTAACTTCCATATTTTTGGGTGCAAGTGTTTCATACACAACAATGAGGGTATATTCTTAGGATATTCCTCAACCAGCAAGGCTTTCAGGGTGTTCAACAGGCGAACCTTAGTTCTGAACAAGAGGAATCCGCCTCAGAACAAGCAGTACCAGATCAATCGAAACCTGATGCACAGAAAATGGATCAGTTAAGCATCAAAGATAAGGGATCAGATCACGTAACAGTATATGTTCTAAAACTTGATCTTACTGATTCACTTGGTCAATCAGACCCACAGGTATGTACAACTGTCAATGAAGAAGCTGGTACAGCTGAGACAGTAACAACTGAATCATCTGGTTCAGGGGAACACCTGATGTTCCTAAGGACAGACATCAGCATATGATGATTCCAACATCAGCTGAGACTTGTCCATGTCAAGTGGATCCTATTATTGCACCACTCCCAACCACTAGTGACTCAATATCAGATGAGGATGATAATATCCAAACTGATATACATCAGAAAACAAGGACTTGGTTAAGTGACCATCCAACTGATCTGATAATTGGCAATCCGAATGCCCGAGTCCAAACTAGACATCAGGTTGGTGAAAGTGCCATGTATTGTTGTTAGCTGTCTTTGAAGGAACCAACCACTATAGAAGAAGCTTTACAAGATGCTAGTTGGATACTAGCCATGCAAGAAGAGTTAGAGCAGTTTGAGAGGAATCAAGTGTGGAAACTAGTGGACAAACCAACTCATCAAGATGTGATAGGCACCAAGTGGGTATTCAAGAACAAGAGAGATGAGAACAATGTCATAACCATAAATAAGACAAGACTTGTTGCTAACGGGTATTCACAATCAAAATGAAATGATTATCTTGAGACCTTTGCACCAGTCGCTCGCCTGGAAGCCATTCGGCTATTTCTGGCATATGCTGCCCACAGAAAATTATTGTGTATCAGATGGATGTAAAGAGTGCATTCTTAAATGGGGTACTAGCTGAGGAAGTTTATGTTGAACAACCTCCTGGCTTTGAAAAAGGCAACCAGGTGTACCGTTTAAGAAAGGCTCTTTATGGCCAGAAACAAGCTCCTCGAGCTTGGTATGATACACTATCTCAGTTCTTGATAGATAGTAGATTCACTAAAGGAGTAATAGATAGAACCTTATTCAGAATAGAAGATGGTGAAGATATTCTGATGGTTCAGATCTATGTGGACGATATCATCTTCGGATCTCCCAACAAGAGTCTATGTGAAAGATTCAGCAAACTGATGCAAGGGAAAATTGAAATGTCCATGATGGGTCAGATGAATTACTTTTTGGGTCTACAAGTTAAGCAAAGTATAGAAGGGATATTTGTTAGGCCCCGGTGGAAAACCCATTTTGCGCTTGCGGAAGTAAACATGACAAGCGATGCACATAAAAACAGGGGTGAAGGAATGGTGATTCCAGATTTTTCTCTTTTAAGCTCATGTGTTGTGTTTTGCTTATGATCAAATGCATATAAGAAGATAAGAACGTAAAGCAGTAAACAACACAACAATGTATAATGGTTCGGAGACTCAAGCTCCTACATCCACTCTCCCTGTTCCTAGGGAAATTCCTTCAAACACTTCCTAAGGTTTTCTGACTACCTCTGTAGTTTACTAACCTTTCTACTTTGAGCTTTCTGACTACCTCTGTAGTTTACTAACTCAAACTGGACCTATCACCCTCTTGGGCTCGCCTCTGGACTTATCACCCTCTCGGGCTCGCCTCTAGATGTTTAACGAGTTCACACTCCAACGGGACTTATCACCTTCTCTCGGGATTGCCTAACAACTACCTCACTTCACCACTAGTTATCTCTTACGAGAATGGGGTTTGGGTTTGGTGTTGTCTCCAACTATGGTGAGATTTTCCCTTACATTTGTTTAGCCTCAATGCTAAGGTTGGAAAAATCTCTCTAAGCGTAGGATACATCGTGGGTTGCTTAGATTGGGTTCTAGAACACTCTTTGGATATATTTGTATATCTACAGATTTGTGTTCTATGGTGGGAAAGCTTGAGTATACGCTCTCTTAGCTCTGTAGCATCGTTGCTATCTTCTCCGCACTTCCACACGTAATAATGTAGGAAGAACTTGTATTTATAGTGTGGATTTGAATGTTACCGTTGGAGAGAATCACATTCAAATCCATACTATTCTTTGTAAGTTCTGCAGCTTTTTCAGGCTGGTTGTCTTCCTCTCATTAGTCCACGTCAGCTGGATTCCAACGGCTATATTCCTCAGTTTCAGTGCCTCGGAACATTCAGGATATACTGAGCATTCAGTACATTACTGAGTCTTTAGTAATTACTGTGCCTTCAGTATCCTTTGTCTTAAGTCTTCAGTATCTTCAGTCTTCTGAGTCTTCAGTGTCTTCTGAGTCTTCAGAGATATACTGATTTGATATAATGAGTCTTCATGCTGAGTCTTGATTTCTCATCTCATCTTGAGTCTTGATTCTCGATCTCATCTCGAGTCTTGATTTTCAGTTTCATATCGAGTCTTGAAACTTCGGTTTCATATCGAAACTTCAGTTTCTTTAAACTTCATCGAGTCTTGTAATCTTGAGAATCTATCCCGATCTATATCACGACTATACATTGTGCAGATAACATCCTGAACACTCTAAAACTGAATCCTGACTCAACTATCAAGATTATCCTGAACATGTCATACTCAGGGGTTTTGGGATTTAATCAAAATCTTCTTTATTAAATTCATCTCCCAACAATTTCCCTCTTTTTGATGATGCCAAAACCATCTTGTTACAAAACACTTAACCTATACTCATGTTTCAGTTTTTCCTATTACAATACAAGAATGGCAAATCTCTCAACAATTTACAATGAATGTCCCAACAATTTCATCACCAAACAACATTCAGGCATATCAAATATAAAGACATGTAAAAAGATAATGAGGTATTATCTTTGAGCATAAAGATAAAGTTTCATTGATTGAATGATATCAGTTACAGATTACAATGAACTTATCAAAAGTAAAGACAAAAACATAAAGAAATACAAGAGTCTTCAGTCTTCTTTGATCTTCAGCTCTGGCTCTTCAGGTCTATCTGAGCTCTCAGTGTCTTCAGAGACATACTGAGTCTCAGGTTTCTTGATTCGGCCGGACCTTTGTCTCGATCGGGCATCTCGACATTCTCAGCCAGTCGAGTTGATTTCTTCGACTTCAGACATCCTGACCCTCAGGTCTCTTTTACTTACTGAGTCTCAGATCAGTTTTCTTTACTGAATCTCAGATCAGTTTTACTTACTGAGTCTCAGATCTTACTGAGTGTCAGATTAGTTTTACACAGACTATCTGATTTCTTCTTTGCCTGATCTGATCAGCTCGACTGATCAGATCAACATATCTTTAGATCAACATATCAGGATAGCATCTGGTAAGTACATCATATCAGGTTAGCATATCAGGTTATCATATCTGATCTTGATCACGTCTGATCTTGAATAGTCTCTTTTGCTCATCTTCTGATTTGCAACCTTCTATTCTGATTTGCTGGCTTTAGCTTTTCTTCTCTTCTGATTTTTGCACAGCTCAATCAGTTGACTCCGGAACTCATCTAACTCATCTGTTGGGAAGTTTTGATGGAAGTTCCAAAAAAGGTTTTAATAGGACCAGTCAAGCCTGTTAGCTGACTGATGACTTAGAATCAGATTAAGATGACCAACTGAAATGTATAGATAGTTGATGTAATAGATAGGTCACATATTGAGGGGGAGCTCAATATGTATAGGTCAGGTCGAAGTATCAGATGACCCAGATAAGGTCAGATGATCAGAAGACTAAGCACAAATCAGAAGACAAGAAGTCAGAAGATCAGGTGAAGACAAGAAGACATCAAGACTCGGATGAACTCGAAGACTCGGATGAACTCAAGACTCGAGATAGACATCGAATACTTCGGATAGACATCAAGACTCGGGATAAACTAAACTCGGATAAAACTCAAGACTCAAGAATAAACTCAAGACTCAAGATGATGAATACACTGAGGCTCAGAGACACCTGAAGATCAAAAGACCTGAAGACCTATATCAGTAGAGTCTGCATATTGAGCTAAGACAATGTGCATCTGAAGACTCAACAAAGGTAGATCGATCGCCATTCTGATCAAGTCACTCACACTGTAACAATCTAAAAGATACACACCGCATAAGATTTAATCTTCTACAAAAGGAATATCAATCGTCTAACGGACAAATTTCTGAAGTGCCACCTCGTGAAGCCAAGGAGAAAGCGACACGTGCACAAAAAAGAACTGACAATACGGGATACAACGCTGCGGACAAAAATGACGCTAATGATGCCTATGACCACGCCGATAATTGGAGAACGTCACAATCATATCCTACAACCTACCTAGTATAGCCCGAAATTCAAATTGCTCTCCAACGGCTTTGATTTCAAGGTCTATAAAATGGGATTGCTTGTCAATTGAAGAAAAAAAAGAGAGAGACAACTAGCAAAGAACGAACACGGAGACACCGCAAAAGAAGCTAAAGCTACAGCAAAATCTCCGCTCAAAGAACACTATATTTGAAGATTATTCTTAGAGTGTTCATCCTATTAGTTCTTAGCAAGAAATCCTATCCACTAGCATTTTGGCTACCTAAAACACCAGGATAGATTTCCAGTTGGAACCCTCAAACATTCTTTACCCAAACGCAAGTTAGGTTAAGTTTGTTCCTAAGATTTCGGGACTAGGGATTCTAGTTTTCGATTTCTAGTTCGGGTTGAGTGTGAACTCGATAAACATCTGTAGAGTGTGAACTCAATAAACATCTCGGCCATCCTTTGAAGGATATAAGTCCCACAGGTTAAGTTTGTAGAGTGAGAACTCGGTAAACATCTCAGCCATCCCGTGACGGGTATAAGTCCCACAGGTTAAGTTCGGTTAAAGTTCTCCTGTGTTAAGGGAAGAGTGGACGTAGGACGGGTTTCGTCTGAACCACTATAAAAAGTCTTGTGTGCATTTACTTGCTTTCTTATTGCTTTACACTATTCACACAACTGAGTTTAAAACAAAGATACATATTCTAAGTTAAGCTCACCGCACCAAGCAATCGATCGATCGTCGATTGACACCTTAGTCAATTTGGTTGAAAACCGACTTGAGAATCAATTGATAAAACCGGTTTTTCACACGGGTTAAAACAAGCTTCCGCACCATTCGCTTAAACCGACATATATCGTCGATCCGCCTCAGCACTCAAGAAGATTGAACATCAGTCTAAACTGATACACTAGCACTCTGATCGGGTAATCTGCAGTTCACACCTGATCCGCACAAAAAGTTTTGGAAGTCTATTCACCCCTCCCCTCTAGACTTCCACCCTCACAAAACCCATTCGGGACCTACAAGTGGTATCAGAGCAGTGGTTCTACAGACCACTGACTTTGAGTATCATCGATTCTTGAGGAAGAATCTTTGTGGTCATTTGAACAGATCTTGAAAAACCGTTTTAAAAACTCATTCGTTTTCAAAATCACTCAGCATGGATAATACCTCTGGCATGTACCATGATTTGCCTAAGTTTTCAATTGATGAGTATGCAGATTGGGCCATAAATATGTGCAACCATCTAGGATCGATATTGAACGAGGACCCATCATTATATATTATGATAACCCTGCAGTTGTAGGAGATCCAGACTTTGTACCGGGAAGTCTTGTACGAAAAAGCCCAGCCCTGATGGATGCAGAAGAAAGAAAATTGTATACTCTAGATACAATCGCCAGACATATAATCATGAAGACGATGGATAAAGTCACAAAGGAGAAGATAAAGTATCTCAAAACCGCGAAAGCAATGTGGGATACTCTTGCTGAGATATGCGAAGAAAATGATCAGATCAAAGACAGTCGACTACAAGCTGAACTGGTGAAGTTCGAAAAGCTAAAGATGTTGCCCAACGAGACCATCAACGAGATCGATGGGAGGATCACCATGTCAGTGAATAAACTACGAGAACTTGGAAGAGAGATGTCAAACAAAGATATCAACTACAAGATCTTAAGATCTCTCACCAAGAAATGGGACATGAAAGTCACGGTAATCAAGGATTGCCAAGACATTTTAAAAATGAAGCCGAGTAGCTTGTTCCTAAGCCTTAAAGCTCACGAGTTCGATTTAATCGAAAGAGGACTAGCAGATGAAGATGAGACGCCTGCTGAAGCCTCAACGTCTAAATCAGTTGCATTTAAAGCAACCAGCAGCAGATCGAAGGCCACTGAACCTGTTGGAAACATAATGAGTCAAGCAGAACAGATTGCTCTGCTTACCAGGAAACTTGAAAGAACAAATACTCAGCTTGGTAAGTATCGGAGATTCTACAGTTACTATCAAGACAACAGAAGAAACAGGAGGCCAACTGACAGATCACTAGAAAGAACCAGATCTGATGATCGAAGAGATCACAGAGAAGAAAATAAAAGAGATGATCTGATAGATGAGATAAGAGATAACAAATCTGACAGAAGGAATTCAGATTACCATCAGAAAGGGAAGTCACCTGACAGATCCTACAGATGGAGTGACTCACCTGGCAGAGGAAGTTCCGTAGATCGAGGATCGTGCTTCAACTGCGAGAAACTAGGTCACTACAGCACCGACTGCCCTGACCTGCCTCCCAGAGAAATAGAAGAGAAACGGAACAGAAGAGAACAATGCCTCAGAGATAGAAAAGCCCTGGTCGCTGACACATCTGGAATTGATGATTCCTATCTGCCTTCTGAGGACTCTGGCTACTCATCTGTAGAGGACTTCTGTCTGATAAGCAGTGCTGTTGACTTCCACGAGCATGAAGATCTAATATTCTCTTCAGATGACGATGAAGTCTGCCTGATGGCCAAGGAGGACCAATCTGAGGTAACCTCCAAACCTTCTGCTTTTTCAATTTCCACACCTGTTGGAGAGATTGACTTGCAGCTCTACTCTGAGCAATTGCTTGATGATCTCTCTGATGCAATAGACACTTATACAATAGTGGAAGCTGAAAATCACAAGCTAAGGATCAGAAATAATCAGCTCGTTAAAGAAAACGCTCCCAGTAAAGCTACTGAACTGAAATCTGCTGAAACTGTTCAGAAGGTAACTGAGGAACTTAACGTTCTGAAGGTTTAATCTTCTGATCAGGAGAATCAGATCAAAGATCAGCTAGCAATCAACAAACAACAAGCTGATGATTTCAAAATCCTTCAAGCTAAATTTGATGAGCTATTCCGACTACATGAGAGTCTAAAATCTACTGAGGATAGTCTGCGCAAGAAAATAGAGGTTTTCACGAAGTCATAAAAAACCGTTCAAGATATGAACACCTATTTTTGAACGCCGACTAACAAGAAGGGAATTGGGTATGAGAACCCTTCTACATCCTCAAAAGCCCCGTTTAATTCACTTCAGAAGGGTGTAATCAAACTAGTCTCTGACAAAGATACACTAAAAGCTAAACTTGTATCTGATAAGGGAAAAAGACCTGCTGAGCAAGTAAGGCAGGTGCCAAATAAGAAGGGGAACAGAAATATACCCCAACTGATAAAGCATCAGCCTAGGAATCAACAGAAGAACCCAGTTCTTCTGAAGAAACCTCAATCTGATCAGCAGATTAGGTATCAGAAGAGACAACCTGTAAGAAGGAAATCTAATCTGAGACCCAATCAAGGTCAGCTGCCTAATAAGCAAGCTATAGGTAAACTGCAAAGACCACCTATGCAAAAAAAGATATGAATCTTTTGATGGTAGCGGTCGTACCTACCCTTATAACCAGAGATCTAGGGTTATCGACCGAGCCACACTTTCGATTAAAAGAAGACAAAATATAAAGAAAAAATCCCAAGTCTTCTAAGTCATCCAAGGCTCACACCTAATAATCATACTAATCGTAAAAGCATATAAAGAGACGATGATTATGTTGATATGTATGGGAGACAAATCGGACCTTCTAATCTATCCGATTTTCATAGAAGTGTTTCTATTTGTGTGGATCCCTAAATCCACCACTAACCCCTCAGAACCAATTCCAAAGGGTACCTAAAGCCCGATTTGATTGCAGGTTCGCGTGGGGATCGCCAACAAAGGAGGTGTACAAGCAAACTATCGGTACATCGATAGTGGATGCTCAAGGCACATGATCGAAGCAAACATCTCCTTAGCTCTTACAAAGAACAAGAAGGCCCAATGTGCACTTTTCGGTGATGATAACTTTGGTTTTACCAAAGGATTCGGAACCTTAGAGAATGATGATGTACAAGTAATCGGAGTCTCAGATGTCGAAGGATTAAAGCACAATCTACTATCAAGATCACAATTTTGCGACAACAACGGATTCGGGTTGAGTTCTCGAGCAACAAGTGTACGATTAGGAATCGAGCCACTCAACAAACCTTGCTAACTGGTTCAAGGAAAGGCACAATCTACACAGCAGATTGGAACAGCTGCCCAAAGAATACATGCTTAATTGATAAGAGCTCCAAAAGTAGCAGTTGGCTCTGGCACAAAAGATTGAGTCATCTGAACTTCAAGACTCTTAACAAGATAGCTAGGATGTCTTTGGTTGAGGGACTTCCGAATGAGATATTCTCCAAAGATCAGACATGTGCCGCATGTCAGAAGGGAAAACAAGTTAAAGTCTCATTCAAGGGAATACGGACCTAAGCATCCAAAGAGAGTAATCAAGAATCGCTCCATATGGATCTATTCGGACCAGTTACACCAGTCAGTCTTAGTGGACGCAAATATACTCTAGTAATCGTGGATGATTATTCCAAGTTTACTTGAGTTGTATTCTTATACAAGAAGAACGAGACAACGACAAAGCTACCCGAGCTGCTCAAAAAGCTACAAAACGAGAAGGGTGTCAGCATAGTAAAAATTAGATTAGATAAAGGTACAGAGTTCCTAAATTCCTTTATTACTGATTTTTGCACTGAGTTTGGTATACATCATGAGACGTCAGCTGCAAGAACACCACAACAAAATGGATTTGCAGAACGGAGAAACAGAACTCTCAAGGAAGCTGCTCGCACTATGTTAGTTGAACATGCCACACCAAACCGTTTTTGGGCGTATAATCAACACCTTGATGCCATACTCGTAAGCAGATGTTCTCGACTAAGACTCACTTCAAAAAACCTTATGAACTATGGAAGGGCAGAAAACCTCGTGTTTCATACTTCCATGTTTTTTGGGTGCAAGTGTTTCATACACAACAATGGGAAAAGTCGGTTGAAGACTTTTGAGGCCAAGTCGATGAGGGCATATTCTTAGGATATTCCTCATCCCAAGAAGGCTTTCAGTGTTTACAACAAACGAACCCTAGTTGTGGAAGAAACACCCCATGTGGTCTTTGATGAGACATCTTCCAACAAGAGAAAGCCTCCGTAACAAGCCGCATTCAGATCAACCGTTACTCGACATACGTAAAATGGATCGCTAAGCATCAAGGAGAAAGAACCGAACACGTAAAAAGTGTACATCCCGAACTTGATCTTTGCCGATTCAACAGATCAATCGAGATCCAAAGGTACGCACAACCGCCGCTGAAGAAGTTGTTACAAATGAGACAAGATCAATCGAACCATCCGGTTCGGGGAACTCCCCGGGTTCCTATGAATGACATCGGCACATGATGAGTCCAACATCAGCTAAGACATGTTCTTATCAAGTGGATCATAATTCCGCACCACTCCCAATAACTAGTAATGAACTACTATCAGATGTGGATGATGTTCTCCAAACAGACGCACATCAGAACAGAAGGAACTGGATTACAAGTCATCCAACTGATCTAATTATCGGAGACCCATCTGATAGAGTCAAAACTAGACATCAGATTGGTGAAAGTGCCATGTACTATTGTTATCTGTCTTTGAAGGAACCAACTACAGTAGAGGAAGCTCTACAAGACTCAAGCTGGATTCTAGCCATGCAGGAGGAGCTGGAACAGTTTGAGAGGAATCAAGTTGAAACTGGTGGACAGACTAACTCATCAGGACGTAATTGGCACGAAGTGGGTATTCAAGAACAAGAGAGATGAGAAAAATGTGATAACCAGGAATAAGGCAAGACTTGTTGCTAAGGGGTATTCACAATCAGAAGTAATTGATTATGATGAGACCTTTGCACCCGATCGCCATTTAGAAGCCATTCGCTATTTTCGGGCGATGCTACCCCTGAGAGGGTTCATTGTGTATCGGATGGATGTAAAGAGTGCATTCTTAAACGGGGTACTAGCAGAGGAAGTTTATGTCGAACAACCTCCAGGCTTTTAAAAAGGCAACCAAGTGTACCGTTTAAGGAAAGCTCTTTACGGCCTGAAATAAGCTCCTCGAGCTTGGTATGATACACTCTCTTAGTTCTTGATAAACAGCGGGTTCACTAAAGGAATAGTGGACAGAACCTTATTCAAAATAGAAGATGGAGAAGATATTCTGATGGTTCAGATTTACGTGGATGACATCATCTTCGGATCTCCCAACAATAAGTTATGTGAGAAGTTCAGCAAATTGATGCAAGGGAAGTTCGAGATGTCCATGATGGGTCAGATGAATTACTTTCTGGGTTTACAAGTCAAGCAGAGTACAGAAGGGATATTCATCTGCCAGGCGAAGTACACAAGGAATCTACTGGCAAAGTTCGGAGTTCAACACTGCAAGGAAGCCAGAATTCCAATGATGACCGGATTCAAGATGGATCCAGACGAAGATGGTCAGAAAATGAATCAGAAGGAGTATAGAGCTCTAATTGGATCTCTACTATACCTGACTGCCAGCAGACCAGACATTACTTTTGCAGTAGGTGTATGTGCCAGATTTCAAGCAAATCCAATGCAAAGCCACCTAGAAGCAGCTAAGCGGATTCTCAAGTATCTGAAGGGGACTGTAAACCTTGGTTTATTTTACCCATCAGATGACAATCTAGAGCTTAGTGGGTATTCTGATTCAGATTACGGAGGTTGCAGAATCGACAGGAAGTCAACCTCAGGTTCATGTCAGTTTCTGGGAAATAAACTGATCTCTTGGTTTTCGAAGAAGCAGACATCAGTTGCGACATCTACTACTGAAGCAGAATATATGGCTGCAGGAAGCTGTTGTTCCCAACTGCTCTGGCTAAGTCAGCAGCTGAGGGATTACAACATCGTAGCTAAGAACGTACCTATATTCTGTGACAGTAATAGTGCTATTGCAATCACTCAGAATCCTGTTCTACATACAAGATGCAAGCATGTGGATGTCAGACACCATTTTATCAGAGATCATGTTGAAAAGAAGAATATCAGGATGGAAAAGATCCATACTGACAAACAGAAAGCTGATATCTTAACCAAGCCGCTAGCTGAGATCAGATTCAGAGAGTTATGCAACGAGCTAGGGCTTCTGGATCTTGGAGAAAATGCACCAGATATGGTTGAAGGACTGATCTCCAGAACCAGTTGGTTAAAAGACTAACCAAGTTAAGTGGAATCAGTTGAGTTAGGAATCATAACTGATCAGACGACCAGACGAGGAGCCGATCTGATGTTCAGATAAGGAGAAGATCAGAAAGTCAGATAAGTAGCCAATCTGAAGTTCAGACAAGGAGCAGATCAGTTCAAGACATATCAGATTAAGGGGGAACTGATTAGATTGGAAGATTACTTTATAAGTCGATTAAAGCTACAGTCAATAAGCAAGTCAAGAGTAAAGCTACAAATCGCATAAGTCAGAAGAAACAACACAGCAATGGAATAACAGAGTTTTTCATTGATAAGGACCCGGAGGTCAGATTTACAAGTTACAAGTGATATCACATGCCACAAATGCTACAAGCTATCTTCAAGTGGTATTACAAGTACAAGAAGACCCGGAGGTCGATACATAAACCATAAGCCCTAAGCCAACCCTAGGCAGGGAACGCGAGAGAGAGTTCAAGGTATGATGCTCTCATTTTCCCTCAGTCCTAGAAGAGGTGTCAGAGAGGCTTCAAGAATCCTGAGCCAATCTCAAAAGCTTCGGAGTGAGGAGAGAGAGAGGCTTTCAAGGATGTCCAAGCCGGGAGCCCTCAGACGTAAAATCAACGGGCTCTCCAGCTGTTAAATGGGGCACAGTGCCACAGGTTTGGTCACAAGGATCAAACAGACACTAGTGTCGCATGCAAAAATTGAGCTTGATATATGGAGATCAGCTGTTGACTGATGCAGACCATATACCAAACTCATGTTTTGTTTCAGACTGAGTCTGTTGATGCTTATTTCGTCATCTCGATAGGCGCACAAGGTGCATACGGTTAGGAGAAGTGCCTTCTCATTTGCCTTAACAGATCCGCCTCCATGGTGGTAAAGAAGCTTAGCATTGATCGTATGTGAAATCTTAGATGACGACGAAAGCAGTGTGAAGGAACACACAGGGTTGATTTGAGAAGCTGAATTCATTGGAAAAGGGCTAAAGGTTCCCACCGGAAGTTTCACCGGAAATAAGGAACTCATCGGAAAAGCATGAAGGATATGCTAAAGAAGATGAAATGGTTTATGTTGTGTTGTTTGCCTAACACCCTAGGCTAATTTATAGAAGGAAATTAGGGGTATAAATGCAAATTTTATCTTCTCAAAAGATCTTAAGAGAAATTTACATCGACAACGCGTCAGGAACACGCGGCTAATGGTTGGATGATTTAACGGTGTGATTAAATCACAGCGTATCTATGCCATTATTACGGAATGTCAAATCGCGCCGATTTGGGAATCGAGGCAAATTTTGGACTCCCCGAAGTAAAAGTTTTGGCGGGAGTTAACTTTAGTAAATACGGGCTGATTAGAAGAAGACTGAAGGATGAAGTGTATCAGATAAGTGGATCAAATAAGTAGCGAAGTGTTTCTCAAGAATCTGATCAGATAAGTTAGATATTGTTGGGAAATGCATGAGGCAACCATCAGATAAGTCAACAAAGTACCAGATCAGATCACCGTGGTAACTGATTGATTACAATATCAATCAGTCAGATACGCTCTCTTATTTATCTCTTTCTGAATACCTTACATGCGTTATTTAAATAATTGATTTATTTTACTCTGTTCATGACGCATGCTTTGCAAAGCTTTTAATGCGGACTTGGGAATGTTTTCAAAACGTTTTATTGCGATTTTTCGAGTTCGGAAAACGAGAAGACTACTTTTCTCAACCGTGCGATCAAAATACTTTTTGGCCGACTAATCTCAGCCACTGATTTCAAAACACGGATACTTGAGTACTTTGAAAAGTTGTGCAAAAAGGTTTTTCCCTCGTATTCTTTAAAATCCAAATCCATCTCAGAAAACCGCTTTCCACTACTTCGTCTTCTCAAAGTTCTTAAAAGATCAAACATTTTTCAAAATATTCAGAGAATTACTTTCGAGATCAATTGATTCTACTCTTCCAATTTCTAAAATCTTTCGAATCAATTTCTGGTAATTTCTTGTTTTAATTAATTGCATGATCTCAATTTCTCTCTGGTACCTAGGTTTACAAATCGTGATGATATATTTTCTGTAATCTTTATTAGATCTAAACGCTTATTTGCTAAATGGATGCTAAAATTACTAGTTTGACTGAATTTATTGAAATATCTTACTCAAACTAAACATCAATTTGCATATCGTACAGAAATGGCATATCTTATTCCACGACCGGGTCAAGGGAAAAAGTTCTGCAATTTTTCATCGATGAAGAAAGACATCATTGATGAAAAGTACGTAGTCTTCACCATCACCTCAGACCCTGAATCGCTAGAAATTCTGGAGTGCTTGTGAGCGTGTGGACTTGAACGCTATTGCTCTACACATCAGAACATCGTCCACGCACATGAAGCCCGGAGTTTTCTACAATCTCTGAGAGGGATGAAGACATTGATGCTGACCTGATTTCTTCCGTTGGAGGACTGGAAGTGCGAGTGTCGAATGACGATCTCCAGAGGATATTTGGCCTAACTCGAGGAATCATCAATCCAGAGACCTACACGACTGATGTAGGAGAAAAGGAATTTCTTGAAGCCGAGCTGTTGAGACCAACAAATAAGGAGAACACGACGAATGTCAAAGCCTTCTATCTAAAGAGAAAATATCGCCTTCTTCTTGAAATTGTTCAGAAGGTGATCATGTGCTCAACCTACAGTCTTGATGCAGTCACTTCGTACAAGATAAGTGTCATGGCTGCACTAATCAAGAAGGCTTCAGATATCGATTGGTTGGGGATGGTCAAAGCAAGACTGAGAAAAGACTCCGGGAAGTTCGAACTAACCCAGAGCAATGAAGTGTGCTTATCTTCCAAGTGCTCATTCATACACAAAATTCTATCATATTCACGGATAAGCCGCCACGCAATTATAAATGGATCGAGAATGGAACAAAGATATACCAAGCAAAGCACAAGGCCATATTGGGCAAAGATGAGTCCCTACCTGGACAATCTGATGAGGATCCAAATCCTTATGTCCCCAAACCCAAGGGAGAAAAGAAGGGAAAAGATAAGGCAATCGATAAATCAAGAAGTGCGTGAAAAGGCCGTTCGGAAGAAGAGGATGAAGATGAAGGATCCGCCAAGAAACCGGATGCTGCTCATGAAACGCCGAAGAGAGTCTCATCTCCTCCGAAAATCGCTCCAAGTTCGCATGCAAAGAAGTCAGCCAGAACGAAGGATTTGATGCAAGTAAGATCAGAAGAAGAGATAGCAGTCAGCTCTGAGCCAACTATCAGAGAAGAAAGGGAAGAGCAGATGATCGCAGCAGAAGGAGAGAAATTGTCCGAGGGATGTAAGTGGAGCAACTCGAGGAAGAATCACCATCCGATTCTCGCCTCTCACCAAGATCTTCCAAAGAGAAAGATCGCCAATACCACTTCCAAATCGCCATCACCCTCTCCTCAAAAGTCATCACCACCATCCTCTCCCCAAAAAACCTTCTCACCCTCACCCTTGCCTATCAGATCACCAACATCTCCCACACCACCAATCAATGAACCCGTTCAGGAAACTGAACACCCTCAACACGCTGAAAATGAACCTGAACTACAAACATCCCAATCCCCAATCAAGCCTCAAGAACCTGAGAGATCCGACAAGCGAGTGTCCGTCTCTCATAATCCCTTCAATACTAGAACCGTGCTTGCTTCACCTTTCTGTAAAGCCCCATCATAAGGATAATGAAGCAACAGATCAAGGAGTATCTCTTTGGATCTATGCCTGAATTGGATCAACATCCCAAGATCCAAAGAACAGATAGAAGAGATAGTGTTCTGGAGGGATATTACACTGAAGAGCATTGAAGAATTTCTGATTCTAATGACAACTCTGGGATCAGATTTCTTTGTAGACTTGGAGTTGAAATGTCTAAACAATGCTGAGATTGAAAGTGTTGTTGAATTAGCATCTGACGATGATATCAGATGGTTAATTCACGAAAGGTTCGGTATTGCTGATAACAGGAAGGAAACCGTTCAACCTCCTACAGATCATGAGGGAGCTGCCGATGAACCAAGAATGGGTGCTGCAGATGAGACCCGACTTGGCAAGGCTTCAACATCTGAACAGACTGCTACGATGAGCTCTGATACCCTAGATCATCATACTCAGAAGATTCAGGATGGGATCAAGGTTGCATTTGAAGACAAATTCGCAGCGCTCACAGCAGATCTGATGAAGCGATTTGAAGATGAACAAGCAAAACTAGTTGACAAGGAACGAAGTCACATAGTTGGGATGCACAATGCCATCTTTGCTGAAGTAATGCAACTAGTATATCCTCTTGCTGAGAAGCTCAAACTCCAGTCTGACAAACTCTCAGTTCAGACAGAGATGCTCAATCAGACACAGGTACTTTTGGAAAGTGTCTGGGCATCCTTGGACAAAACCAACAACCACTTGGATATGGGTTGGAAACATTTTCTAGCTTCTATAGAACGAGCAAGACAGGAAATCGAAACTGCTCTCAGACGCTTCTACACTCCTGCACCTTCTGCCACCGTTCAGATCACTCCACTTGTAGTCGAGGAACTCAGAGAGGAGATCTCTCGGTAATTAACTGCTCTGAACCGCAAGATGTCCAACCTCTTTGATGAAACCAAAAAGGGGGAAGGAAAAGAGAATAAAGAGAAGAAAGAAAAACAGACTCAGACACAGTTGGTAACTTTTTCATCTCTACCAAAAACCACTGTATCTGACTTGCCAGCCACTCCATCTACCGATCTCGTTGCGGAAATGAAATAAACTGTGGAGCAACATAGCAAAGAGATCGCTGAGCAGAAAAGTGCTCTTTCAGAGGTTACTGCCAGAGTCGACAAAATTGAAGATTTTTCTTCGTTCGTTCAGAAAAGAATGGAAACTGATGATCAGGCCAAGAGCCTTGAACTCGCTAAGAAATTAGCTGAAGAAGACGAACAAGATGAACCTGAGCAGATTCTGAGGAGAAATAAAGGCAAAGGCAAGATAATGAAAGCAACTGCGGAAGATCAGAGACAAGGCCGCTTATTCTCAACCAAAAAGCCGGATGACTCTGAACAAGTTCAAGAGCGCATAAGACAGAGAATAAGAGAGGCCGCAAAGAAGAGGCCGAGGGATCGAACAACATAGCAGATCCGGAGGGAAGAGGAACAATCGCAGACATGAGGAGATTGCTTTGGGAGAAGAATGGAACAACGGTTAAAGGCATCCTTCGCAAGACGGCAAGGAGATTGATTAGGGAGAATGGTTAATGACGCCTACATCTCGAGAAGATTCCAATTCATCAAGATCGCCCGAGAATGATGATGAATTCGAATCGGTTAGAAACAAAGTATCCGCTTCTAATGGGATGAAAGAAGGCAAGATCATGTCAGAATGGTTATATGACGAAATACTCCTTACATCACAACAAAGATTCTGTTAAATTCAAGAATATCTAATGGATGGACTTTGAAAAAGGAGGAATCCATAGAAGAATGATGACAAAATTTCGGATGTTTTGGCATCCCCAAAGAAACAAATGTTATCCAAGAAGACAACTTCGATGATAGGTACGCTTTTCATGATTGAAATGCACACACCTATCCGAATGAAAGATCATGTCACTAATACAACATCTCCACCCGAGGTTGAAATTATCTACATTTCCATTCATGGTACCGATTTGTAATTAAGTGTTTTGGTTCCATCAAAACAACAAGCTAGATTAGTTTTGATGGAATCCAAAGAATATCTACTATGGACGATGACTTAGAATCGAAAAAGATGAGGAATCCATAGATAAGAGAAGATAGGACAAACTCAATAATGCAATCTAAAAGATACACCGATGATCAAGACTAAATTCTCAAGACAAAAGGAATATCAATCATCAAACGGATAAATCGGATGAACTCGAAGACTCAGATAGACATCAAGACTCAGATAAACTCAAGACTCAAAGAATAAAACTCAAGGAGAAAGCCACATGCTCAGACAAGAAAAAGAGATCACAGTAGTCTGTGATATTGATAAGACAATGTGCACAAGACTCAACAAAGGTAGATCGACGCCATTCGATCAAGTCAAACTACACTGTAACAATCTAAAAGATACAATAAGATTTAATTCTACAAAAGGAATATCAATCGCCTAACGGATAAATTTTCAAGTGCACCCATGGGATCAAGGAGAAAGCCACACGTGCACAAAAAGAGATGACAACACGGGATCGACAATGCGGACAAAATCCTTAATGAAGCCTACGCCCGATAATAGAACACGCCACAATCATATCCTAAACCTTATAGACCGAAATTCAAATCAAATTTCTCCAACGGCTCTTTGATTTCGAGGTCTATAAAATGGGATTGCTTGTCAATTGAAGAAAAAAAAAAAAGAGAGACAACTAGCAAAAAGAACGAACACGGAGACCTTGTGAAAAAGAAGCTAAAGCTACAAAGCAAAATCTCCGCTCAAAGAACACTATATTTGAAGATTATTCTTAGAGTGTTCATCCCATTAGTTCTTAGCAAGAAATCCTATCCACTAGCATTTTGGCTACCTAAAACACCAGGATAGATTTCCAGTTGGAACCCTCAAACATTCTTTACCCAAACGTAAGTTAGGTTAAGTTTGTTCCCGGAAGATTTCAGACTAGGGATTCTAGTTTTCTGATTTCTAGTTCGGTTGAGTGTGAACTCGATAAACATCTGTAGAGTGTGAACTCAATAAACATCTCGGCCATCCTTTGATGGATATAAGTCCCGATGGTTAAGTTTGTAGAGTGAGAACTCGGTAAACTTCTCGGCCATCCCGTGAGGGGTATAAGTCCCGCAGGTTAAGTTCGGTTAAGGTTCCCCTGTGTTAAGGGAAGAGTGGACGTAGGACGGGTTTCGTCCGAACCACTATAAAAAGTCTTGTGTGCATTTACTTGCTTTCTTATTGCTTTACACTATTCACACAACTGAGTTTAAAACAGCATACATATTCTAAGTTAAGCTCAGTCTGCACCAAGCAACTTATCTGATCAGATTGACACCTTATTCAACTGGTTGAAAACTTACTTGAGAATCTGAATTGATAAAACTGGTTTTTTACACGGGTTAAAACAAGCTTCCGCACCATTCAGTTAAACTGACATATATCGTCGATCCGCCCTTAGGCACTCAAGAAGATTGAACATCGATCCTAAATTGATACAATAGCACTCGACGGGTGTCTGCAGTTCACACCGATCCAAGACAAAAAGTTTTGGAAGTCTATTAACCCCTCCCCTCTAGACTTCCACCCTCACAAAACCCGTTCGGGACCTACATCATCTGATCTCGATCAGTCTCGTCTGCAGCCTCGTCTGATCTCGATCATCTACTTCTGATTCTGTGAGTTCCCCCTCAATTTGTTCTCTCGTTCCCCCTCAACTTGTTATCTATAAATTAGCTTGAATAACACAAGTTGATAATGTTTTGGCATAATTCATCAAAACTCAAATATCCCAACAAGGACGCCAAAACATTAAAATATATGTATTTTTAAAGAAACGGGTTTTCCTTTAAAAAGATCAGTTTAGGTGGTCACTCTGAAATTAGTGAACCTTTTGAACTCCTGCTCTGATACCACTTGTTAGGCCCCGGTGACAAACCCATTTTGCGCGTGCGGAAGCAAACATGACAAGCGATGCATATAAAAACAGGGGTGAAGGAATGGTGATTCCAGATTTTTCTCTTTTAAGCTCATGTGTTGTGTTTTGCTTATGATCGAATGCATATGACAAGATAAGAACGTAAAGCAGTAAACAACACAACAATGTATAGTGGTTCGGAGACTCAAGCTCCTACATCCACTCTCCCTGTTCCTAGGGAAATTCCTTCAAACACTTCCTAAGGTTTTATGACTACCTCTGTAGTTTACCAACCTTTCTACTTTGAGCTTTCTGACTACCTCTGTAGTTTACTAACTCAAACTGGACTTATCACCCTCTCGCGCTCGCCTCTAGATGTTTAACGAGTTCACACTCCAACGGGAGTTATCACCCTCTCTCTGGATTGCCTAACAACTACCTCACTTCACCACTAGTTATCTCTTACGAGAATGGGGTTTAGGTTTGGTGTTGTCTCCAACTATGGTGAGATTTTCCCTTACATTTGTTTAGCCTCAATGCTAAGGTTGGGAAAATCTCTCTAAGCGTAGGATACATCATGGGTTGCTTAGATTGAGTTCTAGATCACTCTTTGGATATATTTGTATATCTACAGATTTGTGTTCTATGGTGGGAAAGCTTGAGTATATGCTCTCTTAGCTCTGTAGCATCGTTGCTATCTTCTCCGCACTTCCACACGTAATAATGTAGGAAGAACTTGTATTTATAGTCTGGATTTGAATGTTACCGTTGGAGAGAATCACATTCAAATCCATACTATTCTTTGTAAGTTCTGCAGCTTTTTCAGGCTGGTTGTCTTCCTCTCATTGGTCCACGCCACCGGATTCCATTCCATTTATATTCCTCGACCTTGATTGCCTCGGAAAATTCAGGATATACAGAGCATTCAATACATTATCGAAGTCTTGATAATTTGCGGCCTTCAAAGATCCTTTGTCTTGATCTTGATGTCTTGATCTTCCGAGTCTTCGTCTTTCGAGTCTTCAAAGATATACTGAGTCTTCATGCTGAGTCTTCAGTTTCTCAGACTCATACTGAGTCTTCAGATTCTCAGTCTCATACTGAGTCTTCAGATTCTCAGTTTCATACTGAGTCTTCAGAAACTTCAGTTTCATATCAAAACCGGTTTTCTTGAAACTTACCGAGTCTTCAGAATCTATCCTGATCTATATCTTCTGACTATATATTGTGCAGATAACATCCTGAACACTCTAAAATTGAATCTTGACTCAACTATCAAGATTATCCTTAACATGTCATACTCAGGGGTTTTGGGATCTAATCAAAATCTTCTTTATTAAATTCATCTACCAACAATCATGTTAGGCCCCGGTGGCAAACACATTTTTTAAAAGTATGAAGCAAACAAACATGACAAAGTGACGATATAAAAAGCAGGTGAAGGAATGGTGATTCCAGATTTTTCTCTTTTAAGCTCATGTGTTGTGTTTTGCTTATGATCGAATGCATATGACAAGATAAGAACGTAAAGCAGTAAACAACACAACAATGTATAGTGGTTCAGAGACTCAAGCTCCTACATCCACTCTCCCCGTTCCTAGGGAAATTCCTTCAAACACTTCCTAAGGTTTTCTGACTACCTCTTAAGTTTTCTAACCTTTCTCCTTTGAGCTTTCTGACTACCTCTGTAGTTTACTAACTCAAACTGGACTTATCACCCTCTTGGGCTCGCCTCTGGACTTATCACCCTCTCGGGCTCGCCTCTAGATGTTTAACGAGTTCACACTCCAACGGGACTTATCACCCTCTCTCGGGATTGCCTAACAACTAACTCACTTCACCACTAGTTATCTCTTACGAGAATAAGGTTTGGGTTTGGTGTTGTCTCCAACTATGGTGAGATTTTCCCTTACATTTGTTTAGCCTCAATGCTAAGGTTGGGAAAATCTCTCTAAGCGTAGGATACATCGTGGGTTGCTTAGATTGAGTTCTAGAACACTCTTTGGATATATTTGTATATCTACAGATTTGTGTTCTATGGTGGGAAAGCTTGAGTATATGCTCTCTTAGCTCTGTAGCATCGTTGTTATCTTCTCCGCACTTCCACACGTAATAATGTAGGAAGAACTTGTATTTATAGTCTGGATTTGAATGTTACCGTTGGAGAGAATCACATTCAAATCCATACTATTCTTTGTAAGTTCTGCAGCTTTTTCAGGCTGGTTGTCTTCCTCTCATTGGTCCACGTCAGCTGGATTCCAACGGCTATATTCCTCAGCTTCAGTGCCTCGGAAAATTCAGGATATACTGAGCATTCAATACATTACCGAAGTCTTGATAGAATTACTATGCCTTCAAATATCCTTTGTCTTCGATCTTATCTCTCGAGTCTTGATCTTCGAGTCTTGAGTCTACGAGTCTTGAGATATACTAATTTGATATCTTCGAGTCTTCATCTTTGAGTCTTGATTTCTCAGACTCATCTTGAGTCTTGATTCTCGATCTCATCTTGAGTCTTGATTCTCGATTTCATCTTGAGTCTTGAAAACTTCGATTTCATCTTGAAACCGGTTTCTTGAAACTTCTTGAGTCTTGAATCTATCCTGATCTATATCTTCTGACTATATATTGTGCAGATAACATCCTGAACACTCTAAAATTGAATCTTGTCTTCCTCTCATTGGTCCACGTCAGCTGGATTCCAACGGCTATATTCCTCGGACCGTGCCTCGGAACATTCGAGGATATCTTGAGCATTCAATTATCATCGAGTCTTGATAGTCTTGTGCCTTGATATCCTTTGTCTTAAGTCTTGATAATTTCTTTTGCCTTGATATCTTGATCTTACGAGTCTTGATGTCTTACGAGTCTTGAGATATCTCGATTTGATATCTTGAGTCTTCATCTTTGAGTCTTGATTTCTCGATCTCATCTTGAGTCTTGATTCTCGATCTCATCTTGAGTCTTGATTCTCGATCTCACATTGAGTCTTGAAACTTCAGTTTCATATTGAAACTTACTGAGTCTTCAGAATCATCAGAATCTATCATGATCTATATCTGCTGACTATACATTGTGCAGATAACATTCTGAACACTCTAAAACAGAATCCTGACTCAACTATCAAGATTATCCTGAACATGTCATACTCAGGGGTTTTGGGATCTATTCAAAATCTTCTTTATTAAATTCATCTCCCAACAATTTCCCCCTTTTTGATGATGCCAAAACCATCTTGTTACAAAACACTTAACCTATACACAGGTTTCAGTTTTTCCTATTACAATACAAGAATGACAAATCTCTCAACAATTTACAATGAATCTCCCAACAATTTCATCACCAAACAACATTCAGGCATATCAAATATAAAGACATGTAAAAAGATAATGAGGTATTATCTTTGAGCATAAAGATAAAGTTTCATTGATTGTATGACATCAGTTACAAATTACAATGAACTTATCAAAAGTAAAGACAAAAACATAAAGAAATACAAGAGTCTTCAGTCTTGGTCTTCAGTCTTCTTTGATCTTCAGCTCTGGCTCTTCAGGTCTATCTGAGCTCTCAGTGTCTTCAGAGATATACTGAGTCTCAGGTTTCTTGATTCAGCGGACCTTGTCGTCGATCAGCATCTCGACACTCAGTCAGTTCGAGTTCGGATTTCTTCCGACTTCAGACATCCTGACCCTCAGGTCTCTTTTACTTACTGAGTCTCAGATCAGTTTTCTTTACTGAATCTCATATCAGTTTTACTTACTGAGTCTCAGATTAGTTTTACACAGGCTATCTGATTTCTTCTTTGCCTGATCTGATCAGCTCAACTGATTAGATCAACATATCTTTAGATCAACATATCAGGATAGCATCTGGTAAGTACATCATATCAGGTTAGCATATCAGGTTATCATATCTGATCTTGATCCCGTCTGATCTTGATCAGTCTCTTTTGCTCATCTTCCGACGGTAACCTTCTATTCGACGGTCGGGTTTTAGCTTTTCATCTTTTCTGATTTTTGCACAGCTCATCAGTTGACTCCGGAACTCATCTAACTCATCTGATCTCGATCAATCTCATCTGCAGCCTCGTCTGATCTCGATCATCTACTTCTGATTCCGTGAGTTCCCCCTCAATTTGTTCTCTCGTTCCCCCTCAACTTGTTATCTGTAAATTAACTTGAATAACACAAGTTGATAATGTTTTGGCATAGTTCATCAAAACTCAAATATCCCAACAAGGACGCCAAAACATTAAAATATATGCATTTTTAAAGAAACGGGTTTTCCTTTAAAAAGATCAGTTCAGGTGGTCACTCTGAAATTAGTGAACCTTTTGAACTACTGCTTTGATACCACTTGTTAGGCCCCGGTGGAAAAAAAATTTTGCGCGTGCGGAAGCAAACTTGACAAGCGATGCATATAAAAACAGGGGTGAAGGAATGGTGATTCCAGATTTTTCTCTTTTAAGCCCATGTGTTGTGTTTTGCTTATGATCGAATGCATATGACAAGATAAGAACGTAAAGCAGTAAACAACACAACAATATATAGTGGTTCAGAGACTCAAGCTCCTATGTCCACTCTCTCTGACTCTTCAGAGAAATTCACTAATCACTTCCTAAGGTTTTCTGACTACCTCTGTAGTTTACTAACCTTTCTACTTTGAGCTTTCTGACTACCTCGGTAGTTTACTAACTCAAACTGGACTTATCACCCTCTCGGGCTCGCCTCTGGACTTATCACCCTCTAGGGCTCGCCTCTAAATGTTTAACGAGTTCACACTCCAATGGGACTTATCACCCTCTCTCGGGATTGCCTAACAACTACCTCACTTCACCACTAGTTATCTCTTACGAGAATAAGGTTTGGGTTTGGTGTTGTCTCCAACTATGGTGAGATTTTCCCTTACATTTGTTTAGCCTCAATGCTAAGGTTGGGAAAATCTCTCTAAGCGTAGGATACATCGTGGGTTGCTTAGATTGAGTTCTAGAACACTCTTTGGATATATTTGTATATCTACAGATTTGTGTTCTATGGTGGGAAAGCTTGAGTATATGCTCTCTTAGCTCTGTAGCATCGTTGCTATCTACTCCGCACTTCCACACGTAATAATGTAGGAAGAACTTGTATTTATAGTCTGGATTTGAATGTTACCGTTGGAGAGAATCACATTCAAATCCATACTATTCTTTTGTAAGTTCTCGCTGACTTTTTCATTTGGTTGTCTTCCTCTCATTGGTCCACGTCAGCTGGATTCCAACGGCTATATTCCTCAACTTCAGTGCCTCGGAACATTCAGGATATACTGAGCATTCAAGACATTATCGAAGTCTTGATGAATCTTGCGTGCCTTGATATCCTTTGTCTTCGATATCTTGATCTTTCCGAGTCTTCAATGTCTTCTGGAGACTTAAGAGATATCTTGAGTCTTCATCTGTGAGTCTTTAGTTTCTCTCTCTCATACTCTCTTCAGATTCTCAGTCTCATACTGAGTCTTGATTCTCGATTTCATATCGAGTCTTCGAAAAGTTTCATATCGAAAGGTTTCTTCGAAACTTATCGAGTCTTCGTAATCTTGTAATCTATATCTGCTGACTATACATTGTGCAAATAACATCCTGAACACTCTAAAACTGAATCCTGACTCAACTATCAAGATATCCTGAACATTCCATACTCAGGTGTTGGGATCTAATCAAAATCTTCTTTATTAAATTAATTTCCCAACAATATTCATCTGTCAGGAAAAGTACACTATGAATTTGCTGGCAAAGTTTGGGATTCAGAACATTAAGGAAGCCAAAATTCCTATGATGACTGGATTCAAGATGGATCCATATGAGAATGGTCAGAAAACTAATCAGAGAGAATATAGGGCTCTCATTGGATCATTATTATACCTGACTGCCAGCAGACCAGATATAACTTTTGCAGTAGGTGTATGTGCCAGATTTCAGGTAAATCCAATGCAAAGCCACCTGGAAGCAGCTAAGCGGATTCTTAAGTATCTGAAGGGGACAGTAAACCTTGGTTTATTCTACCCATCAAATGATAATCTAAAACTTAGTGGGTATTCTGATAATTATGGAGGTTGCAGAATAGATAGAAAATCAACCTCAGGTACATGTCAGTTTTTAGGAAGCAAACTGATCTCTTGGTTCTCAAAGAAGCAGAAATCTGTTGCCACATCTACTACTGAAGCAGAATATATGGCCGCAGGAAACTGTTGTTTCCAACTGCTCTGGCTTAGTCAGCAGCTTAGGGATTATAACATTGTAGCTACGAATGTGCCCATATTTTGTGACAGTAATAGTGCTATTGCAATCACTCAAAATTCAGTATTACATACAAGATGCAAGCATGTGGATGTAAGACATCATTTTATAAGAGATCATGTGGAAAAGAAGAATATCAGAATGGAAAAGATCCATACTGACAAGCAGAGAGCTGATATCTTGACCAAGCCACTAGCTGAAGTCAGATTCAGAGAACTATGCAATGAGCTAGGGCTTCTGGACTTAGGAGAAAGTGCACCAGAAATGTTTGGTGGACTGGTCTCCAGGACCAGTTGGTTAAGAGACTGACCAGATAAGGAGGATCAGTTGAGTAATTGAATCTCAACTAATCAGAAAAGATCAGTCAGAGACTGATCAGAAAAGGGATAACAGTTGTAGGGGGAACTTCAACTGATCAGATTGGATCAGAAGGAACCTGATCCAGAAGAAACCTGATCAGATAAGTGGGACATTGATGGGAAATACTAAGGACTAGGCTATCATCAGTAAGGTCAACAGTAATCATGCCAACCAAATCAGACCAAAGTGGTAACTTACTGATTACAATATCAGTCAGTCAGATACGTTTTCAAATTTCTCTTTACATATGCCCATTCTAATCTATGTTAGAGATTACTGTTCCCATTACTTTATGACGTCATGACTGCAAGCATTTAATGCGGACGTGGGATTTTTGTGTTAAATGCATTTATTGCGAACTTTTAAGTCCAAAAGTCTGCCGTTTTAAATCCCTGACCGCACGATGATATTACTTTTCAACCACTTGATCTTAACCGTCTGATTAAGTCAAGGACACTCAAGTGCCTTCAAATTTTTCGTGCTAAAATGTTTTCCCTCCCACCTATTTAAAACCCTAATATACTTTCTCTGAAACCTTTTGCATTTATATACCTTGGAGCAGTAGTAAGCTTTCTCTTTGCATTTTATACTTTCTCTTGCATTGAACCATCATTCTCACCTTCAGACTCAATCTCCTTGTTCTCCCTTAGAATCATCACTTTCTTGTTTGGACATTCAGATGCAATATGACCATGTCCATGACAACGAAAGCATTTAATATCATGACTTCGAGAAGGTGTAGAGATGTTACCTTTTCCCTTGTCTGACTCACTAGGCTTGGTCTTTCATGTGTCCCCTTGACGTTTTGAAGTACCTCCAAAAGCTGTCATAGAAACCCCTTCTTTCATCTTGCTCGAAGATTGAAAATTTTGCGGGTAACTCCTTTGCATGGAACCCTTTCTATTTAGTTGCCTTTCCACTTTAATGGCAGTATGTACCATCTCATCAAGCTCCACATAGTGTTGAAGCTCCACAACGTTAGCAATATCTCTATTTAGACCGTTCAAGAAACGTGCAATAGTTGCCTCCCGATCTTCTTCAACATTTGCCCTAATCATGGCAACCTCCATCTCCTTGTAGTATACGTCCACAGTTTTCGTGCCTTGAATCATAGATTGGAGTTTTTGATACAATTCACGAAAATAATGAGAAGGTACGAACCTCTTACGCATGATTGATTTCATTTCAGCCCATGTAGCAAAAGGCCTTTCTCCATATCGCCTTCGATTTGTGACAAATTGATCCCACCAAACTATGGCATAGTCGGTGAACTCAACCGCATCAAGTTTTACTTTCTTCTCCTCAGAGTAGTTATGACAATCAAAGATAAGTTCTACCTTCTTCTCCCACTCTAAATATGTTTCTGGATCGCTCTTTCCATGGAAAGCAAGAATGTGCATCTTAATGCTTCCCAAGTTTCTATCCACTTCTTCGTTTTGTCTCCTTCTACCTCTTCTTCGATCAACTCGGTGAACATCCCCCATATCATCGTCCTGCTCTTCCGTATCCACCTCCCTATTATGTCTTCTTTAATGGGCAAACTGATTTCTACGCTCGTTTGGTGTAGACTGCTCTAATCTTTCTAACAGGTCTATGATGCCTTCAAGAACCGTTCCTACCCTTGTAAATTGTTGTTGCATGGCTTGTAACATGAAAGCTTCATGTTGATCTTCTTCCATGATCCTCACAAACGCTCGTGTATCACTCAAAAGGTGCCTCACAAATGCTCGTTTTTTTTTTTTGGACGTTTTTTGTTTTTTACACAAGAAAAGAAGATAAAAGATATTCAGATCAATACCAGATTGCTCTGATACCAAACTGATGCGGATAGAGACAAAGGATCCATTAGATATAATGATCTAAGAACCTAATGTATAAAATAAGCAGCGGATCTACCCAAATCGTGAATCTGGTTTGATCTTACTTAGAGCTAGAAAGAACCTTGACCCGTTGGCTATAGAAGAGCCAAGAACCTCGGTATAGTTGAATGCCACAAGATCTTGCTCAAGAATCTTGATAAGTTCTCAAATAAAACAATCTCACAAGAGAAATGACAAATCCAATAAGGAATTTTCGTACTCAAAATGGTGTGTCTTTTACAAATGGATGCATCACCTATTTATAGGGTACAAACAACTCTTAAGTGGCCTTCATGCATGAACATATCATGAAGACAATTTAATTCACTAGTGTGAACACATTTAGGTGACTTAAAGACTAGTCAAGACTTAATAAATGTAAACTATGTATCTAGAACTTAATAAATACTTAATTAACACACTTTGACTAAAATAAAGAGTCATTCTTGAAGGGTCCTTGTGCATGGACGAAAATTGTAAGCTTTACTCTCAATATTGGGCCTTCTATTTGGATATGATAAGAGTCCAACACTTCATGCAAAGTTCAGCCCATCAACTTGAACAATATTCTTCATTTGCCCAAGTTAGAATTCACTTGGACTTTGTCTTTTATTTCCTCCACAAGGATCATCATCGCTTCCTTGATTTTCCTAGCTCTTGCCCTTGTGATTGGCCCATCTTGCACGACCAACGGATCCTTCTTGCTTGCATGGTTTTGTATGGACGGATTTCTATCACATTCTCCTCTTTCCCCATCTACCAACACCTCGTTTGGGAGTTAATTGTGACAGTGTGTGTGCGTGTATTTTTCAGAGTGTTGTTGAAAATGTTATGGAACATGTAAAATTACATATGACAGCGGAAGTATAAAAACGCAGTGCAAGGATTTCAAAATTTTGTATAGTCTGTAATTCAGACTACACGAACCTCATGGTTAAAAATATCACTATAACAAGTAGTGAGATACACACAAATCACTTACAAGATCCTAAAAGGTGTAGTGAAAAATCACACACCAAAAATCAATCTATTCAATCAAGTAACTAGTGATCTTATTCAACCTAAAACTTGATCTAATAAGACAAAATCAATACTGATGGGAAATGTTGGAATACACTCGACCAGTACAAATAGACATAGCATCGACCCTCACACTCCACTCACGGTTGTGTCTTGGATGCTACTCTCTTAAGTTTGGAGTAGACCAAATGGTATTTCACTTTAACTCAAACTTGAATGTCGACCAATGCAGTCTATTTATAGACATTCGGACCAACTGCATTGTCCTATCCATTTGGTGTGAACAACCTTGAACTTCTCCTCCACTATCTCCATGGTCTTGGTGTAACCACCCATGATCTTTCTATTCTCACTCCATTCTAGTGCAACCGCTTGATAATATCCGAAAAATTATCTTCAACCTGCAATGTAGGAAACATAGAAAAACACATCTATTAAAACGGAGTCAGTGTTAGGAGATAGGGCAAATTCATGATGTTGTGCAGAATGTTGTCCAACATCTGGAACAACATCCGTGTAACATCAACAAACTCCCCCAGTTTGGCCTTTCTACTACAACACACCCGATGTTAAAAACAACATCCGTACTTGTGTTAGGAAAGAAACAAATAATAGCCATTCAGAGAACAACTACTATTCAACCAAATCATAATTTAAAAACAAATAAACAAACACAAGCACTAAGTACAACAACAGTGTAGTTAGGCCAAAGTATCCAACAACAAAAAGTAAATGACAGAAATAAAACACCTATCAACTAGTTGTCCAATAACAGAGTTTATAAAGTAAAGAGCAGTAAAATAAAAGATTACAACACAGAAAGAAACTTCTATAGTGAAATAAAGGGAAGGACTGGGCCATTGGAATGACTGCATCTCCATAATCTGCAAATGCTCCCCCATACTTCAAAAACTCCAACTGTCTTGAATCCAATCACCAGTTGTCAGCTCCATAAAGCTGATCCATGATAGCAATGCTCTCAGGAGACATATTTTCCCTAGTAGGTGTCATTAACACCTCATCATCAGAGTTATCAGGGCTATCATCAACCGATTCAGGAACAATCTGTTCACCAATCTGTTCAGCAGCAGCATTTTGGACATCTTCCACAACATCCGCCACAGCCTCATTAACAACATTTTATACAACATATTCAACCTCTCTATCTTCAGCATCATTCTGACCATCTTGTGCAGCAGCATCATCATCATCCTCAGCAACTGGTTCATTATCCTTTTCACCTGCATGGCCAGATGGACCTGCTCCATCATCACCACCATCATTATCACCATCATTAGGTGATCCTACCCCTATTGGAGTAGAAAGCAGGTTTCTCCAGAAGGTTTGCTGTTTAAGCAGAGCATCTATGTTCTGCTGGACGGAAGTAATCTGATCAGAAATGAAAGAATTTGTTAAATGAACAGAGGGTGTACCATCTCTTCTGATTACTGTATAAGGAATGTTGCCAACAGGATGGGCAACATTTTAGGCTTGCGGTTTAGGATCAGACAAAGGAAGATCCACAGTTTTGTTTCCACCTTTCAGCACATGAGATATTCCAAAGCTTGGAACAAATCCACTAATTCTTTCACCTTTTGGCCTCTCAAATTCTAACTTATCCAAGAACTGACAGATTAAACTTGGATAAGGAAGAATGCTTCCTTCTGTGTGTTTACCAGCAAATGTCATCATGTTATCAATTATAACCTGCCCCAGGTTAAACCTATTCAAGTGTACAATCTTGTACAACAAGAAGGCTTGCTCTTTGGTTAACACAGTAGAGTTCGTTGAGGGTATCCAATTGGAAACAAGCAACTTATGCATCACAGAATACAAGGAGGTTAATTTGGCAGCAGAAAATTTTAAAGCCCATTTAGAATACCTTCCACCAGTGATGACAGACATCACTTCCTTAATATCTAGCTCAACATTATCTTCCTCAGTTTGTCTGTTTTTAGAAAGACATTGATAAGCCTAGGATTGATTGTTACCACAGTGTATCTAAATCTTATCTTTCCATAGTTTGAAGACTTCCAATTGCCTCAACTCCTTTTCAAATTTGCATAAAATTCAGCAACCCAACCAACATAATACGATTTAGCATATTGAAGAGCATGCAACAATGATCTACTCTCTAGCAAACCAATCAGGTTATTTGCTTCAAAGTCTGGGATTTTAATGATCCTTTCATCTATTATGTTCCTTTTGAGCAAAGATTTAACCACATCAGACTTTCTATTATACTCTTCCTTATCATCAGGTTCATAGTCAGATTCCATTACCTCATCAAAGATTTGATCAAGCTCATCATTAGACTCATCTTGTTCAGGTTCATTTTCTTCAGGTTCCTCTTCTTCAGTATCCTCAGCTTCAGGATCAATTTCTGGTTCGGAATCAGATGATTCAGCATCATCTGCAACAGTATTCACAGGAGGATCATTTTTCTTTTGGTTCTCCTTTCCTTCTTAGCCATTAGCTCTTCCATTGTAAGGTCATCATCAGAATCCTTCGGTTCAGCAATAGGAACTTTTGGTTCATTAGAGTCCTCTACAATGATAGGATCATCAGAACCACCATCTATCCTTTTTGGACGTTTTCCTGTATAGTCTACCTTTTTGCCTAGGTTTCTCTGTGACATTCTCCTCTTTCCGCATCTACCAACACCTCTTCTGGGAGCCAATTGCTTCTTCCTCAGCCTAATGTTCTTCAATTTCTCCCCCATTCCTTCTGAATCAGAGGAGTCAGTAGCTTTCATTTCAACATCGGCTGTTTGATTTGGGTTTTTAGAAGGGTTTTCAAAAACAGGTTCAGTAGCAAGAGTTTCTGAGGGTATTTCTGGAGAGGGTTCTTCAGCCAAAGGTCTGGCAAAGAGTTCAACATAGTCAGAAACATTTACTAAGTTAGAACCGAAGTAAATGTCAGGCAACACGATCGGGTTCTGTTCAACGGCTTGTTTTACAAGAAGAACAACAAGTGATTTTGGAGCGGAATCAGGAATGTGTAGTGCAGGGGGTTTAGGAATGGAAGAAGAAGATGATCCACCAACATTTGTGGAATCATAATCTGGGTTTTGTGTGGCCATTTCTGCGAGAAGGTTTAGAGGGTTTGAATTTTCTGGAGAAGAAGATTTCGAGGGAGAAGGGTTTGCGTGGGTTTGTGAATGATCAGGAGTGACCGATGGGTTTTGTTTTTCAGTCATTCCACCGCCTTTCTGTCCAATCAAATTAAAGCATAGGCAATTAAAATAATGTAACGAGAAAATAGGAGGGAAAAGTATAGTATGTGACTAAAAATAAAAAAATAACACAAGAACAACAACAAACCTCGAATCCAATATGCAACAATAATGTTTTCAGCTTTCAATATTAAACATCAAAAACAATTCGAACTTAAGTAGAGTGGGACAAAGAAACCACCCACTAAGGCAAGTGTGATCGTGTGTATGTGTAAGGACCGCCAAAAACATTTTCGAAAACCAGGAAACCATATCTAAAATTAAATAGACACAAATCAATTCAAATAACTTGTTCAAACCGTAAATTCAACTTATCCAGAACATTAAATAAATTATGTATGATAGATAATGTTCGAATCACTTAAGGTTTCACAAATTGTCGGCACACATATATCTCAACACTCAATTTTGCATGAAATTCATCATCAAAGTGTTGCATATTTTTAATTTTTCGTTAAACACATGTTCACATTGATCCATCTTTTCAAAAGAGTGCATCGTAGTAGCGAGCTCCGTGCCCCATAGTTACTCAATGGATTGTGAACAAACATGGATGTATATTTAATCACCTTTTGAAAAGAGAACATCGTAGTAGCGAGCTCTATGTCCCATAGTTACTCAGTGATTACACATCTAAGTTGTGTTTTTTTTAATGCATTTAAAAGATATATGCTCAGGACTCTGAATCTAAACCATGATTCAAACAATAAGATCAAAACATTATTATTTAAAGGTAAAAAATAAGCAAAACAACATACAAACTCATTATCAGAACCACAATGTTGCCTCAAATGTTGGAAACATTTATCACAACATCTAATGTTTATTTTCAGATATAACAAAGACCAAGAGATTTTCTAAGTGAAGAAAACCTCTCATTATCAAGGGCCTTTGTGAAAATATCAGCAAGTTATTTTTTAGTAGAAATGTACTCTAACTTCACAACTTCTTTCTCTACAAGATCTCTTATAAAGTAATGTCTTGTACTTATATGCTTAGTCAAAGAATGTCTTATCGGATAATAGACCGATAGGGGTTGGAGCTGAGACTCCAGTGCTATCTGTTGAGCAAGTGGGAAAAGAAGGTGGAGCTACACAAGATCATTCAAGAGTGGTGGAGACCTCTAATAAAGATGCTACGCCATCGGTTTTTGTGGCGAACAGTTTTGGTGTTCTTGAGAATAGAGATCCTGATATGTCGGAGCTGATGGAATTGGATGAACATGGTGTTGCTCATGTCTGCAAGTAGGACACGAATAAACAGGGGTTGACTAATGTTGTTCCCAAGTTAAAATCAATACTCAAACGAACCGATTCTTCACAACCAATGGCCTCATCATCACAGGGCTCAATGTTTGGACCAATCGCGCTTTGCGCAAGAGAGGAGGATAGCCACAATAAACGGGCTTCCAAAGGTTTCGGGGGTCACTCCAATGTGAATGTTATTTCGAAGGATTTCTCACCGGCCTCAATGGCGATGAATGTTGCAGCAAACAAGGAGTATACGAGATTGGATTCTATGAAGCCATCTTGAGGGCTCTTTTGAGGGTTCTCATCTTGTAGGCAGAGGGACAAGGTATTGGGCTGGCTTTTGTTTCTCTGATTTGCCAGGTTGTGTTGTACTTAGCAGCTGCGATGCTACTGAGGGGATGTGTTGTAGTTTGGACTGGTTACTTGTTCTGGTTACTACTGATGGTAAGCAGGCTTTGCTTTTGGTTGGAGGGATGCTTATTGGTGCATGTTTGTTGGTTGACTCTTCTATGTTAGGCTTTGTTTGTCTGCTTTTGGTTGTGCTTTATTTTTTACTTGTAGAGAGCAGCTTTCTTTTTTGTTGGGCTTTTGGTCCTTTAGGTTTGATTTTGTTTAGGTGTTGGCAGCTTTCTTTTTAGTTGGGCTTTTGGGCCTTTTGGTTTGTTTTTGTTTAGGTGTTAGATGGGGCTGTTTGCCTTTGTTTGGGCTGGCTTTTTTCCCGCAGCCTTTTGTGCTCTTTAACCTCGGACCGGGTTGTGGTCCCTCCTATCTTTTCTTCTTTTATAAGATCTTTCATTTGAGTCAAAGAATGTTGCACAGGATTCTTGGAAATATTGATAGCACTAGTATTATCACAATAAACAGTCAAAATACCACTTTCCAACCCATAATCATCAAACATCTTTTTAAGTCATAGCAGTTGAGTGCAGCAACTTACAGCAACAACATATTCAGACTCAGTTGTTGAGTGTGAAACACAATTCTGTTTCTTACTGTGCCAGGAGATAATGTTGTTTCCCATGTAGAAGCATCCTCCACTAGTTCTTTTTCTGTCATCACAATCACCTGTCCAATCTGCATCACTATAGCCAACTAAAGAGCAATTAGTACCAAATACCTAGATCACATGTTCCAGCTACATATCTTATAATTCTTTTTACAGAATTGAGATGTGATTCTTTAGGATTAGCTTGATATCTAACACAAAGATATACACTATACATAATGTCAGGCCTACTTAAAGTTAAGTACAAAAGACTTCCAATCATTGATCTATACAAAGTAGGATCAACATCTTTTCCAATCAAGTCTTTACTCAACTTTTGAGTTGAACCCATAGGAGTTTTCATATTTGTTTTGACAAAAGAAAATACCATCTTTCATTTGTTTGATTTGAAGACCTAAAAAGAAATTTAGGTCTCCAACAATAGACATTTCAAAAGTACAGGTAATTTCTTTAACAAAACTTTCTAGCATATCATTACTAGTTGAACCAAATACAATATCATCAACATATATTTGA
Organism: Stenogyne calaminthoides; assembly: GCA_037126765.1. Classification (NCBI taxonomy): domain Eukaryota; kingdom Viridiplantae; phylum Streptophyta; class Magnoliopsida; order Lamiales; family Lamiaceae; genus Stenogyne; species Stenogyne calaminthoides. Next base: position 33,846,377 of record JBBCBC010000001.1, on the reverse strand, counting down.
GCAACCATGATATCATTCTTAGAATTTTTAATGAACAAGGTTCTATCAGCTTCACCTCTCAAAAATCCAAACTCAAGTAAGAAATCAGTAAGTCTACCATACCAAGCTCTAGGTGTTTGTTTTAGACCATACAAAACTTTCTTAAACTTATAAACATGATCAGGAAATTCAAGATTTTCAAAACCTTTAGGTTGTTCAACATAAGCTTCATCATCCAGAATACCATTTAAGAAAGTAACTTTAACATCCATTTGATGCAAGTTAATGTTAATGAAATATGCAATAGCAAGAAGTAATTTAATAGATTTTATTCTAGCAACAGGAGCAAATGTTTCATCAAAATCTATTCCTTCAATCTAAGTATAACCTTGAGCAACCAATCTAGCCTTATTTCTCACAATATTACCAGATTCATCAGTTTTATTTTTGAAAATCCACTTTGTTCCTATGACATTAACATCTGAATTAGGTCTAGGTACAAGTGTCCAAGCATCATTACATGATTACATATGGATGTCATGCAAACTGATCTTATAAAGTTATTGATGTGAATACCCATTCTTCTTGTAGTTTGTACACCAGTGGTAGCTTCTCCAATGATCTGATCTGATGGATGACTTTTCATTATCTTTGCTGACGGAACCAACTGTTTTGGATACAGTGAATCTTGTGAAAGATTTTCAGTATTTGAACTTTTGGGTAATGTTATATCAGATGTTGAAGGAACATTCTGATCAACATCCTTACCATCTTCAGTGTCATCAGTATCTCTGTATACTTCTATCAAATCTGATACATTATCTTCAATACTTTTACCTGCAGGACTTGCAAGTTCATCAAATACCACATTAACAGATTCTTGTATTGTATCAGTTCTCAAGTTATAGATTCTATATGCCTTGTTATTCTTAGAATGTCCTAAAAAACAACCTTTATCACTCTTTGAGTCAAACTTATGCAACTGATGTCTATCATTCAAAATGTAACAAACACAACCAAAAACGTGAAAGTATTTCAAATTTGGTTTCTTGTTATTCAGAATCTCAAAGGGAGTACAATTACTAGCAGAACGAATGTACACTCTATTCACAATGTGACAAGCAGTATTTAAAGCTTCAGCCTAGAATTTCTTAGAAAGACTCTTTGAGGTTAGCATAACTCTTGCCATTTCTTGCAAAGTTCTATTCTTTCTTTCAGCAATCCCATTTTGTTGTGGAGTTTTAGGCGAGGAAAACTATTGCACTATACCTTTCTTTTCACAAAAAATAGTAAACAAACTGTTTTCAAATTCTCTTTAATGATCAGACCTTATCCTACTGATCTTTAAACATAAAAAAATTTAAATCTTTTGTAAATAATTTTAAACTCAGAAAAGGTATCAGATTTTTCTTTCAGAAAAATAACCCAAGTATATCTAGAAAAATCATCTACAAGAACATAAGAATACCTCTTTCCACCTAAACTTTCAGTTTCCATAGGACCCATAAGATCCATATGAATCAACTCACAACACCTGTTTGTTGTACATGCTGACAACATTTGATGTGTTGTCCTTATGTGCTTACCTTTCTGGCATGGTCCACAGACTTTTCCTTTTTCAAAGTTAAGATCAGATAAACCAACAGCAGCACCTAGTCTATGCAATTTCTGAATACTTCTGTAATTAGCATGACCAAGTTTTTGATGACACAAAATAATATCATCTGCTTTAACACTTTGACAAGTATGGTTTGAACCAATCAAATAACAACCATCAATTTTTTTTGTTTTCCTTTAAAAGGTTTTGGTAAAGAAGTTCCAATTTTTACAAAAGAATAGGTTCACAGGATATAGGAGTATTCTCAAAACCAAGTCCAGCATTACCATGTCTACCAATCATCAATGCATCATTCAAATCAGTAGTGCTAGCTGAAAACTTTTTAAAACTAAGAGTAGTGCACTTAAGTTCATCTTTCAAGGCAGAAATTTCCACATCTTTTCTAGTACTTAAAAGAACTTCAAGCTTAACAAGATTTTCTTTCAAATCTGAATTTTCTAAAGATAAGGAACTCAACACTTGTTTTTGAGTTTCTAAATCAGATTTAAACTTCAGATACTCAGAGTTACAATCAGCAGAACTTGATGTTTCAGCATTCAGAATAGTTCCAGTAAAACAGTTAATCTCAAAATCAGATTTACTGAATGTTGTTTCAGATGTTGTGATAACATCTGAATCTGTTTCAGACCAATAATCATCGAGATCATCATCAAATGTATCATCATAAACTATTCTAGCAGACATAGCACTTAGTTCACATTTATCAGCATCAGTTTCATCATCAGAATCATCACTTAAGGTAGCATTGAAGTTCATCTTCTTCCAAAGCATAGTATTAGCACATTCATTAGCATAATGACCATATCCAGAACATGCATTGCATTTAACCTTTTTTCTGTACTAAGGATCATATTTGAACTTGATATCCTTAGAAAATTATTTAGGTTGATTGAAACTGAAAGACTGACTAGGAACAAGCTTTTTATCAGAGGTAGAAGTATTCTGATTGTTTCTATCTTTTGGTTGAAAATTACCATTTGGTATTCTGAACTTTCCTTTTAGATAATTTTGGAATTGCTTAGTGATAAGATCAAATTGTTCAGAAATGTCTTCATCACATATATCAGAAACATCTTCATCAGAATCAACTTCAGTTACATAAGGATGTTTACCAACATTATCAGAAGTTTCACCTCTAAAAGCAAGTACTTTCTTGTCTTTATCTTTCTCATGTTTATCATCATCTAACATATTTGAGTTTATCTCATAAGTTTTCAAGATACTGATCACTCATTTTGACTCAATAAATCAGTGTTTTTAGCCTCTTCTATTGCACATATTTTAGCATCAAATCGTTTAGGAACAATTCTAAGTATCTTATTGACTAACAGAGTGTTGGAAATTGGATCACCAAGTGAGTGTGACTCAATAGAAATCTCACTTATCCTTTCATTGTATGCTGAAGTGGTGTCATCATCTTTCATCTTCAAGTTTTCAAACTTGGTTCCCAACATTCTGAGTCTAGTCCTTCGAACACTTTCTGATCCTTCACAATGTTCCTGCAATATTTCCCATGCATCCTTAGAAGAAACACAGTTAGATATCAGTTTAAACATTGAAACATCAGTAGCAGTAAATATAGCATTAAGGCCTTTAGAATTGAAATTGGCCGATGTGCATTCATCATTGGACCAATCAATTTCCTTTTTGACTTGCGATTCTCCATCTATATCATCAATTGTTCTTGGAGGATTCCAACCAGATAACACACTACGCCATGCTCTCTCATCTATAGACTTAATGTACATGCGCATTTTAGGTTTCCAGTATGGGTAATTTGATCCATCCAAAATAGGAGGTTTTAAAGAAAGAGTCAGTGGATAATCTATTGCAAAAACACACTTTAAAACACAAGACCTTTAACTTAGCGTATCTAGTTTATGGCTTTGGCGCCAACTGATAGTGTGTGCGTGTATTTTTCAGAGTGTTGTTGAAAATGTTATGGAACATGTAAAATAACATATAACAGCGGAATTATAAAAACGCAGTGCAAAGGATTTCAAAATTTTGTATAGTCTGTAATCCAGACTACATGAACCTCATGGTTAAAAACATCACTATAACAAGTAGTGAGATACACACGAATCTCTTACAAGAACCTAACAGGTGTAGTGAAAAATCACACACCAAAAATCAATATATTCAATCAAGTAACTAGTGATCTTATTCAACCTAAAACTTGATCTAATAAGACAAAATCAATACTGATGGGAAATGTTGGGATACACTCGACCAGTACAAATAGACATAGCATCGACCCTCACACTCCACTCACGGTTGTGTCTTGGATGCTACTCTCTTAAGTTTGGAGTAGAGCAAATGCTATTTTACTTTAACTCAAACTTGAATGTCGACCAATGCAGTCTGTTTATAGACATTCAGACCAACTGCATTGTCCTATCCACTTGGTGTGAACAACCTTGAACTTCTCCTCCACTATCTCCATGGTCTTGGTGTAACCACCCACAATCTTTCTATTTTCACTCCATTCTAGTGCAACCGCTTGATAATATCTAAAATTATCTTCAACCTGCAATGTAGGAAACATAAAAAAACACATCTATTGAAACAGAGTCAGTGTTAGGAGAAAGGGCAAATTCATGATGTTGTGCAGAATGTTGTCCAACATCTGGAACAACATCCGTGCAACATCAACAAATTACTTCTTTCTCAACCGAATGTTCTTCAATTTCTCCCCCATTCCTTCTTAATCATGGGAATAAGCATCATGAATTTCAGCATCGGCGGGTTGAGTAGTATTTTCAGCAGGTTTAGGAGCAGGTTCATCAGGGATTTCTGTGGCTAAGGGTTTTGCAGAGAGCTCAACATAATCAGACACATTTATCAGTCTGGAACCAACATAGATATCAGGCAAAACTATCGGGTTTAGTTCGACAGCTTGTTTAACAAGAATATCAACAAGAGATTTAAGAGAAGAATCGGGAATATGTAGTGCAGAATATTTAGGAATAGATGAAGACGATGATCCACCAACATTTGTGGAATCATAATCTGGATTTTGTGAGGCCATTTCAGCGAGTAGGTTCAGTGGGTTTGAATTCGCTGGAGAAGAAGGGTTTGAGTGATGAGGGTTTGCGTGTGAGCATGAATGATCAGAAGAGACCGAAGGGTTTTGTTTATCAGTCATCTCACCACCTGAACATCCAATCAAATAATACACCAGCATTAAAATAATGTTATATGAAATATAGGAGGGAAAAGTAAAGCATATGACCGAAAATAATGAAATAACACAAGTGTAAATCAAACAAACCTTGAATCATATGTGCAACAACAAAGTTTTCAGCTTTAGGTATCAGACAACACAAACAATTCTACCTTAAGTAGAAATTAAAGCATGGAGGTAATTACACACATCCACAAAAAACCGACAAGGAGTGGAACAAAGTAAACACCCACTATGTTGCAAGTTGTGATTGTGTGATGTATAAGTAGGCCGCCAAAAACATTTTCAAAACCAGGAACCATATCCAAAATTAAATAGACACAAAAATAGTTCAAATAACTCGTTCAATCCACAAAATTGACTTAAGAAGAACATTAAACAAATCGTGTATGATAGATAAAATTCGAATCACTTAAGGTTTCACAAAATGTCGGCACACATATATCTCAACACTCAATTTTGCATGAAATTCATCATCAAAGTGTTACATATTTTGAATTTTTCTTTAAACACACGTTCACATTGATCCATCTTTTTAAGAGAGTGCATCGTAGTAGCGAGCTCCATGCCCCATAGTTACTCAATGGATTGTGAACAAACATGGATGTATATTTAATCACCTTTTAAAAAGAGAACATCGTAGTAGCGAGCTCCGTGTCCCATAGTTACTCAGTGATTACACATCTAAGTTGTGCTTTATTTTTAATGCATTTAAGAGATATATGCCCAGGACTCTGTATCTAAACCATGATTCAAATAATAAGATCAAAATACTATCATTTAAAGTTCAAAATAAGCAAATACAGTAGACAAACTCATTATCAGAACCACAATGTTGCTCCAAATGTTGGAAACATTTGTCACAACATCTAGTGTTTATTTTCAGATATAGCAAAGACCAAGAGATTTTCTATGTGAAGAAAACCTCTCATTATCAAGGGCTTTTGTGAAAATATTAGCAAGTTGTTTTCAGTAGAAATGTACTCTAACTTCACAACTTCTTTCTCTACAAGATCTCTTATAAAGTGATGTCTTATACTTATATGCATAGTCAAAGAATGTTGCACGGGATTCTTGGAAATATTGATAACACTAGTATTATCACAATAAACAATCAAAATACCACTTTCCAACCCATAATCATCAAACATCTTTTTAAGCCATAGCAGTTAAGTGCAGCAACTTCCAGCAGCAACATATTCAGACCCAGTTGTTGATTGTGAACACAATTTTGTTTCTTACTATGCCAGGAGATAATGTTGTTTCCCATGTAGAAACATCCTCCACTAGCACATTTTTTGTCATCACAATCACCTGCCCAATATGCATCTTTATAGCTAACTAGAGAACAATTAGTATCCTTTGAGTACCAAATACCTAGATCGAATGTTCTAGCCAAATATCTTATAATTCTTTTTACAGAATTAAGATGTGATTCCTTAGGATTAGCTTGATATCTAGTATAAAAATAGACACTATACATAATATCAGGCCTACTAGAAGTTAAGTACAAAAGAATACCAATCATTGATCTATACAAAGTAGGATCAACATCTTTTCCAATCAAGTCTTTACTCAACTTTTGAGTTGAACCCATATATGGGTTTTCATAGTTTAACACTTTCAAGGCCAAACCTTTTCACCAAATTCTTAGCATATTAGTTTTGACAAAAGAAAATACCATCTGTCATTTGTTTGATTTGAAGACCTATGTAGTAACGTGAAATAGTCCGACCTGCCGGAGGCGGTGATTCTCCATCATACACTTGTCATTAGGGACGACTTCATTTTAGCCATGTAGGCTGCGAGGCGACTTAAAATGCTAAGCATGTCGCAAAGCGACTTGGAGGAACATGAAGGTGGCGTAGCGACTTGGAAAATCGCACAGGTCGGAGGCGACTTGGTCTTGAAGTCGGTTAAGGGATAAATATGGAAACGATACAGGTAGTTAATGGTGCAGATATTGCGGATCTTAATCATGGTATGTGTATCTTGGAGCGAGGATCGCGGGATAAACAGGGAAACCCTAAGAGGAACCCTAGCTCTGGCAGCTGAAGCTCTAGCAAGCCCGCGGGAAAGCCCATGAAGACACTTAACCTAGTTTTATGTCTATAAATACAACATGTACCAGTCATTGTAAAAGATCGAATTTTTAGCATTCTAGGCAGAAAAAGAGTAATACAATATTCCTGGCTTAGAGCCCCCTGACGCTACCAAATGCTGACTTTTCTCACTAACTTTGAGCGACCAGGCTCACCAGTGGTTCACCTCACTACCGCCTTTCTCGGTAGATACTTTTGAACAGCTCGCTAGGCTGTTTCTGACCCACTTCACAACATTGGCCCCCCAACCTGCGACCAGGTAGCGCCTCATTCTTCCGAGCAGGCTCAGAAGCCGGCAGAGTCGGCCCCGTGGCTTTCCTCTTTCCCTTGTCGGCGATAGAGGGGCCAGAAGGGGTCGAGCTTGGAGGAGCGGCATCAGAGGTCGTCGCGTGCCTCATCTGGCCGAGCAAAGATTTCTTACAAGCAGACATCACGGAGGCTAGCGGTTAATGTCGGTAGATTGGGATGATAGGAACTGCACATAGGGAAATCCGGTCATACAAACCTCACGCAAAATTTCTAAGTGATGACAGTTACAAATTACTTACAAGGAATCTTGAGATGGCGCGGATATGTGTACAAGCCGGCCTTGAGACGGTCGAGCTCAGAATTCAAGGCGTTGATGTCCCGGCAGCTCGGAGGGGTATCGCGAACTAGATTGAAGGCCTCCAAGAAGTCCCAATACAAGTCGAATTTCTAAGGAGTGAACACTGCAAAAGAAAAGGAGAATTAGATCAGTACGACCTCAGAACCAGAAACGTAAGATTTACCATGTTCGACTCGATTTACATAGTCGGTCGGGACGTGTATAGGCAGAGTGCTTGTAGGATGCATGGATTCCCACGCCCCTCCGACGAACCACCACTTGCTATGCCAGCCCTCGACTTTGTTGGGGATCCCACTCATGAGCTCCCGACCCTTCCTAAGTCGCACGACATTGTAGCCACCGGCTTGGGCAATGGGCATCATCACTTAAGATAACTCACCGGGGTTCAGCAACCGGTACAGCCCGGCCTGTCCCAACACTGTCATAGTAGACAGAATATAGCTCCAACCATTTTGAGTGATCTGCGTAAGGCTTTGGTTCCAGGCCGCCAGCAGATGAGAAATAGCTGAATGTAATGGGAATTGAATTCTGGCCTCCATGGTATGCTCGTTCACCGCAATCATCCAGGGTGGTGGCTGGTCGGCACTTTCATCGGAGGTCGCTCCATAGAGTTATAATAAGAGTTATAAGAGTTCGGAGGTAATAAGAGTTATAATCGAAGACCCGCTCAAAGGCTCCATAATTTTGGGCCGGGTCAGAGGGACCTACTGCCTCCATCCTCTCCAACGCAGCAGCGTGAACAGGGCTGAGATTCAGTGCGGGAAGATGGGTGATTTCCTCCAACTCCGCCAGAAATTACTCATCGTCGTTACCTCCATTATCCCGATCGGTGCCTGAGGCACCAACAGACGGGGAAACCCCCACATTAACAGCAGTAGAGCCGGTACCCAGGCGGCAGTAGAGCTAAGTTATGGCGATGTCGTCCTCGTCCGAGGATGATGGAATCATGGGTTGAGGAGCAGATGGGGTCATCGGGAAATCGGTATCCATAGCAAAGAAGCGGAAAAGAGTTTAACTTTTACCTGAAAGCTTGTAGCTGAAATCCCAAATTTTGTCGGAAAATTGCTTATCTCTCTGGAATTGACGAAGGCAGAAGGGTTTAAGTCTAAAACCCTAGCCCCTTTTATAGAGAAAGAAGAGGGGGTCGAAAGTGCAAAATGAATAAATTCAAGGCCCCCCGAACAAAATGAAGTCGCACTGGTAGCGCGTGACCGACACCACAGCTGCTGATTGGGCGAGCTCGTGGCACATGACATCACCTGTCTGCTAAGCCATCATGACGAATCAGTCACACCTCGCGCCGATTTAAGAAATCGAGGCAACGATTCGCCTCCCCAAGAATGATGATTCGCTCCAGGCACACTTCCCAAAGTCGACATGCCGCAGGTTGATAAAAACAACGGGTCAAATCAAGGCGCCAATGCGAGCTTGCAACCTCGACTTGAGGGGCAATTGTTGTAACGTGAAATAGTCCGACCTGCCGGAGGTGGTGATTCTCCATCATACACTTGTCGTTAGGGACGACTTCATTTTGGCCACGTAGGCCACGAGGCGACTTAAAATGCTAGGCAGGTCGCAAAGTGACTTCTAGGAACATGAAGGTCGCATAGCGACTTAGAAAATCGCACAGGTGGGAGGTGACTTGGTCTCGAAGTCGGTTAAGGGATAAATATGGAAAAGATACGGGTAGTTAATTGATGCGGATAGAGACGAAGAACCCATTAGATATAATGATTTAAGAACCCAACGTATAAAATAAGCAGCGGATCTACCCAAATCGTGAATCTGGTTTGATCTTACTTAGAGCTAGAAAGAACCTCGACCAGTTGGCTATAAAAGAGCCAAGAACCTTGGTATAGTTGAACGCCACAAGATCTTGTTCAAGAATCTTGATAAGTTCTCAAATAAAACAATCTCACAAGAGAATTAACAAATCCAATAATGGAATTTTCGTACTAAAAAATGGTGTGTATTTTACAAATGGTTGCATAACCTATTTATAGGCTACAAACAACTCTTAAGTGGCCTTCATGCATGAACATATCATGAAGACACTTTAATTCACTAATGTGAACACATTTAGGTGACTTAAAGACTAGTCAAGACTTAATAAATGTAGAATATGCATCTAGAACTTAATAAATACTTATTTGACACATTTTGACTAAAATGAAGAGTCATTCTTGAAGAGACTTTGTGCATGCACGAAAATTGCATGTATTCTTCTCCATTTTGCATGAATAAATTGATCTCCTTTGTTTGCATGGCTTTGCTTGGATGGATCCACATCATACCCTTCCTCTTCAGTAGGATTCGTCCTCGAATCTGTATTTCATGGAAATAAACAGTTACCAAGGAAAATAAATCCACATGAACCTCTTCAACATGTCCACCAGTGTCAAATAATACTCTCTTGAATTTTCCAAGAATCATCTTGAACTTCAGCAGGATTCGTCCTCGAATCTGTATTTCTTGGAAATAAAAAGTTACCAAGGAAAATTGATCCACATGCACCTCTTCAACATGTCCACCAGGGTCAAATAATACTCTCTTGAATTTTCCAAGAATCATCTTGAACTTCGGACATGCATACATAACAATCATTTTAATGGATCGCCTAGATTTACTTAGAAAGTTTTTGAACTTCGAGTTAGGAACTCCTAGATCAAAGACAAATTTCTCAAAAGTTTAATCCTTCCCCAAGTGAAATGAAAAATCATTCATCGCCAAATATCGAATATCCATAATTTCCTGCATATGAACTTGAAAATCACAAAGCGATGAAGACATAAGATTGTTAGTATAAAAATATATTCTCATTTTCCCTGCTCCATTGTTTTGTTTTGCACTCCACTCATTCTTTTCATTCTCATTCAAAATGATATTCTCAAGTTCTTTCCCTCCGTACTCATTCAAAACTTCCTCTTTCTCAACACTCAATACTACCATTTCCTCATTTTCTTCTTGCTATATTTTATTTCTTTCAATCTTGATCAATCTCTCCTTTCTCTTTTCTCTCCATCTTTTTTGTTGATCTCTGGTGTTAAAGCACTTCCTCCTTGGTGTTAAAGATACAAGTATGATTCTTTTCTTCCCCCTTAAAATGAATACCTATTTGTAACACCATCATATTCAATTTGCCTATCACTTTCCCATGGATTCAAAGTTGTTAAGCCCAACTGCCTCAAATAAGATATGACAATCCTCCATAGGTACCACATCGCAAAGAATCTCATCTTGGTACATGCCAATAGAGAATGATACTAAAACTTGCTTAGTCACATGAATTTCACCACATTCGTTGTTAAGCCCTTGAAGCTTGTATGGATGAAGATGATTAAAAGTTGTTAAGCCCAACTTCTCAACCATATAATCGCTAGCCATGTTGATAGAACGACCTCCATCAATAGTAATAAAGCACACATTGTTAGTCTCATTCACATGACATCTTGTATGAAACATTTCCTTTTTGTTTATACCTTTTTTTTAGAAGATATTCAGATCAATACCAGATTGCTCTGATACCAAGAGGAACCCTAGCTCTGGCGATTGAAGCCCTAGCAAGCTCGCGGGAAAGCCATGAAGACACTTAACCTAGTTCTATGTCTATAAATACAACATGTATATCATGACTCCATCATTGTAAAAAGATCGAACTTAATAAAATTTTTATCATTCTAATCTCTTTGGCGCGGGAAAAAGAGTAATACAATATTCTAAGAAGAACCCTAGCTTGGAGCCCCTAGCAAGCTCGGAAAGCCATGAAGACACTTAACCTAGTAGTCTTATTCAAAATTGTAAAAGATCGAATTTTTTTTTAACGGGTAATCAAATCTTAAGTTTTTAATTGCATTGATCGCTTATATATCTATTATTATTGTTTGTTGGCCGGAAGTTATAAACCGGGCACAACAACCTAAAAAGTAATTCAGTTCTCCAACCATGGACATTTCAAAAGTACAGGACATTTCTTTAACAAACCTATCAAGTATATCATTACAAGTTGAACCAAATACAATATCATCAACTTATATTTGAGCAACCATGATATCATTCTTAGAATTTTTAATGAAGAAGGTTCTATCAGCTTCACCTCTCAAAAACCCAAATTCAAGTAAGAAATTAGTAAGTCTACCATACCAAGCTCTAGGTGCTTGTTTAAGACTATACAAAGCTTTCTTTAACTTGTAAACATGATCAGGAAATTTTAGATTCTCAAAACCTTTAGGTTGTTCAACATAAGCTTCATCATCCATAATACAATTTAAGAAAGCAACTTTAACATCCATTTGATGCAAGTTAATGTTAATGAAACATGCAACAGCAAGAAGAAATCTAATAGATTATATTCTAGCAACAGGAGCAAATGTTTCATCAAAGACAATTCCTTCAATCTGAGTATAACCTTGAGCAACCAATCTAGCCTTATTTCTCACAATATTACCAGATTCATCAGTTTTATTTTTGAAAATTCACTTTGTTCCTATGACATTAATATCAGAATTAGGTCTAGGTACAAGTGTCGAAACATCATTTCTTTCAAACTGATTAAGCTCTTCATGCATTACATTTATCCAGTTTTCATCATTAAGAGCTTCTTTCACATTCTTGGGCTCAATTGCAGAATGATAACACTCAAAAGTTACCTGATTGCATATGGATGACATGCAAATTGATCTTACAAAGTTATTGATGTGAATATCCATTATTCTTGTAGTTTGTACACCAGTGGTAGCTTCTCCAATGATCTGATCTGATGGATGACTTTTCATTATCTTAGTTGAGGGAACCAAATGTTTTGGATACTGTGAATCTTGTGACAGATGTTCAGTATCTAAACTTTTGGGTAATGTTGTATCAGATGTTAAAGGGACATTCTGATCAACATCCTTATTATCTTCAGTGTCATCAGTATCTTTGGATACTTCTATCAAATCGGATACATTATCTTCAGCACTTTTACCTACAAGACTTGCAAGTTCATCAAATACCACATTAACAGATTCTTGCATTGTATCAGTTCTCAAGTTATAGATTCTATATGCATTGCTATTCTTAGAATATCCTAAAAAAAATCCTTTATCACTCTTTGAATCAAACTTATTCAACTGATCTCTATCATTCAAAATGTAACAAACAAAACAAAAAACATGAAAGTATTTCAAATTTGGTTTCTTGTTATTCAGAATCTCATAGGGAGTACAATTACTACCAGAACGAATATAGACTCTATTCACAATGTGACAAGCAGTATTTAAAGCTTCTGCCCAGAATTTCTTAGAAAGAATCTTTGAGGTTAACATAACTCTTGCCATTTCTTGCAAATTTCTATTCTTTCTTTCAGCAATCCCATTTTGTTGAGGAGTTTTAGGTGAAGAAAACTCTTGCAAAATACCTTTCTTTTCGCAAAAATTAGTAAACAAATTGTTTTCAAATTATCTTCCATGATCAGACCTTATCCTACTGATCTTTAAACATAAAACAGTTTTAAACCTTTTGTAAAGAATTTTAAACTCAGAAAATGTATCAGATTTTTCTTTCAGAAATATAACCCAAGTATATCTAGAAAAATCATCTACAAGAACATAAGAATACCTCTTCCCACCTAAACTTTCAGTTTCCATAGGACCCATTAGATTCATATGAATCAAATCACAACACCTGTTTGTTGTACATGCTGACAACATTTGATGTGTTGTCCTTACTTGCTTACCTTTCGGGTATGGTCCACAGATTTTTCCTTTTTCAAAGTTAAGATCGGGTAAACCAACAGCAACACCTAGTCTATGCAATTTCTGAATACTTCTATAATTAGCATGACTAAGTTTCTGATGCCACAAAATAATATCATCTGCTTTAGCACTTTTATAAGTATGGTTTGAACCAATCAAATAACAATTATCAGCAGATCTATTGCAAGTCATTAAGAATTCATCATTCTTATCAAATACATAGCATGAATTCTTGTCAAATTTCATATGTAAACATCATCACATAACAGACTAATACTAATCAGATTAGCAAGTAAACCTTTTACATGTAACACATTTGTCAACTTTGGAAAACCAGGAACATTCAAGGTTCCTTTACCAACAACTTTACCTTTTGAACCACCACCATAGGTAACATGACCACCATCACAAGATGTATAATTAGACAAATGATTAACTTGACCAGTCATGTGTCTAGAACAACCACTATCAAAGTACCAAGATCCATGAACACATGCTTTCAAAGATGTATAAACAACATTACACAACATGTTCTTCTGAATCCATTTTTAGTGTTGTTAATCTGTTTTATAGGGTGTTCAATTTTGTTGGGTAAAACAATTCCAGCTTTTAGATCTCTTCTTAATTTAGAATAGTATGGACAAATGTGACCTACTCCAGCACAATAAAAATAGACATACTCTTCAAATAATCCAGCATATTTCTTTTGTTTAAGACTCAAAGGATTTGTCAAATATGTTTCTTCTTTTACAAAAGAAATAGGTTTACTGGAGATTGGAGTGTCTTCATTAGTTTTCTCAAAACCAAGTCCAGCATTATCAAATCTACCTATCAATAATGCATTATTCAATTCAGTAGTGCTAGTAGAAAACTTTTTAAAACTTATAGTAGTACTTTTAAGTTCATCTTTCAAAGCATAAATTTTCACATCTTTTCTAGTTAAAAGAACTTAAAGCTTCACAAGATTCTCTTTCAAATCTGAATTTTCTAAAGATAAGGAACTCAACACCTGTTTTTGATTTTCTAAATCAAATTTAAACTTCAGATATTCAGAGTTACAATCAGCAGAACTTGATGTTTCAGCATTCAGAATAGTTCCAGAAAAACAGTTAATCTTAGAATCATATTTATTGAATGTTGTTTCAGATGTTGTGTTAACATCTAAATCTGCTCCAGACCAATAATCATCGAGATCATCATCAAATGTATCATCATAGACTATTCTATCAGACATAGCACTTAGTTCACATTTACTAGCATCAGTTTCATCATCAGAATCATCACTTAAGGTAGCATTAAAGATCATCTTTTTCCTAAGCATAGTATTAGCACATTCATTAGCATAATGACCATATCCTGAACATGCATCACATTTAACCTTTTTTTTGTACTCAGGATCATATTTGAACTTGTTATCCTTAGTAAATTGTGTAGGTTGATTGAAACTGGAAGACTGACTTGGAACAAGCTTTTTATCGGAGGGAGAAGTATTCTGATTATTTCTATCTTTTGGTTGAAAATTACCATTTGATTTTCTGAACTTTCCTTTTAGAAAAGATTTGAATTGCTTAGTGATAAGAGCAAATTGTTCAGAAACATTTTCATCACAAAAATCAGAGACATCTTCATCAGAATCAACTTCAGTAGCATAAGGATGTTTACCAACATTATCAGAAGTTTCACCTCTAAAAGCAAGTACTTTGTTGTCTTTATCTTTCTCATGTTTATCATCATCTAACATATTTGAGTTTATCTCATAAGTTTTCAAAATATTGATTAACTCATTTTGACTTAATAAATCAGTGTTTTAAGCCTCCTATTCCACATATTTTAGAATCAAACCGTTTAGGAACAATTCTAAGTATTTTATTGACTAACCGAGTGTTGGAAATTGGATCACAAAGTGAGTGTGACTCATTAGAAATCTCACTTTTTTATTGTATGATGAAATGGTTTCATCATCTTTCATCCTCAACTTTTCAAACTTGGTTCCCAACATTCGAAGTCTTGTCCTTCGAACACTTTTTGATCCTTCACAATGTTCCTGCAATATATCCCCTGCATCCTTAGAAGAAACACAGTTAGATATCAGTTTAAACATAGAAACATCAGTAGCAGTAAATATCGCATTAAGGGCTTTAGAGTTGAAATTGGTCGATGTGCATTCATCATTGGACCAATCAATCTCTTTTTTGACTTGCGATTCTCCATCTTTATCATCAAATGTCTTTGGTGGATTCCAACCAGATAACACACTACGCCATGCTCTCTCATCTATAGACTAAATATACATACGCATTTTAGGTTTCCAGTATGGGTAATTTGATCCATCCAAAATTGGAGGTTTTAAAGAAGGAGTCAGTGGATAATCCATTGCAAAAACACACTTTAAAACACAGGACCTTTAACTTAGTGTATCAAGTTTATGGCTCTGGCGCCAACTAACAGTGTGTGTGCGTGTATTTTCAGAGTGTTGTTGAAAATGTTGTGCAACATGTAAAATAAAATTTTGTATAGTCTGTAATCCAGACTATACGAATCTCATGGTTAAAAACATCACTATAACAAGTAGTGAGATACACAAGAACCTCTTACAAGATCCTAAAAGGTGTAGTGAAAAATCACACACCAAAAGCAATCTATTTAATCAAGTAACTAATGATTTTATTCAACCTAAAACTTGATCCAATAAGATAAAATCAATACTGATGGGAGAGATTGTATTCCTGCGACCAGTATAAATAGAATAACAACGACCCTCACACTCCTACTGGATACAAACACTCTAGGTTGTACTTTTGGTTGTGTCTCGGATGTTACTCTCTAAAGTTTGGAGTAGAGTAAATGGTATTTTACTTTTCCTCAAACTTGTATCTCGACCAATGCAGGATATATATAGACATTCGGATCAACTGCATTGTCCTATCCACTTGGCTTGGATAGCCTTGAACTTCTCCTCCACTATCTCCATGATCTTGGTGTAACCACCCATGATCTTTCTATTCTCATTCCACCACAATGCAACCGCTTGACAATATTCGAATTTGTCTTCAACCTGCAATGTAGGAAACATAAAAAAACACATCTGTTAAAACGGAGTTAGTGTTAGGAGAAAGGACAAATTTATGATGTTGTGCAGAATGTTGTCCAACATATGGAACAACATCCGTGCAACATCAACAATTTATACTTATGAATGATTACCTTGCAGGTATAAACTGGATGATGGAGTCTTCCGAGGTGAGGCCACTCGCAATTATCTGTGGTCGCGAGCTCCTGCTGGCAATGATGCCCAGCCTGCATATCTCCGGTGCATCTCCGACGATGCTCTGAAGTCCTGGACCTTGACCTGCATGAGGAGGCCTAGACACAACACTTTCCCAAAAACCTGACTTCCGGGGTCCCCCATCTATGACGCTCGCTGGCCTTCTTCGAGAAGTGTCACGAGTAGTATGATATAGCGAGGATGCAGGCTCAGATGGGTGAAGCGGCCTGCGTGAATATGAGGAAAGATCTGGAGAGGCACGCCAAAGAGAGGGAGTCCGCTATTACCACCAACGTTGCTGCCGAGGAGAGGTATAAAGAGGTGGTCTAAGAAAGGGATGATATGGGGAAGACGATCCGCCAGCAAAGGAAAGATCTCAATCTTCGAGATAAGAAGCTGAAACAGAGTGCAGATAAGGTTGCCGAGGTGGAGGATCGATGCCGGCGCTTGGAGGATGAGGTCAAGGAGCACACCGTCACTATTAAGTTGGAGCGCCATCAACATGGCCTATATCCACTCATTTTCCAATGTTGTTTGGGCATGCCACCGAGCTGGCAACCTCGAGGGGGCACGGACAGCAATGAAAGAAATGCTCGTCGCTTATATGCGCAACAACCCCGTTAGATAGAAGGATGATCTCCCTATCAAGGACCTAGCCGCCTATGGTGTTGGTTTCAGCTTCCTCCCTAATGATGCCAATCTTTATGATCCCGAGGAGCTCCTTGGGTTGTTGAATGAAGAGGAGGGCGATGGATAGGATGGTGGTGGTGATGGTGCGGCCGTTGGTGATGAAGGGAATCAGTCCGGCGTTGAGATTCCCGAGGTCGAACAAAAGGTGTCGATCAACCCTAATGAGGGGACCTCGGATGCTCCGCCGAGCTAATTTCCTTGTCTTCGGCTGCAGTTTGCTAGTGGCCTTCGGGCTTTTATTGTGTTTGTTGGGAGATGAATTTAATAAAGATATGATTTTCATTAGATCCCAAAACCCTGAGTATGACATGTTCAGAATAATCTTGATAGTTGAGTCAGGATTCAGTTTTAGAGTATTCAGGATGTTATCTGCAAAATGTATAGTCTGCAGATATATATCAAAGTTAGGATTCAAGATTTCAAGAACTCAAGAAGTTTCAAGAAACCGTTTTCAAAGATGAAATCAAGTTTCAAGTTTCAAGATGAAACGAAGAAATCAAGTCTCAAAGTGAGAAATCGAGATACGTAAGACTCAAAAGATGAAACTAAGATATCAAGACTCAAGATGAAATCGAGGAATCAAGACTCAAGATGAAGACTCAAAGATATCACCAAGACATCCGTGAAAAAACTCAAGACGCCAAGACTCGTAAGACCTCAAGACTCAAGACACGTAAGATGTAAGACAAAAGATCAAGATCAAGATCAAGATCAAGATCAAGAATATCAAGGCACGAATTATCAAGACTCAAGAATGCATCAATGCTCAAGATAAATCAATGTTCGAGGCACCAAACATATCTATCCAAGGATGCATACGGAGAAGATCGCGATTCCTTAGAAAAATAGATATTTGCCAAGACATTCAAATGCGCATAAAAGGAACTAAGACAAAGTGTTGTTAAGGTTATATCAACTCGAGGAGATTGTAACCAAAAGAGCCGCTTTGCGTTGTCTACCTTTAAATGGAGACAAAAGTCAAAAAGAGGAAGACAACTGACCTTTATACCGATAATCGACAAAGAATGTGTCATTGAAAAAAGATCAAGAAGTACAAAGTTCGATCAAAAAAAGTGAAGACCGGCTACATGAAAGGTTATTGCCTAAAAACGTGTTAGGGAGTGTCAAACCCTAAATATAGCCATTTCTCACACACCATAAGAGGAAACTCACGAAGCTATCTCTCCAACGGATAGTTTTTAATAGTAACCTTGGTGTATGCCTATAAATACTTGTGACCCTCTACATTGTAAGGTTACGGTAAATTTGTAAGCAACTCAAGAACTCAAACTTATTATCAATAAAGTTGAAGCCTTCGAAAAAAACCTGAAATTTCCCAAGTGCTTTATATTGAAGAGAGCTCATTAAACTAAGCCTAGCTTGATAAGATATATCCAAAATCTTAGTCGAGATATCCTAGCCTTTGCATTGTTCTTTATTGTAAAGGATATCTCATCCTAGTTGGAAACCAACAAAGAAACCCCAAACCCATTGTAAGGTAGTTTGAGTGTGATTGTTGGTGAGATTGGAGTTATAAAGAGTGAGTAAACTACATTGAGGTAGTCAGAAAGCTCTAGAGGAGAAGTTAGTAAACTACTTGTGGTAGTCTGAAAGCTTGTGTGAGTTGAGTAAGTAAACTACAGAGGTAGTCAGAAAGCTCAAGGTCGGGTTGAGTAAGTAAACTACAGAGGTAGTCAGAAAACTCAGGGCCGAGTTGAGTAAGTAAACTACAGAGGTAGTCAGAAAACTCAGGGCCGAGTTGAGTAAGTAAACTACAGAGGTAGTCAGAAAGCTGAAAGAAGTGATTAGTGAATTTCTCTGAAGAGATCAGAGAGAGTGGACGTAGGAGCTTGAGTCTCTGAACCACTATAAATTGTTGTGTTCTTTGCTTTCCATTTTTGCTTTGCTTAACTGTTGCATATTTTCTAAAAGCATATTTTCACTAACATTTCAGTTGGAATCAATCCACTGAAGTTGCATATAATTGAATCACAGCCTAATCACTATTCCAGTAAAGGAAGGTTTTCAGCAAAAGCTTAAAACGAGTATAAACTAAGGGCCAACCATTCAAGACATCTCGAGTAGCTAGAACAGAGATAGTTACCAAACCGAACTTACTCTTACGAGGGTTCGAAGAAGTTAGTTATCCGATCCAAGCAACTCGAGGATCTCTCAAAACTTCGAGGACTCGGTTGGGATTATCGAGGTATCGAAAGCACTTCGAGGATCACTTTGTCTCGAGATAGACTTTGACTCGAAGCGATCCAGGCTTCTCAGGACCAAATCATTAGGACATGACGACCTAAAGTGACCTCGAGAAGAAAAGTTTTAAAACACCGAACACGTGTATTCCCCCATACACGTGTAAGACTCGTTTGCACGGGACCAACAAGTGGTATCGAGCAAAGGGTTCAACTTGACCACCTGCTTTGTTGACCTAAGTTTTATTTGCTAAAATACTTGTGGTCTATCTGAACTGATCTTATTTGCTGAATTCTTAAAAGACTCAGATAAAATGTCTTCTAAGAAACTTCCCATGTTCTCAGTGGAGAACTATGATTTATGGAGATTGAGAATGCAGGCTCACCTGTATTCTAAACATGAGCGAATGTGGAGAGTGGTCTCTGAAGGGCCATTCCAATTTATCGTGGTGAATCCCAAAGGAGCGAAAATGAGAGAAACGATCCCGAAGCGAAATTTCCTAAGTCGATGACCAACCTGACTTCGAGGAGAGAAAGTTAGTCAATCTAGACTATATAGCTAAAGACACACTATATCAAGATACAATTGATGATGGTGTGATGGGAATGATCTCTCATTGTAATACTGCAAAAGAAATTTGGGATACACTATATTCAGAATGTGCCAAGGCACGAGATCATATCAAGGAAAACAAACTTTCAGTTGCAATTGGAAAGTTTGATAGTTTTGAAATGGATGAAGGTGAATCTATAGACAAATTGGAAGTCAGGTTCACTAGCATTATGAATGATCTAAATGCACTTGGTAAGAAATATCCACAAAGAGAAGTTGCATTGAAAATTCTTAGAGGTCTTTCTAAGAAATGGGATATACATGCAAAGTGGTGATTGAAAACACAAAAACATTAATTCAATGCCATACCAACAAGTCTCTTCGAAATTTGAAGGCCTATGAGTTTGTAATTGATAAGAAATCTAAAAAAGGTCGACAAAGAAAGATGATTCATCATCTAGTAAGAATGTGGCTTTTAAGGCCAAGGATAAAACCCAGAAAACTAGAGAGTTCGAGAACTCCCTTGCTAAAAATCGGGATGAGCTTGAGGATAAGCTAAAGACCGATGGCAAGGAGGTTTGAAAGACTTAATAATCGATATGGAAAATACAAAAACTATTACAGAACCATAGGTACCGGAAGAAACCCGAGGCGGATCAACCGAGAAGAAGAAGGACCGAAAAGTCGAGGGTCTTCATCCAAAAGGAAGGACTCCAAGTCCAAAGAAGAAAGTGATCAGGATGATGATGCCAACAGATGCTATAATTGCCAAAAGAAAGGTCACTTCCAGTATGATTGTCCAGATCTGAGTGCTAAAGAGAGAAGAGAAAGGCAAGCTAAAAGAGACAAGAAGTTCTCTAGCAAAAAGGCCATCATTGCAGAAGAAGAACATTCTGAGGAGGGATCTAGCTCTTCAGATGAAATATTCTCAGACAGTGAAAGTGATGACATCTGTCTGATGGCCATTGAGGAGGTAAACTCTTCTTTCTCTGTTGTTGCTCCTACACTAGCACAAGAGTTGTCAAGTTCAACTGTAAAAAGTCATTTTGACCTGATGGATTCTTTTGAGAGTCTAATGAAGGACTATGCTGTTTTACAAGAACTTCTAAATGAAACTCAAGAGCAGAATAAAGAACTGAAAGTTTGAAAAATCTAAAATGGAAAGACTAGCAATAAATTGAAATCACTTCTCGGTTAATGGGAGCTACTGATGAACTGGATGTTCTGAAAGTACAACTCTCAGAGAAAGAGAAGTTGATAGTGACCCTAACTGAAAAGCTAGAGAAATCCACTAAAGAGATTCAGCTGATCAAAACTAAGTTCAATGACCTCTCTGAGAAGCATGAAACTCTACAGAAATGTGAGGATAGTGCCACAGAAGAAGTTAACTCTATTGAATACTGCATCTAAAGTAATAGATGAAATTCAGAGTTACCAGAGATCTGCCACTATAAAATCTGGATTGGGATACATTCCAGGGGGAACCTCACAAGGTCATCTGAATGCTGCATCAAGTAGCAAGAAGGCAATCTTTGTAAAACCAGTGGCACCTACACTTCAAAATGAAGAAATGCCCAAGGTTGTAGACAATGGTAAAGGACCCCATAAGCCAAAAAAACTGAATGATCAGGTAGGAAAGCCCAAACCTCAGGTGAAGGCTAGAAAACCTGAGCACTCAGTTGGAAAATTTCAGGCAAGTACTTCAAAGCCTCAGGCTAAGAATGCAAACCTGAAAGGATCTACACTGAACCATCAGAGGAATCTTCAGAAGAGAAAAACTCAGCAAAGACATTCTCAACTGAAGAGACCAAGTCCTCAGTATACTGAAAGACCAAAATTTCAGTACAGGCAACCTGAACCCCACTTGCCTAAGGGTAAAGGTTACCTGAACCCGAGTCAACAAAGATTCAGACCAGCTGCACAAAAGCTAAAGCAAATGAACAAAAGGCCTAAACCAAAGAAAAATTCAAAAGCCCATGTTCATGCTAAGGCTAGCACTCATACACAGGAAACTGCTAAGGCACCCAGAGTAGTAAATGTTTATGGAAGATAGATCAGCCACTCTAAAGTGATTAGAGTTGTCAGGCAGATTTGGATTCCGAAAGGTACAACTAACCTTGTAGGACCCTACACAAATTGGGTACCTAAAATTGATCTTTTTCGGGGAGGAAAACAAGGGCACCTTTGGTGATTGAAGATCACATAACACTGATGAGTAGAGATGAAAAAAGCCCTTGATGTATGGTATCTTGACAGTGGATGCTCAAGACATATGACAGGATTCAAGAAGATACTCAGTGACTATGTTGAACAAAGAGGCCCTCAGATCACTTTTGGAGATAACTCAAGGGATGATCAAGTATATGGAACTTTGGAAATCGACTCGGTTCATATCCATGGTGTTTCATATGTATCCGGATTGAAGCATAACTTGCTTTCAATAAGCCAAATGCGTGATAAAGGTTTTAATGTTGAGTTCTCTAAGAACTTATGTTATGTGAAAGATGATATCTCACGAAAAGTATTTCTTGATCGGGTACTAGAAAAGGAAATGTGTATCTTGCTGATTGGAGTTCAACTCCTAAAGATACATGTTTGGTTGCAAAAAGATCCACAGATACCAGTTGGTTATGGCATAAAATGATGAATCACCTGAATTTCAAAACCCTAAATAAGCTTGCAAGATTAGCTCTTGTGAGAGGGTTGCCTAATGAAGTGTTCAGTAAGGAACATATATGTGATGCGTGCTAAAAAGGAAAACAAATTAGAGCATCATTTAAAAGTAAAGTAGATGTTTCTACTGAAAGAATACTTCAGTTGTTGCATATGGATCTATTTGGTCCAATAACACCAGTGAGTACTAATGGCAGGAAATACACACTAGTAGTAGTTGATGACTACTCAAGATATACTTGGGTCATATTCTCACTC
Source organism: Stenogyne calaminthoides (assembly GCA_037126765.1). NCBI lineage: Eukaryota > Viridiplantae > Streptophyta > Magnoliopsida > Lamiales > Lamiaceae > Stenogyne > Stenogyne calaminthoides. The sequence continues at coordinate 33,823,512 of JBBCBC010000001.1, read as the reverse complement.
AGTAAGAAAGAGACTCAGATAAGCTGCCATAATTACTGAAAAGGCTCAGTATTGAGAAAAATCTGAGTGTGGTCAAAATCAGATCTGACAAGGGAACTGAATTTATAAACCATATTATATCTGATTATTGGCAAAGAAATGGAATTTCTCATGAAACATCACCGCAAGGACCCCCAACAAAATGGTGTTCTTTGAAAGAAGGAACAGGACTCTTAAAGAAGGTTGCAAGGACAATGATAGCTGAGGCTGATATTCCTAAAAGATTTTGAAATTTCAAGTCATCAACACTGCATGCTATTCTCAGAAAAGATCCATGCTGACCAAGAGTCAAGGCAAAACACCTTATGAGCTTTGGAATGATAGGAAGCCTCTTGTTTTTTTTCTTTTCGTGTGTTTGGTTGCAAGTGTTTCATACACAATAATGGTAAAGATCGGGTTGAAAACATTTGATAGCAAAGTCGATGAAGGAATATTCTTAGGGTATTCTCAAGTCAAAAAGCTTTCAGAGTTTACAATCAGAGGACTCTTATTGTGGAGGAAACACCTCATGTTGTTTTTGATGAATCTACTTGTGTTCGGAAGAAAGCGGGAACATGATGCATAAGAATGACCAAGAGGATCACCAGATTAAGCCCGAAAAAAGAATGACAAATCATCCATCGAACTAAAAAAAAGAAGAAGTCGGTCACATTCTATGATTGGAGTGACTCAGACTCAGATAATGAAGTTCAAGATGGAACTCAGGATGGTGAGACTCAGGAAAGCCAACACACCAAAGGTGACCAATCTGAACAGACACCAGTTCAGACTCAGGTATGTGATGCCAATGAAGATGTGGTCACAGCTGAGGCAAATTCTGAATCTATCAACCAAAGGGGAACAAATGTCTCGACAATGTTCTCGAATAGAATTTCCACGAGGAAGATGATTCTCTTTCTCCTTTTTCGTTGTTCCTCGAAGTTTATTGAATTAACTGAACCTAACATTTCAAATGTTGAGGATACTGTTGAAGGGGGAACATCTAGAAGAAGATGGTTAGATAGTCATCCTACAAGTCAGATTGTTGGTGATCTAACTGAAGGTGCCACAACAAGAAGGTTCCATGGTGAGAGTGCACTATTCTGCTGCTTCCTATCAGAGAAAGAGCCTACTGAGATTGGTGAAGCTCTACAAGATTCTCATTAGATTACTGCTATGCAAGATGAGCTGAATCAATTCTCAAGGAATGAAGTATGGGAGCTAGTGGATAGACCTGAAAGGCACAATGTCATTGGAACCAAGTGGGTATTTAAGAATAAAAGAGATGAAAACAACAACATTGTAAGAAACAAGGCAAGGCTAGTTGCACAATGTTATTCCCAACAAGAAGGCTTGAATTATGATGAAACCTTTGACTTTTTGTTGCAAGACTAGAAGCCATCGATTGTTTCTTGCATATCGCCCACATGAAGTTTCACATCTATCAAATGGATGTGAAAAGTGCATTTTTGAACGGTGTGCTTAAAGAAGAGGTTTATGTAGAACAACCTCCTGGTTTCAAACAGAATGACCAAGTTTACAGGCTCAGAAAAGCCTTGTATGGTCTTAAGCAAGCACCCAGAGCATGGTATGATAGTCTTTCTCAGTTTCTTACTTATCATGGTTTTGTCAAAGGAACTGTTGATAGAACTCTGTTCAGGATAGAAGATGGGGAAGATATCTTACTGGTTCAGATATATGTTGATGATATCATTTTTGGATCCCCAAATCATCGGTTGTGTGAAAAGTTTTTTCATCGATGAAAGGCAAATTTGAGATGTCTATGATGGGGGAGATGAATTTCTTTCTAGGTCTTCAAGTGAAACAATCAAAGGAAGGAATCTTCATCAACCAGGCAAAGTACACCAGAGATCTGATTGCCAAATATGGTGTTCAGAATTGCAATGCAGTTAGAATTCCTATGAATACTGACTACAAGATGGATCCTGATTCTGAAGGCAAATCAGTAAGGCATACTGATTATAGAGGAATCATTGGATCATTGCTCTATCTCACGACAAGTAGGCGGATATAACATTTCTTTGTTGGGATATGTGCAAGATACCAAGCTAATCCTAAGGCTAGTCACATTGAGGTCGCCAAAAAGATCTTGAAGTATCTTAAGGGCACGATGAATAGAGGATTATGGTATCGGTGATGATAACCTGAATTAACCGGGTTACTCGGGATCTTTGATTTTGGAGGTTGCAGAATTGACAGGAAGTCCACTACAAGAACTTGTCAATTTCTAGGAAGTAAGTTGATATCTTGGTTTTCGAAGAAATAGACCTCAAGAGCAACCAAGATTAATCGGGTTTGAATACATGGCTGCGAGGAAGGCTGCAGGCCTGATTCTTTCGCTCGCACAACAATTAAGGGATTATAAAGTTGTAGCCAATGAAGTACCAATATTTTGTGACAATAATAGTGCCATTGCTATTTCACAAAATCCGGTATTGCAAGCATGTGGATATCAGACATCACTTCATCAGAGATCATGTCGAGAAAAAGAACATCAGGATGGAGAAAATTTATACTGATAAGCAGAGAGTTGATATCTTGACTAAACCTTTGGCTGAATCAAGATTTCAGGAACTATCAGTTGAATTAGGGATGTTGGATCTAGGTGTATAGAGTAAAATCTGAAAAATTGAAGATTTTCAGATGCATGAAGTTTTCTCAGATTTCTACTGAGAAACTCAGGATAAAATTGGAAATACTTAACTGAGTCTCAGGAAACTCAGATTTACTGAAGGTCAATACTCAGTAGCATACTGAACCCATTCAGTACTCAGTATCAAACTGACATTTTATCAAGGTCAATACTCAGTAAGACTGATAAGAGGGAAATTAGTCTGAAGAAGTAATGACTCATGCGACTCATTTATTGCTTAAGTGAAACTAAGTAATCATTCGCAATAAATACAAAACACCTAAGAAATGTTTTTGGGTGGGATCTTTGAAATTCCTAAGAAGGTCAACAGTCATTAAATGCTCTGTTACATTTAATCACCAATGAAGTTAAAATGGCAGCTTACTTTTCGGGGATCGACCTTTCACATACCCGATTAATCGTGGATTAATCTTAACCGTTGCTTTTCACCTAACCAACGTGAATTCCCACGATCTCGAAACTATATATTCCTCAAGAAGCCATTCAAGCCAAACTTTACCAAACCCTTCGTTCCCAAAATACTCTGCAAATAAATCCCTTTGCCCAGAAAACCCAAACCCTAAATCTTCAAATCTGAAATGGCTCCTACCATATTCGAAAGATTAGCCGAGACAAATAAGCTATGGTACGAATACGTTGTGTCTCTGGAGAGCACGTCAAATGCCAAGCGTGAAGAAGAAGCGCTGCACTTAATCAGATTGGCAAAACTGAAGAACCTCGTCGCAAATTGACCGGAGGTGGAGTATACCCGTGAGGTAATAGAGTTTGTTGCAAATATGGAAATCAGTGAGGAAGATTGTATAGAATCTAAAATTTCCATTTTGCATCTCGAACAATCGATGAAATATGTATATTTTGTTCGAGAGCTCTATATAGTCCCTAAGCATTTGAACGACGTATTTGAGTTGTGCGATAGGGGAGATGATCCCTCATTGTATATGTTGGGACGGGAACAGGAGTATCTTGACAAGGTTTCCGAGAAACCTATTAAGTTTGAGGCAACTCTGCACAAACGGTATCTACAGCCGAAATATAGAGTATTGATGGATATTGTTGGAAAGTGCATAATGAGTCGATCTGGAAGCTTCGAGCAGATCAGCACTCCCAAACTCCGACTGATGGCAGCGATTGAGGACTCACCCACCAAGGACTTCAACTGGCTGAAGTATCTGATCAAGGTGGTGTCTGAGCAAGCCAAGGTCATAAAAAGGGAGAATGATGGGGCAATATCTATCAAAGGCAGAATCCTCCACGCCACCAAAATTGCATTCATTCTGGAGATGTGCCGAGAGGAGGAGGATATTTTTGCCAACTCTACCCCATTCTCTAAGTCCAAAATTATGTTCAAACTGATTGCTAAGAAGAGGACTTTCAAGGGAAAGAAAGAGAAGAAAGTGGAATCACCGGTTGCGGCTGCTGAAAAGGAAACCCAACAAGCCAGGGGGAAGGTGTTGTTGGAAGCCAAGAAGGAGCAGGTGTGAAAATTTAGAAGCAGAAAACCCTTGCTCCAAAACGCAAAAGGATGGTGGTTCTCACTGATGAAGATGAGGAAAGTGAGACTGAGGAGATTCAGCCTGAGAGCCAAACTGCTCAGAAATCGCCTTTACATGTATTGGCTCAAGCTATCTCAAAGGCACAGGATCAAACTGAGGAGCAAGTCTTCTCTGAGGTTCTTGAGACTTCACTGAGCTCAGACAAATTTTCTCAGGAAATTTTCCAAGGACCTCAGACCTCAGAGAATGTTCAGATCCCTGCTGAGGAAGTGCCCGCTCAGTTCTCAGAGCAAGCAGATATTCCCACTGAGGAGGCGCCAGCTCAGACCTCAGAACCAAGTCATATCCAGACTGAGGAACTGCCTGCCCAAACCTCAGAAGCTGCTGAGCCTCAGGAGCCGATGAACTTTGAAGAGCTCCTTAGTGAACTATTGATTGAACCTTCCACTGAACCTGAGAGCCCGATGCTCAAGAAAGGAGAAGCTGAAGAGACCGAATGGCGAAGCAAGGGGGAACGGTTCATTCTTGACCGCTACCCTGAGCTGAGCTCATTCCCTGACCTCCAAGACATCTTCTTCAGATTGAGGTCAATCGGCCTACATCCTCAACCAGACTCTTCCAGAGATGCTTAATATTGCTTCATTTAGAGGGGAAGACTGGTGGAACGAGGAGACAACTTTTCTCACTGAATTCTCAGGGTTCAGAAAAACCAAGCTCCGGATGAAAATCTCAGATTTTGATGAGCTTGTGAAGAGGAAGGTGGCTGAGAGAACTGCTGAAGTTGGTGCCCCGAGCTCCATTGACAAATCTCAGGATGGGGACCAACAAGGGGATGATGAGAGTCAATCTCAGAAGGAGAAAGACTCAACTGATGTTAATCAGGCTGTTGTTGAACATCCTCAGACTGAAGTTAGCTTTCAGGTAACTTTTGGCACAACTAATAATTATGCCAGGATTACTGAAGTTCCTACCTTTAAATCTGTAATGTCTGATATGCGATCGAGGCTCAGGTGGACACCCATGCTCGTGGTGAAACCTCGGTTCAAACTAAAGCTCGTGTTCAGACCGAGACTCGGGAGGATGAATACCAACTCGGGGAGGCACAGCAGATCAAGAATGCTCCCGAGATTGACCTCCCCCGTGATGGAGAAATTGGAGAAGGTTGAGCCAATCTTGAACAAAATTGCTCGGATGGAGGAAGTTTTGGCCAACCAATCTCGTAAGATTGAAGGATTGAGTACTTCTTCAGAGTCGGTTGCTTGAGCTCTATATGAGAAAAAGCCGACCTCCATGGAAGCAAAGCTAGAAAACAAGATGGAGGGGTCAAATTTGAACTTAATGAAGAGTCAAGCAAAGGCATCGTGGAGCGGCACACAAATTCTTGAAGCAAAGTTGGTTGAGAAGAATGAGATGCTAGTGAAGATTTTTGTTGAGGAAATGAGCTCAATGCTCATGGCCAAGATGATAGATATGTTCAAGGAAGCTCTCTCAAGCCAATTTGCTCATCCGTCTCAAGAATTCTCTCGCGGGCGAAGAACCACCTTATGCTGCTCGAGGAGGAGCAAGATCAGATGGCAGGGGAGGTGCGGAGTGTCAAAGCAAAGAGCAATACCATATGGACACAAACTCTCTCCAAAGTTTTCGCCAGAGTATGGTTCCAAGAAGGGGGAAAGACCTGGAGCTGATCTCATGGAATTATTGGAACATACTCTGAAGGGCAAGGTTGTTAAAAATGCTGAAAAGAAGATACTTGCCGAAGCCATGAAAGAGATTGAAGCCACTGAGAAGCTTAAGTTCAAGGAGGTGGAGAAGCCAGTCTACACTCAGGTTTCAGAGGAAACAATGCAGGAAGTTGCTGTAGAGAAACTGAGTGGTAGAGGAAGGATTGGTACAAGCCTAGCTGGTGCTGAATTGCCCATCAAGAGAAAGGCTATGGCGATGGAAGAGCCTGAGGGCAAAAGAGCAAAGGCTTCTAAGCCAGTTCAGAGGAAATTGATATTGGGTACTGAAGACTCTGAAGTCGAGCCAAAGAAGAAAGTCTTCAACACTAGAAGCGCTCTGAAAACACTCCAGATTGAACAAGCGAAGAAAACTGATGCTTTTGTTTCTGGTGTACCAGTGATCAGAAAGAAGGCTGAAGAAGAGCAGAAAAGAAGGAGCGGGTTCAAAAGGTTCGCAAGCAAGAGGAGAGGGAACACAAAAGCACAGAAATGGCCAAGACGTTGACAAGTGGATGCCTATCCATTTCAACGATGCGGGGAAGAAATCAAGAGAACCCTCCGGTTCTACTATGATCCGCTTTCGAGAGAATGGAGAGGGAGAGCTCAGATCCGAATGAGGCTTTCATCGATTATCTCTCGACCTTCTATCCAAAATATCTCCAAGGATGGATAAATCTAGCGGATGAAGGAAAGGTGCAGATAACCGCCCCTGGTCCATATGTGTACCCTCCTCCCAGGCTGGAGAATGGCTGTGTAAATGAGAAAGCCATTTCTCAGGAAATATCTCAGTACGCCACTCAGTTAGGTGTGACAGGAATCAATCCGGATATCATCAAAGAAAGAGATGCACTGAAGAAGAGATATTACAGAATGTTCGACCTAGAAGTCCCTGCTGATGAGGTGGAAGAGCAGAGCTGAAGAACCGAACTGAAGAACATAATGAAGACTCAGAAGATGAAGACTCAGAAGATTCATGTAATCTTTTATCTTTTTTTTGTCTTTTTGATTTTGTTTGATAAGATTCATTGTAACCTGTAACAGTCTACCTATCATCAATGAAAATTTATCATTTATGCTCAAAAGATAATATCTCATTATCTTATTACATGTCTTTTACTTTTGATATGCCTGAATTATTGTCTCTGAATTAATTGTTTAAGAGGGAAATTGTTTTGAAAATTAAAGTATTTGGTGATGAATCATTTAAGAAATTCATTACTGAAGAAATTGTTGGGAGACTAATTGTTAGGAGATTCTCTACTTAGGAAATTATTGGGAGATTCTCTGTTCAGGAAATTGTTGGGAGTTATAACCAATCTTGTAATATGATAAACTGAAACCTGAGTTCAGGTTATATGTTTGTAACAAGATAGGTTTTGGCATCATCAAAAAGGGGGATATTGTTGGGAGATGAATTTAATAAAGATATGATTTTGATTAGATCCCAAAACCCTGAGTATGACATGTTCAGAATAATCTTGATAGTTGAGTCGATTAGGTTTTAGAGTATTTCGTAATGTTATCGCAAAATGTATAGTCACAGATATAGATCGGGGTTAGATTTGAAGATTTCGAAGAACTCAATAAGTTTCAAGAAACCAAAGTTTTCAAGATGAAATCGAAGTTTCAAGTTTCAAAGATGAAACGAAGAAATCAAGTCTCGATGGTGAGAAATCGAGATATCAAGACTCAAGATGAAATCGAGATATCAAGACTCAAGATGAAATCGAGGAATCAAGACTCAAAGATGAAGACTCAAGATATCGATCAAGACATCTATAAAAACTCGAAGACGTCAAGACTCGTAAGACTCAAGACTCGTAAGACTCAAGATACGTAAGATCAAGATCAAGATCAAGAATATCAAGGCACAAAGAATTATCAAGACTTCGAGAATGTAATCGAATCTTTCAAGATAAATCAATGTTCGAGGCATCGAACATATCTATCACGAAGGATGCATCTGAAAAAGATCGCGATTCCTTAGAAAAATAGATATTTGCCAAGACATTCAAATGCAGACAAAAGGAACTAAGACAAAGTGTTGTTAAGGTTATATCAACTCAGAGATTGTAACCAAAAGAGCCGTTGCGTTGTCTACCTTTAACTGGAGACAAAAGTCAAAAAGAGGAAGACAAAGATCGCACCATATCGATAATCGACAAAAGGATGTGTCACAAAAAAGATGTCAAGTACAAAGTTTGATCGCAAAAAGTGAAGACCAGCTACATGAAAGGCTATTGCCTAAAACCTGTTAGGGAGTGTCAAACCCTAAATATAGCCGTTTCTCACACACCATAAGAGGAAACTCACGAAGCTATCTCTCCAACGGATAGTTTTTAAGAGTAACATTGGTGTATGCCTATAAATACTTGTGACCCTCTACATTGTAAGGTTACGGGAAATTTGTAAGCAACTCAAGAGCTCAAACTTATTATCGCAAAGTTGAAGCACTCGAAAAACCCAGAATTTCCCAAGTGCTTTATATTGAAGAGAGCTCATTAAACTAGGCCTAGCTTGATAAGATATATCCAAAAGCTTAGTCCAGATATCCTAGCCTTTGCATTGTTCTTTATTGTAAAGGATATCTCATCCTAGTTGGAAACCAACCAAGAAACCCCAAACCCTTTGTAAGGTAGTTTGAGTGTGATTGTTGGTGATATTGGAGTTGTAAAGAGTGAGTAAACTACATTGAGGTAGTCAGAAAGCTCTAGAGGAGAAGTTAGTAAGCTACTTGTCTACAGAGGTAGTCAGAAAGCTCAAGGTCGGGTTGAGTAAGTAAACTACAGAGGTAGTCAGAAAACTCAGGGCCGAGTTGAGTAAGTAAACTACAGAGGTAGTCAGAAAGCTCAATGAAGTGATTAGTGAATTTCTCTGAAGAGATCAGAGAGAGTGGACGTAGGAGCTTGAGTCTCTGAACCACTATAAATTGTTGTGTTCTTTGCTTTCCGTTTTTGCTTTGCTTAACTGTTGCATATTTTCTGAAAGCATATTTTCACTGACATTTCAGTTGGAATCAATCCACTGAAGTTGCATATAATTGAATCACATCCTAATCACTATTCCATTAAAGGAGGGTTTTCAGCAAAAGCTTAAAACGAGTATAAACTAAGGGCCAACAATTCCGCACATCTGAGTAGCTAGATCAGATAGTTACCAAACTGAACTTACTCTTCTGAGGGTTCAGTAAGTTAGTTATCTGATCCAAGCAACTCAGGATCTCTGAAAACTCAGGACTCAGTTGGGATTATCTGAGGTATCTGAAAGCAGCTCAGGATCACTGTCTCAGATAGACTTTGACTCAGAGCGATCTGTGCTTCTCAGGACCAAATCATCAGGACAACCTGACCCAAGCTGACCTCAGTAAGAAAAGTTTTAAAAACACTGAACACGTGTATTCCCCCCCATACCCGTGTAAGACTCGTTTTCACCGGGACCAACAGTGTTTGCCCTTCAAGGTTTTTTGCAAAGTTAGTTCTTTTGCCTTCAGGCTTTTGTTTGTAAGGGTTTGCCCATCGGGCGTTGTACTTTTGTTGCCTTCCGGCTTTATTAATGAACCGTTTTCCTTTAATCTCTCTGATGTCGCTGCTTTATTTTCTCGTTCTTCTTCTGAATGCTTTTTTATTGCCTGAACGTCTTAGTATTTTTCGTAATGTATCCTGTACGTGAATTTTCTGAGGTCAGTTGGCTTGTGTGTTTGAAATCCTGAGGCACAAAGCATGATAATATGTTCCTTAGTTGATATAATTTGCGACCATTATGCCTTTGGAATTTTCTGGCTTGGTCGACTTTTGATATGATTTGCAACCTTTCTGCTTTTGGAATTTTCTGGCTTGGTCGACTTTTGATATGATTTGCGACCTTTCTGCCTATGGAATTTTCTGGATTAGTCGACTTTTGATATGATTTGCGACCTTTCTACCTTTGGAATTTTCTGGCTTGGTCGACTTTTGATATGATTTGCGACCTTTCTGCCTTTGGAATTTTATGGCTTGGTCGACTTTGATATAATTTGCGACCTTTCTGCCTTTGAAATTTTCTAGCTTGGTTGACTTTTAAAGATTTAGGACAAAGACTCTAGTTGGTGCGGCCTTCTGGGAGGTCGCATCCTTATCCCCTTGTCCTTAGTCTTTAAAAAGTTATTTTCATTTGGGAGGTCGGAGACCTGCCCCCAAGTTCCTAAATGTATATGATTTTGACAAAACTCTCTAGACCGCCAACTAAAATTTATTTCATTTCTTGAGATACTAAATACATAAAAGAAAATATTCCTAAAATTTCTCACATTACTGATAATATTTTTTGAGATAGGTAACATTCCAAGGGTACTGAACTGGGGTGCCTTTGGTATCCTTGAGCTCGTATGCCCTATTTGACAAGCATTATGAGATTCTTAAAGGTCCTTCCCAGGTCAAGCTGAACACTCCTTTTGGCACGCCGAGTATCTTACGTAAAACTAGATCGCTGATCTTGAACCTTCGTCTCTTGACTTTCGAGGTGTAATATTTTTCTAATTTCTGTTTGTAGCTCGCATTTCTTAGGTCGACATTCATTCTTTTTTCCTCAAGGAGATCGAGCTCGAGAGACAGAGCTTGATTGTTGGCCTCCGTAATGACTTGCGAGGTGCGATGACTACGTATCTCGACTTCGGCGGGTATGACCGCCTCCATTCCAAAATCTAGGGCGAAAGGTGTTTCACTTGTCGAATTTCGGAAAGTAGTTTGATAGGACCACATAATTCTGGGATCTTGAACGCCCATAACCCTCTCGATCCTTCGATCTAGATCATAAGAGTGTGCTTGATTATCTTGTTCACCGCCTCCACTTGGCCATTTGACTGCGGATCGCAATCTTCCATTTCGCAAAGAAAGCGTCAATTTTGTACCCGTCGAACTGATTTCCATTGTCCGTGACAATTGCCTGTGGAAGACCGAAACGACAAATGATATTCTTCCATATGAAACGAATAACCTTCTCTTGGGTAATTTTGGCCAAAGGCTCTGCCTCCGCCCATTTGGTGAAATAGTCCACGACTACAATTGCGAACTTCGAGTTGCCTGAGGCCTTTGGGAAAGGACCTATAAGGTCGATCCCTCACTTTGCGAAAGGCCAGGGGCTGTAAATCGAAGCGACCTCCTTTGGGGCTCGTCTTATGGTCGGAGCACAGATTTGACATCGATGACATTTCTTGGCATAGAAATAACCTTGCCTAATTGTCTTGTATACCTGACTGTCCCCGATGTGGTTTCCACAAATTCCTTCATGAATTTCTTTTAATATAGTTTGTCCCTCCTCCGGTGTGACACACTTCAACAAAGGTAGTGAGAAACTTCGCTTATAGAGTTGGTCGTCAATGACAGCGTACCTCGCTGCTCGCAATTGAAGATGTCGAGCTAAAATCTTATCACCGGGCAGGGTTCCATTTCCGATGTAGCCTATAATTGGGGTCATCCAATTGTCCTCCGGGACCGCGACCTGGAAAACTTCGACACACTGGCCTGAAGGTTTCACCTGACTCATCCATGTAAACCTCATTTATGTCGATTGTGGTACCGCTTCCCGAAGGCAGTGTTGGGGTTATACTGGAAAGTATGCTTTTACTTTGTATAATCAAACTGAATTTTTGTCTTATTTACTGAAATTAAATTATATATCACTATTGCTTTAAATATGATTGAATGTTATATATATTTACTGCATAAATGTTCCATAAATAGTACGTGTTACATTGTAGTTAATGTGGTGATACTAGATCACAGAAGATCACATTAGCAATTCCTTGTAAACAAGTACAAATTCACAACCTAGATGGAAATGAACAATCCATTGTGAAAGGTTGAAGTGTAAGGCTCAGATTGACTTGTCTTGACCAAGAGATTACACTAGTGCATTATGATGCGCTGAATAGGACCTATAGGAGGATAAATTCTTCAATACTTAATATAGAAGAATTAGACCTCAGTGGTTCGTTATTTCATAATCTCTGTCACTTATTAAGGATTGTGTGTGATTAATAATTATTGCTTTGACTTATGCTGGGAAGAGAATCATTGCGACTTCGATACCTTATATCTTGGGCAATAATATTAATTACATGACGATTGCTAAATTAATACAGAGAATCGTGTGCTTGGAGAGTCTTGTGTGATTTGTCCCCTTGGTGCGCTCAAAAGTTTTATTATACCAAATCTTGCAAGTTGAATTAGTTTCAGGTATAGATAATAATGTTAAGTTGTTCTTACTCCAAGGAAAAATATATTAATTAATATAAAGCTTTCCAGTGACTTGAATTAATTAATGGACTAGATAATCTTAAACACGGGAAATAATAACCAGGAGTCATATTACAGTAATATGGGTTGAGATGGATAGTGCAATATTAATTATGTAGTGAGATTAATTAATATTAATGGGCTTGAATAATATTGTGCCTCAATATTGATAATTCAAGGTCCATTGGAAGGTCCAATCTTAATTCTCCTAAAGGCCCCTTTAGTAGCCCAAAGATAAAGTTCAATAACTGAAAAGATGATTTTCTTGAAAAGATTTTATGGAAAAAGATAAGTATTCTTGGAATACAAGATTATCCCATAAATTCAAGAAGTTAAATCTTGATTCTTTATTCTTGGAGATTTTCGAAAATCTCATAGATATGGGAAGAAAATATATTTTTTGATTATTATGGAAATAGAATATATGAGATATGTTCAAGATTGTATCTTGAGAAGATACAAAGAAATTTCCCTAACCTTAATAAACACAAATTTTCGTCCCCCCCTTGTATCTATAAATAGGGGATTATTTTTTCATCCCCAACACAACACGGAAATTGATTTTTCGGAAAAATATCAGCGTCGATAAAATATCAAATATTTTGAAACGTCGACAATTTATGTTTTTTCGAAAAATTTCAATTGTGTGCAACAAATTTTTCTTTTCCTTTGTTAAATTATTTGAAGGAGATCCTACCACTGGGATATCAAATAAGGACTTTGGAATACTAGAGAAGGTCGTTGGGTTTGTGCAACTGTTCTCTTACCGTTCAATCCGCCAAAAGGTACGCCTTACGTAACTTCAAGAATTCCATATGTGTAGGATTTACGTGGCAATTTTGTACGTATGATATGTTTTTATTTTTTAATTGTTATTTGAATTAATGTAGGATTAATTTATGCTAGTAATAGTTAAATCAATTTAAATTGCACCTCGAATAGATCCGGGCACCCTATTTCCCAACAGGCAGGTTCAACTTGGTGACGGCGATGTTATCCATGTTTGCAGTTCCTTATGCCATCGTTAGGCGAGCCAGAGCATCGGTCTGGGTGTTCTCCATTAGCTGGTTTAATTTGATGTAGACTTGCTCGAATTTTTCCATGAGTTTTTCTACCTGCTGATATTTTATCATTTGTTCGCCCCGGGACTCGTACTCTCCTGACATCTGACACGTGACCAACTGGGAGTCGTTGAAAACTTTCAATCTTTGCCCGCCAACGACCACAGTCATTTCCAAACCGTTGATCAGTGCTTTGTATTCGGCTTCGTTGTTGGTGGCGTGGAAACTGAAACTGATTGCTATGGTGAAGGATTGTTGTTCAAGACTGATTAAGACTATTCCAGCCCCGGTGTGAGTGCTTGTTGATGAGCCATCTACGTACAGTTCCCAGGGTATCTCGGACTTGAGCTTTGATTGTTGTGCGAGGTTCGAAAATTATTCCAAACTTACCCAATTCAATGGCCCACTTTAGTAGTCGCCCTGCCGTGTCAGGCCGGTGTAGGATCTGCCTTAGTGGCATCGTGGTGAGGACCTCAATTTGATGGTCGAAGAAGTACTGACGGAGCTTTCGAACTCTCATCACCAAAGCATACGCGAACTTCTCTAGAGGTGGGTACTTGAGCACGTTGGGTGCCCGGTTGGGATGCAGACGGGCATCCTGGCTGCGTGCTGTTCGACGTGGCCAAACGATAGACGTGGCTTGACGTGAAGAAAAAAAAATTCGAGACGATCGAGTGGGAGAAATTGAAGACGAACGATTTCTCAAGTTCAAGAAAAAGAAGAAATTAAACCGTGACAATTTGATATATGTGCCCAATATGTGTTTAATTTTTTGTTTTGATGTTTGTTGTTTATTTTCTTATGCTTTATTTAATTTGTTTAAATATGTTTGCATGAGAATTGTTCAATGAAAAATCTCAAATAGAAAAATTACTAAGTATGCTTAAAGGATTAATTGACAATTTTATTCCAGATAGTAAAATTTAATTAATCTTTGACCTCCATAATTTATTTATTTGTGAATTCTTTTGGAGAAATTCCCCCCACGGGACGGCCAAAAGTTAGCTTTCACATGAATGAATTCCATAGGATGATTGTGGGTTATTATTAGTGGCGACGATGACCTCCCCATGAGGCTCATTCAAAATGAAATAATAATTATGTATTTAATCATAGTTATTAATTAGGTATAAAATTGATATGCATATACTTCCCCGAAGTCCCTGTTAATTTTATATTGGTCAACTGGGAGCCAACTATTAATTTTGAATTAAAGGTTTGTAACTGTTCTTGTTTGTGACATGCTTGAATGTGTTTAAATGATGACCCACCCCACGTGGCTCATTTAAACTGTTTTGAGATGTGGCTGATACATGTTCATATTTGTTTTAGATTTTAATATGATTTATGTGATCGAATTATGTAATTCTTCTTGTGTTAATCTGGATATTAACACAAGATGTAGATTTATTTTCAGTACAAAATGTCGCAACCTTTTAATCCACTATTAATATACTTAAAGTCAATAGAGTTGTATAGGAAACTATATAGATTGGAAATTATTTATTGTCTTGACCATGCAATCGCATAAGTCAGTCCTTGACGAACCTAGACTCGCTGAGACTACAATTGTGAGGAAAATAAATAATATCGTAAGCAATGGTTGAGATCCAATAAAATGGCTAAGTGTATCATCTTGACTTCAACGTCAGATGTGTTGCAACACCGACACCAGGACTTGGAAACCATTGCAGCTATTATGATAAATCTTAACGAATTCTTCACTCACCAGAATCGTGAAGCAAGTCAGCAGAATCATTAAGCAAGTCAGATAGCCATACGAAATTTGTTCTCGTAGATATGGGAAGAAAATATATTTTGTGATTATTATGGAAATAGAATATATGAGATATATGTTCAATATTATATTTTGAGAAGATACAAAGAAATTTCCCTAACCTTAATAAACACAAATTTTCGTCCCCCCTTGTATCTATAAATAGGGGATGATATTTTCATCCCCAACACAACATAGAAATTGATTTTTTGGAAAAATATCAAGATCGATAAAATATCAAATATTTTGAAACGTCGACAATTTGTGTTTTTTCGAAAAATTTCAATTGTGTGCAACAAATTTTTCTTTTCCTTTTTTTAAATTATTTGAAGGAGATCCTACCACCGGGATATCAAATAAGGACTTGGGAATACTAGAGAAGGTCGTTGGGTTTGTGCAACTGTTCTCTTACCGTTCAATCCGCTTAAATGTGTAGCCTTACGTAACTCCTAGAATTCCGCATGTGTAGGATTTACGTGGAAATTTTGTATGCATGATATGTTGTTGTTTTTTAATTGTTATTTGAATTAATGTAGGATTAATTCATGCTAGTAATAATTAAATCAATTTAAATTTGTATTTAAATTGCACCTCGAATAGATCCGAGCACCCTATTTCCCAACAGGCAGGTTCAACTTGGTGATGGTGATGTTATCCATGTTCGCAGTTCCTTCTGCCATCGCTAGGAGAGGCAGAGTGTCGACCTGGGTGTTCTTCGTTCGTGGGTTTAATTCGATGTAGACTTGATCGAATTTTTCCATGAGTTTTTTAGCGACCTGCTGATATTTTATCATTTGTTCGCCCCGGGCCTTCTCACCCTCGCCCCGGGCCTTCTCACCCTCTCCCCACAAAACCTTTTCCATGAGCAGCTTCCTTGAGAGTTCTGTTTCTCCTTTCTGCTACTCCATTTTGTTGTGGTGTTCTTGCAGCTGACGTTTCATGTTGTATACCAAACTCAGTGCAAAAATCAGTAATAAAGGAATTCAGGAACTCTGTACCTTTATCTTATCTAATTTTTACTATGCTAACACCCTTCTCATTTTGTAGCTTCTTGAGCAGCTCGGGTATCTTAGTCGTTGTCTCGTTCTTCTTGTATAAGAATACAACCCAAGTAAACTTGGAATAATCATCCACGATTACAAGAGTATATTTGCGTCCACTGAGACTGACTGGTGTAACTGGTCCGAATAGATTCATATGGAGCAGTTGCAATACTCTACTGGATGCTGGTCCTGGTATTCCCTTGAATGAGGCTTTAACTTTTTTTCCCTTCTGACATGCGGCACATGTCTGATCTTTGGAGAATATCTCATTCGGAAGTCCCTCAACCAAAGACATCCTAGCAATCTTGTTGAGAGTCTTGAAGTTCAGATGACTCTTTCTTTTATGCCAGACCCAACTGCTACTTTTAGAACTCTTAACAATTAAGCATGTATTCTTTGGGCAACTGTTCCAATCTGCTGTGTAGATTGTGCCTTTCCTTGAACCAGTTAGCAAGATTTGTTGAGTGGCTCGATTCCTTATCGTACACTTGTCGCTCGAGAACTCAACACTGAATCCGTTGTCGCAGAATTTGATACTGATAGTAGATTGTGCTTCAATCCTTCGACCTACGAGACTCCAGTTACTTGTACATCATCATTCTCTAAGGTTCTGAATC
Organism: Stenogyne calaminthoides; assembly: GCA_037126765.1. Taxonomy (NCBI): domain Eukaryota; kingdom Viridiplantae; phylum Streptophyta; class Magnoliopsida; order Lamiales; family Lamiaceae; genus Stenogyne; species Stenogyne calaminthoides. The sequence continues at coordinate 33,806,836 of JBBCBC010000001.1, read as the reverse complement.
CATTGGTAAAGCCAAAGTTATCATCACTGAAGAGTACACGTGGGCCTTCTTGTTCTTTGTAAGAGCTAAGGAGATGTTTGCTTCCAGTCACGTGCCTTGAGCATCCACTATCGATGTACCAGATAGTTGCTTGTGCACCTCCTTTGTTGGCTAGTCCCACGCGAACCTGCAATCAAATCAGGCTTTAGGTACCCCTTTGGAATTGGGTCCTGGGGGCTTAGTGATGGATTTAGGGATCCACACAAACAGAGTACTTCTATGAAAATCGGATAGATTAGAAGGTCTGATTTGTCTCCCATATATATCAACATAATCATACATCTCTTTATATGCTTTCTGATTAGTATGATTATTCGTGTGAGCCTTGGTTGACTTAGAAGACTTGGGATTTTTCTTTATATTTTGTCTTCTTTTAATTCGATTGTGGCTCAAAAGTGCGAGAGCCCTAGATCTCGGTTATAAGGGTAGGTACATTCGCTACCATCAAAAGATTCATATTTTTTGGCGTAGGTGGTCTTTGCAGTTTACCTATAGCTTGCTTATTAGGCAGCTGACCTTGATTGGGTCTCAGATTAGATTTCCTTCTTACAGATTGTCTCTTCGGATACCTAATATGCTGATCAGGTTGAGATTTCTTCAAAAGAACTGGGTTCTTCTGTTGATTCCTCGGCTGATGCTTTGTCAGTTGGGGTTCATTTTTGTTCCCTTTCTGATTAGGCACCTGTCTTACTTGCTCAGCAGGTATTTTTCCCTTATCAGATACAATTTTAGCTTTTAGTGTATCTTTGTCAGAGATTCGTTTGATTACACCCTTCTAAAGTGAATCAAATGGGGCTTTTGAGGATGTAGAAGGGTTCTCATACCCAATTCCCTTCTTGTTAGTTGGCGTTCGAAAATAGGTGTTCATTTCTTGAACGGTTTTAGATGACTTCGTGAAAACCTCTATTTTCTTGCGCAAACTATCCTCAGTAGTTTTTAGACTCTCATGTAGTCGGAATAGCTCATCAAATTTAGCTTGAAGGATTTTGAAATTATCGACTTTTGTCATTTTGTTGATTGCTAGCTGATCTTTGATCTGCTTCTCCTGATCAGAAGATTTACTTTCAGAATGTTAAGTTCCTCAGTTACCTTTCCGGCGGTTTTTATTGATTTCGATTCAAAGAGCTTTCTTCGAGAGCGTTCTCTTTCTTTAAAAGTTGATTATTTCGATCCTTAGCTTGTCATTTTTAGCTTCCACTATTGTATAAGTGTCTACTGCATCAGAGAGATCATCAAGCAATTGCTCAGAGTAGAGATGCAAGTCAATCTCTCCAGCAGGTGTGCTAATAATAGCAGGTGTGGAATTTGAAAAAGCAGAAGGTTTGGAGGTTACCTCATATTGGTCCTCCTTGGCCATCAGGCAGACTTCATCGTCATCCGAAGAGAATATCGGATCTTCTTGCTCGTGGAAGTCAACAACACCGCTTATCGAGGCGAAGTCTTCTCTGAAGAGTAGCGAGAGTCCTCGGCGGATAAATTCGGATGTGTCACTACGGGGCTTTCCTATCTCTAGGCGTTGCTCTCTTTTGTTCCGTTTTTCTTCTCTTTCTCTCGGGAGTCGGTCGAGGCGATCGGTCTTTGTAGTGACCTGGTTTTCTTGATTGAAGCATGATCCTCGATCTCTGGAACTTCCTCTGCCGGGTGAGTCACGCCGTTTGTAGGATCTGTCGGTGACTTTCCTTTTTGATAATGTCGAGCTCCTTACGCGGATCTGTTATCTCTTCTCTCATTTGTCGGATCATCTCTTTTCTTTTCTTCTCTGTGATCTCTTGATCATCGGATCGGGTTCTTTCTCGTGATCCATCGGTTGGCCTCTGTTTCTTTGATAATCCTTTGTAGAATCCCGATACTTACCAAAGCTGAGTATTTGTTCTTTCAAGTTTCCTGGTAAGCAAAGCGATCTGTTCTGCTTGACTAATTATGTTTCCAACAGGTTCAGTGGCCTTCGATCTGCTGCTGGTTGCTTTAAACGCAACTGATTTAGACATTGAGGCTTCAGCAGGTGTCTCATCTTCATCTGCTTGTCCTCTTTCGATTAAATCGAACTCGTGAGCTTTAAGGCTTAGGAACAAGCTACTCGGCTTCATCTTTGAAATGTCTTGGCAATCCTTGATTACCATGACTTTCATGTCCCATTTCTTGGTGAGAGATTTTAAGATCTTGTAGTTGATATCTTTGTCTGACATCTCTCTACCAAGTTCTCGTAGCTTATTTACTGACATGGTGATCCTCCCATCGAGCTCGTTGATTGTCTCGTTGGGCAACATCTTTAACTTTTTGAACTTCACCAGTTCAGCTTGTAGGCGGCTGTCTTTGATCTGATCATTTCCTTTCCATATCTCAGCAAGAGTATCCCACATTGCTTTTGCGGTTTTGAGATACTTTATCTTCTCCTTGGTGACTTTATCCATTGTCTTCATGATTATATGCCTGGCGATTGTATCTAAAGTATACAGCTTTCTTTCCTCTGCATCCATCAAGGCTGGGCTTTTTCGCACAAGACTTCCCGTGGCAAAATCTGGATCTCCTCCAATTGCTGGGTTATCGTAATATATGATGATGGGTCCTCGTTTGATGACTTCCATCATTCTGCCGCTTATAGATCCTAGATGGTTGCACATATATATAGCCCAATCTGCATACTCATCAATTGAAAACTTAGGTTAATCATTATACATGCCAGAGGTATTATCCATGCTGAGTGATTTTGAAAATGAATGAGTTTTAAAAATGGTTTTTCAAGATCTGTTCAAATGACCACAAAGATTCTTCCTCAAGAATCGATGATACTCAAAGCCAGCTGTCTGTAGAACCATTGCTCTGATACCACTTGTAGGTCCCGACGGGTTTTGTGAGGGTGGAAGTCTAGAGGGGAGGGGTGAATAGACTTCCAAAACTTTTCGTCTTGGATCACCGTGAACCGCAGATTACGATCAGTCTTTAGTGTATCGGTTTAGGACCGATGATCAATCTTCTTGAGTGCCCGAGGGCGATCGGTTTGATATCTGTCGGTTTAAGCGAATGGTGCGGAAGCTTGTTTTTACCGTGTGAAAAACCGGTTTTATCAATCGATTACGAAGTTAGTTTTCAACGGTTGACTAAGGTGTCAATCGATCGGATCGATTGCTTAGTGCGATCGAGCTTAACTTAGAATATGTATCTTTGTTTTAAAACTTCGGTTGTGTGACTTGTGTAAAGCAATAAGAAAGCAAGTAAATGCACACAAGACTTTTTATAGTGGTTCGAGCCGAAACCCGCCCCACGTCCACTCTTCCCTTAACACGGGGAACCTTAACCTACTTTTAACTGCGGGACTTATATCCTTTTCGGGATGGTCGAGATGTTTCTTGAGTTCTCACTCTTACAAACTTAACTGCGGGACTTATATCCTTTTCGGGATGGCCGAGATGTTTACGAGAGTTCCCACTCAAGCTTAACCTCACGGGACTTATATCCTTTTCGGGATGGGGCGAGATGTTTATCGAGTTCCCACTCTACAAACGTAACGGCCGGGACTTATATCCTTAAAAAGGATAGCCGAGATGTTTAATGAGTTAGACTCTGAGACTTAACCTAACTTGCGTTTGGGTAAAGAATGTTTGAGGGTTCCAACTGGAAATCTATCCTGATGCTTTAGGTAGCCAAAATGCTAGTGGATAGGATTTCTTGCTAAGAACTAATGGGATGAACACTCTAAGAATAATCTTCAAATGTAGTGTTCTTTGAAGCGGAGATTTTCTTTGTAGCTTTAGCTTCTTTTGCGGTGTCTCCGTGTTTGTTCTTGCTTGTTTTCACTCGTTGGTGCTTGTTAATCACTGTTGGTCCTCTTTCTTCAAAATGAAGATCGATCCCATTTTATAGACCTCGAAATCAAAGAGCCGTTGGAGAGCAACTTGAATTTCGGGTTATATTAGGTAGGTTGTAGGATATGATTGTGATGTGCTCCAATTATCGGCGTGTCCGTAGGCATCATTAGCGTCGTTTTTTTGTCCGCAGCGTCGTATCCCGCAATGTCAGCTCTTTTTGTACACGTGTCGCTTTCTTCTTGGAGGCGGTGATCTTAAGGAATTTGTCCGTTAGGCGATTGATATTCCTTTTGTAGAAGATTCGCTTATGCGGTATATCATTTTGATTGTCACGGTGTGGTGACTTGATCGAATGGTAATCGATCGGTCTACCTTGATTGAGTCTTCAGATGCACATTGTCTTAACTTCAATATGCAGACTCTGCTGAATGTAGGTCTTCAGGTCTTTTGATCTTCAGGTATCTCTGAGCCTCAGTGTATTCAAATCATCTCGAGTCTTGAGTTTATTCTTTGAGTCTTGAGCTTATCCGAGTCTTGAGTTCATCCGAGTCTTGATGTTTATCCGAGTCTTGACTTCATCCGAGTCTTGAGTTCATCCGAGTCTTGATGTCTTCTTGTCTTCACCGATCTTCGACTTCTTATCTTCCGATTTGCGCTTAGTCTTCCGATCATCGACCTTATCGAAAGTCATCCGATACTTGACCGACCTATACATATTGAGTTCCCCCTCAATATGTGACCTATCTTTACTTCTTGACTATCTATACATTTAAATTTGGTCATCTTAATCGATTATAAGTCATCGATTCACCAATGTGTCCGATTGGTCCTATTACAACCTGTTTTGGAACTTCCATCAAAACTAAGTTACATATTTCCCAACAGGTTTCGACAAGATTTGTGGATTCGAGAGGTATACCTTGAGCTTCAAAAAGGCTACTTGACTTTGCGGGGTCTATGAAAATTTTCCCTTTTTCATGGTTTCGAAGAAAGGTTTGCATTTGTCCCCCATCCTGGAGACGAATCTGTTTAGAGCCGCAAGGCATCAGGTCAGCCTTTGAACTTCTTTGATGTTGCGAGGTGGCTTCATATCCACGATGGCTCTGATCTTCATTGGGTTGGCCTTGATACCTCGCTGGTTGATGATGTATCCTAGGAACTTGCCTGAACCTACTCCAAAGCTGCATTTCTTCGGGTTCAACCTCATGTTGTATTTTCTGAGTATGTCGAATGTTTGAGCGAGGTGACTTAGGTGATCTTCCTTCTTTTCGCTTTTAACCACGATGTCGTCGATGTAGATTTCTATGGTTTTTCCAATTTCATCAGCGAACATCCTGTTTACCAATCTTTGGTAGGTCGCCCCCGCATTTTTGAGTCCGAAAGGCATCCTCTTCCAACAATATATGTTCTTCTCGGTTAAGAAAGACGTGTGTTGTTGGTCATCTTCGTGCATGGCTATCTGATGGTATCTGGCAAAAGCATCTATAAATTACATCATTTCATGGCCGGCTGTGCTGTCGATGAGGTGGTCGATGTGCGGCATGGGGAAATAATCCTTTGGACATGCTTCATTGAGGTCGGTGAAATCGATACATAATCGCCAGGTATTATTTACTTTCTTCACTAGGACTGCATTTGCCACCCACTGAGGATGATCGGCTTGTTCAATCAGTTTGTTGTCGAGTAGCTTCTTCACTTCTTCGGCCAGAGCGGTGTATTTAACAGGACCAAATTTTCTCCTTTTTGTGATATTGGCTTTTTCGTCGGATCAACGTTCAGCTTATGACAGGCGACCTTGGGGTCAATGCCAATCATATCTTTATGCGACCATGTAAAGACATCTAGATTTTCTTTGAGAAACTCTATCACTTGACCTCGCTTGTCCTCGGGAATCTTCATCCCAATTGTTACAAATAGGTCCGGTCGTGTTGGATCAACCGGGACTATCTCTAGTTCTTCGATGGGGGTTGCTCTTTGGTCGCTCTTTTCTTCTCTCGGATCTTGGTCTGGCTCTGATTGTGGGAAATCTTCTTCCACGGGTTCGAAACCAAGTCTTGGTTCCAAGTCAGGCAAAGCTCGCGAGGAGTTTTCCTCTGCATTATAATCTTAATTTTTTGTTAACTTTTCTTTATCGGCCTTCTTTTCTCTTGTTTTGTCGATATCCATAGGCTCTATCTCTTTTCCTAACACATTGTCTATTTACATTTCTCTTATATCTAAATTCTTCCGAGGTAAGGTTTGGTTCGTACAACCTTGCTTATCCTCGGATCCTCTACCAAAATAAAAGGCAGAATTTAAATTGACACAGGTGTAAGTCAAACATTTCCTTGCTGCGACCTAGTCACCCTTAATGGTGCCAATTTTCCCATCGGTACAGGGAAACTTAATACAATAAAAATAAGAGGAGGTCGCAGCCCCAAATTCGTTTTCAAAAGGTCAACCGAAGAAAGCATTGAAGTTCGAGGGGATGTCGATGATGATGAAATCAAGTTGTCTGGTCGCCTGTACCTCTTTGTCCAAAGTCGACGTGATCTCAACGACAAGGCGGATCATACCGTATGCTTCAATGGGCTGGTTTTCAAATCCACGGATCCCAATCTCGCAAGGCTCGATGTAGCTGTGGAAATCCTTGAGTAGGTCCAAAGTTTTTTTGAAAAGGATGTTGGAAAAAGCTCCATTATCGATCATGATGCGGTGGACTTGTGCTCCCATTATTCTTGTTGTAATCACGAGGGGGTCCCAGTTCAAGAAAACCACCCCATCTTTATCTTCCTCGCTGAAAGCGAGCAACTTGGAGTCAGTTGCGATTGTGTTAACCGGTAGGCAACTCAATACAGCATTGTCTAGTGTGCGCATTTCGGCCTTCTGACGTCGGCCTGATAGGGAGGTCGCTGGAAGGAATCTGCCCAATGTGCCCCCCGAAGGGCAGATCATGTGAATCACCCTATTCTCGGCTCCATTCGGGATCTGTGGACCTCAACGCTCAAGTTCGGCTTGATTCGCTCGTGGCTGATCATTCTGACGGTTGGGTTGTTTGTTTCTTGGCTTAACAAAAGCGGACAACTTTCCTTCCTCTTAAAGTTTCCAAAGTTCCCCTCCGTAGGTCACGGCAATGTTCGATGTCATGCCCTATGGAGTTATGATAGTTGCAGAATTTTTTGTTGGTTGAGCCTGGAGGCATCCTGATACATCTGTCTGGCTGGGGGAATCTGGTTTCTTCCTCTAATGGCTTGGAAAAATTGTGTTGCGCCCATAGTGAACGTTTCTTGAATCTTGGCCTCATCATTGTTATCGAATGGTTAAAAGGTCCCTAGAGCTCGATAATTGGACCCGGGTTTTTTATATGGCTTGTCGAACTTTGGCTCAGATTTCTTAACTTCACTCTTGGCGTCAGTTTTGACTCTGTAGGTCCCGAACGGGTTTTGTGAGGGCAGAAGTCTAGAGGGGAGGGGTTAATAGACTTCTGAAAACTTTTCGTGCGGATCAGGTGTGATTTGCAGATTGCCTGATCAGAGTGCTAGTGAGTCAGTTTGGACTGATGTTCAATCTTACTGAGGGCCTGAGGGCAGATCAGTTTGATATCTGTTAGTTTAACCGAGAGTGCGGAAGCTTGTAAATACCCATGTGAAAAACTAGTTTTATCAAATCAGATTCTTAAGTCAGTTTTCAACCGGCTGACTAAGGTGTCAACCTGATCAGATCAGTTGCTTGGTGCAGACTGAGCTTAAATTTAGAATATGTATGCAGTTTTAAACTCAGTTGTGTGAATAGTGTAAAGCAATAAATAGCAAGTAAATGCACACAAGATTTTATAGTGGTTCAGACGAAACCCGCCCTACATCCACTCTTCCCTTTCGGGGCACCAACTTAACCTACTGGACTTAGTTTTATGTGTTAGTCCAACACCCAACAGATGTTTACCGAGTTCGCACTCAAACGGGACTTATCACCCTCACGGGATTGTCTACCCTCGATTGCGGGATTGCTAGATGTTTACCGAGTTCACACTCACCTACAAACTTATCCTATCAAACTGATTTGGGTAAGGTTTGTTTGGTTTCCAACTAGTTTGAGATTTTCCCTTACATTTGTTTAGCCTCAATGCTAAGGATGGGAAAAATCTCTCTAAGCTTAGGATATAGCATTTGTGCTTAGATCTAGGGTAAAACACTCTTGAATATATGCGTGTATCTCTCGCTCTGTGTTCTATGGTGGGAATGCTTGAGTATATAGGATCGGGAGCACAATTCCTTTCAACGTGCCTTGTGTTGACTGCCTTAGCCGTGCTACGATCAGGCCATATTTCAGGACTCGTATCATCTGGCACACGACCTTGGCTGGGAACTGCTGGAACCCATATCTTCTTAGCTTTGTAGCATCGTTTGCTACATTCTCCACACTCTTCCACATTCATCCACACTTGATAATGAATGAAGAACTTGTATTTATAGTGTGGATTTGAATGTTACCGTTGGAGAGAATCACATTCAAATCCATACTACGCTGTAGCTTTTTGCAGCTTTTTCAGGCTTGTCGTCTTCCTCTCATTGGTCCACGTCAGCTGAATCTAACGGCTATATTCTTCAGTTTCTTCTGAGTCTCAAGATCTTCAGTTCTGTCTGAGCCTTCAGGTTATCTGAGCTATCTGAGCCTTCAGGTTATCTGAGCTATTTGAGGCTTCAGGTTAACTGAGCCTCAGTGTCTTATCTGATCTCGATCACGTTTGATCTCGATCAGTCTCTTTTGCTCATCTTCTGATCTGCAACCTTCTCTTCTGATTTGCTAGCTTTAGCTTTTCTTCACTTCTGATTTTGCACAGCTCATCAGTTGACTCTGGAACTCATCTTACTCATCTGATCTCGATCATTCTCATCTGCAGCCTCGTCTGATCTCGATCTTCTTCTTCTGATTTTGTGAGTTCCCCCTCAATTTGTTCTTTCGTTCCCCCTTAACTTGTTACCTGTAAATTAGCTTGAATAACACAAGTTGATAATGTTTTGGCATAAATTATCAAAACTAAAATATCCCAACAGACTCTGCTTGTATTCTGCTCGCCTAATCTCTGGAAGAGTATTTCGGCGTTGGTGATGAGGGTTCCCGCTCGGTATCTAAAATCCGCATAGATCATCGCGTAATCCTGATTCATCAGCTTCCATAATTTGGTTCCTATCTTCAACCCGTGGACCACGCCCAACACCTTAGCCTCGTCCCTGAAGGGTTCACCTTCCATGGCGAATTTTTCCACGTGATCTATGTATGCCCGATCCGATTCATCGTCAAGTTGGTGAATGTTTGCAAAGCATTGTTTTGTCCCGACATGCGGGGTGAGTGTGGCGAAATGGGTGAGGAATAGTTGGGCCATATGATGGAAGGACTCTATTCGAGGTTGGTGGAAGAGAGTTGAACCATCGGTATGCCTGATCGCCCAAAGTGAGTGGGAAAAGGCGGCACGGAGTGGCGTCGGTTGTCCCCATTGAATTCATGTATAAGGTGTATTTGCTGACGTGGTTTATTGGATCAGAGTTTCTATTGTACTGAGTTACTGAGCTAGCATGGATTTTTACTTGTACTGGGGCGAGCATGACCGTGGGGATAACGGCGAGATGGGAATTTTTGTGGGCATAGGTCCCCCACTTTTGTTTGCCAGTTGTTCATGCAATTCTCTGATATTCTGCAAAATTCTGGCCATTTGTCCGGTATCCGGCTCGCGATTTTGGCGACGCGGAGAAGGAGTTCATTCGAATCGGCAAGGAGATGGAGTCCTATTCGCCCGATGAGGAGATGGAGTCCTGTTCGCTCAGCGAGGAGATGGAGAGCGCTCTAGCCGGTCCTGTACCGAAATCCACTACAGAGGTCGGCCCTGTGCCACAGATCCCGAATATGTCTTCACGGGCTTGGCAATTCCTTGATTTTGTTTGGTTATGTGTGTGCTGGCGAGGTCCGCGACCATGATTCTGGCCGAAGCTGACGCTTTCGGTGAAAAGACATCGATGGATTAGGTTTGGTCCCTCGTTCGGGTTGCGGCGGTAGTTCTGAGTGTGCTGGGTCCGGTGGGAGTTGGCCTCCTGGCTTTTTTCACGGTGGCGCGATGAGGTTCCTCGTCCATCTGACCTCTGTCCTTGCTCTGAGCCTTTTTGTTCAGATTATGGCGTAGGTCGCCCTGGGGATACTCCATTTCTGCTTGCTTTCGACATAACTCCGCGATAGCCTCATCAATTTCTTTAGGAGTGCAGATCTGGTTGAGCTTACGGGAAATGCCGACAGTCGGTCCTCTGGCTTTGCGGTTGCTAAAGGCCGGGCCGCTAGCCCCCACTCCGCCAGAACGATGAGAAAGTGAGTTGGCACCTCCTTTGGAATTGAAAGTTTCTTGAGACATGTTAGTGGTCTTTGAAAGACGATTTCGATGGATAAAAAGGGATTTTTATCGAAGATTCATGAGGAATACTCCAATGAGAAAACACTAATACTTTAGCACTATATTTCTTAAAGAGTACCCTTCTTCTAGCGCCAATTGTTATGCACCAAAATATCGAGATTAGGGATTGAAACGTGGCTTATGATTTTGATGACACAAACAAGTAATTATGAGATGTGATTGGTATTAATTGTTTATGATTTAGTGGAGAGTAAGTGTTAATCTTTAATGCGAGAAGTAAATTTGCAAGAGGTTTGGTAAGGTATGAATTCTCTAGTCATTTGGGTAATTAATGAGCCCTATTTTATAGTGTTTGGGTGAGTGGAGCTCACTCTCCCGGGTTACAAGTACAGCTGGTCGAAAAGTCACCCTGCAAAATATTAAATGCTACAAGATTGATGTGATTTACGTCGGAGGTCGCTGGAAGGTCGCCGAGGTAATTCTTGGATTTGCAGGGAATTAGCCGCCTAAGTACCTCGACTTGTCATTCATAATCGTCCTTTGCCGCTTTATCTCTAACTTAAGACTATTTTAGGAAAGTTCCTCTGCGCCGCCTGCCTGACATCTGTCCAGTCGTATTTAATGCTCTGCTTTTGTGTCAGACCGAGGTTCGGGAGATCGCTATGGTCGCACGTCTTCTTGACGGTCTGCGTCATTTTCTCTTGCCGACCTCCGAGATATTTCCCTTAGTAAATTTCGTCTTTACTTACCATGGGGCACTTCACGTCGGAGACAACTTCGCTCAATATGCTCACAACAGGTGTGTTTTAGCCCTTTGCGTGAAAAACAGGGGTGTTGCATCACAGAATTATTTAATCTTTAATTTAGTTCATTCTAATTCCCCAAAAAAAAACCACCATTATTAATTAGATTTCGAAAATAAAACTTACCAAATTTTGTTAGGTGACGGCCGATTTTAACATGTCAAATCAAAGTGCTTTGGGCAAATCAAATTTGAGTTTGAGCAACAATTTGCCCACGAAGATTTTTAAGTGCACACACGCACGAAAAATTATGCAATTAAATCAAGAGCCTGAAGTTCTGATGCCACTTTGCAATATAGTGGAACGTAAACACGTAATACATGCACAATGGAATTAAACAGTTCATCAACAACGAACATATAATTACATAATTAAATTATGGGTAAATGTAAACATAATTTTTACAACAATTCGTATATGGATTCCTCAACTACGGTATTCACGTAACAGTTGTTTACCAATTCGCACCGATTCACCAGTGTTGAATCCCCGAGATGAATTTGCTAGGAAAATTCTAACTTAGAGATTTTATGGAGAAATATGAAGTCTTGTATTATGAATTCTCAAGAGCTCATATATATTGGGGAGACCCAACTTAAATCTCAAGCTAACCTTATTAAGAAATAAAATCCCTAGTCTTGCAATTAAATCCCATAGATTAATTCCCATATACATAAATCTCTACGAATTTGATTTCCATGTATATCAAATCTCTATGGATTTGATTTCCATATATATCAAATCCCATAATAATATTCCATATATTATTATTGAGAATCCTATTTAATTAAATCTAATTTAATTAAATAGTAATAATAATTAATTCTAAATATAATTATTATTATATTCTCCATAAATTAAATATTAATATTCAATATAATATTTAATCAACCAACTATAATTAGTGAACAACCTTTACTTGTTGTGTGACCCATAGGCCCTCATATATCGAGCGATTAGTCAAACTAACGGTCTTAATTGAACTCTAAACAATAAATGACAAATTCTTATTATATGAGGTACGTTGCGAGGAAATGTGCAACTACCTGTAACAGAAACATGGGCTATTACGATAACTTTCTTTCATTCGCGAATACTCGATTAAATCTTGAACATGATGAAGTGTCTATTCAAATAACTTAATCATTTTATCTCCAACAACTAATTGATCACTTATGTTACACTTGGCCACAAAGTCCAAGTTGACGGGTGCATCGGCCGATGGCTCAACTATGCATTTCGTGATGAACCCAATACAAGCCATATCTACCCATGGAAGGGTGCAAGCTTTGATCATGGTCAAAGTTTATCACTCCACACATGTCGTGCGTATTGACCTCAAGTCAAAGGAGTATCGCATCGCTCCCACTAACCGAGACACCTGTAGACACGTATATGTGCATCCATCATGATATACCTAGTATCTCGTATAAGTGAGATCTTACTACACTCTCTAAGAGTATGATGCAGATCGCATACAAATCTAAAATGCATCATCCATATCCCATTCTTGATGATCCTTGATCGAGGCTATTTGAGAATCATGCTTAAGTCATCTGAGGTCCCACATCCTCAATGACAGCATTGGTTCATGGGAACACATATAAGAATAAATGCAAACAAACAAAAATAATATTCAAATAGGTGTATTGTCATACGTTAATATTAAATGGATAATAATATTAAATCAAACTGAATATTATCGAGTATTATGTCCTTACAAAAGATTATCTCTAAGACACTAACACTAACACATTGGAGGTCCAGTCTTAATTCTCCTAAAGGCCCCTCAAGTAGCCCAATATAAGTCCAATTAATGAAAATGAGAAGAAAATAATATTGCCTATTATTTTCGAAAAAAATAAGGAAAAGAACATAACGGATTTTCTTAAAAAGATTTTTATGGAAAAGATAAGTATTCTTGGAATACAAGATTATCCCATAAATTCAAGAAATTCCAAATCTTGTTTCTTTACTTAAAGATTTCAAAAATATTATAAGAATGTGAGGAAAAGATCTTTTGTGATTATTTATGGAAAATATAATATATGAGATATATTCAAGATTGTATCTTGGAGAAGATACAAGGAAATTTCCCATGAAGCCCTAAATCACTAAATTTTCGTCCCCCCTAGTACCCAGATTTGGATGCTCAAGTAGAGTTTGGAGCATTCCAAAAACTTGGGGATTCCAGTCTTGAAAAAATTAGAAATCCACAAAGGTGGTGCAATATTTTTTTCTTTTTCTCCTTTGTTATAATTGTTCGTGCGAATCCTCCATCGGATTACGGGCAAGGACTTGGGACATACTTGAGAAGGAACTTAGGTTGATCCATCGTCTCAAAGGATGCCACTCCAAGAAGTACGTATCTCATAAACTCCTAGATTTCGCATGTGTACGAATTTACGTGAAATTAGTGTACACATGATTGTTGTTGGTATTTGCTAATTGAATTAATAGGTTAATTATTGTTAGAAATAATTGTTCAATTTAAATTTGTATTTAATTGCACCTCGAATAGATCCGGGCACACTATTCCCCAACAAACCCTGATTCCCCTAAACCCGCTAAGGCCTAACCAACTGCTCCAATTGTTGAACCCATGGAAAAACCCACTACTCAAGCTTGTTAGGATATATATTATTTCTTGTTTTGAAGATGTTAAAACTCTACTTGTAATAGGACCAACTGAACCTGTTAGTAAGCTGGTGGAATAATATAGGACTAGTATAAGTTTTTTGTTAAGAGGGAACTATGTTCCGAAGACCAGAAGACCTATCAGAAGACTTACCAAAAGATCTGCTATACCAGCTGGAGACATAAGATAAAGGGAAGCTAAGGCTGAAGGCCAGATGACCTTGAAAGTCATCTGGTAACTACCCTTGAAGCAAGAAACTGAGTCTAAGCATCAGAAAGCTTGCTCACCACTGGAAAGAGAATAGTAGAAGACTAGTAGAGGGTATACGGAAGTCAAAGGGCGACTAACTCAAATCAAAGACAAAGTGACCATTGCTGATTGAGAGAATCTCGTTAAATTTGTGATTGAAGACCGAAGTCAACTTTCATGTAAATCAAGTTTTACCAATCACACAATCAATCAAGTGATTGATTTTGACTTCCTTAATTATGGATGATTGATTGCTAGCTCTCCAAAGACTAGTTAATCACCATCTATAAATACAAGAGTTAGAGATTCTTTTTAAAAAAAAAATGAGATAGTTATATAGACAACAAATCAATATACACAAGAATAACACAGAAATCCCTATATTTACCTAGAGCTTACACATATATTCTAACTTAGAGAAGTTAAATCCTTTGAATCTCATTACTCATCATTTACAAAGAAGAAGAGTTTGAGAGGTTGCCCTGAACTATTGTTTGAGTTCGAAAGGGTTGTTGTGAAAGAAGGAACTAGAGCTTGTCAATTCCAGTACGAAAGTGAGTTAGTAGTGGAGACCCCTTTGGTGAAAGGGAGAGTGGACGTAGGATTTGATTCTGAACCACTATAAAAATCTATGCATTAACTTGCTCTATATTTACAGTTAATTGTACTTAAAATGTTTTCCAAAAAGGTGTAAAATTGTTTCCACGCATTTCAGCTAATCTTTAAAAATCAGATGACCTCTGACCAAAAGACATCAAGTCTTCTGATTTCTGGTACTTAGCCATATCTGCAGGGAAAAAATTATTTTGGGATAGAAAGTCTATTCAACTCCCCTTCTAGACTTTCAAAAGATCTTCTTAAAAAACCTTGTGGGACCAACAAAACTAATGTTAAGATGGAAGATACTTTCATGGGGAAGTGAAATAAATTGAATCGCGAGATTCAATTTCCATCATTAGAATTATATGATATTTATTGTTTTTCATTAATTGTCGTCGTCCTTCCAGAACTTGGGACGTTGCCGTCGTCCCTCCAAAACTTGGAAGGTTGCCGCCATTCCTCCAGAACTTTATCGTTGTCCCTCTAGAACTTGGAACGTTGCCGCCAACCCTCAAAAACTTTGCCACTGTCCCTCCCGAACTTTGCCGCCGTCCCTCCAAAACTTTGCCGCCATCACTCCAGAACTTTGTCGCCATCCCTCCAGAACTTGGGACATTACCGTTGTCCCTCCAGAATTTTGCCACCGTCCATCCAGAACTTGGGACTATTAGTGTTAGTGTCCTAGAGACAATTCGTTGTAAGGACATAATGCTTATATAATATTCAGTATTAGTTTAATATTATTGTTTATTTAATATTAAATGTATGGCATTACACTTAGTAGAATATTATGTTTGATTGTTTGCATTTGTTCTTATCTGTGTTCCCTTGAGTCATTGTTGTCATTGAGGTTGTGAGAACTTAGATGACCTAAGCATGATTCTCAAATAGCCCCGATCAAGGATCATCAAGAATGGGATATTGATGATGCAATTGAGATTGGTGTGCGATCTGCATCATATTCTTAGAGAGTGTGGTAAGACCTCACTTACTACGAGATACTGGGTATCTCATGATGGATGCACAAATACCTTAGAGGGTATTGGTATACTCATCTAAGAAACTGTTTGATGTAGTTCCACTATATGTGTCTACGGGTATCTCGGTTAGTGTGAGTGATGTGACACTCCTTTGACTTGAGGTCAATACGCACGACATGTGTGGAGTGATGAATTTTGACCATGACCGATGCTTGCACCCTTCCATGGGTAGATATGTCTTGGATTGGGTTCATCACGAAGTGCATGTGCGTGGTGGTTGAGCCAAGAATAGGATTCATTCCTCAAAGTGGATTTAGAGAGAATAATCATCTTCTCATCATAATTGGATCAAAGTCATTGGCCAATGCACGTCAACTTGGACTTTGCAGCCAAGTGTGACATAAGTGATCAATTAGTGATTGGAGATAATATGATTAAGTTATTTGAATAGACACTTCATCATGTTCAAGGCTAATCGAGTATTCGTGAATGAAAGGAGGAAATCGTAATAACCCATGTTTCAGTTACAGGTAGTTGCACATTTCTTGCAACGTACCTCATATATTGAGAATGTCTGATTTATTGTCTAGGGTTCAATTAAGATCTTTAGTTTGACTAATCGCTCGATATATGAGGGTCTATGGGTCACACGAAAAGTAGTTCCCTTTTACGGATTATAGTTGATTGATTAAATGTTAAATTGAATTTAATATTTAATTATGGAGAATTAATAATAGATTAATTTGAAATTAATTATTATTAATGTTTAATTAAATTAGATTTAATTAAATAGGATTCCCAATAATAATATATGGAATATTATTATAGAATTTAATATATATGGAATCAAATCCGTAGAGATTTGATATACATGGGAATTAAATCCGTAGAAATTTTATATATAGGAAATAAATCTAAGAGATTTATTTTATAAGATTGGGGATTTTATTTCCTAATCAGGTTACCTTAAGATTTAAGCTGGGTCTCTTCTACATATATGAGCTCTAGGGAATTCATAATACAAGAGTGTTCATATTTTCTCCATAAAATATAGAGTTAGATTTTTCCTAGCAAATTCAGTCTCGGGATTCAACGCTGGTTCTTGTTCGATTAATTTGGAATAATTAATTCAATTAATTTGTTGATGAAACGATGATGATGAGCCCCCGGGAATAAAATAAATTAAAATTTAATTTTTGGGAATTTTGTTAAGTTTAATTCCAAAATTAAATATTGGTTGGACCAAGAACGATTAATTGGATTAATTGTAATTTTAATAATCTTAAAATTGAGTTTTGAAATTGAACTTAAAATTCGTTTTAAAAGGATTTATTAAAACCTACTGTTAACTTCTTTACTCGTTTAAATTAGTTAACGCATTTTATAGTCCGCATTATAACTGTTTGGGTAGGCGGCGCCCAATATTTGTCGGACCGTATTAAATGCTAGGGTAGACGGTGCCCAAATATTTGTTGGTCTGTATATGTCATGTTTAGGTAGGCGGTGCCCAGTAATTGCTCAAATGTGACGTAGATATCATGATGAATCTCGATTAAGCAATTAATACCCCGCCTTTGAAAGCGTTCCTCACTAAAATATAGTTTTCTCATTAATTTGATAAGATGTCTTCCATGAAAGTTAAAAGTAAACAGGAGATTTCGTTCCAATGAGTATTTAAGGCCCTCGTCTTTTGCTCAGATCTACATCTAACGGGACTTTTATAGGGACATGTAATGTCGCCGCTTGATGGTTGTAATTTATTTTGCTAGCCCTCGCGGGGAACAAAAGTTAAGGGACATCAGTCGAACTAGGTTCGACAAACTAGGAATTGCAGTTTTGCAATTGGTTTGGAGACCTACCAGTTATGCTATTGTAATGATCAGCCCTCGCTGGGATTATGATAGTAGTAATGTGGATCCTAATCTATTATAATTTATATTTGATATAAATTTGTACTTTTCCAATGAGGTCATTAATATGTGAAAATAATGGAAACGAAATAAATTTAAAGGACATTTTTATTTTGATTGCTGAATATTGATCATAGGAATTATGTGTTTAATTCCCACTTTATTTTATTTCTCTAGGATTATTGAAATGAATAATTTGTCATTGAGAAGCGTTTTGGAAACGAACAAATTGGCTGGGCCAAACTTTCTCGACTGGCACCGAAACATTCGTTTGGTGCTCAGGCAAGAAAAGATTGAGTATGTTGGACACGCCAATCCCTGCTACCCCGGAGGCTGGTACTGAAGAAGCTGATGTGTTTTACGCCGCAACTCAGAAGAAGCATCAAGATGATGCTTCCCAGGCTCAGTGTGATATGCTACTCGGGATGACTCCCGAATTGCAAAGGCAGCATGAGAAGATGCTTCCCTTCGAGATGATCAAGCATATGAAGGATCTCTTTGATTTTGAATCTCGTTACGAGATTTATGAAGTGATGAGAGATCTGTTCAGATGCCGACTGTCTGATGGAGGGAAGGTTTCTCCTCATGTGTTGAAGATGATTGGGTTGATTGAGAAACTTGGTCGTTTGGGCATTGAGCTCTAATTGTTATTTAGTTCCTTCTATTACCCGTAACATTATTTATATTCTGATGTTGGATATTGAAGGTTTTTCCTTCTATTTCGCAAACAATAATTGTTATTTTTTGCTTAATGGTGATGTGTATGGAAATGCTCCTTTATCTAATGGTTTATATTTGTTGCATTGTGGATATAATGTTCTTAATATACAAAATAAAAGACTCAAACTTAGTAATCATGAAAACCCGACTTACTTGTGGCATTGTAGACTTGGTCATGCAAATGAGAAAAGAATTGCAAGGTTAAGAAAGTTAGACTACTTAACCCCATTCGACTTTGAGTCTTATGGAAATTGCGAATCTTGTCTTAAGGGAAAAATGATCAACAAACCCTTTTCTGGAAAAGGGGTTCGTGCCGAAGAAGTTCTAGAGTTGATCCACAGTGACGTTTATGGACCATTGCACACTCTAGCTAGGGGTCACTTCGGCTACTTCACAACTTTTACTAATGACTTCTCTAGGTTCGGGTATGCGTATCTAATGAAACACAAATCCGAATCTTTTGAGAAATTCAAAGAGTATAAAGCTAAAGTAGAGAAGCATCTTGGTAAGAGTACTAAGACTCTTTGATCAGATCGAGGAGGAGAATATCTTAGCCATGAATTCATCGATTATTTGAAGTTGCATGGAATCCAATCACAATGGACTCCTCCCAGCACACCCCAAATGAATGGAGTGTCCGAGAGGAGAAACCGAACCCTATTAGCCATGGTAAGGTCCATGATGAGTTTTTCCTCTCTCCCAACTTTCTTATGGGGATACGCGCTCCAAACCTCAATCTACATTCTGAATATGATTCCATCCAAATCAGTTGAGCATACCCCATACGAGCTATGGCATGGCATGAAGCTAAATTTGTCTCACATAACGATGTGGGGTTGCCCCGCGTTTGTGAAGAAAATGCTCACTGATAAGTTGGAATCAAAAGGTGAAAAGGGTTACTTTGTGGGATATCCTAAGGAAACTAGAGGATATTATTTATATCTCCCTGAGAAACAAAAAGTGATTGATTCTAGGCAGGCCAAATTCCTTGAAGAAGATTACGTCTTCAAGGAACAAGGCAGTAAGACGATAGAACTTGAAGAAATTCAAGAACAACAAATTAACAAGGAGACTGATGTCTTGTCAAAGCAACATGACAAAGAATAAGTGGGAGCATTTAGTAGCTCACATGGTGGAAGTTTATCACTAAGTGATCCTCTTTCAACCAGTGGGAGCGTAATTGGAGTTGCATTGCCAGAGCAAAGAACTCCAAGTAGGCTGAATGAGAACAACATAGTTCAAACTCCCGCTCAAGAGACATCTGGAAGTGTCGCTCTTGAGGCCTCCCTGGTAAACGATGAAATCGCTGCACCACAAAATTTCCACGATCAGAATGTGCATCCTGAACAACCACAACTCCGTAAGTCCACTAGGGTTCGTAATCCACCCACTAGATATTATGGTTTCCTCGTGGAGGAACATGATGACGTGGAGATCCCGGATAAAGACGATCCTAGAACTTACATTGAGGCAACATTAGATGTTGACTCAAAGAAGTGGCATGAAGCCATGAAATCCGAGATGGACTCGATGTACACCAATCAAGTCTGGGACTTGGTTGAGTTGCCGAAAGGGGTTAGACCCATAGGTTGCAAATGGGTCTTCAAACGTAAGACTGGTGCAAATGGCAAAGTATAAACATACAGGGCTAGGTTGGTGGCGAAAGGTTATAGTAACGCAAATGCATTGACTATGACGAGACTTTCTCACTAGTTGCTAAGATCAAGTCCATTCGAATTTTACTTATGGTAGCAGCACACCTCTATTATGAGATTTGACAGATGGACGTCAAAATAGCCTTCCTCAATGGCAACATTGATAAGGAAGTGTTTATGACTCAACTGAAGGGTTTTATATCAAAATCAAAATCTAATCTTGTGTGCAAGCTTAAACGATCCATTTATGTATTGAAGCAAGCTTCTAGGAGTTGGAATATCTGATTTGATGAGGCTGTGAAATCATTTGACTTCATCAGAAATTCGAAAGATCTGTGTGTCTATCGTAAATGCAATGGGAAGAATATTATCTTCATAGTCGTGTATGTCGATGACATACTAATTATGAGAAATAATATCCCACTCATGCAGTCCGTGAAAGAATGGTTGTCAAAGACCTTCATGATGAAGGATCTTAGTGAAGCCTGCTACATCTTAGGGATCAAGATCCATAGGGATAGATCCAAGAAGATGTTGGGGCTGTCACAATTCACCTATGTAGACAAGGTGTTGAAGCGATTTGCGTTGGAGAACTCTAAGAGTGGTTCTCTACCGACATGTCATGGGATAAAGCTGTCTAAGAAGGATTGTCCTTCCACAGACGCGGATATCCAGCACATGAAGGATATACCATATGCATCTGCAATTGGCTCCATCATGTACACCATGACTTGCACTAGGCCAGATGTTGCCTTCGCTGTCAGCACCACTGGTAGATACCAACAGAATCCGGGTTAACCTCACTGGATTGCTGTCAAGAACATTCTTAAGTACCTCAGACGTACTAAAGATTGATTTCTGGTCTACGGAGGACAGTTAGAGCTAGTTGCCACTGGCTATGCTGACGCTAGTTTCCAATCTGACTATAATGATTAAAAATCTCAGTCAGGCTATGTGTTCACTCTCAATGGTGGGGCAGTTAGTTAAAATAGTTACAAACAAGAGTCGACCGTAGATTCAGCAACCAAAGCTGAGTACACTGTTGTATTAGAAACCTCAAGGAGTCTGTCTAGATTTTATAGTTTTTAAGAGAACTAGAGGTAGTTCCGAGTGCTAGTTGTCTAATAAAGTTGTATTGAGACAATGCTGGTGCGATTGGTCAAGCAAAGGAACCGAGATCAACAAATAGAAACAAGCATGTACCCAGACTTATCATATGATCCAAGAGATCATAACGATAGGAGAAATAGAATTAAAATGTATTCCCACATATTTAATTTGACAGATCCTTTCACCAAAACACTGAGTGTTCATGTACACACTAGACATTTGATGGTCTAGGGGTTAGACATGTAGGTGATTGACTCTAGTCCAAGTGGGAGATTGTTAGTGTCCTAGAGACAATCCATTGTAAGGACATAATGCTAAGATAATATTCAGTATTGGTTTAATATTATTATTTATTTAATATTAAATGTATGGCATTACACTTATTAGAATATTATGTTTGATTGTTTGCATTTGTTCTTATATGTGTTCCCTTGAGTCATTGTTGTCATTGAGGTTGTGAGAACTCAGATGACCTAAGCATGATTCTCAAATAGCCCCGATCAAGGATCATCAAGAATGGGATATTGATGATGCAATTGAGATTGGTGTGCGATTTGCATCATACTCTTAGAGTGTGGTAAGATCTCACTTACTACGAGATACTGGGTATCTCAATGTGGATGCACAAATACCTTAGAGGGTATTGGTATACCCATCCGAGAAATTGTTTGATGTAGTTCCACTATATGTGTCTACGGGTGTCTCGGTTAGTATGCGATACTCCTTTGACTTGAGGTCAATACGCACGACATGTGTGGAGTGATGAACTTTGACCATGACCGATGCTTGCACCCTTCCATAGGTAGATATGGCTTGGATTGGGTTCATCACGAAGTGCATGTACGTGGTAGTTGAGCCAAGAATAGGATTCATTCCTCAAAGTGAATTTAGAGAGAATAATCATCTTCTCATCATAATTGGATCAAAGTCATTGGCCAATGCACGTCAACTTAGACTTTGTGGCCAAGTGTGACATAAGTGATCAATTAGTGATTTGAGATAATATGATTAAGTTATTTGAATAGACACTTTATCATGTTCAAGGCTAATCGAGTATTCGTGAATGAAAGGAGAAAATTGTTGGGGTTATACTGGAAAGTATGCTTTTACTTTGTATAACCAAACTGAATTTCTGTCTTATTTGCTGAAATAAATTATTTATCACTGTTGCTTTAAATATAATTGAATGTTATATATATTTACTGCATACCTGTTTAATAAGTAGTACGTGTTACATTGTAGTTAATATAGTGATACCAGATCACAGAAGATTAAATTAACAATTCCTCGTAACAAAGTACAAGAATTCACAACCTAGATGGAAATGAACAATCCATCGTGAAAGGTTGAAGTGCAAGGCTCAGATTGGCTTGTCTTGACCAAGAGATTGCATTAGTGCATTATGATGCGCTGAATAGGACCTACAGGAGGTTAAATTCTTCAATGTTGAATATAGAAGAATTATACCTCAGTCGTTCGTTATTTCTTAATCCCCGTCCCTTAAATAGGATCGTGTGGAATTAATAATTATTGCTTTGACTTATGAGGAGTAGAGAATCAATGTGATTTAATACTTTATATCTTGGACAATATTATTAGTTACATGACGATTGCTAAGATTTATTATGGAGAATCGTGTGCAAGTATGTCTTGCGTGATTTGTCCCCTTAGGAGGCTCAGAAGTTTTATCATACTAAATCTTGCAAGTGGAATTAGTTTCTGATATGGATAATAATGTTGAGTCGTTCCTAATCCAAGAAAAAAGATATTAATTAAAATTAATTATTCAGTGGAATTAATTAATATTTATGGGCTTGAATAATATTGTGGCTCAATATTGATAATTCAAGGTCCATTAGAAGGTCCAATCTTAATTCTCCTAAAGGCCCCTCAAGTAGCCCAAAGATAAAGTCCAATAACTGAAAAATGTGTTTGAAATAAAATAAATTAATGTTGCCTATTTTTCCATTTTTTCGAAAATATTAAGGAAGAGAAAGAAAAGATTTTTCTTGATTTTCTTGGAAAGTTTCTATGGAATATGTATTCTTGGAATACAAGATTATCCCATAAATTCAACAAAAGTCAAAGATCTTATTTCTTCCCTATTAATCTGCAATTTTCGAAAATTATAGAGCAAAAGGGAGGATTTTGTTGGGAGATATTTTGGGAAATATAATATATTGGATATATTCAAAATTGTATCTTGAGGAAGAAGCAAGGAAATTTTCCAAGAGCCCCAAGAGTAGATTAGGATTTGTTTGATGTGATCAATGTAATAAACTAGTCTAGATCTAGGTTTATTTATTTTTTATAAATAAATTATAACCGGATCAGGAACGAAGATGGAGACGGAGAATTAAATACGGGTGACCAAGTGTCAGACGTCACGCGAGCGAAAACACGCACGACGCGGCTGGCTACTGCACTAAGGGGTTGCACACGGGTGTATCGATCGCCGCAAGACATCTTGATATGCCGGCACGGCGTGGCGTGATCGCATCTCGGGCGGTATTGCGACAAAGGCGTGCACGGGCGCGAGCACAGATGAGCGCGGAGATGGGCACGGGCGAATGCGACGCCAAGACAGCACGCACGGAGAGGTGGATGGTGGATGCGCACGCGCGCGCGTGGGGATGATTACCGAGGGCGCCGCGAAAGCACGGGCCAGTGAGAGGCTTTAAGGAGGGGAGCGCGGATCCGATCTGGCGACGCCACGCCGAGAGCTGTCGGGTGACGGGCGCGGGATTGCCGATTCGGACGTGGGCATGCGCCTAGGTGCATGCGGATACGCGTTCTGGGTTGCGAGCTACCTGTTGCCAGACGTCGTCTCGAACCTAATGAAGGACGTTTTAAGGAATTAGTTGCGGTCGAGAGGGAGCTTTCAAAACGAACGATGAAGGTTATGAAGACGATTTCTCAAGATCAAGACATGACAAAAATTAACCGTGACAATTGGATATATGTGCCTAATGTGTTTAGTTTTTTATTTTGATATTTGTTTTATTTTTCAAGCTTATTTAATATGTTTGAATATGTGATGCATGAGAAATTATTTTGAAAAATCTCACTTTCGAAAATTACAAAGTATGCTTAAATAATTAATTGACAATTTTATTCCGGATAATAAAATTGAATTAATTTTGACCTCCATGATTTATTTATTTGTGAATTCTTTTGGAGAAATTCCCCCCACGGGACGGCCAAAATATAGATTTCACATGAATAAATTCCATAGGATGATTGTGAATTATTATTAGTGGCAACGATGACCCTCCCCACGAGGCTCGTTCAAAACAAAATAATAATTTTGTATTTAATCATGGTTATTACTTAGGTATAAAATTGATATGCATATACTTCCCCGAAGTCCCTGTCAATTTTCTATTGGTCAAGAGGGAGCCAACTATTAATTTGGACATTAAAGGTTTGTAACTGTTTTTGTTTGTAACCTGCTTGAATGTGTTTAAATAATGACCCACCCCACATGGCTTATTTAAACTGTTTTGAGATGTTGGCTGATGCATGTTCATATTTTTTGGAGATTTTAATATGATTCATGTGATCGAACTATGTGATTTATTTGTGTTAATCTGGATATTGACACAAAATGTATGTTTATTTTCAGTCTCAAAATGTCGCAACCTTTTAATCTGTTGTTCAATATACTTAAAGGAAATTTGCTTATTGGTGAAAACTTCGTTGATTGGAATCTAAAACTTACTATTGTCCTTACTGCACAACATCATAACTGGATTCTTGTTGTCCCTAAACCCGAAAAGTCAACTGATGAGTCCAGCAAAACGGATAAGAAAGATTATGCTGACTAGAAGCGTTCAAATGAGATGGCTAAGTGCACCATGCTGGCTTCTATGTCGGATGTGTTGCAAAATCATCATCAACACTTTGAAACTGCTGCAGACATCATGAAAAGTCTTAAAGCGATTTTCCAACATCAGAACCATGTGGCTCGTCAGATAACAATGAGAGACTTGCTCTCCATAAAAATGGTGGAGGAAACGCCCTTAAGGGAGCACATTCTCCAGATGATGGCTCACCTAAATAAACTTGAGGTACTTGGCGCTGAATATGACATCGAGACCCAGATCGATTTCATACTCCACTCTCTGCCGAAAAGTTTTGAACAGTTCAAGCTGAACTACCAAATGAACAATAAAAAGTTAACGTTGCCTGATCTGTTGCAAGCTTTAGTCTCGGCAGAGGCAATATTGGGGCAACAAAGCCAAGCCTTGATGGAAAACGGTCCTTCTTCTTCTTCTAGACCAAGGGATGGTAAGAACAAGAAGAAGGCAAAAGGCAAAAAACAAGTGAACTCAAGCATTGCCAAAGGCAAAGGGAAGGTGAAAGGAGTTGAAGGAGCCAGGAAATTAACTAAGGGGAAATATTTTGTTGGGGTTATACGTGAAAGTATGTTTTTACTTTGTATAACCTATGTATTAAACACTTATTTACTGAAATAAATTATTTATCACTATTGCTTTAAATTTGATTGAATGTTACATATATTTATTGCAAACCGTTCATAGAATAGCACATGTTACATTGTAATTAACGTGGTGATACCAGATCACAGAAGATCACATTAACAGTCCCTTGTAAACAAGTGTGTGTTTCACAACTTAGATAGATCTGAACAATCTATTGGTAGAAGCCGAAAGCCTAGAGACCGCGCGCATCACCAGGCGGTCGCATAAGGGGCAAGGCGGACGTGCGCACGGGCGCGTGGGGCTGGACTGGGCTGGGCGTCGGGGCGACCCTCATGCAAGACGACGGGCGGCGCGTCCGGCCGGGCCGATGGAATTTGGGGCGCGGGGACCCTGGGCGCGGATGCATCCGGGAGATGCTTTTGCACACCCATGCCATGGGCAGCGGGCGCGGGATGGCCGACTCGGACCGGGGCGTGCGCCTAGGCGAACGCGGACTCGTGTTCCGGGCAGTGAGCTACTCATTGCCGGACGCCGTCCTAACCCAAGACGGAGGACAATTTTTTTTGAAGAATTATTGCGGATCCAGTGGGAGCTTTTCGAGACGAACGATGAAGGCCAATGAAGAGACAATTTCACAAGATCGAGACTTGGAATTTAAACCATGACAGTTGGATATATATGCCCAACTTGATTTAATTTTTGTCTTGGTGCTTGTTTTAATTTCATGCATTATTATTTGTTAATGTGTTTGCATGATATTTGAATTGTCAAAAGAAAATCTCACTTTCGAAAATTACTAAGTATGTTTTATTGACAATTTTATTCCGGATAATAAAATTACGTCAATTTTGACCTCCATGATTTATTTGTTTGTGAATTCTTTTGGAGAAATTTCCCCCTCGGAATGGCCAAAAGATAGATTTCACATGAATAAATTCCCAAAATAATGATTGTGAATTGTTATTAGTGGCGACGATGACCCTCCCCTCGAGGCTCGTTCAAAACGAAATAATAATTATGTATTTAATCATGGTTATTACTTAGGTATAAAATTGATATGCATATACTTCCCCGAAGTCCCTGTCAATTTTATATTGGTCAAGTGGGAGCCGACTATTAATTTCTGAATTAAAGGTTTGTAAATGTTCTTGTTTGTAACCTGGTTGAATGTGTCTAAATATACTGTTCACCCCACGTGACCTATTTAAACTGTTTTGAGATGTCGGTTCATGCATATTCATATTGTTTTGAGATTTTGATATGAATAATGTGATCAAAATTATGTGATAATTTTGTGCTTAAACAATTATCATTTATTTCAGTTCAACATGTCGCAACCTTTTAATCCACTATATGTTATACTTAAAGATAATCAGCTATCTGGTGAAAACTATGTTGATTGGAAACGAAAATTTATGATTGTCCTAACAGCACTAAAGCACAAGTGGCGAGTCGAGTAAAGAGGAAAAGAAAATGTATGAGGACTGGGAGCATTGCAATGACATGGCTAAGTGTACCATCCTGGCATCTATGTCGGATGTGTTGCAACACCAACACCAATAATTTGCAACTGCTGCGGAAATCATGCAAAATCTTATAAAGATATTCCAACATCAGAACCGCACGGCTCGTCAGATCACCTTGCGAGAGATGTTATCGCTGAAAATGGTGGAGGGCACGCCCGTAAGGGATCACGTCCTCAAAATGATGACTCATCTAAACAAACTTGAGGTTCTGGGTGCAGATTACGATCTGGAGACCCAAATCAATTTGGTACTCCACTCTCTGCCCAAAAGTGTTGAGCACTTTCAGCTGAACTATCAGATGAATAATCAGAAGTTCTCGCTAGCTGACTTGTTGCAAGCTTTGCTCATGGCAGAGACGTTGATGGGGCACCAAACTCAAGCTTTGACGGCAACTGGTCCATCTTCATCTTCTAGGCCAAAGGAATGTAAGAAGAAGAGAAGGGCCAAAAGCCACAAGCAATCAAACTCAACTATTGCCAAGGGCAATGGTAAGATGAAGGATGTTGGTGGTGTTAAGAAGGATCCTAAGGGGGAGTGCTTCATGTAATACCCCAAACCAATTCTATATATATACATGAATGTAAAACACCGCTGCTCTTCCTACTCCATGAACCCTCTTCCTTCACTCAAAAGTAAAATACAATCATGAAACAAATACGCTTCATCCTAGAGTAATCAAACCCTTATCATCTCTCCGTTTCCAGCGTTTTCTTGTTTCCCTCGCGAGCCGGGACAACTACTTTGCCCTTTAAGTATCACATCAGCAAGCTCTACTAAGGTTACTAATCTATAATCCCTATCATCCATTTATATTTGCAATGCCTAATTCTATGTTATTTTTGCTCATGTGTAGAAGAAATTTTTGGCTATTTCTTCTTGTTGTGAAACTGCTAATTGATTAGGCGTAGCTTAGGGATGTTATTTTCAGTTGAGTATGATTTTTATGCTGGGACTGTTTGGACAAATATGTTTCTCTTGTAATCCCCTGTTTTATTTTCTTAAATATAAGGCCCTCTATGTGTATCCCCTGTGGAAATTGTGATAGATGAATGATAAGACTTAGAAACTTGTGGAGATAAGAAAAATGAGAGTAATGGCAAACCAGGACATGTCTAATTTCGCCTAAGTAATAATATGTTGCAACAAATTGATAAGCTGGGTAAATGGTTTATATCCTTACTCTGAATGTATTATATTTGTTGATATTAAATCTGATAATTTAGTTCAGGTCCTATGTATGTTAATTAAAAATTTGGAAAAAAAACAGAGAGTACCTTGAGAAATTGTCATGGTGTATTCAAGTTGCCTCTTTTTCTGCAAGCACTACTTTGAGACAAGCTTTTCCATGGTTCTGGTAAATTCCTTGCCTTATAAATATTATGTGTCAATCTTAGACTAATAAAGAATAGACATGTCAAAATTGGTGTTAATCGGACTTACCATTTGAGAGAAATAAATAGTAGTAGATTAGGAAAAAATCCTGTTTTTCCACTACTGTCCAGTTTCGAAAATCTTGAAACTGTTGTTTTCGGTGCACAATTTAAGTAAAATAAAATTATACCCTTGTTCTATGTGTATTCATGTAATACCAGGTCAAATTTCATATTTTTCTGAAGCTCCTAGGTATTTTTTAATAAATTATCGAAGATAACTGTCCTGATTATATAAGTGGTAGAAAAACTCATAATTGTGACTGATATTTTGAAAACCCAATGATGGATTCGTGTCCTAAGCTAGAAGTGATATATATCTGGAAATTTTCATAAGAGAATACAAACTGTAGGTATTTATTTAATATTTTACAAAATCGCAAGCAATAGGGGACTTTTATCGAACAGCTGCTAGGCGAGGTAGAAAACTGAAGTCAACTTGATAATTTTCTGTGATTCTGTGATACCCTGATGTTTTCAATGTGCTAAGACATCTTTTTATCAAGATTCAATGGTCATTAAAGTGTGTAAGTGTTTTAGTTAGATTTCTAAGTTTTAATAGACGATTCCGGACAAAATTAGGAAGAATAACCTTCCAAACTGTCTTGTTATGCTCTCGTAGCTGATTTATCTGTTGTCCTCAATGTGGTTATGCCTTAACTGATATTTTAGGGTGTAATATTCGTAATGTAAATAGGTTGACAATATTCTTAAACTTAAAGGACCAAAAATTTGACACTAGGGTCTCGCCACTCGCCTTAGGAGAATAGAATACCTTAAACTGATTTGTTTGTCAAAGGACTACTCTTTCCAGATTTCCTAACATGTAAGAGTATCTCTATGGTGATTTAGGTATCATGTTTTAAGCTTTAAATGTTTTACTTGCAACTACCAATAGTGGACTGAAATGGCTGCATAAAGGACTGATCTTGCAAAGACTCCTACATTAAATACTTCTCCGTACTTGCCATTAGTTCTTAAGTTCTAAATGAGTGTTTTAAGCTTTTGATAAAGGTCTACGAGGTCAAAAAGGGGCTTTCGTTAAATTAGAATGCAAGTTTAATGCCCTCGTTAAACTCACCAATTTCTTTCTAAATAAATGTCGGATTGTTAAAAACACATTAGTGAAGGGCAAATAAAAGAAACCCTATATGACGAACAAAAAAAAAAGAAAGCAATATGGTTGTGTGTACAAACTTGTGTAAAAAAATAATTTATTAAGGATAAACGATAACTAAAGGTGAAGAAAATTGTGCTAGGTGAAGTGCGGCGTAACTCAGATCTCGGACGCCACCTGTTGCTCTAAAGCTTACAAATCATTCAAGAAGTTTATAACTTTATCTTAAAAGTTAACGAGGTTGGTGACACTATTTGTATAGCCGTTAATGTTATATGGACTGTTGGTGTATTCTAAATGTTAAATTATTCAACTTGAAATGAATTGTGAAAGGAAATGAGTACCCAGGAAAATAAATGAATGAAATGAGTACCCAGGAAAAGAAATGGAAATGAGTACCCAGGAAAATGAAGGAGTAATGAACTTTAGCGTACTGTCAATCTGTATAACAGCGTACAGGTCATCCACTGAGATTTCTTATCTCACCCCAACACTTTTACTATTTTTTTTCAGGTGTTGAACCTGAGGCTCGGGAGCTGCAGTGAACACGGAATTTCCCTATTATGACGCTTTATATACTATGATAATTAAATAAGACGCGTCAAACTTTTGAATGCTAAGTTATGGTTGTCGGATAATAAACTCTTTAAAATTATCCGATGAAACATTTTTGTATGACGTACCTTTGTATTGTTACTACTTTTGAGTAAACTTATATTGCATTTTGAATTAAAGCTCTTGCATGTCATAAATTGTTATCATTGAAATGTTTTTTTGGCTACCACTAATGATGCTATTTATACTTGACATGTTTTTCATTTAAAAAAAAAAATCAGCTCGAATTTTAGGTCACTAAGTGACGGCTCAAGTTTGGAGTGTCAAAACCATCAGGTCCGACATTCTAAATTTTGGGGCGTTACACTTCAACTGCGGTGAAAAATGACACTGGAGGTCTAGCTGCTCCAAGCCCAAGCGGGCCGGAAAGAAAGGTAATTCTCACGCACTAGTTGTTGAAACTTGTTTAGTGGCGTATGCTTCCCATTTGTAAGTAGTTGATATGGGATCCACTGATCATGTTTGTTTCACATTATAGGGGTTCAAGTTAACCCGACAACTTAGTGGAAGTGAGATCCTCATCACACTAGGCGATGCTACGAGAGTAGCAGCTGAAGCAGTGGGAGACGTGCACATATCTTTTGAAGACAGAATTTTAGTTTTGAGAGATGTTCTTTATGTTCCTGTTTTTCGGAAAATCCTTATTTCAGTTTCTAAACTATTTTCTGATGGATATTCTGTTTGTTTTAATAAGCAAGTTACTGTTTTTTGTAACGATGTGTTTATCTATCATGGAACTTTACATAACAATCTCTATACTATTAACTGTGCACACCACTCACAAAATGCATTTTATAACACATCGACTGTTTCGAACAATAAGAGAAAAGGTTCAGAAAAAGTGAATGAGACACTTCTTTGACATCTCAGATTAGGTCATATTAATCTAAATAGGATCCAAATGTTAGTGAAAGATGGTTCACTGTCGGACCTGCAGCTTGAACCACTTCCAACCTGCG
Source organism: Stenogyne calaminthoides (assembly GCA_037126765.1). Taxonomy (NCBI): domain Eukaryota; kingdom Viridiplantae; phylum Streptophyta; class Magnoliopsida; order Lamiales; family Lamiaceae; genus Stenogyne; species Stenogyne calaminthoides. Next base: position 33,775,858 of record JBBCBC010000001.1, on the reverse strand, counting down.
AATCATATTTGGAGGGTAAAATGATCAAGAGGACATTTGGAGCTAAGGGGACTAGAGCCACAGAAGTGTTGCAAATCGTTCACACTGACGTGTGTGGTCCAATGTCAACCAAAGCTAGAGGTGGCTATGAGTATTTCGTGACTTTCATCGATGATTACTCAAGGTTCGGGTAAATTTTCCTCATGAAACACAAATCGAAAACCTTTGATAAATTCAAAGAGTTCAAAGCCGAAGTGGAGAATCATAGGGAAAAGAGTATCAAGTTTCTACGATCTGATCATGGAGGCAAATACCTCAGCGATGTGTTTTTGAACTACCTGTCAGATGAGGGTAATGTTTCCCACCTGATTGCACCCGAAACCCCTCAACAAAATGGGGTTGCAGAACGAAGAAACTGAACACTCTTAGAAATGGTCAGATCCAAGATGAGTTATTCAGATCTACCCAAGTCATTTTGGGGTCACGCCTTGGAAACAGAGGCTTATATTCTGAACTTAGTGACATCCAAATCGGTTCCCAAAATCCCTAGAGAGTTGTGGATCTGGTGCAAGCCCTGTCTGAGACATCTAAGGATCTGGGGGTGTCCGGCATACGTGCTAGACAAGGAAGCCGGTAAGTTGGACGCACATTCGGAGCTGGCTATTTATGGGATATCCCATGGGAACGAAGGGGTGCATGTTCTATGGTCCCGAAGATCAAAAGGTGGTAATCAGTACGCACTTTAGATTCTTGGAAGAAGACTATATGAACAATTGAAAGCCCAAAAGTGAGATTACCTTAGATGAATTAAGAGGGCAAACTCCTATACCAACTGTACAAGTTGATATGCTAAGCGTCATACCGACACAACCGGAACCTCGTCGTAGTGGGAGGGTTGTCCGACAACCTGAGAGATTCATGGGGATAGGAGAATCTTCGGATTTGATCCCCGGGGATAATGAATCAGACCCCTGGTCCTACAAGGAGGCAGTCCAAGATAAGGATTCAGAATCATGGCAAACTGCGATGGAAACCGAGATGGGCTCAATGGATCATAATCGAGTGTGGGAGCTAGTTGAACCACCTAGTGGGGTAAAACCCATTGGATGCAAATGGGTCTACAAGAGGAAAAGAGGACCGGACTGGAAGGTGGAAACCTTTAAAGCTAGGCTAGTGGCAAAGGGATACACTCAGAAAGAAGGTATCGATTATGAAGAAACATTTTCGCCTATTGCCATGCTTAAGTCCATCTGTATTCTCTTGGCAATAGCTGCACATCTAGATTTTGAGATCTGGCAAATGGATGTTAAGACATCTTTCCTTAACGGAAGTCTTGACGAGGAAATCTATATGCAACAGTCCGAAGGTTTTATTGCGAAAGGACAACAACACCTTGTTTGCAAGCTGATGAGGTCCATTTATGGACTGGAGCAAGCATCTCGCGCTTGGAACCAATGTTTTGATCAGGTAATCAAATCTTATGGGTTTGATAAAAACGATTTCGAGAGTTGTGTATATAAGAAGTGTGACGGAACTGCCTTGGTATTCCTAGTACTATACGTAGATGATATTCTGCTCATCAGAAACAATGTAAAGGTTTTGTCAGACGTAAGGGTATAGCTGTTAAAACAGTTTGATATGAAGGACTTAGGGAAAGTCGGTCACATTCTTGGGATCAAGATCACTCGAGATAGCAAGAAAAGGATGATAGGCTTATCGCAAGCTTTATACATAGATACAGTTTTGAAGCGTTTCAGCATGCAGGATTCCAAGAAAGACTTTGTACCTTTCAGGCATGGAATCCATATACCCAAAGACATGTGCCCTAAGACACAAAAGGAGATATATGACATGAGAGGCATTCCTTATGCGTCAGCAGTAGGAAGCCTTATGTATGCAATCCTGTGCACGAGACTGAATATCTGCTACGTTGTAGGCATGGTAGCAAGATATCAAAGTAACCCAGGAAATCAACACTGGACTGCTGTTAAAAACATTCTAAAGTATCTGAAAAGAACTCGGGATAGAATGGTGGTTTATCAGTCAGACAGTTTATTTCTGGTGGGATACACGAACTCGGATTTCCAATTGGACCTAGATTCCAGAAAAATCTACCTCAGGTAGTGTGTTTTGTCTGGGAGGAGAAGCTGTAACATGGAGAAGCGTTAAGCAGAAATGCATCGCCGATTCCACCATGGAAACTGAATATGTAGCTGCTTGTGAAGTAGCGAAAGAAGCGGTGTTGCTCAAGAACTTCTTAGTGGACTTGGACGTTGTTCCGAATTTGCCCAGCACTATCACGGTATTCTCTGATAACGCCAAAGCAGTTGCAAATTCAAGGGAACCGAGAGCCCACAAGGCCAACAAACACATTGAAAGGAAATACCATCTTATACGAGAAATCTTTAAGAGAGGAGATATAGAGGTGACAAAGATCGCATCGGATGACAACCTAGTTGATCCATTCACAAAGGGTCTGCCTCAGTTAACATTCGAGAGACATGTGAAAGGAATGGGTGTCAAGTGTGTTGCCAATCTGCTTTGAGTATAAGTGGGAGAAATGTTATTAGGTTGGTGTAGGTGACATCAGATGTCACTTAGTAATACTTAGATATGATGTGGTATACTTAAAAGCAAACTTTGAGTATAAGTGGGAGATTGTTGGGGTTATACGTGAAAGTATGCTTTTACTTTGTATAACCTATGTATTAAACACTTATTTACTGAAATAAATTATTTATCAATGTTGCTTTAAATATGATTGAATGTTACATATATTTATTGCAAACCGTTCATAGAATAACACGTGTTACATTGTAATTAACGTGGTGTGATACCAGATCACAGAAGATCACGTTAACAGTTCCTTGTAAACAAGTGTGTGTTTCACAACTTAGATAGATCTGAACAATCTATTGGTAGAAGTTGATGTGTAAGGTTCAGATTGACTTGTCTTGACAAAGAGATTACACTAGTGTATTTAATGTGCTGAAGCGGACCTACAGAGAGGATGAACTCATCCGCACTGACTTAAGGGATGAAGAGTTAGACCTCAGTGGTTGTTGATTTCTTAATCTTTGTCATTTAATAAGGACTGTGTGTGATTAGTAATTATTGTTTTGACTTATAAATGGGAAGAAAATCACTACGACTTCGATACCCTATATCTTGGGCAATAATATTAATTATATGACAGTTGCTAAATTAATACAGAGAATCGTGTGCTTACAATGTCTTGCATGATTGGTCCGCTTGATGGGCTCGGAACCTTTATCATACCAAATCTTGCAAGTAGAATTAATTTTCCGGTATGGATAATAAAGTTGAGTTGTCCTTACTCCAAGGATAAAGATATTAATTAATATAAAATTTTCAGTGTCTTAATTAATTAATGGACTAAATAATCTTAAACACGGGAAATAATAACCGGGAGCCATATTACCGTAATATGGGTTGAGATGGATAGTGAAATATTAATTATATAGTGGAATTAATTTATATTAATGGGCTGAATTATATTGTGGGTCAATATTGGAATTCAGAAGCCCATTGGGAGGTCCATCTTAATTCTCCTAAAGGCCCCTCAAGTAGCCCAATTAAAGTCCATTAATAAAAGGTGCTTAAAATAAATTAAATATTTGTTGCATTATTTTTCCTTATTTTCGAAATTAATTAAAGAAAAGATGGAGAAGGATTTTCTTGAAAAGATTTTATGGAAAGGAGATAAGTATTCTTGCAATACAAGATTATCCAATAAATTCAAGAAATCTCCCACTTGGCCTCTTTAATGGGTAATTTTCGAAATTATTAGAGAATAAAAGGGAAGAAAGATTTTATTGATTTTCTTTAAAAGATTTTATGGAAAAAGATATGTATTCTTGGAATAGAAGAATATCTCATAAATTCAAGAAAGATCCAATCTTGAATTTCTCCCTATTATTTTTGAAAATCAGGCCTAAATAAGGGTGTGAGATTTTTGTGGAAAAATACGCATGGAAAGAAGAATATATGGGATAAATTTGAGCCAAGAAAAGATTTCTAGGAGATCAAGAAAAGATCTTTCCTAACCCTAATTTGAGCCAAATTTTCGTCCACCCTCTCTAACATAAATAGGGGATGAATTTTTCATCCCCAACACAATTCAATGAGTTAGAAAAATTAGAAATCCACAAAGGTGATGCAACAATTATTTATTTTTCCTTTGTTTTATATATTGTTCATTGGAGAACCTTCCACCGGGTTATTGAACGAGGACTTGGGAATTCTTGAGAAGGACTTTTGGTTGGTAGCCAGTTATTTGATCTTGTCCGTCTCAATAGTTGTCTCTCCAACGGGTATGTTTATGTGAACTCCTAGAAATTCCGCATGCTAGGATTCTTTATGTGAAATATTGTTTGCATATTGTTGTTGGATTGATTATTATATGAATATATAAATTCACGTAGGTTAATTCATGCTAGTAATAATTGATAATTCATCCCGATAGATCCTGGCATATAGTATCCCAACAGTTTTAACTGCGGCGAGAAAGGACATTGGAGGTCGGCCTGTTCCAAACCTAAGCGGAATGGAAAGAAAGGTAATTCTCATGCACTAGTTGTTGAAACTTGTTTAGCGGCGTATGCTTCCCATTTATGGGTAGTGGATACGGGATCAACTGATCATGTTTGTTTCACATTACAGGGGTTCAAGCGGACCCAGCAACTTAGTGGGAGTGAGATCCTCATCACACTGGGCAATGCTACGAGAGTGGCAGCTGAAGCGGTGGGAGAAGTGCAGTTGTCTTTTGAAGACAGAGTTTTAATTTTAAGAGGTGTTCTTTACGTTCCTAGCTTTAGAAAGAATTTAATTTCGGTTTCTAAACTTTTTCTTGATGGATATTCGGTTACTTTTAATAAAGTTGTTACCATTGCTCTAAATGATGAGTTTATCTGTCATGGAACGTTGTCGAATAATCTCTATACAATTAACTGTGCACACCACTCACGAAATGCATCCTATAACACATCGACTGTTTCAAGTAATAAAAGAAAAGGTTCAGCAGATGTGAACGAAACACTTCTATGGCATCTAAGACTAGGTCATATTAATCCAAAGAGGATCCAAAGGTTGGTTCAAGATGGGTCATTGGAGTCACTCCGAGTTGAACCATTTCTAACCTGCGAATCATGTTTGGAGGGTAAAATTACCAAGAGGGCATTTGGAGCCAAGGGAAATAGAACTAAAGAAGTGTTAGAAATCAGTCACACTGACGTATGTGGTCCAATGCCGATCAAAGCAAGAGGAGGTTATGAGTATTTCGTTACTTTTATCGATGATTACTCAAGATATGGATACATTTACCTTATGAAGCATAAATCTGAGACATTTGATAAATTCAAAGAATTTAAGGCTCAAGCAGAGAATCATAGGGAAAAGAGTATCAAGTCTCTACGATTTGATCGTGGAGGCAAATACCTCAGCGGTGAATTTTTGAACTACTTGTCAAACGACGGGATTGTATCCTAGTTAACTGCATCCGGAACCCCTCAACAAAACGGGGTTGCAGATCGAAGAAACAAAACCCTTTTAGAAATGGTCAGATCAATGATGAGTTATGCGGATCTACCCAAATCGTTTTGGGGTCACACCTTGGAAACAACGGCTTACATTCTAAACTTAGTGACATCCAAATTGGTTCCAAACCCCTAAAGAGTTGTGGACCGGGCGCAAGCCCAGTTTAAGACACATGAAGATTTGGGGGTATTCGGCATACGTGTTGGACAAGGAAGCCGGTAAATTTGATCTACAATCAAAATTAAGGTTGTTTATAGGGTACCCCGAAGGAACGAAAGGGTGCATGTTCTATGGTCCCGAAGATCAAAAGGTGGTAATCAGTACTCACTTTAAATTTTTGGAAGAAGACTATATGAACAATAGAAAGCCCAGAAGTGAGATTACCTTAGACGAGCTATGAGGGCTTACCTCAATGCCAACTATACAAGTTGACATACCAAGCGACACACTTACACAACCAAAACCTTGTCGTAGTGGGATGATTGTTAAACAGCCCTAGTGATTCATGGGGAAAGGAGAGTCATCGTACTTAGTCTCCGGTGAAGATGAATCAAACCCATGGACACACAGCAATGGAAGCTGAGATGGGTTCTATGGATCACAATAAGGTGTGGGAGCTAGTCAAACCACTTAATGGGGTTAAACCCATTGGATGTAAGTGGGTATACAAGAGGAAAAGAGAATCAGACAGGAAGGTAGAGACCTTCTAGGCTAGACTTGTGGCAAAAGGGTACACTCAGAAAGAAGGGATCGATTATGAGGAAACCTTTTCGCCTATAGCCATACTTAAGTCCATCTGTATTCTCTTGTCGATAGTTGCACATCTCGATTTTGAGATCTGGCAAATGGATGTCAAGACAGCTTTCCTAACCCGAAGTTTTGAAGAAGAAATCTATACGCAACAACCCGAAGGCTTTGTTGAAAAAGGCCAAGAACATCTAGTTTGCAAGCTCAAGAAGTCCATCTACGGACTGAAGCAAGCATCCCGTGCTTGGAACCAATGTTTTGATCAAGTTATAAAGTCTTACGGGTTTGATCAAAATGAATTCGAGAGTTGTGTGTATAGAAAGTGTGTCGGAACGGCCTTGGTATTCTTAGTACTATACGTGGATGACATTCTACTCATCGGAGACGATGTAAAGGTGTTGTCAGACGTAAGGGCATGGCTGTCAAAACAGTTTGATATGAAGGACTTAGGGGAAGCCCTTCACATCCTTGGGATCAAGATCACTCGAGATCGGAAGAAAAAGATGATAGGCTTATCGCAAGCTTCATACATAGATATTGTCTTGAAGCAATTCAGCATGCAAGATTCCAAGAAGGGTTTTGTACCCTTCAGACATGGAATCCATCTATCCAAAGAAATGTGCCCTAAGACATAAGAGGAAATAAATGACATGAAAGGCGTTCCCAATACTTCGGCTGTCGGAAGTCTTATGTATGCAATGCTGTGCACGAGACCAGATATCTGCTTTGCTGTTGGCATGGTAGCGAGATATCAGAGTAACCCAGGGAAAGAACATTGGACTGCAGTTAAAAATATTCTGAAGTATCTGAAGAGAACTCGGGATAGAATGTTGGTTTATCAATCAGACAGTCTGATTCATGTCGGTTACACGGACTCGGATTTCCAATCAGACTTAGATTCTAGAAAATCTACCTCGGGTAGAGTGTTTTGCATGGGGGGAGGAGCCATGACATAGAGAAGTGTTAATCAGAAATGCATCACAGATTCTACCATGAAAGCCGAATATGTAGTTGCTTGTGAAGCAACGAAGGAAGCGGTTTGGCTCAAGAACTACCTAGTGGACTTGGATGTAGTTCCAGATTTGCCCAGCACCATCACGGTTTACTGTGATAATGCCGAAGCAGTTGCAAATTCAAGGGAACCAAGAGCCCACAAGGCCAGGAAACACATTGAAAGGAAATACCATCATATACGAGAAATCGTTAAGAGAGGGGATATAGAGGTGGCAAAGATCATGTCGGAAGACAACCTAGCAGATCCATTCACAAAGGGTCTGCTTCAGAATACATTCGAGAGACATGTGGAAGGAAAGGGTGTCAAGAGCGTTGCCAATCTGCTTTGAGTATAGGTGCGAGAGATATTATTAGGTTCATGTAGGTGACATTAGATGTCACGTAAAACATGAGATATGTAGTAGTATACTTAAAAGCAGACTTTGAGTATAAGTGGGAGATTGTTGGGGTTATACTGGAAAGTATGTTTTTACTTTGTATAACCAAACTGAATTTCTGTCTTATTTGCTTAAATAAATTATTTATCACAGTTGCTTTAAATATGATTGAATGTTACATATATTTACTGCATACTTGTTCAATAAATAGTACGTGTTACATTGTAGTTAATTTAATGATACCAGATCACAGAAGGATAAATTAACAGTTCCTCGTAACAAAGTACAAGAATTCACAACCTAGATGAAAATGAACAATCCATCGTGAAAGGTTGAAATGCAAGGCTCAGATTGGTTTGTCTTGACCAAGAGATTGCACTAGTGCATTATGATGCGCTGAATAGGACCTACAGGAGGATAAATTCTTTAGTGCTGAATATAGAAGAATTAGACCTCAGTGGTTCGTTATTTCTTAATCTCCGTCCCTTAAATAGGATCGTGTGGAATTAATAATTATTGCTTTGACTTATGACGAGTAGAGAATCAGTGTAATTCAATACTTTATATCTTGGGCAATATTATTAGTTACATGACGATTGCTAAGACTTAATACGGAGAATCGTGTGCAAGTACGTCTTTCGTGATTTGTCCCCTTAGGAGGCTCAAAAGTTTTATCATACTAAATCTTGCAAGTGGAACTTGGGATGTTACCGTCGTCCCTCCAGAACTTTGCCACCATCCCTCTAGAACTTGGGATGTTGTCGTCGTTCCTCCAAAACTTTGTCACCGTCCCTCCAGAACTTTGCTGCCGTCCCTCCAGAACTTGGGACGTTGTCACCATCCCTCCAGAACTTTGTCGTCGTCCCTCCAGAACTTGGGACGTTGCCGCCGTACCTCCAGAACTTTGTCGTCATCCCTCCAGAAGCTGGGACGTTGCCACCGTCCCTCTAGAACTTATCATCGTCCATCCAAAATGTTGCCGCCGTCCCTCAGGAACTTGGGACGTTACCGCCCGTCCCTCTAGAACTTTGCCGCCGTCCCTCCAGAATTTAGGATGTTGCCGTCGTCCCTCCAGAACTTTGTCGTTGTCCCTCCAGAACTTGGGACGTTGTCGCCGTCCCTCCAGAACTTTGTCGTCGTCCCTCTAAAATTTGGGACGTTGTCGTCATCCCTCCAGAACCTTGATGTCGTCCCTCCAGAACTTGCGACGTTGCCGCTGTCCCTCCAAAACTTGGGACGTTGTCGCTGTCCCTCCAGAATTTGGGATGTTGCCGCTGTCCCTCCAGAACTTTATCGTCGTCCCTCCAGAACTTTGCCGCCGTCCCTCTAGAACTTGGGACGTTGCCACTGTTCCTCTTGAACTTTGCCGCCGTCCCTCCCGAACTTGGGACGTTGCCGCCATCCCTCTAGAGCATTGCCGCCATACCTCTAGAACTTTGTCGCCGTCCCTCCAGAACTTTACCACCGTCCATCCAAAACGTTACCACAGTCCCTCCAGAACTTGGGATGTTGCCGCCATCCCTCCAAAATTTTGGACGTTGCCACCGTCCCTCCAGAACTTGTGACGTTGTCGCCTTCCCTCCAAAACATAGGATGTTGCCACCGTCCCTCTAGAACTTTGCCACCGTCCCCCCAAATTTTAGGACGTTGTCGCCATGGGCGACATCATCGCACCGTCAAACGCGTGGAGATTAGTCATTGTCGTCGTTTGGTGCTAGCGGTCGAGGAGAAATGACCCGCTGAGAACGATGACGGCGAACCTCCACCGTTCGTGAGTCGGACCTCATCTCTGAAGCTGTAGACAAAAAATGAACGAACTAGTATTGGGACGCGCCGCCATCGCACTGCATGAGCGGGTCCACACGGCCATCGTCTTGTGATGCACCGCAGGTCTCCGACGTGAGCCGAGCGGCGCGCGGTGGATGAGGGATGAATTTAGGGTTTCGAAAACCCCTCGGCCAACAGATGCAAGGAAGACGGAACAAACAAAGCAAACAAGTGGGTTTGTTGCAACAATTAAATAAATAAACGTACCCAACATAATAAACAATTTGGTGCAAACCAAGTATACAAACCAAATATAAAACCGAAATCGGTGGGATTGATATAAAAATCGACCGCACCCAATTCAATTAAAAAACAATTTTAATCGAACAATTATGCAAGAGCCTAAGCTCTGATACCACTGTTGGAATTTAGAGGCACGTAAACACATAATACATGCGTAGCGGAATTAAACAATTCACCAACAACGAACATATAATTGCATAATTAAGTACGGGTAAACGTAAATAGAATTCTTACAGCAATTCGTACACGGATTCCTCAACTACGGTATCCACGTAACAGTCATTTACCATTTCGCACAGATTTACCAACGTTGAATCCCCGAGATGAATTTACTAGGAAAATTCTAACAGAGATTTTATGGAGAAAATATGAAGCCTTGGATTATGAATTCCCAAGGACTCATATATATATGGGAGACCCAACTTAAATTTAAGTTAACCTTATTAGGAAATAAAATCCCTAATCTTGCAAATTAAATCCCATAGATTTAATTCCCTTATACATAAATCTCTACGGATTTGATTTCCATATATATCAAATCTCTACGGATTCGATTTCCATATATATCAAATCCTACTAGTATAAAATAAATCCTCATAATTATATTCGATATGTTTTCCCTTTTTATAGAGATATATAATTCAACATATATTTTCCAGTTCCTATTGTTATGCTTTAAAAAATTGATATTGTCATCCTTTAAATTATATACCAAATAAAATGTAATTAGGCTCACTTTCTTTAGTTTCTTGTCTTCATTTAGTATATTGTATAATAGTTTTTGAGTACCCCTGGTACCAAGTTGGATGAATTTACCTTTTACTTTTAAAAAGATATATTCATTTTTGTTCAAGTTTCCTTAGTGAAAAATTTAAATTTTGTAATAAATAATAGTTGGTTACCTTCAAAAAATGAGTAGGTCTTCTGTGAATTCGAATTCACGTGATTTTTTTTTTTGAGTGTCATTGATAGGCATAATGAACATTATTGTTATACATACGAAATGTTACTGTATAAATACTAAAGTTCATAATCGTATGACATATTGATCTTAGGAAACAATATTCCGTTAGTGCAATTCATGAAAGATTGGTTGTCAAAGACCTGTTAGTGTTAGTGTCCTAGAGACAATCCTATTGTAAGGACATTATAAATATTAAGATAATATTCACTATTAGTTTAATATTATTGTTTATTTAATATTAAATGTATGGCATTATACTTGTTTGATTGTTTGCATTTATTCCTATTTGTGTTCCCAAGAGTCGTTCTTGTCATTGAGATTGTGAGAACTCAGATGACTTAAGCATGATTCTCAAATAGCCCCGATCAAGGATCATCAAGAATGGGATATTGATGATGCAATTGAGATTGGTGTGAGATCTGCATCATACTCTTAGAGAGTGTAGTAAGATATCACTTACTACGAGATACTAGGAATCTCATGATGGATGCACAGATACCTTAGAGGGTATTGGTATACCCATCCGAGAAACCGTTTGATGTAATTCCACAATATGTGTTTACGGGTGTCTCGATTAGTGGGAGCGATGTGATACTCCTTTGCCTTGAGGTAAATACACACGACATGTGTGGAGTGATGAACTTTGACCATGACCGACGCTTGCACCCTTCCATGGGTAGATATGACTTGGATTGGGTTCATCACAAAATGCATGTGCATGGTAGTTGAGCCAAGAATAGGATTCATTCCTCAATGTAGATTTAGAGAGAATACTCATCTTCTCTTCATAATTGGATCTTAGACATCGGCCGATACACGTCAACTTGGACTTTGTGGTCAAGTGTGACATAAGTGATCAATTAGTGAATAGAGATAATATGATTAAGTTATTTGAATAGACACTTCATCATGTTCAAGATTTAATCGAATATTCGTGAATGAAAGAAAGCTATCGTAATAGCCCATGATTCAGTTACAGGTAGTTGCAAGTTTCCTCGCAACGTACCTCTTATATTGAGAATGTCTTATCTATTGTCTAGGGTTCATTTAAGACCGTTAGTTTGACTAATCGCTCGATATATGAGGGCCTATGGGTCACACAACAAGTAACAGTTGTTTAGTGATTATAGTTGGTTGATTAAATATTATATTGGATATTAATATTTAATTTATAGAGAATATAATAATAATAATATTTAGAATTTATTATTATTATTATTTAATTAAATTAAATTAGATTTAATTAAATAGGACTCTCAATAATAATATATGGAATATTATTCGTTCGAGGACAGTGGCGGCGATTCACCGAGTCCACGCGTTGATTCGGCCCTCACGAAGCGGCGGTGATTTGATTTCACGTCGCTTTGCGCGGCAGCGATTTGCTTCGCCTTGTTTTCATCCATCGTTCGCCCCTGTTTTTCGTTGCCGCCTCTCGACCCTGTTCTGGAATATTCCTTGCTTGATTTTCTTCTATTATTGATTAATATGAGACTCAAAATCTGGATTTTGGGTTTGGAAATTAGATTTTTTGATTTTTCAAATTGGATCTAATTTGGATGGATGATGATGTGGGAGGGCTGTTTTGCAAAGTTGATTTGAGACAGACCCTCCTGTGCAATTTTGAAAATTACACCTGAGCCCTTGACAATAGAACAATTAAAACTTGATTTAAAATTAATAAAGTTTAAATTTAAAATTAAATTATGGTTAGACCAAATAATTAATTGGATTAATTGTTAAAGTTTAATAATCTTAAAATTGAATTTAAAATTGGATTTTAATATTCGTTTTAAAAGGGTTATTAAATCCCACTTGGTTAATTATTTATTTAATTAAATTGTTAATGCTTTTATAGACCGTTTTATAACTGTTTGGGTAGGTGACGCCCAAATATATGTCGGACCGTATTAAATGTTTTGGGTAGACGGCGCCCAATACTTGTTAGTCCGTGTATGTCATGTTTAGGTAGGCGGTGCCCAATAATTGCTTAAATGTGATGTAGATAATATGATGGATCTCGATTAAGCAATTAATACCCGCCTTTAAAACGTTCCTCACTAAAATATGGTTTTTAATTAAATTGAAAAGATGTCTTCCATCAAAGTTAAAAGTAAACCGGAGATTTCGTTCCAATGAGTATTTAAGACCCCCGTCTTTTGCAAGAGCCTAAGCTCTGATACCACTGTTGGAATTTAGAGGCACGTAAACACATAATACATGCGTAGCGGAATTAAACAATTCACCAACAACGAACATATAATTGCATAATTAAGTACGGGTAAACGTAAATAGAATTCTTACAGCAATTCGTACACGGATTCCTCAACTACGGTATCCACGTAACAGTCATTTACCATTTCGCACAGATTTACCAACGTTGAATCCCCGAGATGAATTTACTAGGAAAATTCTAACAGAGATTTTATGGAGAAAATATGAAGCCTTGGATTATGAATTCCCAAGGACTCATATATATATGGGAGACCCAACTTAAATTTAAGTTAACCTTATTAGGAAATAAAATCCCTAATCTTGCAAATTAAATCCCATAGATTTAATTCCCTTATACATAAATCTCTACGGATTTGATTTCCATATATATCAAATCTCTACGGATTCGATTTCCATATATATCAAATCCTACTAGTATAAAATAAATCCTCATAATTATATTCGATATGTTTTCCCTTTTTATAGAGATATATAATTCAACATATATTTTCCAGTTCCTATTGTTATGCTTTAAAAAATTGATATTGTCATCCTTTAAATTATATACCAAATAAAATGTAATTAGGCTCACTTTCTTTAGTTTCTTGTCTTCATTTAGTATATTGTATAATAGTTTTTTAGTACCCCTGGTACCAAGTTGGATGAATTTACCTTTTACTTTTAAAAAGATATATTCATTTTTGTTCAAGTTTCCTTAGTGAAAAATTTAAATTTTGTAATAAATAATAGTTGGTTACCTTCAAAAAATGAGTAGGTCTTCTGTGAATTCGAATTCACGTGATTTTTTTTTTTGAGTGTCATTGATAGGCATAATGACCATTATTGTTATACATACGAAATGTTACTGTATAAATACTAAAGTTCATAATCGTATGACATATTGATCTTAGGAAACAATATTCCGTTAGTGCAATTCATGAAAGATTGGTTGTCAAAGACCTGTTAGTGTTAGTGTCCTAGAGACAATCCTATTGTAAGGACATTATAAATACTAAGATAATATTCACTATTAGTTTAATATTATTGTTTATTTAATATTAAATGTATGGCATTATACTTGTTTGAATATTATGTTTGATTGTTTGCATTTATTCCTATTTGTGTTCCCAAGAGTCGTTCTTGTCATTGAGATTGTGAGAACTCAGATGACTTAAGCATGATTCTCAAATAGCCCCGATCAAGGATCATCAAGAATGGGATATTGATGATGCAATTGAGATTGGTGTGAGATCTGCATCATACTCTTAGAGAGTGTAGTAAGATATCACTTACTACGAGATACTAGGAATCTCATGATGGATGCACAGATACCTTAGAGGGTATTGGTATACCCCGTCAGAAACCGTTTGATGTAATTCCACAATATGTGTTTACGGGTGTCTCGATTAGTGGGAGCGATGTGATACTCCTTTGCCTTGAGGTAAATACACACGACATGTGTGGAGTGATGAACTTTGACCATGACCGACGCTTGCACCCTTCCATGGGTAGATATGACTTGGATTGGGTTCATCACAAAATGCATGTGCATGGTAGTTGAGCCAAGAATAGGATTCATTCCTCAATGTAGATTTAGAGAGAATACTCATCTTCTCATCATAATTGGATCTTAGACATCGGCCGATACACGTCAACTTGGACTTTGTGGTCAAGTGTGACATAAGTGATCAATTAGTGAATAGAGATAATATGATTAAGTTATTTGAATAGACACTTCATCATGTTCAAGATTTAATCGAATATTCGTGAATGAAAGAAAGCTATCGTAATAACCCATGATTCAGTTACAGGTAGTTGCAAGTTTCCTTGCAACGTACCTCTTATATTGAGAATGTCTTATTTATTGTCTAGGGTTCATTTAAGACCGTTAGTTTGACTAATCGCTCGATATATGAGGGCCTATGGGTCACACAACAAGTAACAGTTGTTTAGTGATTATAGTTGGTTGATTAAATATTATATTGGATATTAATATTTAATTTATAGAGAATATAATAATAATAATATTTAGAATTTATTATTATTATTATTTAATTAAATTAAATTAGATTTAATTAAATAGGACTCTCAATAATAATATATGGAATATTATTCGTTCGAGGACAGTGGCGGCGATTCACCGAGTCCACGCGTTGATTCGGCCCTCACGAAGCGGCGGTGATTTGATTTCACGTCGCTTTCTTGCAAAACGATTGATTTCGCCTTGTTTTCATCCATCGTTCACTTTTTTTTTTCGTTTTGCGCCTCTCGACCCTCGCTCGGAATATTCCTTGCTTGATTTTCTTCTATTATTGATTAATATGAGACTCAAAATCTGGATTTTGGGTTTGGAAATTAGATTTTTTGATTTTTCAAATTGGATCTAATTTGGATGGATGATGATGTGGGAGGGCTGTTTTGCAAAGTTGATTTGAGACAGACCCTCCTGTGCAATTTTGAAAATTACACCTGAGCCCTTGACAATAGAACAATTAAAACTTGATTTAAAATTAATAAAGTTTAAATTTAAAATTAAATTATGGTTAGACCAAATAATTAATTGGATTAATTGTTAAAGTTTAATAATCTTAAAATTGAATTTAAAATTGGATTTTAATATTCGTTTTAAAAGGGTTATTAAATCCCACTTGGTTAATTATTTATTTAATTAAATTGTTAACGCTTTTATAGACCGTTTTATAACTGTTTGGGTAGGTGACGCCCAAATATATGTCGGACCGTATTAAATGTTTTGGGTAGACGGCGCCCAATACTTGTTAGTCCGTGTATGTCATGTTTAGGTAGGCGGTACCCAATAATTGCTTAAATGTGATGTAGATAATATGATGGATCTCGATTAAGCAATTAATACCCGCCTTTAAAACGTTCCTCACTAAAATATGGTTTTTAATTAAATTGAAAAGATGTCTTCCATCAAAGTTAAAAGTAAACCGGAGATTTCGTTCCAATGAGTATTTAAGACCCCCGTCTTTTGCTCTGATCTACATCTAACGGGACTTTTATAGGGACATGTAATGTCATCGTTTCACCAGCCCTCGCGGGGAACAAAAATTAAGGGACATCAATCGAACTGGGTTCGATAAACTAAGAATTGTTGTTTGGTAATTGGTTTGGAGACCTACCAGTTATGATTTTATAATGATTAGCCCTCACTGAGATTACGATAGTAGTAATGTGGATCCTAGTCTATTACAATTTATATTTGATATAAATTCATATTTTTCCGATTAGGTCGTTAAGTATGTGAAAATAATGGAAACAAAATAAATTTAAAGGCCATGTTTATTTTGATTGTTGAATATTGATCATAGGAATTATGTGTTTAATTCCCATTTTATTTATTTCTCTTGGTTAGTTGAAATGTATCTTCATCTAGCAAGAATATGGCTTTCAAAGCCAAAGAGAAATCCTGTAAAGCTAAAGAGTCTGATAACTCACTTGCCAAAAATCAGGATGAGCAAGAGGATAAGCTAGTACTGTTGGCAAGGAGGTTTGAAAGACTCAATAGCAGATATGGAAAATACAAGAAATATTACAAGAACAACAGGTACAGGAACAGGAATAACTCAGAAGCTGAGGACAGATCCACTGAGAAAAGGAAGGATCACAAAGCTGAAGGATCCTCATCCAGAAAGAAGGACTCCAAAACCAAGGAGGAAAGTGATCAGTATGATGATGCCAACAGATGCTATAATTGTCAGAAGAAAGGTCACTTCCAGTATGATTGTCCTGAGCTGAGTGCCAAAGAAAGAAAGGAGAGACAAGCCAAGAGAGAAAGAAATATCTCCAGCAAGAAGGCTATGATTGCTGAAGAAGAAGAACAATCTGAAGAAGGATCCAGTTCTTCAGAAGAGATATTCTCAGATAGTGACAGTGATGATATCTGCCTTGTTGCTATGGAGGAGGTAAATTCTTCTATCTCTGTTGTTGCTCCTACACAAGCACCTGAGTTATCAAGTTCATCTGTAACCAGTAACTTTGACCTGATGGATTCTTTTGAGAATCTTATGAAGGACTATTCTGTGTTACAAGAACTGCTCATAAAAACGCAAGAGCAGAATAAGGAACTGACTGCTGAAAATCTGAGGTGGAAAGACTCTAATACTGTTGAGATCACTTCTCAATTAATGGGAACTACTGATGAACTAGATGTTCTGAAAGTACAACTCTCAGAAAAAGAGAAGTGATAGAGACCCTGAAAGGAAAATTAGAGAAATCCACTGAGGAAAATCAGCTTATCAAGACCGAATTCAATGACCTCTTTGAGAAGCATGAAACTCTAAAGAAAAGTGAGGATAGTGTGCGGAGAAAGTTTGCTCTATTGAATTCTGCATCTAAAGTAATAGATAAAATTCAGAGTTATCAAAGACTTGGAACTATAAAGACTGGATTGGGATATAATCCAGGGGGAACCTCACAAGATCTTCTGAATGTTGTTTCTTCTAGTAGCACTAAGACTATCTTTGTTAAACCGGCGGCATGTACTAATCTTCTTACTGAAGAACAACCCCGTGTTTTAGACAAGGGTAAAGGACCTATGGTTTCAGAAAAACTGAAAGTTCAGGATAGAAAGCCCAAACCTCAGGAAAAGGTTAGAAAACCTGAACACTCAATAAGAAATTTTTAGGCCAGTATTTCGAAGCCTCGGGCTAAGAATACCAACCTGAAGAGATCTGCACTGAACCACCAGAGGAATTTTCAGAAGAGAAACACTCAGCAGAGATATTCTCAACTGAAAAGACCAAGTCCTCAGGATACTGAAAGACCTCAATTTCAGTACAGGCAACATAAACCCCACTTGCCTAAAGGTAAAGGTTTCGTGAACCCTGGTCAGCAGAGACAGAGACCAGCTGCACCAAGGCCAAAGAATTGGAACAAGAGGCCTGAACCCAAGAAGAACTCTAAGGCTCATGTTCATGCTAAGGTTGGCACTCATACATAGGGTACTGCCAAGGCACCTAGGGTGGTGAATGTGTATGTAGATGTTTATGGGAGACAAATCAGTCACTCTAAAGTAATTAGAGTTATCAGGCAGATTTGGGTTCCAAAAGGTACAGCTAACCTGGTAGGACCCCACACCAAATGGGTACCTAAGGCCGGATCTGTTTTTCAGGTGAAGGAGAAGGGCACTGAGCAGAATGAAGACAACATAGCCCTGATGAGTGGAAATGAATTGGCTCCTGCTGCATGGTATCTGGACAGTGGATGTTCAAGACATATGACAGGATATAAACAATTACTCACTGACTATGTTGAGCAAAAGGGCCCTCAGATTACTTTTGGAGATAACTCCAAAGGACATACTGAAGAATATGGAACTCTTGAAGTTGATTCTGTTCATATCCATGGTGTTTCATATGTGTCTGGTTTAAAGCATAATTTGCTTTCTATCAGTCAATTCTGTGACAAATGATTCAGTGTTGAGTTCTCAAAGAACTTATGTTATGTGAAAGAAAATACTTCACAACAAATATTACTGACTGGTACTAGAAAACGAAATGTGTATCTTGCTGATTGGAGGCTAACTCCTAAATATACATGTTTGGTTGCAAAAAGTTCCACTGATACCAGTTGGTTGTGGCACAAAAGACTGAATCACTTAAACTTTAAAACCCTGAACAAACTTGCAAGATTGGCACTTGTGAGGGAGTTACCCAATGAAGTGTTCAGTAAGGATCATATATGTGATGATTGTCAAAAAGGAAAACAAATCAGAGCATCATTCAAAAGTAAAGTAGAAGTTTCTACTGACAGAATTCTACAACTGTTACATATGGATCTCTTTGGTCCAGTAACACCTGTGAGCACTAATGGCAGGAAATATACACTTGTGGTAGTTGATGACTACTCTAGATACACATGGGTCATATTCTTACTCAGTAAGAAAGTGACTCAGACAAAACTGGCAGAATTACTGAAAAGACTCAGTAATGAAAAGAATCTGAGTGTGGTTAAAATCAGATCAGATAAAGGCACTGAATTTATCAACCATATTATATCTGATTATTGTGCAGCAAATGGAATAACTCATGAAACTTTAGCTGCAAGGACCCCACAACAAAATGGTGTTGCTGAAAGAAGAAATAGGACTCTGAAAGAAGCTGCAAGAACAATGATTGCTGAAGCTGATATACCTAAGAGGTTTTGGGCTTAAGCTATCAACACTGCATGCTACTCTCATAACAGATCCATGTTGACCAAGAATCAAGGCAAAACACCTTATGAGCTGTTGAATGAAAGGAAGCCTCTTGTTTCTTTCTTTCGTGTGTTTGGTTGCAAGTGTTTCATACACAATAATGGTAAAGATCAGTTGAAAACTTTTGATAGCAAAGCTGATGAAGGGAGATTCTTAGGATATTCTAAAGTCAGTAAAGCCTTCAGAGTTTACAACTGTAGGACTCTTATTGTGGAAGAAACATCTCATGTTGTTTTTGATGAATCTACTTGTGTTCAGAAGAAAGAGGAACATGATTCAGGAGATCTGGCCAAGAGAATCACCAGACTTAACCTAAAGAAGAAAGATAAAGCATCCTTTGAGCCTGAGAAGAAGAAGTCAATCACTTTCTATGAATGTAGTGAATCTGACTCAGACAAAGAAGCTCAGGATGGTGAGACTCAGGATAGAAATTCTCCACTGAAGGAAAGCCTACACACTGAAGCTGACCAATCTGAACATACACCAATTCAGACTCAGGTATGTAATGCCGATGAAGATGTGGTCACAGCTGAGGCAAACTCTGAATCTATCAACCAAGGGGGAACAAATGTCTCTGACAATGTTCTGAATGGAATTACCCCTGAGGAAGATGATTCACTCTCTCCTTTTCTGCAGTTCCCTGAATTTATGAATTACCTGAACCTAACATTTCTGATGTTGAGGACACTACTGAAGGGGAGAACATCGAGGAGAAGATGGTTGGATAGTCATCCTACAAGCCAAATTGTGGGTGATCTATCAGAAGGTGTTAAAACAAGAAGGTTCCATGGAGACAGTGCTCTATTTTGTTGCTTCCTATCTGAAAAAGAACCTACTGAGATTGAAGAAGCTCTTCAAGATTCATTCTGGATTACTGCTATGCCAGAGGAGCTAAATCAGTTCATAAGAAATGAAGTTTGGGAGCTAGTGGACAGACCTAAGAGGCACAATGTGATTGGAACTAAGTGGGTGTTCAAAAATAAGAGAGATGAGAACAACAACATTGTAAGAAACAAGGCAAGGCTAGTTGCACAAGGTTATTCCCAAGAAGAAGGCTTGGATTATGGTGAAACCTTTGCACCTGTTGCAAGACTAGAAGCCATTAGAATGTTTCTTGCATATGCTGCCCACATGAAATTCACAGTCTATCAGATGGATGTGAAAAGTGCATTTATGAATGGTGTGCTTAAAGAAGAGGTTTATGTGGAACAACCTCCAGGATTTTGTCAGAATGACCAAGCTTACAGGCTCAGGAAAGCCTTGTATGGTCTTAAACAAGCACCCGGAGCATGGTATGATACACTTTCTCAATTTCTTACTGGCCATGGTTTTATCAAAGGAACCGTTGATAGAACTTTGTTCAGGATAGAAGATGGGAAGTATATCTTACTAGTTCAGATTTATGTGGATGACATCATATTTGGTTCTCCAAATCATCAGATGTGTGAGAAGTTTTCTACCCTGATGAAAGGAAATTTTGAGATGTCTATGATGGGGGAGATGAATTTCTTTCTTGGACTTCAGGTGAAACAGACTAAAAAAGGAATTTTCATCAATCGGGCAAAATACACCAGAGATCTAATTGTTAAGTATGGTGTACAGAATTGCAATGCAGTTAGAATTCCTATGAATACTAACTACAAGATGGATCCTGATCCTGAAGGCAAATCAGTAAACCACACTGATTATAGAGGGATCATTGGATCATTGCCCTATCTCACAGCAAGTAGGCCTGATATTACATTTGCTGTTGGGATATGTGCAAGATACCAAGCTAATCCTAAGACTAGTCACATGGAGGCTGCCAAAAAGATTTTGAAGTATCTTAAGGGCACTGTGAATAGAGGATTATGGTATCCAGCTGATGATAACCTTGAATTAACTGGTTATTCAGATGCTGATTATGGAGGATGTAGAATTGACAGGAAGTCTACTACAGGAACTTGTCATTTTCTTGGAAGTAAACTGATATCATGGTTTTCAAAGAAACAGACCTCGGTAGCAACCAGTACTACTGAAGCTGAATACATGGCTGAAGGAAGCTGTTGTGCAGAGATTCTTTGGCTCAGACAACAATTGAGGGATTATAAGATTATAGCCAATGAAGTACCTATATTTTGTGACAATAATAGTGCAATTGCTATTACACAAAATCCGGTATTGCACACCAGATGTAAGCATGTTGATATCAGACATCATTTCATCAGAGATCATGTTGAGAAAAAGGATATAAGGATGGAGAAAATTCATACTGATAAACAAAGAGCTGATATCTTGACTAAACATTTGGCAGAATCAAGATTTCAGGATCTATCAATAGAATTGGGGATGTTGGATTCAGGTGAAGGGAGAAGTCCTTCAGGGGCATGTAGTTATTCAGGGGAATAACTCAGGACAAAATTTTCTCAGGATGAAAACTGAGACTCAGGACGAAAAATTTGTCAAGGTCAGTATTCAGTAAGGATTATGCATTCGAAATAATCCTGAAGTTATATTGATACATGCATTAAATTCAGTAGCATTTATTACACAAGGGATTACTCAGTAATCATTTGAAATAAATGTCAAAAGGCCTGAACTTTTAAAGTGGGAATGTTTGAAGTACCATTGACTGAAAAAGACGAACAATCACCTCGATTTTTGAGAAACAACCATTTGTCAACCTATAAACTGCTACTTGCCTATTGTCCAGAAAATTAGCCAAAAATAGTTATTTTTTCTCGAGATTTTCTTTAAATCTCATATTAAATCTCAACCATTCATCATATTTTTCGAGATTTAATCACATCCCTTGATCTTTATTTCACAGATCATATATAAACCCTTCGTTAACCCTCATTTGTTTATTTCTCACATTTAAACGATCCGAATTCTCATATCCTTAAACCTTCAAAACCTTCAAATCATCAAAAACTTCATATACACTACCCAGAAATTACTCTGCAATGGAATTCCCAAGTTATGCAATGATTAAGGATCTTGCCAAAACCGAAAAACCGTATTTTGAACATGTGGTGGCAATGATCGACAACAAGGCTACCCAGGTAGAAGAAGAAGCTCTAAACATGTTGCAGATGGCTCGATTGATGCGACTGCTGAGCAATATGCCAGAATCCGAACTAACCCAAGAAGTATTGCAATTTGTTGTTAACCTTCCAGAAGGAGGACGGGGAGGATTGGTTTCGCAGCTAAGTTTTGGAACTTATGCGAAATCGAAAGCAGAGGTGGTTTGCTCCAAGCATGTAATACTCTCTTTAGAAGATATTAATTCTGAGTTTGAATTAAATGATAAAGGAGGAGATCCAGCATTGTATATGTCTGGAAGAGAATAGGAGATTTTGGACCGTTTTGCAGAGTCTTAATTGACATTGTGGCCAAGTGCTTGATGAGCACCTCTGGAAGTCTGGAGCAGGTGAGCAGAAATAAGTTGAGGCTCATGGCTGCAATAGAGGATTCACCCTCTATGGACTTCAACTGGTTGAAATTCTTGGTGGACTGCATTCTTCACCAGAACCAGAAATTGAAGTACGCCAAAGGTGCATTTACCAAGAATGGGAAGGTCTTGTTTGGGACAAAGATAGATTTTTGATTGAGACCTCTCCAAGGGAAAACATGTTCCTGATGACGGGAGTAAAATTTTCTAAGACTCGGATCATGTTCCGAAAGCCCAAGTCCCAGAAAAAGAAGATTGCTCCATCAGAAAGCCAAGGTTCTATGATTCAGGAGGAATCTGAAGATCAGGATGATTCGAGTACTGATCAGGATGATGTGGTAATTGCTAAGGTTGTCCAGAAGCCTGTAAGGACAGCATCAGTAAAATATCCTGAGGCTTCAGGACAGAAGGAAAGGACGAAGAAATCTCTTGATCTTTTGCGGATAAAGAGGGAGACTGGAGAGAAGCTAAAGCAAAAGGTATTGGCACCTCAGAAGCGGAAAAGACTTCAGACAATTGCAGAGAAAGAGGCCAGTGATGCTGAAGAAACTTATACTGAGGCTCAGCAAGGAATAGAATCTCCACTTCAGGTGCTTGCTCAAGTAGTAAAGAATGTTCAGGAGCAGGACGCTGAAGAAAATGTATTCTCAGAGGTACTTGAAACTTCCCTGAGCACTGATAAAATATCTCAGGAGATTTTCAAGGGACCTCAGGAGCAGATAGAATCTCAGGATCTACTGAGTTTGGATACTCTCCTGAAAGAACCATTTCTTGATCCTACAGTAGTACAACTCATTCAATATGAGTCTGATGTTCCAGAAAGTCCTGATTTTAAGAAGGGCGAAGCAGAAGAAACAGAATGGCAAAGCAAAGGGGAACGATTCATCTTGGACAGATACCCTGAGCTGAATGCTTATCCTGACCTTCAGGATATTTTCTTCAGGCTCAGGACAACGGTCTACATCCTGAACCAAACACTCCCGGAGATGCTGAATATTGCCTCCTTCAGAGGAGAAGAATGGTGGAGTGCTGAGACTGCTGCTCTGACAGAGTTCTCAGGGTTCAGAAAGACCAAGCTCAGAATCAAAGTTGATGAATTTGATGAGCTGGTAAAAAGGAAATTAGCTGAAAGGAGGATTGCTGAGGCTGGTGCATCCAGTTCTCTAAATCGGGAAGAAGATGGGGATCAGGGAGGTGAAGAAGAAAAGAAATCTGAGCAAGAGAAGAAGTCTGACCAAGAAAAGTAACTTCAGCAAGAATTGGAGAAAGAGGCTGACTCTGAGCATACTGATAACAGACAACCTCAAACTGAAGTTAACACTCTTCAGGTACCTTTTGACACTATTATAAATTATGCCGAAGTTACTGAAGTATCTATCTTTAAATCTGTTGTCTATGGTATGCAGGCTGAGGCTCGTTTGGAGCACCCAGCTCAGTTGGAGACTGTTGTACTACCTCCAGTGATTGATTTAACCCCTATTCTGGATGAACTGAAAAAGGTGGTACTAGTGGTGGAGAAAATGACTAAGATGGAGGAAACTTTGGCATGTCAATCTCAAAAGTTGGAAAATCTGAGCTCATCATCTGATATGCTGCAAATTCAAACAACTCTCTCAGATAAGATGACTGCACTGGATGAGAAGATTGATGGGGGTAAGGATAGAGCTAAATGCAAACATGGAGCAAAGATATCAGGCCAGAATTGCATATCTTGAGGTCAAGCTGATTGAGAAGAATGAGCAATTGATCAAAACATCTGTTGAGGAACTGAGCACTCTGCTCATGACCCAGATGACTGAATGATGCATAAGGCATTCTCTTCTCGGTTTGCTCCACTGTCTGATGAAGTCTCCATGGCCAAAAACTATCTGATGAGGCTGGAAGATGAACATGATCAGCTGACTGGGGAAGTGAACAGTTTAGGAAAGGA
This sequence comes from Stenogyne calaminthoides, assembly GCA_037126765.1. Classification (NCBI taxonomy): domain Eukaryota; kingdom Viridiplantae; phylum Streptophyta; class Magnoliopsida; order Lamiales; family Lamiaceae; genus Stenogyne; species Stenogyne calaminthoides. The sequence continues at coordinate 33,751,357 of JBBCBC010000001.1, read as the reverse complement.
GCAATACTACATGGATACTGCATTAACCCAACTTCTCCCAAGGTATGGTGCCAAAAAGGGGGAAAGACCATATGCTAAAGGTCAATTGGCTATGTTGTTGGCACAAACCTTGGAGAAGAAAGACAAAGAAGAAGCTGAGGCTAAGAAGATCCTGGATGCTCTGAGTGAAATTGAGGCCACCGAAAAGCTGAAGTTTAAAGAATTTGAAGAGCCTGACCGCACTCAGACATCAGAACAAACTACTCAGGAAATCATAGAAGAAAAGATGATTGAAAGGAGAAGGGCTGAAAACAAGCAAAACTGGTGAGGCTCAGGCTAGACCAGAAAAGAGGAAAGTTGTTGCTTTTATGGAGCCAGAGAAGAAAACGAGAGCAAAAATCTCAAAACCCGTTCAAAGGAAGCTTGTGGTTGAATTTGATAAATCTGAGGAAGAACCTGAGGAAGCTGAACCTGATACACAACCAGAGACTTTCGATACAAAGAAGACTCTGAGAGCCCTACAAATTCAAAAGGAGAAAAGAACTGCTGCTTCAGTATCTGGTGCTCCACTGATTAAGAAGAAAAAGGAAGAAGAGCAGAAGAGAAGGGGTGTATTCAGGAAATTCATTGGCAAGAGGAGAGGTACTGAGAAAACTCAGAAATGACCGCACATTGATAAGTGGATGCCTATCCAGATGAATGATGCGTGGGAAGAGATAAAGAGAACCTTCTGGTTCTACTATGAAATTCTGAGAGAATGGAGAGGGAGCAGCTCAGACAAGAATAAAGCCTTCATTGAATATTTGCTGACATTCTACTCTGAGTACTTGCAAAAATGGATCAACTTGGCAGATGAGAGCAACACTCAGATTGTAGCTCCAGGGCCATACATGTACCCAACTCCAAGATTTGAGAATGACTATGTGAATGAAGCTGCCATCTCTCAAGAAATTGCTCAGTATGCCATTCAGCTTGGACTGATAGGAAATAACCCTGAAATCATCAAGGAAAGAGATGAACTAAAGAAGAGGTACTTTGGAATGTTTAACCTGGAAGTACCTGAAGATGAAATTGAGGAAGATTGAAGATTTTATTTCTTTTGACCTTCATTGTACTATGTAATTCTCATTCTTCATCAATGAAAAGTTTATCTTTTGCGGTTGAATAAGATAATATCTCATTATCTTTTTACATGTTTGTACTTTTCTGATATGCCATTTGAATGTAATAGTTAACTGAAACCTGAGTAATAGGTTAGGTTTTCTTATGTAACAAGATGGTTTTGGCATCATCAAAAATGGGGAAATTGTTGGGAGATGAATTTAAATAAAGATTTTGATTAGATCCCAAAACCCCTGAATATGACATGTTCAGAATATCTTGATAGTAATATTAATTAATCCCACTATATAATTAATATTGCACTATCCAACTTAACCCATATTACGGTAATATGGCTCCCGGTTATTATTTCCCGTGTTTAAGATTATTTAGTCCATTAATTAATTAAGCCACTGAAAAGCTTTATATTAATTAATATTTTTATCCTCGGAGTAAGGACACCCCAACTTTATTATCCATACCGGAAAATTAATTCCACTTGCAAGACTTGATATGATAAAGGTTCCGGGCCCACCAAGGGGACCAATCACGCAAGACATTGCAAGCACACGATTCTCTGTATTAATTTAGCAACTGTTGTACAATTAATATTATTGCACAAGATATAGGGTATCAAAGTCGCAATGATTCTCTTCCCATTTATAAGTCAAACCAATAACTACTAATCACACACATTCCTTATTAAGTGACAGAGATTAAGAAATCAACAACCACTGAGGTCTAACTCTTCATCCCTTAAGTCAGTGCAAATGAGTTTATCTTCTCTGCAGGTCCGCTTCAGCGCATCGAATGCACTTGTGTAATCTCTTGGTCAAGACAAGTCAATCTGAGCCTTACACATCAACTTCTACCAATAGATTGTTCGGATCTATCTAAGTTGTGAAACACGCACTATTTTACAAGGCACTGTTAACGTGATCTTCTGTGATCTGGTATCACCACATTAACTACAATATAACGCGTGCTATGAACGGTTGGCAATAAATATATGTAACATTCAATCATATTTAAAGCAACAGTGATAAATAATTTATTTCAGTAAATAAATGTTTAATACATAGGTTATACAAAGTAAAAACATACTTTCACGTATAACCCCAACAATCCTAGCCACTTTACTATTCTACATTGTAAAGGATATCTGAACTCTAGTTGGAAAGTAAACCCAAACCATACCCCATACTTGAGAGAAGTAGTTAGTGGTTGAGTTTGAGAGTTGTAAGGCAAGTCAGGTGAAAAGTTGTTCAATCTGAAAGCTTTTAGAGTTTGTTTTGAGTGCTAGGACTCAGGTTGTATTTCCTAGGGAACAAATCACCTAAGAGATAGGTTGATATGTTCAGTTACCTTGGTATTCTAAAATAAGGGACTCCAGAGTTAAGAAATTCCCATGCAGAAGTCAGGGAAAGTGGGTGTAGGAGCTTGAGTCTCTAAACCGTTATAATTGTTTCAGGAGAGACTAACTCCACTGAAATCTGCATTAACTAGTCACAACCTTAATCATAGTTTTATAAACTAAAAGATAAAAGTTTTAAACAAGTTAAAATGAGTATAAACAAGTAGGACTTACAACTTCCACACCCCTTATAGCTAGTGTAGATAGCTACCAAACTGAACTGCTTGCAAAAGCATTCAGTAAGATAGTTATTTGTGCAAACCTATACAGGTCACTTGCACTCTACAATAGTTGTATATATTTGAAGAGATGATTCACTGCTCATAGAGTTTGTCTCAGTAGACTTGTTCTCAGGGTAGTTGTTTATTAGTATTGTGGCCTCAATAGCCTGGCTCACTGTTCACCTTAAAAAATAGATTGAAAAATTTAAAAGTTTTCACACACCTCTATTTCCCCCCACCCCCACCCCCTCATACACATGCTAGACTCGTTTCTTGGGACCAAAAGTTTCCAACTATCAACACCACAAAGATTATTGAGAACAAAGTTGTGTTTTTGTACAGAATAGTGGTGATGAGGAATTTCAACATGAGAAGGACATTTTTCAATCACATTATGAAGTTTGTAGGTAGATTGGTAAGAGCGGTGGTCTTCCATACCCTTCCATGATTAATGATCTTCTGCATAACTTGGATATTAATTGAAAGAGACTTGTTGTAATGCTAAGTGGTATGATACCAGACTTGGGGATTAATATGTATATTTCTCTGGTACTTGTTTGTTTGAGAAATTATACTATTTATATTGCTCTGATGTTATTTTGTTGGTTGAACTTTTGAACAAGTCATCTTATTTGAAGTTTTACTATTTTGAGCATGGATTATGTTTATGATCTTGAGTGTTGCACAATGTTTTGTCATTAAGTAGTGTACTTGACAGATTAGATGTTCTGTCATACACAGTACCTGAGTATTTGATATTTCAGGTGTGTTGTAGAAGAAATATCGGTTGGGGGAAATTGTTGATGTTGTCACTAATGTTGTCACATTGGACACAATATCAATATCCGCCCTTTCTTCTAACAACTAACTCTTGTTGGTCAAATGTTGTTCTCGATGTTGTTGACTGCAGGTTGATGTTCCCAAATGGACTCCAAGATTCCAGAAGGATCTACAACACTCAAGAAAACTTGAGAGCATTCTAGATCATGCGGCTGCAATCCACAAGCAAGAAGATATCCCACTAACTGGGGTTATCACATGAGATCATGGAGGAGTTGAAGATAAGTCGTTTCTAGATCGTTCAAGGTGGATCTATGCATGAAGACTGTGGGCACCTAAAGTTCGCAATAAATAGAAGACTACATCTTCATCACATGATAAGGAATAACCTAACATTAATTGTAGAGTGCTAATACATCCAGAGTGATAGGGTCATTATTTCTCCTTTTATGTAACTTCAATTTTTGTTCTATTTCAAGTAAAAATAAATCGTTTTATAATGTGTGTTAGATTCAGTGAGGATTAGGTTCATACACATAAAATAGACCAACTTTTGTAGTGTATGAATACACTTGGCCTTCAGATCTGAAACGTTGTTTTAGATCTTTTGATATGACAAGATTCTATCTGTAAATCATTCCCTACACATTTTGTATTTGTTACTCAGTTATAATGAGAATTTCTCCATACGGCACTCACAAACTATATTATAGTTTGTGCATATTTTTAATCAATTGCAAATTGTGTTTAAATTATCCATTGTTTAAACTGGTGTTGCATTAAGTGTTACAGCATTCATTACAACATTCCTCTAATTTTACACAAACACACACAATTTCAAAGCTTTTTTTATATTATTTCGAAAATTGATATATTTAACCTTAAAAATGATACATTTTTTTTATTAAGAAGTAATATTTTTTTGCATCACTAAATTACACGAAAGACATTTTGTTTGATACTCTCAACCATTACTTGTCCGGTGTACATAATTGAGTAATTTTGGAACATAAACATTTTTATGCAAATTTGCTCGGATTTATCAAGCCCACACCCAATTCAATTAAAAATATTTAAATTCAATTATAAATGGATTGTCCCGCAATTTTATATTTGTCTATATTAATTTATTTTGCACAGTACAAATTTGTACCGAGACCTACCCACTTTGAAACATTTTTTCTCTTCCTTGATGTTTAGTTAACGAGGAAGGAAGGTTATAATATTAAAAGCAATAGAAGAACAAAAACAACAGATATACCTGGACTATGGTATTAGGCATAGTTGTTAGATTGCAGACTTAATTATGTGTTCAAATAGAACGGATAGACTCATGATTGAAAAGTCATGATTACTTTAATGATGAGTAAAGTGTGCTTTATAATGCTAAGAAAAGTAATCTTCTTTTTTCTTCATTCTGGAGAAGTACAAACTTTATAGTGTTAAGAAAATGTTATTTATGATGCGTAGTGAATGAATCACAACCGAAATGCATTATTAGTTTAAAATAAATTAAATATACATATATATATATAGGGACAGATCGAGGAAGTGTACAGGAGCAATGGATCCCGTTGCGATTTTGAAATTTTTTAAGAGTTTTCTAGTAATTCTATATATAAAATAAAATAATGTTTAATCACATATATATGTTTAAACAAATCTTAGTAGCTCTACTTGAACTCGACATTTAACTAGGGAATTTTATTATTGACGTGTGTTTGGATGAAAATATCACCACAGTGGCTGAAATAAGAAGTCTTACTTAAAAGATTGTTACTGCAAGAAATCATATTGTATTCTCATTAGTTTATTTGTTTTTTAAGTTATCATTAATCTTACTTGTTGTCATAACAACAGTGGAAATAGCATTTTCATCAATGAAATTCATCAAGAATTTACTACCTAACTGAACGAGAGACAGATTTTTGAATAATTGTTTGATTGTATACATTGAAAAAAAAAATCAAAATGTTAGTATATCAAGCAACAATTCCAAAACATGAAGAGCAGGAGAGGAATGTTTCCATTTAGATGTATTAAATTTTTATTTTAAATATGCATGAAAATTCTGGCTCCGTCACTGTTTATATATGTATGTATGTACATCAGTAAATGGATTATTTATATATGTATATTTTATGGTTTTTATTATTTGATTTAAATTTATTTTAAATTTATTGATGAATTTTATTATCTCATATGAAACTATTTCATGAGGAGACGTTTGGTTATTTTAGAATATATTTTTTCAAGTTTTTCCAAGTGTTTTTATATAATTCTTTTTATAAAAGATGGTTATCCAAATAATAGAAACAATGTTCCATTAACAAAATCAAAAATAATAAAATAAAAGAATTATATTTTAAAAGTAATATATTATTTTTAAAATTGAAATTTCTAATGCCCTTATGAGTTATGGAAAACTTCAAATTATTTTAATTTCGTTCCATTTTCATTTTTCAGGTAAACGTCAAGTGAGTCGGATCCAAATAATGGATTGAATTAAATAAGGATTAATTAAATCGGATTTAATCATATGCCCGCAGGTGGACACAAACTTATATGACCACCGTTTATGTGGCGCGCCACATATGCAAGGTTCCACCATCATATAATTAATTTATTTAATTAATTCAATCTTCTCATTAATTATACAAACCTGAACCATAAACTATGAACTCTAAACTATGAACCATTCGGGCGGGGTGAACCATGAACCACTCGGGCCGGGTTCGGGCTGGGTTGGGTCTGGGTCGCGTAATTTTTTTTTAATTATATATATAAACCTAAACCCTAAACTATGAACCCTAAACCATGAACCATTCTGATCGGGTGAACCATGAACCACTCGGGCCGGGTTCGGGTTCGGGTCGGGTTGAGTCCAGGTCGGGTAATTTTTTTAATTAAATTAATGAAATTGGGTAAAGTATGGAATATATATAAATGAGAAGATTGAATTAATTAAAGAAATTAATTAAATGATGGTGGGGACCTTACATATGTGGCGCGCCACATAAGCGGTGGACATATAAATTTGTGCTCACATGCGGGCATATGATCAAATTCGTTAATTAAATAATATTATAAGGGAGAATTTATGTTTGAGGAAAATTATAAGTGAATTTATGGTATAATGTTGTTTCGTCATTTTCTTTTTATATATATATATATATATATATATATATTCAATGTGATATTTTTACTCTTTTACAAAAGAGTAAATTTGATCGTTGACACATACTATCACAAAAGAATTGGTCTCCCATGAACCAGGTCTATGTTATGAACTTTAGATTATTTGACCTATTTCACTCATTTCCAACATATTTTTCTAAATCACTAAACTTGACTCGTATTATACCATGGGTAGGATCAAATATCATGAATTAAAAACAAGGTTCATAGCATGAACCAGGTCTATGAAAGTTTTTGTCATTACAAAAATAAGTGGAATGACATAATTAGAATATGATATTTAATTATCTTAGATTAATGATAATTATTATTTTTTTTAAATATTTTTTAGAAAGACAATTAAAATGGGCTAATATTAGTAATTGCTTAATTTTTTAAGGCAAAAATTCATGTGAATCCAAGTTCACGTGAACCGGAAGCAATGGTGTTTTTTTACTGCGTTTGATTTTCACGCACTGAAGGTGCGATTTCAGAAACCCTAGAGCGCTCTTCCCTTTCGTTTCAGCCGTCGACGCCGGCGGCCTAGCCGCCCATGGCCACCGTAGATGATTTGGCTAAGGCCTGTAATGTCTTCGCCTTACTGGCGAATCCCACCACGCTCGCCGCACTGCTCGCGGACCTCTCTCTAGGCCGCGCTGCAATAAAAGCAGATCTTCAACCTTCGACATCGAATGACTCTTCAAACTCGACGATCTTCGTTGCTCTGGGCATGGCTACACAACCACGATCCAATCCGATGAAGTCGGGCCTTGCAGCTTCGCCTCCACGCTTCTTAGAGTCGAACCCTAATGAAGTTTTAATTGCGCATCAGCGGGCGGGAATTGTTGCGGCACAGGGCCCTAGTTATAGAGTCCTGCCTCCAATCGGGGATGTCGCACCTACTGTGTCTATACGTTTCCCACATGTTCAATAGATGCTTCATGAAGAATAAGTGATTTCGCGATTTGCAGGTTCTGGTCCGACGTCGTTTGGGGATGATGGTGAGTTTCCGCCATTGGCTCCTACTAGTGTGTTGGTCCTGCCAGATGCTTCACATGCAGCGTGCCCTGATGCTCAGATTCCCGCGGGTGGTGCCACGACTCACAAGGATGCAGGCGCTGCTACTGCTCAAGGTAACAGGCTAAACCCTACTGGTTTTCCACCGAATTTTGCATTGTATGGTGTTACTTCGAACTCTGGCTCTGGTACTGTGAACTCTGATATTATGATGGGTTATGTTGTTGCTGCAAAAGACACACACAAATCGTTTTTTCATGCTCTTGCCCCACCAAATGCTCCCCCGGTTCGAAAATGCGATTTTTTATCAGTAAATATTGATGATTTGATACATATGCAAGGTGTGCGGGATATGCAGAATTCTATTATAGGTCGTATGTTGCTCAAATCAGGTGTGAAATCAATACTGCTCAATGAACTTAAATCTTCACTTGACAAGGTTTGGCATGTAAAAGGAAACTGGAAACTCGTCACTTTGGGAAAGGGTTATTTCAATATTCAAATGGAGGATTTACAAGAAAGGGATAGAATTCTATTGAAACGCTCTTGGCCTATGGAGTTCGGTAATTGCAGACTACAGAAGTGGGTTCCTAAGTTAAATCCTTATATGGTGAGCTCTCCTATTGTTCATTATGGGTACGAATCTTTGAACTTCCAATGGAATATTTGTATGTGCCTATTATTGAACAATTGCTTCAGCTCTTGGTTCGGTGGTAAGTATTGATACGCACACACGCAATCGGACCATGTGTCACTATGCTAGAGTGCTCATTGAACTTGACATTCGTAAAGATAAATAATACAATATTATGTATGAGAGGTCTGGGCACTGCTCGATTGCTTCAGTGGGCTATGAACATCATCCAGAGTTTTGTGCCCATTGTCAAGTTGTTGGACACTCTATGGACAGTTGTCGCTCTCATGGGGGTCCGAATGATAAAAAAGATGACAATACCAAGCCTTCTCCTCAGGATGGTCCGGGAAAGGATGCAACACAAAAGAAATGGGTTAGAAAGGAATCTACAGAACTATGGACTACATCTGATCAACATGGGGATAACACACTCAAGGATATTGAGATACAGGACTTAGGGGATGATGATTTGCTACCTCCTTTTGATGACATTCGTACCGCTGTTGGAGGAAATGAGGACACTATAGGGATCAACCCTGACTTGCCAGAGCAGGTCACAAAGAAAGAGATGAGTAGGGCTACAGAGCAAGAGACAGATTGGGAACAGCCGAAAAAGACAGCTTCACCTTCACATTTAGTAGAGGTATCTCCTGAGACCACTAATTCGTTCACCACCGTGCTATCCCCTTTGGTAGATGGGGGCACATCTACAGATTCTGATACCGAGGTGGAGGCCACCCGGGACCCAATCTCGACTTTGGAACTCACAAATTCCTCCAACAGATGGTCGGACATGTTAGATGAAGAAAACGAGGAAGTTTCATTGGTAGTGAATTCTGTGCAGAGTAGTGGGACGAAGCTAACTCCAGCAGAGCAGAGCTACTTAAAAGCTTCGGGAGGCAAGGTGTCTTCGAAGGATCCTTTGGGCAAATTGATAAAGGCCAAATAGAAACAGGCCCGAAAGGAAGATCACAAGAGAAGAGTAGAGTACAATACACGGCTAAAAGCAAAGAAGATGCAGGATGCCCTACAAGCCGCCTTATATGCCACTACAGCTGCTAGTCTTCATTAGCTTGCTTATTTCTTGATTCACGATGTACTTTTTGGTTTTCTGATTACTTTTGAGTCAGAGACACTCTTTCTCTTATTTGGGTCACTTTTGGGCCCACCCCTTTTCTTTTTCTCTTAATATATTTTTGCTTATTGGCCAAGTTCACGTGAACTGTTTTTTTTTAAGTATCATTATTGTGCATACAAAGTGTTATTGTTATGCATAATGAGTATCACTATTTAAAAATATTTTTATACAATAACACTTCGTATGTATAACAATAATGCTCATTATCCATATCAATGACACTCAAAAAAAGAAAAATCACATGAATTCAAATTAACAGAAGACCTACTCATTTTTTGAAGGTAACCAACTACTCCCTCCGTCCCGCAATGAATTGAACACTAGAATTGGACCGCAAACCAAGGAAAGTGGGTTAAAGTGGGTTTGAGTGGAATAAAATAAGAGTGTTGTGAGTGTATTAATATTATATTTGTTTTCATTTTGGGAGTGTTCAAGTAATGTTGGGACGTCCAAATAAGGCAAGTGTTCAAGTAATGTTGGGACGGAAGGAATATTATTTACTACAAAATTTCAATTTTTCACTAAGGAAACTAGAAAAAAAAATGAATATATCTTTTTAAAAGTAAAAGGTAAATTCATTCAAACTGGGTACAGGGGTACTCAAAAACTCATATACAATATTGTTGGTCCCGGTGGGAAAACCCATTTTGCGCTTGCAGAAGCAAAACATTTCGTTGCGATGCATATAAAACGGGGTGAAGGAATGGTGATTCCAGATTTTTCACCTTTTAAGCTCATGTGTTGTGTCTTGCTTATAATCGAGTGCGTATGACAAGATAAGAACGTAAAGCAGTAAAGAACACAACAATGTATAGTGGTTCGGAGACTCAAGCTCCTACATCCACTCTCCCTGTTTCTAGGGAAATTTCTTCAAACACTTCCTAAGGCTTTCTGACTACCTCTGTAGTTTACTAACCTTTCTACTTTGAGCTTTCTGACTACCTCTGTAGTTTACTAACTCAAAGCCTCTGGACTTATCACCCTCTCGGGCTCGCCTCTTAGATGTTTAACGAGTTTACACTCATTCGGGACTTATCACCCTCTCGGGCTCGCCTCTTAGATGTTTAACGAGTTCACACTCCTTCGGGACTTATCACCCTCACTCGGGATTGCCTAACAACTACCTCACTTCACCACTCGTTATCTCTTACGAGAATGGGTTTGGGTTTGGTGTTGTCTCCAACTATGGTGAGATTTTCCCTTACAATGGTTTAGCCTCAATGCTAAGGTTGGGAAAATCTCTCTAAGCTTATGATACATCTTGGGTTGCTTAGGTTGGGTTCTAGAACACTCTTTGAATATATTTATATATCTACAGACTTGTGTTCTAGGGTGGGAATGCTTTGACTATAACGCTCTTGGCTCTGTAGCATTTTGTGCATAATCTCCACACTTAATTTTGATGGAAGATCTTGTATTTATAGTGTGGATTTGAATGTTACCGTTGGAGAGAATCTCATTCAAATCCATACTATTCTTTGTAGGTTCTGCAGCTTTTTCAGGCTGGTTGTCCTCCTCTCATTGGTCCACGTCAGCTGGATTCCAACGGCTATATTCCTCAGCTTCAGTGTCTCGGAACATTCAGATATATCGAAAGCATTCAAGATATTCTTCGAGTCTTGATAATTATTGTGCCTTGAGGATTCTCGAGTCTTGTGTTTCTCGATCTCATCTTGAGTCTTGATTCTCGATTTCATCTTGAGTCTTCAGAATCTAACCTGTTCTATATCTGCCGACTATACAAGGTGCAGATATTATCCTGAACACTCTAAAACTGAATTCTGACTCATCTATCAAGATTATCCTGAACATGTCATACTCAGGGGTTTTGGGATCTAATCAAAATCCTCTTTATTAAATTCATTTCCCAACAAATATACTAAATGAAGACAAGAAATAAAAGAAAGCGAGCCCAATTATAGTTTATTTGGTATATAATTTAAAGGATGACAATATCAATTATTTAAAGCATAATAATAGGAACAGGAAAATATGTGCATCAATTGCACCAATCGATTTTTCAGTAAAATAACAAAAAATTGATAAAACATTTAAAAACTAATGGACTTGGCGACATTGTTCGAGTACTAGGACATACTAAAGGTGAAAGAGAATAGCGAGCAATGTAGTGGGAACCAAGTGTATGAGCATACAGGACCACTCAGGAGTAGCTTGCATTTGAGAAGGATCCAGGTTTGCAGCAGAGCATGTTCTCGTGATTGTAAGTTATATTTAAATATTGATTTTATCCTTTAATTAATATTTATTATTTTAATACGAATATCTAAATATATATAGTTCTTTAATTATAAAATACTTGAAAGAGAGACTAGAGCCCCCTCATCCAACTAGAACCTAGTGAATTGGTTCCACTACTAACATCATAATGAATCATATAGTTACTAGAGGATCTATGATATAATCGTAAATATACATACCTTAAAAAGAATTAAGCTCTAACAATAAAATATTTAGTTATATACATATTTTATCTATAATTAGGAAAAAAATTGTATAATAGAATCATGTTAATGAGATGTTCGTCGAGTTGTCCGGGCAGACTGAAGAAGGGGATAATGATCAGCCACCCACATATTTTTCTTTTTTACATTGAAACATTTGGGTTAAAGAAGTCACATTCTTGGCCTTGGCAACCTGGCTAAGAGGCACGCGTAACTGTATAGCAGAAGGTCTCTCAGATGTTAGAGTGCTAGCATAACGAGCCACTCAAAAGAGAGCAGATATTGCGCGAGGATATGGAGCATCAGCACCGAGAAGATGCTCACACGAATAGAGGCCAACGAGGAATGCACGTCTAGAAGACCCTCACACATATAGAAGCCAACGTGCAACGTCTAGAAGACGTTCATGCAGATGCTAGGGTGTGCTGTTGTTGGAGATAGTAATGTTGTATTGGTGGTAGATAGTGGAGGGTATTGACCGAATTATGTTTATTTAAATATTTTTAATTTATATTTACTTTCGAACAATATATACTCCCCTTGTATATGAAAAGTGTGCTCACTTTCATTATTTGTTTATTCAACAAAAGTGTGCTCAATCTCTTTTTGGACACAACCACTTTATCTCCACCATTTAGCCATCACTTAATTACTCAAATTGTCATTGTACTTTACCTACAAAATTCACTCTATTCATAAATGGACCGCACAATATCCTACAATATCATTTACTTTATCTATTTTTTCTTAAAACATATGCCCAAAGAATTGAGCATAGTTTTTGTGGACAGATGGAGTATTATGAATATTAATTTAGGTGTATTTTTGTAACATTGTTTATTTATTAAATTCAATTAAACTATATTGTAAATGCAATACAAATACTAATATTTAATATAATTATAGAATCTCAATTTTTAATTAATTAAAATAATATACATGCTAGAAAATAATAAACATGTAATATATTCATAAATAAATAAAGAAAGAAAAAACAAAAGAAAAACATATATAATAAATATCGAAGTAAAAAAATTAGTGATAAATATCACTAGTAACCTAACTAGTAACGAAAGCTCTGCCTTGAAACGCAAAAAACCCCGAGTTCGAGCCTTACCTCTTACATAATTGTAGGTCCTGAACGAGTTCAGTGAGGTGAAAGTCTAGAAGGGCCCTGTGAATATACTTTCAAAACTTTTTGTGTTCATGGCGTGAGGTTAGCAACTAGGCCAGTTGCCTCACGAAATGCTAAGATAGTGCAAGTGCAAAATCAGTTGGGTCTGATATTCAACCTACTAAGAACTCAGAAAGTTTATCAGTTGGACGTCTATCAAGCTTGCTGATGTGCGGAAGCTTTAACTCGTGTTGAAAATCTTTTCTAAATCAACTCAGTGTTTTGAACAAAGATCAATAGACTTGATGTCTCGTATGATCTGATGAACTATGTATGCTTGTTTTTTATGCAGATGAGTTATGACAGATAATCAAAATAGTAAAGAGCACACAATTTTTATAGTGGTTCGATGAACACACCTACGTCCACTCTTCCCTATTAGCAGGGGAATCACACTATAACCAACCTTAGTTTTGAGTGTTAGGCACACTTTACAATCGATCTTCTTACAAGATCAACTCATTAGATTTTTATAGAGATCCACCTCTATCCAAATCTACAAGTTTACTAACTTATAGACTTGCTAACAAACTTCCTAACATGTTTTGTATAAATGTTTGTTTGTTTGTTCCAACAAGTGAAATATCTCTTACAATAATCAACCTTAAGCTCGAATGAGAATATTTCGATCTGAGTAGGGTTTGGATGATCACAAAGAATATATTTGAATATTTGTTTGAGTGTTCTTACGGAAATGCTTGAATAGCTTGAGTGCTTGATAATTTTTGTGTTGAACTCTGAAGGAATTCATCCATATTTATATGAAGAATTTCGAAAGAGCCGTTGGAGAGCAATTAGAATTTCAACCCTATTTAAGTAATGGTCAGGCTATGAAGTGATGTTGCAGCGCGACTTTGCTATAAGTAGGTAGATTTGTCATTTCCAGCCGTTTGTCCCTGATACTTCATATCTTCGCTCACCAGACTCCGTACATACGTGTCGATCTTTGGTAGGTTGACAAGTACAAATAAACGACACTTAATCAGACCTTTCTTCACATTCCATTTGTCTGATCAGGTATGACTTGATATAATTCTTCATGTGCTCTGACTTGAGCAGGCTTTAAATAAGCCATCCGACCTTGCACCTTTGTTAGCATCAGACCAATCCGATATGCTAACTTGAGTTTGATTTCAAGACTGACTTAGAAACAATGTTGAGGCTCCTTGTTGTGTGCATAAGATAAGGTCTTCTGATCTTCAATGTCTTGTGTTCTTCATGTCTTCTGCTCTTCACAAGATTGATCTGATATATTGAGTTCTCTCTCAATATATGACCTAAATCTAATTGCAACAGCTGTCTAACATGGTCAGTTGGTTTTCTATCAAATCATTAGCCGACTAATAGGTTCAGCATTACATGTGTTTTTTTTTAAACTTTCATCAAAACTATAAACTTTTCCAACAATAACTAAGTTCAAAATGGTGGCCCAGTGGTTGGAGGCCTTGGTTGGGACACTTTTTATTTTTATTTTTTAGCTAGTGTGATTTATTTTAAAACTAAAAGAAAAAAAATCAAGGCTTAGGAAGGATAGTTGCACTCACTATTAACAAGGGTTAAGTACCCTCACTATATGACAATGGCTTAGCAATGGGTGTAGTGTTGGTCCCGGTGGGAAAACCTATTTTGCGCGTGCGGAAGCAAAACTTTTGACTTCGGTGCATATAAAACAGGGGTGAGGGCAGAGTGTTTCCAATTTTTGAACTTTGGAACTCATGTGTTGTGTTTTGCTTATAACTAGATGCATATGACAAGTATAAACATAAAACAGTAAACAACACAGCAATATATAGTGGTTGGACAACGTCCCTACATCCACTCTCCTCTCCAGGGAAATTCCTTATCAACTCGAGCTTTTCGATATCTCGTAGTTTACTTACTCAACTTCGCCCGAGTTTTCGACTACTCCACGTAGTTTACTTACTCAACCCGACCACGAGCTTTTCGACTACCCTCTGTAGAGTTTACTAACTCAAACTCTTAAATGTTTAACGAGTTCACACTCTTGGGGGACTTATCACCCTCACTCGGGTTTGTTTAACAACTACCTCACTTCACCACTGGGTTTGGTTTTGGTGTTGTCTCCAACTACGGTGAGATTTTCCCTTACAAAGGTTTAGCCTCAATGCTAAGGTTGGGAAAATCTCTCTAAGCTTATGATACATCGTGGGTTGCTTAGGTTGGGTTCTAGAACACTCTTTGAATATATTTGTATATCTACAGACTTGTGTTCTAGGGTGGGAATGCTTAACTCTCTTTGGCTCAGAGCATCGTTGCTATCTTCTTTCAGACTTCCACACTCCACCAACTTGATAATGAAGGAAGAACTTGTATTTATAGTGTGGATTTGAATGTTACCGTTGGAGAGAATCACATTCAAATCCATACTATTCTTCGTGAAGTTCTCGCAACTTTTTCAGTTGGTTGTCTTCCTCTCGTTGGTCCACGCCATTTGGATTCCAGCGACTATATTCCTCGGCCCGGTGCCTCGGAACATTCGGGATATCTTGAGCATTCAAGACATTCTCGAGTCTTTAGTAATTCTTGTGCCTTGATATTTCTCCGAGTCTTCGTGTTCTCTCGAGTCTTGATTCTCTCGAGTCTTGAGTTCTCTCGAGTCTTGAGTTTTTCGAGTCTTGAGTTCTCTCGAGGCTTCGGGTTCTCGAGCCTTGGTTCTCAAGATCTCATTGAGTCTTGATATCTCGATTTCTTCTTGAGTCTTCTTGAAACTAACCTATTCTATATCATCGACTATACATGGTGCAGATAATATCCTGAACACTCTAAAACTGAATCCTGACTCATCTATCAAGATTATCCTGAACATGTCATACTCAGGGGTTTTGGGATCTAATCAAAATCCTTTTTATTAAATTCATTTCCCAACATGTAGTCATTTCTGATATGATCATTTAGCATGGGTAGAGTTTATTGGCCCTTGTTGTTATTCGTAAATCGTAATATAGTAAGATCTTTTTTCGAGATGGTATTAAACTCTCGCTGTTACCCTCGTTAAACAATAATTTTTTTGTAAGGATTATGAGTTTATATATATATATATATATGACATAATAATTAAGACACTGCCGTGAAATACATTTACTTGAGTCACTCTCAAATGAGGCACAACAAAATTAATTAATTAATGAGTGAATATACATCAAGATGCATCGTGCACTAAGTTGCACGGTTCATTGAAAACAAGTTGTATCTTTCAAAATAATAAGTTGTATAATTTTAAAATACAATATAAGTGCACAGTGCACCTGAATGTATAAGAGATTTAACCTTGATTAATTAAAAAACTCAAATCAAATTAAAATAAGAGAAAATATATTTTAAATATTTCTTCCTATCATGATTAGAACTATATTTCTTCAAAAGTTAGTACAATATAAAATAATGAAATCACTTCTACTTCGATCTTGATTCCCCAATAATTATACAATTTCTTACTCACAACATTTTTAATTGGAAAAAGATTCTTCAATTTAATTATCAAGAATAATTGGTCAATGGTAAATCTTGGACAGTCGGAACTAACCTCGCCAAAAGTTAGTTACAGTATAGTGCAATGCTATTAAAACTTCATTATGATCGGTATGAATTGCACCATTCAACTCAATTATATTTTCAAAATATGTAATTAATTTTTTTTAACATTCAACTTATTTTATTGAATTATTCAATTTATATAATATAAAATAAATTAAATGATTCAAACATTTAAAAAATTTATATTTTTTAAAAATACTCCTTCAATTCTACTATAAATTCATCTATTTTATTTTTCATCCGTCCCACAATAAGTTTCTTGTTTTTATAAATAGAAAAAATAACTCCATTATTCATAATTTTTATCCTCATTTTTTACATAATATTACAAAGAATGTCATTCACTACTCCACTCATTACTCCATATATTTTTTTCCTCTCTCTCAATATCCAAAAACACCCTTCATTTTTATTATTTTATTATTATTTATTTTAACAAAATACTCACTCCGTCCCAATCTTAACTGCATTTTTTCCATTTATTGCGTCTCAATCTTAACTGCACATTTCCTTAAATGGAAATATTCACTTTATTACTTTATCACATAAAATACAAATAAACAATTTTTTCAACCCCCAATATTTTATTACTTTATCACATAAAATACTAATAAACAACTCTTTCTATCTAAACATTTTATCACTTTATCAATTTTTCTTAAACTCCGAGCACACAGTAAACACCGATTAAGATTGGGACGGAGAGAGTAACAAAAAGAAACAAGACACTTATACCGAGATGGATGGAGTATATATTATTCGTTGCACCCAATGTTTTAAAAACCGGAACCGGAAGTTGAGCCGGACGACCCCAAAAAAAGGTTGGACCAGGGTCAGACCGGTCGGACCGGATTGAGCCGGTATGACGTCATAATAAATATTATATATATATAATATGCATAATTTTTAAAAAAATTCAAAATATAGAGTATGATAAGTAAAATATTTATACAAGGTTAATTAAATTGTGAAATTTAAATAAAAAAGTTCAAAAATCTTAACACAATTAATAATTCTTTTAATTTACATAAATATTGTTAATTTATCATTTATTTTTATAAAATTATAATTTTATCTTTTTTAATAATAATAATTGTTTTTTAAAAAACTAGTGTAAGGAATAAATTTTCATTTCCATCATTAAAGTTATTTTGTTTCTAATAAAAAAATGTAGAAATGAAATTTTGATTGTGGGGAGGGAGTAGTAGAGTTAATTAAGAAGGTAGCAGAACCAATATTTTAGGTGACGTACTAAAGAGAAACAGTGGGAAATGATTGTGATGGGGATGAAAGAGTAGTGGTGTGAGGTTATCATTTATGGGCCCCACACATGCACAATTTAATTTATATGAGACGCACACATTAGCATAAGGCTATAAGCATACTCCCCAACTCCAAAGCAACAAAACTTTTCAGACCAAAATCTGAGTTCCAACCTTCCCTTCCCAATGTCCAACACCAAGAAAAAATACATCCTGAATACAATGAGCATCAACTTAGGGTGGTGCAGCAGCTGCCGCCGCCCCAAACTCTCTGCCGTCTTCCAACCTAAGCCGCGCCAACGACGTCTCCTCCGCCTAGGAGACCCCGCGGTTTGTGGAGGCGGTTTTGGTGGTGGATCTATTGGTGTGGGTGATTTTGGTGGCGGCGGATCTGGTTTGGAGGGTGGAGTCAGGCGGCGAGCGCGGCGGACGGTGTCCTCTTTTTTTTTTGGTTTTTTTGTTGAAAATCGGTGAAAACCGGCGGTTCACCGGTTCCCGGTTTTCACCGGTTTTCGAACGGTTTTTCCGGTTTTGAGGTGGGCGGTCCAATAGCGGTTCTATACACCTCTATTGGGCCGCTTTGGGGCGGTTCATCGGTCCGACCGGACGGTCGGACCCGATTTCCACCTAATACATAAAAAACTTTATTTAAAAAAAAATCTAGGATCATTAAAAAATATTAATCCCAATCAATGAATGACAAAGATGTAATCCTATCGTAATTGATTCCCAAAATCCCCACCATTCATCATTATAAAATAAAATACCTCCATTTCCGCCCCCACTCTCCACCACCTCTAAAAACCCAAATCCCAAACCACATATACGTACACTATCTCTCTCTCTATATATATATATATATACAAGGCCTGCAAAAGCTACAATAAAAAGGCATAGCCTACTGCTCCACTTTTCCTAGTCTGTGCCTGTTGACTCTCTTTCTCTCCCTTTCCAGTTTCCATACTTCCTTCGTTTGGTAACAAACTTTCTCTCGCTCTTTTCAAAAACAACACCAGAGAGAAAAAAAAAATGCTTGAAACCGTAAAGTACCTCATCGGAACCGCCGGAGCCAGCGGTTTCTCTTCAAAATCCACCGCCGAGGAAGTCACCGACGTCGGCTCTGATCTCCGCCTCGTCACCGCCATAATAACCGGTAATTTCAAAATAATGTTACCAAAAAAAGAGTGGTATTTCTTTTTTGTTAATTTAATTTAAGTGAAAAATATGGGGATAACAGGGGCGACATCGGGAATAGGGGCGGAGACGGCTCGGGTGCTGGCTAAGCGGGGGGCTCGGCTCGTGCTGCCGGCTCGGTGCCTCAAAGCCGCCGAGGAAACAAAGGCGCGTATACAAGCCGAGTTTCCTGACTCGGAGATTATTGTGATGAGTCTCGATCTTAGCAAACTCGACTCTGTTCGACGATTCGTCGCCCATTTTGAATCTCTCAATTTGCCTCTCAATCTTCTCATGTAAATTAACTTTCCACACCTTTTCTCTTACATAATATTTTTATTATATTTATATTTTCAATTTGTAATTTTTATAAATTATTTTATCGGATTGCATCATGTACTGTAAAACGAAATTCTATTCATTTTAATATCACAAAAAGTTGGCCGGAGAGTAGCACAAAAATGGAGTTTATGTGGGAATAAATCAATTTCGTTTGTAGTACATGTTGGAATCCGATAGAAAAAAATTACAAGTTGAAAAAAGGGTTATGATATTGCAAATTGATATAAATCAATTTGTAATTTCCTTTATTTACGTTTTAATTAATTTAAATTAAAAATTGCATAGAGTTTATGGTGAAATCGGTCAATTTGGTGTATTAATGTTGCATTAGATAAAAAAAAAATACATATTGCAAGTTTGAGAAAAGTACAAATTGATATTAACATAATTTTGAATTTCCTCCAATTACATTTACGTAGGGTTTTATAATATTTACATTATGGTCTATTAAAGTATGAAAATTGTGTATTTTGTCTTTTAATGCGCAATTTAATACTATAAGCTTCCTTTTACGCCCTTAATAGAAATAACGCGGGCAAATTCTCGTACGATCATGGTGTATCAGAGGACGGAATTGAGATGACATTTGCTACTAATTATTTAGGTAAGGCAACAGACCTTATTATGCAAATATTTATGAATTGCATTTTGCATGTACTGATTTAATCTATTTATTATTTTTGTCTTGTAATTAAATGATAGGTCATTTTTTATTAACGAAACTATTGTTGAAGAAAATGATGGAGACGGGGAAAAGTAACGGTGTGCAAGGAAGGATAGTGAATGTGTCGTCGAGTATTCACGGCTGGTTTTCGGGCGATTTGATTCGTTATCTTGGCATAATTACCAAGAATAAGAGGTTTGTTATTATTTGCTAATTTAATTAATTTATAGTTTTCGTTGACTAATTCATGAATTGCTCTCTTTTGATTTTACTACCACTAATAATTTAAAATCATATTTTTCCATCTTCAATAAACTTATTATTCTTCAGAAATTGTTTCACACGTGCATCTTCTGATTGTTGTATACTCCCTCCGTCCCACAAATATTTTTGTCAACTTTATGGCACGCATATTAAGAAAAATGTGTAATAAGTGGAATGTTGAGGGGTAATATAGTAAGTTTATATGTATAATAAAGTAAATGAATTAAATGGATTGTGTGTATATAGACCACAAAAGTAATGAAATTTGGTGTAAATATATTAATATTGTGAGGATGAAGTTTAGTAAGAAGTTTCCTTTTTTAGGTGTGTAAATATTTGTGGGACGTCCCAAAAAGGGAATTGAGCATATTTTTCTGGGACGGAGGGAGTACATTTTTTATTTGAATAGATAACAGACTAAGTCATGTATGTATCCAGGTGTACCGTGTACTTATAGTGTATTTTAGAATCATGCATGTTATACTGAAAGATGCAATTTATTTACACTGAATCGTGCAACTATTAATATGAAAAAATAGTTGCACAGTTCAGTGTAAACAAGTTGCATAGTTCTAAAATTCACTATGAATGCACCGTGTACTCATAATGCATTTTAGAATCGTGCATGTTATACTGAAAGACGCAATTTATTTACACTGAATTGTGCAACTATTAATATGAAAAAATAGTTGCACAATTCAGTATAAACAAATTGTATTGTTCTAAAATGCACTATGAATGCACGATATACTAGATACATACGAGACTTCACTTTAGATAATGATAGCAGCAAATTTATGATGACAATTGCAACATAGTTACTAATATACTCCCTTTGTCCCAAGTCCCAACTCTTTTTTTATATTTACTGATTTCTCGTGTTTTAGCGTATAATTTTTTTATTAGTATTTAAAATGATAAAGTAATTTTTAAGAAAATATATAATGGAGGAGATGTAAATCTATCATACCACTTTTTAAAAGTCACTTTATTATTTTAAATATTAATAAATAATTGGTTTGCAATGTGAAAAAAGAATTGGGACGGCAGGAGTATTGATTACTTCCTTTTAAATAATAATAGCAGTTATACTGTTGAAGGCCTAAGAATGGAAGAGTGTTCGTCTAACATCTTTTTAGATGTGTTTCTAACCCCTTTCTCATCAATTAATTAAAAGAAATCATAGCTCACTTTAAAAATATATATAATAAAAAAATACATAAAGAATATATAACATAAATACATCAATTAATCAAAAGAAATCATAGCTGAATTAATTTAATAGGTTATAACTTCGCATCTCACATAAATCCATAAGAATATATGCAATAAAAAAAATACTTTTACATTTCTTTGAACTTTGAGAAATCGTAGTCCAATTTTTTTTTTTTTTTAATTTGTCTCTATTTTCCTTCGAGGGATATACTTTGTTTAAAATCTTTCTTTGATTAATGAAAATTTTAAAGTAAATAATAAAATTTTTTATTTTTTGTTTGATATTTTCTAAAAAGGAAATAAAACAAATTTCAATACTATTTAATACTATTATTTTTCCTCCATCAAACTCATTTTATACCATTTAATATTATTATTTTTAATTTTTTCTTAATCTTCGTGTTTACAATATTTGACCAATCAAAATTAACACGGTGGGAGTACTATGCATTGGAATACAACATTTTCATTTTGTCATTCAATAAATAAGAATATATTAAGAATTTTATGATAAAATTTAACATTTGACATAATAAATAATATTTTATTAGTCTGTGAAAAATTAAAGTAGATGTAAAAATCCTTTTTCAGATTAAAAAAAAACATTTTTATTTATTAAAATAAGGAAATGGTGTAATGATCCTGGGATGCAGCCGAAAGCTACAGAAATAAATGAGAAAGAGTTAATATAAGTCGCAATTATATGTTTGACTTTATTCTAATAATTTGGTTGTTAATTAAACAGAGAATACGACGGTACGCGTGCGTATGCTCTGTCGAAGCTGGCCAACGTTTTGCATACCAACGAACTTGCCCGCAGACTCACGGCAAGTCTCTCTCTTTCACTCTCTCTTAGAATTTTGCTGAAAAGTGTGTTTTTGTTGCTTTTCCTTTC